>JANZLQ010000009.1:5641827-5674327 GCA_026212715.1 Elanus axillaris | reverse complement strand
GGAGAAAAAAATTAGGGGAAAAGAAATGAGGGGGGGGGAATGGGGGGGGACGGGGAAACCAAGCCTGGATCTGGGAAGGCGGAGGGGGTGGCTGGCGTGGCAGGAGGGACGGAGACCTCGGGTGGGTTCTGGCTGCGCGAAGGCAGCGCGTCTGTCCCCGCGGGAGCGGCCTCATCCCGCATCCCTTCCTCTTTGAGGAATTGGTTTAGAGGGTGAGAAAACGTTGGTGGCTGGTCAGACCCGACGGGTTTTGTGTTTGGGCTGGTGGGTCTGCGGTTTTTTTTCCTCCCCCCTGTGTGAGTTTGGAGTGTGGAGAGCGGGTCCCGGCCGCTGTCGCAGGCAGAGCGCAGTCCTCTTCATCTCGGAAATCTGCAGCTTTGCGTGGTGTGGATTGGGTTGGGTTTTCCTCCCTTTCTTCCTTTTTAAAGAAGAAGTGGGAGAAGAGAATGAATAGTTTTCAGAAGGGCATGGTGGAAGGAAAGCAAGCCAGTTAGTCTTTCGTGACTGAGGAGGGTAAAACCGCCCCGAAAGGGAGAACCACCCCATCCAAGAGAACGAGTTGCACAACCTTTAAAAAGTGGAGAGATTCTCTTGTTCCAGGAATCAAGTTCATACCTGTTGTTGATGTAACACGGGCAGTTTTTCTTTCCCGGTTTTCTTCTTTTCATTTTTTTTCCCCCTCGCCCTTTGAAAATGATGAGCGGGAGGGTGGTTCCATCTGCCCCGCTTCGTCTTAAAAGTCCTTTGAGAAGCAGCCTCAGGTGCACGTGCCCTGTAGCGTATAGAAGGTGTGAGGAGAAATACCTCCTTATCGTGCTGCCTCCCAGAAACTTAGGAGGGTGCTGGTTATTTAAGGATTACTAAATAATCAGCAGCTAAGCGATAAACCCAGCAGAGATGATTCTCGGTACGTTCAGCCAGCGAGTAACTGTTCCCCTGCGGAGAGCTGGAGGCGCGGAGGCGAGGGCAGAAGAATTTCTTCAGGAAGCGTTAATTAATCGGTTGGTCGTCATTAGTTTTTCCCCCGCTTTAAGGATACGCAAGGAAATCAGTCGGGGGCGCAAAAATGAAGCGGCCTTTGAGAATTGCGAGGTGCCGGTTTGAAGCAACAGGTCCAAGAGGTAATAGTAGAGCGTCAGGGTACGCTGGGGACCTGACTCCTCGCTCAAGCGGTAGGGCCCGGCCTCAGAATTCAGAGTAATTCTGGAAGTAAATGTGCTGTAATAGAGGTAGGCAACGCTTTTGAGTTTGAAGACCCAGTTCTGTGGATTTTAAAGTTCAAATCACGTACGAAAGCACGCGTTTTAAAATGTCAGCCTGATTTGTTCTGTTACTAAAAAGAGGAGATGTCTCAAAAAAAAAAAAAAAAGTACCTGGGCAAATGCTGGTTTTGTTAGAAGAATGTGAGAATCAGCCTATAAAATCTGATCAACGTAATGTTTGAATGGAAATTTAAATACAGTTGTGTCTTTCCCCAAACTTTTAGAATGAGGTTTTTGAACGTGGATGACTTATGACTGGTTTAGTTATAACACGGCAGCCACCAAGATACAACCCCCCCCCCCCCAAAATTGTGCATATTCCCCGAACCAAATGGCATTGCTGGAAACTGAAGTACACTCACAGGGATCGGTACCCGCCTCTCTCTCTGGCTCCCTGCTCTGATGTTGACCCACATTAACCACCGTGGCACTAATCCGGATTTGCAGTAACGTACCATCCCTCTGCTCCGTGGTACCTGAGATAAATACCGGCGACAGCCAGCGGCGCGGGATGCGTTTGACCCGTGTCCGTTTTGTGTGGCCGTGCTCGGTGACAGTGCTACGGTTAAGCACGCTGCTTTTTGTTGCCATATATTGGTTTTATATCTCTAGTTTTGATCTGTAGCTGCAGCCGCTGTGGGATGGGAGCGTGCCGCTCCGCGTTGGGAGCTGCGGAAGTCGGCTGCGATGGCCTTCCGTACCAGGCGTCTTGCGTTGCTCCCGGAAAACCACAGGAAAGCTCCAGTTCCTTAAGGATGGTTGAAGTATTCATTTTCACGTGAAATGAAAAAGCTCCATCTAATGTCCTGTGCGGTGTTTACGTGCGGGCTACACGTGCACTGCTATTGCGTATCGCTGCCCTTTACGTTGTTGTGCAGTTTCTGCACCGTATGTTATTTCGTACTTGCTTGCGACGGATGTATACAGGTAGGCTGACCTTTGTGGATTGTGCAGGGCTTGGTCCGGTTGGGAGCAGGCGTGCGGTGACTTTTCAGATGCCCTCCCGTGTATAACCCGGCGGCCGCTCCGTGGGAGCGGAGATTGCTGCGACGCTGTTCTGTCAAACCTGCGTTCGTATGACCCTGGTGCAGGTGGAATGTTCTCTCTGGAGGCAGGAGCGAATATATGCGCGTGTGTGCGTAGGTATTTGGTTATTATCTGAAGTCTTGTCTATGCACCCGTTCATTTTTTTTTTTTTTTTGTTGTTGTCCTTGGTAAATGACCCAACTTTTGGGGATTTGGAATCTAAAATAAATCTGTGCAGCCTGGGCAGCGAATGCAGTTGGAGGTACGGAAATCTAGATACCGATCTGGTCCAATTTGGTGAGATAATATAATTAAGTAAGTAGTCCTGAGTATAGGCCCGCTCTTACTCCAGTGCCTCGCCGCGTGAATGGTCGAGAACAAACCCCAAACCCCATCACGAAGGGCAATTTCTAACACGCAGAGGGACGGGAAGGTAAAGTGCCAGCCGTCATCTCCTTAATTTGGGCAGTCCGCAAAACACAGCGGCTAGGTGAAAAAGTTAGAAAAGAGGCTGGCCTCTCAGCAAAGCGTGTGTGTACGGCGCGCCGACGGCACTCTGAAAGTGATAGTAAATACAAATGTGTTATTTCTTGTGTCGAGAGTATATTGAGCGAGTCGCAGATAAACAAGAAATCGAGATCAATGCCCTGGAGACTTTACAATCCGAGTAGTCCATTGTAATTTATTTGTTAATTTATAGAGAGAGACTTTCAGGGAGTGTCGCACAATGCCATTATGGTCCTCAGGGCTGACTTTTGCATTTGAGTATCCCTGTATCACTGAAATCACGGGGATACGCTAGCTTTAGCAGCAAGATCGCTGACTAGCCAAACCAGTTCCTTCAGAAGGTGTCCTTATCTTCCCTGAGCACAGACTACCTTTGCTTAATAGCTCTTCAGAAACAAGCCTAGTGAAAAGTTTGCTTCATTTTAGGGAGGATGACGATACCTGCATGGAATGGGTTTGCATAGGAACTGTTGGTGTCGGTACCAACGCCTGGATTTTTCCAAGGGTGGGTAGTATGTGTGCATCAGAGGGTAAAGTCACCCTGCGTACGCGAGCCGAGTGTCCCAGAAAGAGCTAACCTACGTTGGAAATCAGTAGTCCGCATGCTGTGTTATAAGCATTGGCGTTTACAGGTACGAGGACTGGTGTCAAAGCTCAGGTTAGATGGATCTGTATTGCAAAAGGGCTTGTGTAATGCAGCTCTGCTCGTACCGTCCGAGCAATGCTCTGACACTTGTAGAACCTTAACTGGGGGAGCCAGAAGCGGCTGTACCCACAAAAGCATCCTCTGGCCGGTCTACGTTAAGGGCACTTGCCGGGGTGACCTGGCTGGCAAACCTTTGTCACTTAGACTAGTCGAAACCGGGGTGAGGTTCAGCTAATTCCATAAAAAGATGACCCGCCAGCTAGGGGAGTCGCTATTTTGGAAGTGCGTGGGAATTGCGTTAGGCGTCTTCTATTTGTGTTCATAGCGTCTCCGAAGCCGATCCTGCTGTACTGCTCTCCTTGGGCATCTGCTGGGGCGAAACGCGATTCGGTCGGTCGGGGCTCCGCTGCCACGGCAGTCGCGCTCGACCCGGCTGGGATTTTGCGAATTGTAGCCAAAAGGGAGAGTTAAAGGATAAGGCAGCAGAGCTTTTATTTCCCGCTCAGGGGAAGGCACGTCCCGGCTCTCGGCTTCCCGGCTTTGCTCTGCAGCAGTTGGAGAAGGCGTGCAGGCTCCCGTGAATACTCAAGCAGCAGTTACTGCTGGGATGGGCATAGTCACCTGCCTTGCTCTCGCCTCCAGGTGAGCTTGGGCAACACCTCTCGCTCTAAGTGCAGTCGGAGACCTTAGTGTAGAGTTTACACCCGGCGCCTGTGACCGGGAGCCGAGGTCTACGGTGGGAGAGCGGGAGCAACGAGGAGGGATTCGCCGACGGGCCCTCACCTCTGGGATGCTCCCTTCAAATGAGGCTGATGCCATGCCCCGTGTCCCCCGGTCCGGGTGCCGAGAGCCGGGATAAAAGCCGTGTCGGATGCGACTCCTCAAGGTCCTCTGTTCCTGAGGATCGCTGCCGTCCCTGCCTGCCGGCTCTGGAGAGGTCACGAGAGGCGTGAGGACGCGGGGAGCCAGCACTCGGGATTTATCAGCAGCGCGTGGGTGTGGGGAGAAAGCGTTCGGGTGAATTTTTTTTTTTTTTTTTCCGGGAATGAATGGTAGGCAGGGCGGAAATCCACTGCTTGATGTTTGGTGTGGACTCTGACATTCGTTGCTCAGCTTGGGTACAGCACATGCTGACCCTGACATACGTATTGATTCGACGTTCTCCTGCGCCCCTTCGCTTCCAGGAACGCTTTATTAGTAGGTGCAGTATGAGATCTAGTGTCGTTCCTGCCCATTCTGGTTTATGCTGGGTTACCTCTTGGCTTCCAGCTGCAGCAAGCAGGACTGTAATACTTTTTTTTTTTTAGGGCTGAATTCTGCTGACCTAACAGTATTGAGTAATAGTATGGTGGGTTTTTTTCTTCTTCAGAAATAGTTGCGGAACATTTGGCGCGAATCTGGGCAGCAGAAGTAATTCCTAAAGGAAATGTGCAAAAAAAAAAAGAAAAAGTACTTCTCTCTACAGAGAAGTTGTACCAAAATAAATGTCTATTCCTGCCGAAGCAAGGTTGCTATTTATTAAGAGCTACGACATGCCTTCCTAGCTTGTTGTATAGGGAGAATGTGTAGGTGTGGGGTGGTCTCGTGCTTTCTGTGCTGAATAATGGTATTGAGGGTTGCTCCCGAGGAGGACGCGTGAGAAACCCACTTGTATGGTGTGTTTGAGCAGGAGAACTTGCTGATGACCAGAGCGAAAAGACGCAGCCGTGTGGGTTGGCCGCTGAGCTAAAAAGTACGCGCGCTGCCACGCTGCACCTCTCCAATTTTTGTCGAGAGCAGAACGCGCTGCCAGGAGAGAGCAGCGCTGGATTTACGTGGCCCGTGAAGGCGTGCAAGCCTCCGTTCCGAAGTTTTAATGCAAAGTGGTTTGCCTGTTGACAGATGCGTGCGAGGTTCCTCCTCCCGCCAGCATGCCTTCTCCTGCCCCGCGCATCTGCGCACAGGAAGGTAAACATCTACGTGTTCGCATGCGTGTCGGACTGCGAGAGTGCATCAAATAAGTCATGGGTGGGTTTTGTTTGTTTCGGTGGTTGAAGAGAAGAAAAAAAAACCAACACAACCTTGGGAAAAAAGAGTAACTTCCACTCCAATGAAACAAATGCTAGGGTGGTTCTAGCGAAGTGAAGGGGGGGGGGGGGGAAACCCCACCAACAAAAAAAACCCTGTTTGGAGATAATTTGGAAGATTAAATTTGACCTGAGACCATCTCTTAAAAAAGTTGGGCAAGAAGGAAAAAGAAACGCTGTTTGAAATGAAAATTTGCAGGTTTATTTTGAAAATACCAGAACACCACTTGATTTTCTTATGCCTCCCTCCCACTCGGTGTCTTGGCTGAGGCGTGTTTGCTGAGTTTGGCTCAAATTAATGAACTCACTTCAGTTTGCTTCTTACCCCCCTGAAAAAATCAGGGGTTTGGGAGTGGGGCGAACTGTCATTTTATATACGCGTAAATAGCTCTGGGTGAGCGTCAAGCGGAAAGATAAACGCGGGCCAAAATGTTTGTGATCCCTTTTTCCCATTTTCATCACACAAAAGAAAAATAATGGAATAATAGAAGTAATGAAATACAATAAATCATTTTTTTTAAAGCTTGGTATCCATTACAGCCCTGCCCTACGTACGTTTGCTGCCTTCACTGTACCTTGCTAACCTCTGGCCGGAGCCGGAGCGGGAGGCTTGCAGCCTCCTTGCTGGCAGTGTGCGAGCGGGTGGGCCCGGGCTTTGGGCAAGTGGGCTGAAAGCTGCCGAGCTGTAGCGATGCCCCAAGGGCCGGCGGAGCTTCTGTGTATGTTGAAAGACTTCTTCTCCGTCTAGCGGTTTCTGCTCTGTGGTTCCTTTACCTTGCAGAGGTGCCGCGTGACGGGTGGGTGTCGTGCCCGGCGCACCCTCCAGCTCCCTGGAGAGGTGGTGGGCTTGCCAGCCCCTTCCATCCCAAACCAAAGAAAGAGGGGGAAAAAAACCAATAAATAAAAATACGCAGGACCAGCAAAGGTGGTTTTGCCAGAACTGCTCTGCCGGGGTAGTCTTCTCCTCCTGGGGCGTGGGGCCAGCGGCAGGGACCGTGTCAGGCGGGATGTTTTCCGAGGAAGATGTGGAAGGAAGGAGGAGAGGATATAAACCAGCTGTCTTGATGACAGGAGAGTAGTATTTTAGCTCTGGCTTTTATGAGAAGAAAATTATCAGTCTGTGGGAACGGGGTTTGTGTGCGTTTGGTAATCAAAACGTGGTGGCATAATCCCTGCCTTCCCGTCACCAGATTCAGCAGTAAATATGAAGATAACCAGAAGAGCCCTGGAAATCGGCCCTTCTTGGCAGCGGGGCACTGCGAGCTCATGCAGCGCTTCTCCTAGGTAGGGAAAAGTAGTATTTTACCTATCGGGAGCCACGGAGGCTTTGAATGATTGCCTGAGGCAACACGGCTGGTCGCTGGCGAGAAGTTGCCTGCTGGGATTTTAGCCTCTCGCCCCACGCCCAAGCCAAGGATAAACACTGCCTGGAGTTGAAGATAACCGACATCCTCTTCGGGGCTTAATTCGCCAGCTTTGAAATGAGGTCTCACGCAGAGCATCGGTTCTCCTCTTTCCGAAAGGTCCTTCCGTGTGTCCTTCCCCGGGGACACGCGCCTGGCCGGAGCCTGGCCGGAGCGAGGCCGGAGCGACCTACGGTGGCACGTTTTTGGCTTGGCTCCTTGCGACCCGAGCCCGAAGCGTGCTCGTTCCCCGCCTGAGGTAGGGCTCAGCGTGCCTGGCCCCTCGTTCCGCGGCTCCGGGGAAAGCCCCGGCACCTCCTGAAATAACAGCGGCTGGAGACGGCTGCAAATCGAGGTGGGGTGTAAAGAGCTGTAAAGTCTGAGTTGTTTCCGAAATTATACTTTCTGCATAGCTGCAGCAGCACAGTTTTGATGGCAGTTTTCATGTTTGCAAGGCCTAACTTAAGAAAAACAACAAAAAAAACCCACCCAAAAACTAAACAAAAGGAGGCTCTAGCTGCTTCTGACTGGGGATAGGTATTCACACCCCCCCGTTAAGATCTGAGAGACGTATGTGCGCTTGTGAATCGAATTCAGCTTTCAGGTCTGAGGTAGTAAACATCTCCTCTTGAGAGCCGCGTACTTAAATTCTGCAAAGCGCAATTACGGCTGCACGTGCAGTTCCCTATTGCTAAGCAATTCTCTGATCTTGGAAATACCAATTTTTTCCATTGCATTAATTAATACATTGCGTTGTAATTCATTGAGTCTCTATTTTTTTTTTTTTTTTAAATTCTTCACTTCAAAATGCCTTTGTAGGACAATCGCGTTTTCTGAGGTTCGCTCAGGAGGTAAGACTAAGGCAGGGTTCAAGGAAGAAGCTTGTTTTAGCAGTTGGGTCAGTTATTTCAACAGTGCCTTTAGCAAAGAAGTAAGAGGCTGTTTGCACAAATCGGTAACTAGTTCCCATGATTCGAGTTCATTCAAGTAATTTGAATAAATAAATGACTTCTAGTAAATGAGACAACCTCTGCAATTAGGATGGCATGCTGCATATTTCATGTTATTTATTATGTGGTTTTCAATAGATACGATTAAGTTGGGTTACACTTGGAATGCTAGGTAACATTTCAACACAAGCCACTTAACCAAAGCTTACATTAAAATGAGATACGCATTTGTTTTGTACAGGTGGCATTGTGCTGTATCTTCAACACTTAATGTTTTCGTATTAATTTTCCACAAGCAGATACTTAACAGGGAAAAGGAGTCACCTTGCCAAGCGCACCTCCGTTTTCTTTAATTGCAGTGAGGAATTCTCAAGCAGGTGCTTCCCAGACATTTACAGTTTGCTGCAGTCTTAGCTTTCCTTCACGTCTTCCCGGGCCGTCAACATCCAATGGATGTGGCATAGCCAGAGACGCAGAAAAGTTCTTTTTCCAGCTGTGCTCGTGGGTTGGGCTCTATCCCTGGTGTTTCCAAGGGGACGTGCTTCGTGGTTCACCTGCAGCTTCTGCTGTTGGGTTCGGACTTGCGATGAGGCGTGGTAATTGGGTGTAGAAGACAAGGAAGAAAAGGTCTTCTTGTCCTTTGTTTCCTAATGGTGTTAGTTTGTAGTTTGTCTCAATTTTAAGTGGCTGTACTGTGCAATTGAAAAATCCCGTGTGGTTTTGGCATTGTGAAAGTAGTATTTAAAAAAAAAAAAAAAAATATGGTCGCCTTACCGCTCTGTCATAACTGGCTTTACCACGTACAAAGCAATGTTGATTAATTTAAGAAAATACAACCTGAGCTATCAAAGGCAGCAAGCGGCTCTGGCTGATGGTGCACTCTGGGCATATGGAGAATAGGTAAGATTTGGGGACCTGCTGGCCCAAGAAGCATCTGCTCTATTCAGGAGAAAAATTTTGCGATCCTGTTCCTTTCCAACTTTTTCACTTAATGTAACATAAACGATACATAAGACGCTAGGGATACCTATTTGATAAAAAAAACCCTTTCAAAGTAATGAAGATGCCAGATCTTTAGTGCCAGATAAAACCAACATTTTGCATAATACGTGATCACCATTTCTTCTGCAAGGGGAAGTTACCAGTTCTTCTACCCGAAGGTGTTGGTGGTAAACTTTGCACAAACTATGACTTTGGAAGCTGGGGAAAAAAAAAAAAAAATCATCCTTCTTCATTCCCTTTAATCATTGGGAAGGGAAAGCTGTGGTAAGAGCAGATGTGTTCTCGTGTGTTAAAGCTGAAGGTATGGAGGTCACCTGCTGGGCGTGTGAAGACAAGGAAACCTTCCCCACAAGAAAGCGGGGGGGAGATGTCCTCAGGTCCCTGAGTGCGAGCCCACCGGTGCCTGGCACGACATTCTTGGGAACTGCTGAAAAGAAAGTGCCTTTAGTCGAAAGCTGTTCAATGTGCGGAGCGTTTTTTCTCCTCTATTTTTATTGCAGCCTCTTCCTCGTGAACGGAAACTTGACGTTCTCACTTGTTGAACAGGATTCCCTTTGTTTTGCTGCTCTTCAGAGTAGTTTTGCACCAAGTCCGTGCCTTCCCTCCTCCCTGTTAAAGACAAACAGAAAACCCCAAGCGAAACCCCGATGAAACCAGAAGAAAACCAACTTTTTGGAAAGAGAAGTGTTAGTGAGTTGGCAAAACCCTGACTCTGGAAGCTGCTTTGTCCCAGCTAGACCATAATTGAAGCTGTTGGGTCTCCCCATGAACATGGGTTTTACACCACAGAGCGGCGTGTAGGACACGGGGCCCTTGGTGTTTGCTGGGAGTTGGGAAGTGGTGGAAGCGTGACTTCGTTTTCAGAGCCAGACTAAGGGAGGGAAGTCACTCCCTGAAAAACAGGCGGTCAGAAAACCTAGTAACAGCCCTGTCTCCCCTTCCTCGGGTACTGGTCCAGGTCTTTCCCAACGGAGACCTGTGGTATTGTGATGGGAAGGTGGATTATGCCCAGGAGGAGCGTATTTCCCTCTTCAATTTGAATTCCGACTGGTGTCGGTTTGCTTACAGCAAGACTCTCCTTACCAAGGCGGAGTGGCTGGCAGGGCATTGAGCGTCCGTACGCGTGGTTAGCGTTCTAACGAGAAGCTCTCCCGCGGGTCCTGGTGTAGTCCTGCATGGTGGGGACAGAGGACAGGCTTCCATTTGAAGTTTCGCTCGCGGGGCGGAGGAAAGTCAACGTTAGAACTGAGCTGCTGTCGTGGTGCAGCAGACTGAACAAAGCGCATGGGGCTTGCACGGTGGTATCGGCGCCGCGCTTTGCCTTTATCGTTGTTGCGGTTGTAGCGTCTAGGTAGATATCGATGCTGTTACCGCTTCCCCAAAATTAACGGCAGAAGTTCAGTCTTCGAGAGCGGGAGCAGGGACGAGTATCTCACAGGAGATCCAGAAAGGGAAACGCGCAATTCCTGCGGACGCTGCATGCTCGGCTTCCAGCTGCCTGGAAAGGAGGATAAGTAGTTGAGTTGCAGCAGTTTTAATTCGGTGTAAAAGGAAAAAAACTGTGGTCCCTTCCACTTGTAATTCCTCATCGGACCACTTGCAGTGAGGATGCCTGGAGTAGGAGGTGAAGTCAAAACTTGAGCATCTTCAGTTATCCGAACGGATCGTTTCTTAAAACAGCTGTGTTAGGGTACATGCCCGATTAATGGATCAATTTGATATTCGTCTTTTTGTTTGGGATTTGAAAGGATTATCACTGAAATGCTCTCTCATTTCCATCTGGCCTTCAGAAAGTAATTAAGTGTTGAACGATGGTATTGTCAGTCTGTTTCCTACCTAATAAGCTCTGTAAGGTGCTCTTGTTAATGATTTTATTATTTAAGAGCTGCTTTTGTTCCCTCTTTTCCCTCCTTAATGAGGCAGATCCCCTAGGCAGCATCACTTTATCCCGGTCGTCTGTGGCAGATGAACTAATCCAGCACCATGGAAGTTCGTGTTCATCAGTGTGTAAGGTGCTCCCATCAGTAGGTGTGGATAATTCTCCCTGACACTTAAAAGATTTGTCAGGCGCAAAAAAGGAAGAACAGACCCTTTTTCTAAATGAAGGTCGTCTTGATTTGCACAGCAGCAGTCTGGTTTGCATCAATGAGCACATGGTATTCAGAGAATTAAGAGTAAAAATAGCTAATTAACACCTTCTCTGTTTCTCTTGCATCTGGTCATTAGTACTATGAAGCAAATTAATTCACGATGGCATAGGGCATGGAAGGTGCCAATGGCAAGCTCAGGTCAATAACTGAATGCTTTGAGGTTCTGGAGAGAAATGTTCCCTTTTCTTTATTCTGTTGCCTGTTTCCCAGAGCTGCCTCCGCGTACCGTGGAATTTAATACGCGTATGCTTGTACGCTGAGCTAATGTCTGTATTTTCTATGTCATACGAAGAGAAAATCTGAATTGGTTACGGGCACTTGAAAGGGACTTGGGCCATTTTCTTCTGGCTTAGCACGGTACCGACTGGATCCTGTCTATGAGCTACACTCAAATCCTATTTCAAAGATTCGGATCGTTTCAGAAGTAGCAAACATATGGCTTCTGAGTAAACAGACTAGTTATAATAGACAGGATTAGAAAATGGATTGTTCTGGGCCAACACTGTGCTATTGAGAGTGATGATATCGTATTGGTAATTCCACTGTTGGGCTTAATGGCCCATGAACTTTGATAAAAGCTTTTGTAAAATTGTCAGCAATAATTCCCTCCATTGTTAGATTGCCAGTGAACATCTTCAGCCCCTGGCGTAAATTGCTACCATCAATTGTGTTTATGTAATTATATAAAATAAGACTTTCGTTCTGAAAGTGTAATAACTTAAAAAAAAAAAAAATAAAATAAAATGGTGTCAGCTGAAAATTAATACGGGTCAGGGTCACAATTGCTGTAACTGCCCAGAACTCTCTCCCTGGGTTGGGCCGGGGTAGGTTTGCGCCTGGAGCTGTAGTCCCATGTCTGGAGCATGGGCGCCTTTTCATTACCTCTGCCAAGCGCTTGCCAGGTCCGCAGAAACGGGCAATGTCGTTGCAGGTTTTGTACGAAAATTGAAAAACAGTTGAAGTTTACTCTAGTTCTATTCTGTCGTTAGTTTTCCCTGTGGTTTTTTTAGCGTGACAGTTTTTCGAATGTGAACGTTAAAAAGGTGTGATTACGTTCGCAGGCATTAATGTGCCATTCCAAAAAAAAAAAAAGGCAGGAGCACTTAAATTTTGTCCGTAGCTTACAAGCCGTGTCGATGTACGGTCTCCTTCAAATTGTTCTCACAGCTACTGACTTCCTACCTTTCCCCTTTTTCCCTTTCCTCCCTTCCACGTGATTGGGTAAATAACAAATTATCAGCCACAGCGTGATACAAAATGGGCTATAATCCAAAGCGGGAAAAGAAGGAAGTTCTCTTGCAAGAAAATAAATAGCACAGGGTATTTAACAGTGCATTAAGCAGCGTAGCTGTTAGACTGCACTGATAATACAGCGATGAGAGCAGGAAAATACTCTGTATGTCATTAGTTTAGTCAAGCGGTGAATTGCTCTGGCTCCGATATTGTTGGTGATATTCAACGTAGCTAAAGCAGATGCATGGAAAATGCAAAGCGAAGAGTCGAACGCGGACTTCACGGACATCCCGCCTCTGCAGCATGGGGTGCGCAGAAGGAGCTGCCTGACCTGCCTGCAGGTGGGGTTTCGTTTTCATGCTCTAGGGAGGAGGGGGACAGAAACGTTCCTCTTGCTAAATGGGCACCCTCGGTCCTCCTAGAGTTCTCGCTTGCCCCTCTTGATCTCCTTGCTTTTCTTTAGGGGCTGGCAGCAGAGGTAGGAACATATATCCTGGGGGAATATGTTCTCCAGCCTCCACCTAGGCCGCTTCGGGAGCGCTTTAGCCCCGAAAACCGTAAATTCTTCGGTGATCCTGACGGGCCCGCCGTCCGTGATGAAATTGCTTGCTCCATCTCCACCTTCCCGATGTATTTGGCAGCGGGGGGTAGAGTGGAATTCAAGGAGGGCCTCGAAGAGAGGCTGGCTCCCCAGCTTCAGAGCGTGCAGCTTGGAAGAAAACCGCTGCGGCTACATGCAGGGGAGTTTATGGAAAAGGTAAAATCCTGGGGAGCTGGAGGAGAAAGAAGAAAATCTGGAACTCTCGCTTCTCGATTACAGTAACGCTGCGGCAGGGACACGCATCTTGTATTGAGGCTGGATCCAGCACACCGTAGGCATAATATATCCCTTTGAAGTCTATGGGTGTTTTGCCTGCCAGGACTGCAGGATCAGGGTTTTTTATTACTTTATTTGCCTAAGAAAACTCTTCTCATCTAGTTGAAAGGGAAAAACCGATACAGAATACCACACTGTGTTATAGGAAGACTAGGCCAAAAAGTAATTCCCCTGCAACAGAAGGTAAGGTTATAAATTGTAATCACATCACAAGGTATTGTGGTGTCAGGGTTGTAACTTGAAATGAGTCTTTTGCCTGGGTATGCTTAAAAGTAAGTCTAGTAAGTACATATTCTGGTAGTTGTCCTTCCACTCTCTTTTCCTAAAAAAATTGCTTCCAGGTATGTGGTTGGATGGGATTAATATGGGTGAATTCTGTAGGTCGTGTAGAGCAGCAGCGTGGCTTCAGCATTGATTTCTGCCAGCCAGAGCAGCGATCTGATGGGTTTTAGCAAAAAGGCAACAACGTCTCTAGATTTGCTGGAATGAGCTTGGTGGAGTTGAGCGGCATTTCACTTGGACGCTGGATGTGCTGGAGACAAAACTTTTACATGGGAGTTCTTGCAAAGAAGCGTGTGTGTGCATGTGTATACATCTCCCCTCTCAATTATTTACTGTAGCCCTGAGATGATATGTTAATATGCAGCTCTTAGTTTATAGAGGCCTCTGGCACTCTTGCTTTATACTTCAGGAAAAAAACGGTGTTACCGCAGCAACTGCTACACCGCCCGGTACCGAAGCAGCTCCCCTCTATGTAGCACTTACATAGAAAAGTACACGAGACAGATGTTTAAAGCGCACGTAACTAGAGTGAGAGTAGGAACTTAACACTTGCTGAACGCTACGGTAAAAGGAGAGCATGAATTTGCTCGGAAGCTGAGAAAAGTTCTTAATGGAAATAATTAGCAATAGCTCCGATCCAGCAAGCTGCTTTGGCAGATGCGTTATTTCAAGCCTACGTGCGATCCCTTTGAAATCAGAGGAGCTGCTTGTAGGCCTGGAGTTCGCACAGGTTGGGGAGCTGCGTTGGACGACAATGGCCTTGTTTAAGGGAGCGATGGTTTTGAGAGGCTCAAGTGGCCGCGCTTTTGTGGGGCGTGACCGGCGAGGCAGATACTTGGCATTTCTCGACAATGAGCCGCTGCAGATGATTGAAATGGAAGTAATGAGGAACTGGACGTATCAGAAGTTTTGATTTGTGGGCGTGAGTTTTGGACAAGGTTTCACATTACGTTTGTGCATCACCTGTATTTGAGAGCAAGGGAACGGTGTTGAGGTGTGTGCAAATAATGACGTTTTGCCGTCTATTAAACTTTAATAAATAGACTTGCTATCTATCTCTTCATAATGTGGGACGTTATAAATGTTTCTGTACAATATTATGTAATTGTTGTAGTGGAGGCAAGAGGCGTAGGAAAGACTAGGAAAGGTTTTAAGCTAGTCTGGACTCAGTAAGACTACACCTTATCTTTGCAAACCTAGTAGTGTGAGGTCAATATCCTATTTGGGGGTTTTCCTTTTAAGACACTGTGGTACAGGAAGACCTTCTATGCTAATGAACGTACTACATTTCTTTGTATTCTTAATCCTTATCAGCTCTTAGAAAGAGCTGGGTATGTGTGCATTAATAAAAAAATACGTGCTTAGAAAAAGCATACTTGGGATTATGAGGAATTACTTACTACTCTCGGCAGCACTGTGTCTGCCTGATTATTATTGATTACTGTTCTCTTGTTGACTTTTCCCCCACGGCTACGGTTTTTATCAGATTGCATAAAACAAAAGCACAATCGCAGTGTTCTAATTCTTGAAATAAAAGCCAGAAAGACGCTATGCCCGTATCCCGGTCCCTTCCTCCGATGACAAAAGTTTCTGGACGGACCTTTGGTCTTCGAAGGTGTTTTGCAATCACCAGGTGGAGAAAAATCTGCATCGGTGCTAATCCAAAACTGTGTAAAAATGAGCCCTGTGCTCTGCAGCCTGAATTTTAGTCTCTTCGACTACCGTTCTCCGGTGAGCGGTTGCTAGTTGCGAGATGAATGACACGTGGGGCTGGAGGCAGCAACTTTTCTAGCGGGGTCTCTGCTCCTGCAGGGTTTTACTCTGCTTTCCCCAGTACGTTCCGGAGCCGGTCCTGGCGATCCACCTAAGGACAGGCAGCGCTGGGGATCTCCATCCTTTCTCCCCCGTCAGGGTCCTTAGCTGGGTACCGTAGGAGGGAGCGTTGCAGGAGTTTGTCTCGTCTGCTATAGCTGGGTGCCCGGAGCTGAACCAGGGTGCCATTAAAATGCCTGTGAAAATTCACAAGTTTTGCCTGAAAGCTGTGCTGCTTGGAAGGCGGCCGGCCCTTTCCCCTCCCAGACTGAGTCAGGTAGGCACGAACACTTAAAAGATCGCTTTCGGATCATTTCTGAACCTCGCCTTTTTACGCTTTCACTGTGGTATAACCTCCAGCGCTTGAGCTGATAGTCCTTCTCTGCAATTCCCATTCTGATCTTCTTCAGAGATACTCTCCCTTGATAAGTATCTTTATTGTCAGTTGTACTTTAGGGTCATGGAGCAGGCTTATTCTCTCTAAAAATCCTACCGCCTCGGTACGTTTTGTTCGAACCAATGCCGAAAGCACTTTGAAGTTCTCCGGGTTAAAGGCAGGGGCAGCGGCTGTATCCTGGGACTGGAAACTTTGCGTGGGGCGTCTTCGCGGCGCTGCCCAAAGGATAAGGAACGCTAAGCGAGGTGGACCCCAAGAAGTCTCTTCAGTAACTCAATGTAGTTCTGGTACAAATATGCCAGGGAGCTCCAGCGCACGAAAGGTTTTCCGCGCGTATTGCGGTACTGTATGAATGACTAGATTTTTAGTGAAGGTATTCAGACGCGTAACGTGTGTGATAATTTGCCTGAAACACGACAAAAAGAAGTCAATTTGTAGTCAAAAGTAGAATTTTTAATGACCTATTGTGTTGTATGCAGTCAGTGTTTTGAATGCACCGCAGCAGTAATTAGGCAGGCAGGGATTTATCTCAGAAATGCACATACACCTTTAGAAAAAGCAACCCGTCTGCCCGATACCCAATTAATCACTCACCTCTGATGACGATAAGCTCGATGGTACGTGGGGAATGCTTTCCAGCACCAGCAGGATTTTGAAAAGCTGCTTTAGATGTATATTAAAAATGTTTTTGGAGACGGAGAGACAGAAAAGCTTAGAAGTCTGATGACTGTTTATCTGAAAGGAGTTCCCAGGGGCAGAGGAACCGGGTTCCCTCTTCCTAGTGGTTTAACCAGGCAGGGAATTTGTTTGGTCGTCTGCTCACAGAGCCGTTGAGGGGACAGTCTGTTTTAAAATTCAGAATTAAAGGCAGCGAGCTTATTGCAGTACGTGAAGTTCGGGGCCTTGTTTAAAGGACGCGGTGGTGGCTGGGGCTGGTACCTGAAGACCTTTTCTCCGTCGCTCGCAAACTGAGCACGAAGCGAAAGCGAGTGACTGATGTCAGGGGGAGGAACCTTCCAAAGGCTTAGAAAATGATTTCGTAGGCTCCGTATTTCATCGCGCTAAATTTATTTACAGCGCTTTGCACGCCTTCTTTAAAATGCATGTGTTCCCTTGCTGAGTTTCCTGCTCGTACGCGATGCGGTATGCTAAAAAGAGAGAGCTCGCTTGAGCTACGGACCAAGTTAAACACCAGAGGCCTCTGAAAGTCACATAAGAAAGTCTTTAGTTTGACAGCGGAGTTTCCTTTATAGGGAGGAATAGCAAACATTTACCTGTGCAGCAGGCAGCTGCAGCTGTTATCTAAAGCTAACAGTGCCTTTACGTGCGCAGGAATGGAAAAGGAGAGCGTAAGTGTCTGCGGCGGCGTGCTATGAAAACACGAGGTCGCATTCTGCCTCGGGTGAATCTTCCGCGGCCCTGCCGAAATGCTGAGGTACTGTCCTCGGGACTGAAAGCGGACCTGGGTCTGCAGCCAGGAGAAGCAGTGTTCAGAAGCAGGGATGCAAGTCTTTCAGGTTTGCTCCCAGTCTGGGCTGCCTGGCACAAAGGGCTTGTGGCAAGAAAAAAAAAAAAAAAGCTGTTTGTCCTTTATGAGCCCAAGCCCTTGTAGAGAAGTCCTTTGCAGGACTCTTCCAGTTACATTTTGTTGGTTTGGGTATTTATTTCAGGCCACTGTGTAACTGCAGTGAAGAATTCTGCATGGAAATAATAATTAATCTGTTGCAGATAAAGCGGGGGGAGGGGGTTCATTTAGCGTCTCGGAAGAAGTGCTGGAAGAAGTGCGGCCGAGAAAAAAAACGCAGCAAGGAGGAGCTAAAGTTACCTGAATTCAAGTATTAAATCTTCAGCAGGTTCTGGGGTGGGGAGGGGGCTGGGTTTGGTTTTGTGTGGGTGGGTTGGCCTGGCTGCATAGGGATCAGAATAATGGATTTCCCATGAAGTAGTCAAAAGAGGATTATAGAATCAGGATCCGTGTATTATAATCGTCTACACTGTTATATAGATTTGATATGGCCTAAGCCCTGCCCCACCCCCAACCCCAAGTAATTGTACGTAATCAGGAAATTACATGCTTCGATACAGGGCACGCAGACGAAAGAAATTACATTTTTTTTTTCCCCTCCGGGCATTTACTTAGCCGTGAAACAAAGGGCAGGCGAAGCCGCAGCGGGATGTAAATGCTGGGGTCGTCAAAAGTGGCTGTGTGTACACGTGTGGAAATTGCCACGAAATCCCATGGTTTGGGATCCGTTGGCAGTTGCCTCTGGCTTTCCAAGGAAGCCGGTAGGCACCAGCCAGGGCCAAGCGGTGCCGGGGCTGGGGAGGACGGGCTCTGCCTGCTCCGGGTCCGGCACTGCCGGCGGCCTCGCCTGCCGGCCCCGCTCCACGGCTGCTCTTCGGCCCCGGCTTGGCGGCTGGGCTGGTGCGAGTCCTGCGTTTGGGTTAGGCGCGATTCACGGCGTTAAAACTCGGCTGGGTGAGGGATTGCGTAACCTCTTCCTCAGGGTCCTCTTCGTTTGCCCATCGATGGCGTTCTCTTGCAAGGTCTGTCAGGGTTTGTAAGTTGTGGAGCCACAGAAAGCAAAAAGGGAAAGAGAGGGGGGGGAAAAATCTATTAAGCTTTGAACTACATGTTGTCTACAAGCTGCCATTAGCCACGACTCTGTATTTATTAGTTCACAGCTTTGGGATATTCTGCTTTCATTAATGTTGAGAATTAATCTGCATTGTGTCTTCCTGCAGCATTAGCAGCAATCCTTCTGCTGAATACAAATTAGATTTTTTTTGCTGCAGTCCAAATTCAACTATGGGTAGAGGTGTAAAGAGGATATTTATGGGACACCTGCACGGAGTAGTGGGTTCTGGTTGGGGTGTTTGGGAGGGTGGTATTTGGGGGTTTTTTTGTTGTCGTTTGTTTGTTTGTTATTTTTTTTAAAGTGACACTACTTTTTGCAGCATGCCAGGATAGCAGGTGGGATATTTACATCTCCTTTCTTGCTTTCTTTTTTTTTTTTTTAAAGCATTTGATCCCGTAGAGGCTTAGGACTTCATAGCTTATTTCCATCAAAAGAGAATTTGGTCCTTTTATACGGTGGCAAAATCTCAGGACATTAGTTGCTTTGCAGATCTTGCATCATTTCTGAATACAAAAGAGCTTTGTAAGCAAAAACTAGCCCTGCAATATCCGAGAAGCCTGGAAAAGGTGCCGAACAACTTCTGCACTTAATTAATGTGTTACGAGGATACTTGAAAACTGGCCGGATCGAGCCCGGAAGAAGGGGGATGGAGAGTTCTCGCTGGCCGAGGAACCCAACGCCAGTCTTGGGCGTGTTGTGTTTGCTTTCTTTTCCTCCAGGCCGAGATAGGAATATTCCTTTTGCGCAGCCACCTGCCTGTTGCCCTCGCCAGAAGTTTTCGGGTGGCTGAGCGCACGCAGGGCTGATTTCTGCCTCCGGACGAAGCTCCGAAGGAAGGAAAAGCAGCTTCTATAGCTGGGTGGTTTGGGCTCGCTTTCCCCCAGGCAGCGGTGCCAGTTAATCCCTTTTTCTTTGGAGTGAGCGGTGGAGAAGAGTGCCATGTGATGGCTGTCCATCACGTGATTTAATTCAAAAGGCGCTCACCTCCCCACAATCTTTATTTATTTTTATTTAATTACGTGCGTTGGACAGGCAAGACGAAATCCCCTTGATCTGTGTAGCATTTTGAAAATGAATGACAGAGAAAATGTTTGTTCTTCAAGCTTCGTTTTGCATCTCGGCCCCGGGCCCCACTTTATTGGCAATTTATATCCATTAGAAAGAGTCTCCACAGATCCGGTTATGTACAACAGCTTCCCATCTAAATCTGAAGCGTAATCGTGCACAAACATTGACTTGACCAGTATTGCTCGTGGCCTTCGTGTTAAGTGCCTAGTTAAAAGCTTAACGACCCCTTTGAAACGAAGTGCTTGCTTTCTGTCACATGTCGATGGTACCGTGTGAGGCCAGCAATTGAATTTTTTTTTCTTCTCAGCGATTTTTAGAAAACATTTCAACTGCTGGCACCGTTTGTCCGTTCCATTTCCCGCATTGGTGAAGATCGAGCTCTTTAGACCGGGCACGTGGCCGTGTGCCACCACAGCCTCGCAGGTTCATCCAGCGTCCTCAGGATTTCTTCTCAAATCTGGTGAACGTGCTTTCCCGGTCATCGTGGCAAGAAGAGAAGTCGCCGGTTGGATGAGAAATGTATATGATTCAAAGGAAAATCCCTCAGGCCTAGGACCTACGTAGCGTTGAGTATTTTCCTTGGTGAACCTAGTCAGCAGGAGGTCGGCTTGCGGTGAGGTCTGAGAAGTAGAGGCAGGGAGGCCCCAACACTGAGTTGTTGCCCTTGACTTGGTCCATAGTGGGCTTTTTGTCATGGGGGTTAAGGGTGGAAAGGGCAAAAATTGCCAAGTACCTTTCATTCTGTGACGAAAGAAAAAATAGTGCGAAGAGGTCTGCAATGCAACCGATCAAGATTGTAGCTGGCTTGAGGTTTGGTGATGGAACAAGCTGCTGGAAGCGTTGGGATGAAGTACACCGGGACCCTCGACTTTTTATGGCACTTAGCAGCGGTTTGGCACAGGAGGGTATGGCGCAGACCAGATGCTCCCTCCTTTTCACATGGGATTGGCACTTTTTAATGCTCGTAGTCTCCTGCTCCCACCAGACAAACGTCTGCATCGCACACCGGCACCAACTGAGGCCTTGGGCTGTTGGGCGAACATCCCCGGCTAACCGCTGAGCAACCCCAACAAAAGCAAGCGAGCGAAGCCTTCGCACCTCGCTGTTTGCAGTTTCTCATCCCATTATGAATGAAAGTAATTTAATTAAAATAAGGCAGCCGGTAAAACCAAGAACATCCCGAACTTGGCATCGGTCCCCTTGTGCGAGTCTGGGTCTCATAAAAGACTCGGACCCGGGATGAAGCACCTTCGGCGAGAGCCCCTGGCCGCTGCCCAGGCCAGCTGCAGGGATGCCGCAGCCTCCTCTGCCAAGCCCGGGGCTTGGAATATGAGCGCAGGGGGTCTTTCCCGCTAGCTGTCCTCTTCCATGGAAAAACGTCCTCGCAAAAGCAAAGCCGGAGAGCCCTTCTCCTCCTGGGACAGGCCTGGGGGGTCGGATAACACCTTTCCGGACGCCGTCCCGCAGCCAAGAGATTGAATCAGCACTTAGATATATCAGTCCGCTCTTCGGGACGCTTCACGGTTGCAGCGTTCGGTATTCCCCAAAGTTGCGTGCCTGGAACCAAAGGCAAACGGGCGCTTGTGTAGACGGCAACCTCTCCTGCAAAATCTGGCTTTGTTCGTCCTTCGTGGCGTTGGGGGAAATTGCGCTTCCAGACCCAGCACAGCGCTGCGCTGCGTCTCCGGGAGATCTTTTTGCCTCTCGCCAGAGTGTTTGCGTGCCTCTTCTTCTGGAGGAGCAGTAGGGAAAGTGGAAGGAATGCTTAGGAAAGGCGGGGAGGGTTAGTGGGGTTTTGGCAGGGCTGTAGCCAAGGAGGTTTCTGAAGTCCCGGTTCTACCTCTGGAAGGCTCGTTGTCACGTTATGTGGAAGGAGTAACTGGCTGCCCTCGGTTTATGGAAGCGTACAGTGGGTCTGTGCCCTCGGGTGGTTGATTCGAAGACCAGTAGAGCTATGGTTTCTTTAAAGTCCTAAATTAAAGGGTAACTTTTCTTTTTCTTCTTAAGCTGTGCAATTTGGCCGTTTGCAGTATTCCAGAGGGGCAGCAAAATTACTGTTGGCTTTCCCACAATAAATCCTTGACCTTCCCCACCATTTAAACGTTAGCAGATTCCCTGCGCCGTATACGGGGGTGGAGAAAGGAGCTGTGGAGTTACACGCGCATGTCTGTGAGTAGCTTCTCGCAAGCCCTTGGCCTGCAATCTCAAGGCAGCCTTTGGGGTTTTGTTTCCTCCTCAGCACGACACTGGACATAAAACAGTGATGTGGCAAAACGGTATTCTACAAATTCTGTCAAAACCGTCACTCTGCACAAGCCGGATCACGTTCCCTGGGGAGACGCGTTAACGTTTGTTGGCGTGCATCCGTGCATCCCCCCTGCCCCAAAGGGCTCCCGTGGTGCTCGGCTTCGTCCTTCCAGCTCTCGGCGCATCGCGCGCGGATCTGTCATCTGCCCGTTAGCTGCAGGAGTGGAAACCTGATCCGCGCGCGATGCTGATCGCCGAGACGTAGCGTGAAATGGAGTTTTTCCCCGTACGTTTCCGTGAGTCTCGGAGTTCAGCAGCTCGTGAGCTTGACGTGGGCGGTAGAGCAGTGCTGAGCGCTGTAGGTGCAGGGCAGGGAGGGCTGTTTCGGGGCTGCGCACATCTGTTATCCTCGTGCCACGCTCACGACGGAGCAGCGGGGGCTTTTTGACACATCGGATTTTTTTCGGTTCGGTTGCTCCATCCCGGCTTTTGTTTTGTACGTTACCGTAGCTTCGCGTTCCGCTGTGAATTATTCACTTGCCGTGCCAGAAATAGGAAGGTTGGAGAAAATACAGCGAGCCAGCCGTGAGTAGGTTAAGGAAAGGCGAGCAGATCCTTGTGGCGGAGGTGGTTAGCTCCGTCAGTTACGCTCCCCTTCCGACACGGAGCAGATGAGCCTTGCGTGGCACGTTGGAGCCAAGCGTGAAAGTCACGGGCAGGAGTCTCACCCACCCGTGGCGGGTCCCAAGCCGTCACCTTTGAGAATAAACCAGACAAAACGGCGTCTGTACGCTTCGAATGGCTGAAAGACCTTATAAATTACAGAACACGTTTAAAACGGAGTAAAAATACACGGTGGATTACAAATCCAGAGAACTATTGCTAGTTACCCGGTTTTGCTAGGCTAAGGTTACATCCCGGGATGGAAAATGTGAGGCTCTCCTTTGCCTGCATGTTCTGCAATAACATTTTATCAGCAGGCAAACTCTCATTAAATACACCCCATCGGCGGAGCTCAGGCTGCCAATTTCTGAGTGGAAACATTGTATTAACTTGGCCGTTCCCTGCAGGATATTACTCTTGGAAAATTATAACAAAGTGAACAATCCCCAAATCAGCATTTTTCATTTATAGCAGGCCATAATTTACAGTACCGTATGGATCTATGCCTGCCTGGAGAATTCCCTCCCCGCCGTGGCAGGGAACAGCATGCGGTTCTGCGTTTGCCCAAAGAAAGCATTTGTCTTAGATGTCCGCGGCAGTTTGGATCCACACGGCCTCTGCCTTTCGCCGTACGTTCCGTGTAATGATTCATTATCAACTGCCTAATCCCAGGTTGCGCACCCTCTTTAGGACCACAGTTTAGCTCCTTCACGAAGAGGACATACGCTTCCCAGTGCCAGAAGTAAAGGACGTAGTTGTGTCCCTCAACCCCTCAGATCCCAGCCCGCAAGAACTCATTTGAGGTGAAGCCTTTACAAGGGAAAGGAGAAGAAGTTCTGCAAATGCTAAATAAAAATCCCGCACGGAACTTTTTTAAAGAGGAGTTTCGGGGCGCTCAGCTAAGATGACTAAGCAAGCCATCTCCTCGCACTCCAGAAATTTAATACTCGTAGCATCTCTAACTGTTTACGTAACTGCATAAAGACGATGCGGTGGTTTCATTTAAATTTTGGAAGCTCTAAGTAAGCAACGTCCTGGACGTCTGTGAAAAGAGTAGAAAATTCTGCTATTCCAGGAAAGGGAGAAGAAACCATGTGGGTTTTATTTCCCTGTAGAGTTTTCTTTGTCCAAGTTAAGCGCTTTCCTGCATGTTCGTAGGTACCGTCCTCTGAGTAGTTGTTCCCTTTTGTTTGCCTAACATTTTGTATCAGCAAACAAAAACACAGTTCAAGCTCTCGGCTTTGGCAGTTTCCTTTCTAGGAGGGAATGCAAATACTAAATTGTAGCGTGGGGGAAAAGTTCCGAGTCCTGCGGGGGGTGGAACCAACCCCTGGTGTGCACAGGGGTGAGGTTGGTGGTGCATTTATTTCTCTATGTATTTGCTTCGCGTCTCCATGAAAATGTATGTATGTGTACATTCCTGTTTTCACCCATCTGCTGCATGGAATCCTTAGCTCTTTAAAAACGTGGCCAATGGAGTTTTTTTTCAAGTGGCCTTAGTCTAACTCGATATCGGTGATTTCACGACAACGGGAGGAGAGCTGTTCCAGTGCCGGTACTTCTGAGCGTGCCGGCCTTAGATAGACAGTCTGTGGATATTGTTGTACGTTAAAAAATAAAACAGAATTTACTTGTGGAGGAGGTAGAGTTTCTTCCCATCCAAACCATTCTTTTTTTCTTTCCTGCTGGAGCATTTTGCAGAGGCTAGATGGGAAAGTATGCTTGCCTTCATAGCATCAGAGATGGGGAGAAGGGGGCAGATATGGTCTGCGTTAGTGTCATTCATTCCCATCAACTCCACTATGGCCTCTCCCTTTCGTATTCCATTTCATTTGGCTTAATATTCTGCTTCAAAAGAGGGCAATTAAACAAAAGGTCTGCACTGTGTGCCAGCAACTTTGAAGCCAACCGTGAGCCTCCGTTCCCAGAGGATGAAAGGTAATTTCCGAGGAGGCCTAAAATTTCTAGTGCGTAAACAAAGTAAGTGGATGGTTTTACTAAATGGCTGTATTTATTAATAATTGTATTACCTGCCTCTTGTGGGTCTACACCCGTTGATTTTTGCGTTCTTGTTCTGGTAACTAGTCCAGCCTTCTCAACCCCAGGGAGGTGGTGAGTGACGGCTGGTGCCGTTTCTGCCCGCCTTGTGCTACTGCCTGGGGAACAGGATGGAAGTGAAGCTGCTAGATCTTTTTTTTTCCTCCCCCCCCCCCCCCAATTCTTTTAAGAAAGAAGGCAGCAGGAGTAGTTAGATCTACCCTGCGCCCTGGCAGGTGATGAAATCGTGTGGAGTCACCTTTTGGGGACACGTTACTTTGGGGACACCTTTGGGAAGTCGTGTTACTTTCGTTACTGTCCTGGGGTTGTGCCATTAGAGTGATGAAAGGACCTCTTCCGAGGTTTTCTTTTTCTTTTTTTCTTTTTTACATGAAAATGCGTTCACCACGAGTAGGTTCTCCATTCCAGATTTGTTATTAAGAGTCAGCATATTGATGCTTTTGTGGGTGGGCTCGTAAAAACCCGATCTTGCTTCACATTCTTTGCATAATGAAGAAGAAAAATTAAAACCACCTCTGGAGGATCGTGGTAATTGAAACCTAATTCCCAGGTATTTAAGCATATTAATGTCTTTAAAGACAAGGCCAGAAACTGATGGGAATATCCAAGACTTCGTACATATTTGGGGAAGGAAAAACAAGTTGATAACCTTTACAATTATTTTTTTTTTAAATCCAGCCTTCTCATTGTTTCTTGGAAACATAACGCTAACTGCTGGATTACATAAGCAGGAGCAGCATATGATACACTGACTTTGATTTTCAGCCCTACCACTCACTGAAGGGAAAGCAGATGCTCCCCGTGCGGTTGTACTCCTGTTGAAATTCGCTTTCAGCTCCGTGGAGCTGAGGAGAGGTGCCTTTCTCTACCTCCCCCCGGGAAGTGCAGCCACCCGAAAGGCCCGTGCCAGAGCTCACCCCCTGAAGCTCGTGGGCTGTTCACCACGACGCTCTGCAAAGCTTGTTCGTGCCTCTTAAGGATATGTGGGATTACTAAGTGAAGATAAGGTCGGGAAGGAGCCACAGCGTAAGCTGTGAGCCCGAGGTGAGCCGGCTGCGCAAAGAGAGGGAGCGGGAAGGTGAGGGAGGAGGCAGTGATGCGACTAAATAAATGGAAGGTAGATCTGGCTGCTTTTCAGCTGAAAGGTGTCCCTACTCTTCGTCTTCCAAAAGAGAAGGTCCGTTGCTTTGGTTAGTCACTGGGTTCAAGACCTAAGCCTTGGCTGTAATGAAATGTAGGGGGAAAAAAAAAAAATAATGGGAGAGAGAACAATTGTTTCCCTAAGGCTAATCTGAGGAGGTTGATTCATCGTCTTTTAAACATGCAGTGATACAATTCAAAATATCCCCCCCCCCCAGCAGTTTAATACCAGAAATTATTCTATAGCTACTAGAATACGTATGCAAAATCTAGCAACTTGTTTGCAGCAGCCAATTTTGACCTTTCTGGGGAACTTTTTTTCTGCCAGTAAAAGTGCTTTATGAAATCGATTTTTTTCATATACTCCTTTTCAATCCTAAGCCCGCGTTTGCCGCACAAAGCTCTGCTTCATTAAGCACAGTTAGGACCACAGGTGAAGTTCAGACACGTGCTTTTGAGTCAGGCTGGACTGGTTGAAGGAACCACCTCTGCCCAACGTGGCCGAGCCCACCAGCGGGTCTTCAGGGAGAAAAGTGCCTCCGTTTTTGGAGTGCGAATCTAACACCTTCATTTAAGTCGCCAATGAGTTAACTCCCAACTGCGGACAACTGACACCAGTATAAGAAAAGGGAAAGCTGGGAAAGCCTAGGGAGGCAATTCAGGCTCTTAGGGATGGAGATGTTCACTCTCAACACAAACGTTGAAGCCTTATAGTAGGCTGTGGGAGGTAGAGGTCGGTCGGTGTTGACTTCTGCAGTGCCGACAGCTTCCTCCTGGAGCAGCAGTAGGACTAACGGGGCGTCAAGGTGTGACGAAACTGAACTGATCGACCTTGGCACACGGTCTGTGCAACTAACAGTTAGAAGGCCGCATGTGCAAGGCTTTTGTTCTGAACTGGGAGAAATGGCTGTGCCGATATGCAGAATTAGGTTTTAATTAATGAGGAGATCAGGATGTGCTGTGCGTCGTGCCACACCTGAAAAGCAAAATCTGACTTTTAGAGCTGAACTGAGATTGAGTGGGTGATGTTGTAGAGAGGCTGCTTTTATATAAATCTCCGGGGAGTGGCAGGATGGAGGAACTTCTCGTATCCCATCATCATATGACTCATGTTTGCAGTAGATCTCTATCCTTCGTTTGAGGGAGAAGTCATTTGCTACGCTCGCTGGCCCACAGGACTGTGTCTGTTAGCAGTCTTAAAAGCCTGTAGGATTCCCGGATCACATAATTATAGATAGGATTTAAGGTGCTTCATTTCTGCCAAGAGAGAGGCAGAACGTTGCAACTGGAAAGCTACCGGGCAGTTCCAAATGTGTATCGGCTGCTTTGCCTTTACGGGTCTTCTGGCCCACCCTTCCAAAAGGAGAAATGTTTTTATACCCCTGGCTTTGAAGTTGTTAATGGTTTCTCGCTGTCCTGGTGAGTTCTTGGGATTCTCCTGATCTTCTGTGTGGAAGCTGGATGCTTGCCAGCTGCACGGGTTGGCGTGAGCTATTCCCACAGGGCTCTTGCTGAAGCATCAGATATGTCAAGGCTGTTCTAACCTGTTGTTGGGCTGTCTCCAAGTTCTTGTAGATAATGTGGTTGAATTCCATACGTTCGTCTTTGGGGAGAGAATTTCTGGGTCCCTTCCCACATTTCAAATTGGTACTTGCCTGCATACGGTTAAATGCCCATGGCCAACACTGCAGACTCTTGAATCCCTTCTGCGTAAGACGCACAGAGGTCCAACGCTTGGACCTTGGCTGGAGGAGTAAAGCTGCATGTTCTGCTTGCGTTGTCTCGTTCCTCAGCATTTGGAAGAGCAAAGGGTGGTTTTTTTTTGGGGGGGGGGGTGTCTTTTTATTATTTGGGTTTTTTTTAAAAATGCTGTTCCGTGGGCAGCTGACGTGTAATATGGGATCTGTTGGACATCTCTCATACTATCACCGCGTCTCAATCAGGGAGTTATCTTTATAGGTTTTTCAAAATGCCTGCCCTGGGGTCACAGACTCCCTCTAAGGCTGCTTGTGAAGAAAATGACTGTAACCAATCTTTTATGAATGGGAGACAATGAAGTCAGGAGAGAGACTTGTAGTTGTCTGGGATAGTTACTGGCTTTTCCTACCTTTCTCTGGAAAACGTGCATGTTGCAGAAGAACCATCCGTCCTCTTGTGCTGAGGGGGTAGATCTGACGAGTAACTTACTACCAGGCAAGATCCTTAGGTGCAGTTAGGAGCTGTAGTGCTACCGAGAGACGAAAGCTGGTTGTCCTGTTTTGTACAGGTGATTGGATTGTGTTTTGTGTTTGTTGCAGCTGAGTATTTTTTTTAATGTGCCTTGCTCCTGCACGTCATCCCGTTTCTGTTCCTTTAGTCCCTTCCAGGTGACAGCGTGCTCTGTTTGCATTACCACACAAGCATGAACTTTCCGTAGGCTTAAGCACGGGGTGCCTGCTTGAATCCGCGGACTTTGTAGTCTGAACTAAATGCCAGAAAACAAAAAAGGCTTCAGACGTTGTGGCGGAGGAACATTTTAGCGGAGAGCTTTCAGCCCAGCCAGTCATTACTCATCCAAATCCAGTGGTTGCACTGAGCCCATGTGGGAGGGACGTGGCAATCCCGTACTGTAGGGAGGAAGTGCAAATAAGGGATATTGCCCCAGAAAGAAATTTAGCTTATTTGCACAGTGAAACTGTGTGCGTGTTTGCTGTTGACGCTGTGGCCCTGATACCAATGGAGGATGCGACTTTGCCTGTTAACCTCAGCAGAGCTTTGGTTAACGGTTCCTGTGCTTAGTTTTAAAATGAAATGCTAAAACGGTGAAGAAGCGTTTCTGCAGCAGCTTCATGTCCTGAAGTCTCTGCTCCTTTTGCCCGCAGAGATCTAACATCCGTTCTGCTTCACCTGCACTTTGCTAAGGCTTTGGGATTTTCAACAGTTCTCAGGTTTGTTTAACGTACGTGTTTTCTGGAAGCATTTAAAATAAGATAGTGTATTTTCAAGTGTGTAAAGAGATGGAAGGAGGGATGGAAGCTAGAGGTATGGAGTTATTAGGAGACTGAACAGGCGCTTTTACATTGAAGCCATGATGTACATAGCACATGGCTACAGGTAGGAATGAGAAACTCATTAAAGCTGAAGTGGAAAAAATGTATTTTATTAAAAAAAAAAAAAAAGAGTAAGCGCTATGACGGTCATGTAGAGGAGACACTTCTTTTACTCTTAATGAAGAGCCCAGTCTGTTTAATGTAGAAGGTTGGAGTGACTTCTCATCAGGGCTGTGCGTGCCAGGCCATGTCTGAGCAGGAATATTTTCTCTTAGTTAATAAACATTTGTTCTTTGCCCGGGGTGCTAAACAACCCTGTTGTTCTGTTCTGCCGTGTGGAACACCTCGATGAGCTTTACAAAGGAGACAAAAAAAAAAAAAAAATTCAACTTGGCTGAGCAGAGCTCCTCGCGTTTATATTAAAAGCTGGAACATGCCCCCCCCCCCCCCTCCTCTGCCTTGAACTTCTTGATTGGCGAAACTACTCCCTGTCTTCTCTGAAGAGCTCCAAGATGAGACGGTTTCTCTGCAGCAGCAGCAGCCCTCCCCGCCGAGGTTTCCGCTCCCTTTGGGTCATCTGGTGGCAGGACAGAGTGGCCGGAGTAAAGGGTAGAGCCCGTGGCCAGCGTGGAGAAGGGTCTCCAGAAGGAGCCCTTGGGCTCTCCCACCCTGTATTTGCGTTGGGTCTGGTTGCCTCTCGCAAGCAAGCGCTAGCCTTGGTGGAAGAGCCGCACCGGTGTGAGCCAAGGCGTGAACGTAAACCGATGTATCGGTGTAACTTCACGTGTGGCCAAATCCACTCCGAAAAGTCCAAGCAGGTTAGGAAAGCGGAAGGCTTTAAAAAGTCTGTTTGAGGACGAGCAGATACTTCTGAAGAGCACAGTATGTGGGTGGTGGTGTAGCAGAAGATCAGTGTGTGTATGTGCGTGAAGCCGAGCACGAATTAACTGTATTGAAGCAGCCTTGTCGATTAAAACCTATTTACTCCCATATTTATTTCATGGCACTCAAGAAGGGCTTCTTCTGTTATTGTGAGCGTGGCACTAAGGCAGCTGACACCACATACTGTGTTTTTATAATCTTTTTTAGCAGCACCCTTTTCTCACGAAATATTTTCTCCTGGAAGGAAAAGAGCAGGAGAAACGATGCTACAAGCCCGTTACTAATGCACCAACTTTTTTTTTTTTTTTTTTCTTTTCCTAATACACTCGTGCCTTGCATGCCTTTTAAATGCAGCATGCAGTTTAACATCTGTTGGGGACTTGTATTTGTTTGTTTTCAGAGAACACAGATTGGTTTGATCCTCACTTTTAGTTCGGGAGGAAGGCTTGAAAAATCACTGTTACACAAAACCCAACCAAAATGGTAAACTTAATGAACTGTATATATGGCACAGGCATAAAAATGGAGAGCTATTCATACGCTTCTAAAAATTAGTGTCCACCTAAAGTAAATGGAATTGTTGTCTTCTGCCCTGGCCTCTGAGTAGCAGAGGTTTTAGCACTACTTTGTTGCAGTAGTTGATATTCAGAGCAGCAGATAACAGCAGATCTAGAATAGATAAAAACAGTTCACTTGAAGGTTCAACTCCGGTAATAATACATTGTGTCTGCTAAAAGCACCTTAGCTTTTGCTAGAACGCATAGCATCCTTTAGCTAGGTATTTCTCATGCAAATAATAATAATAAGGAGGAGGGTGGTGGTGATGTACCCTGTGCTGAGAAAGCGGATCTGATTCCGCTTCTAGCCACGAGGTAGCAATTATTCAAGCATCATTCAAGAAAATCCGAGAAGCTGCAGTCCAGCTTGCATTCTCATCAGACTGGGAAAGGCCCAATTCGTTTCCCCGGCAAAGCTATCAAGCCCCAAATCAGAATTTCAATCAAAACCACGTGTCGTAAATGGCTGGTTGAGCCCCTCTGCCTTTCTTCCCCAGCGAAGAGCCGGGGCAAAGAGCCTGTCGGAGCCGAGTTGCCCTTCCCAGCCTCAGCTGCTGCAGTTCTTTCAGTGATTCACAGCCTGGAAAAGAAGCCCCGAGGCTTCCCGGCAGGATTTGGGAGCTGCCTTCCCCAGCCCACAGCCATTCCTCCACCTCTCGGGGAGACTCAGTTGCACGGAATTGGCGTAGAAGGTTTGGGTTTATTTTTCTTGCTTTAACTTATTTACTGTGCGTCTGGAAGCATTTGCAGTCCAGCAGGGATTTTCCTGGTCGTGCCCCGAGCTGAGCAGGGCAGCAGGAAGGCTGCAGAAGGCTGTTCAGCCTTCAGGAATCCTTCAGGATTCCTCCCTCCCACCGCCAGCACTCCCTTGGGAAGTTCCCTCTGGGAATTGTGTTCCTGTAGTTGGCCGAGAGGACCAGGCTTGTTTAAAAAACGCCCTGAAATTTTGTTATGGCTACTTCTTAAAAAAAAAAAAAATATTATTTCATCTTCATTGCAGCTTCTTCTGAAATAAGATTGAAGTGTAAACTTTTGCCTTTGCTTCATCCCCCCCCGAGTTAAACCTCCCTGAAGTCCCTGCCCTCGGTTGAATGTTCAGCCATCAGGCAGAACTTAAGCTAATTGCTGTCCTGATTAAACAGCAGTTGTCGCCTCTCCCCCAGGTGAGTCGCCCAGGAGATATTCCTGCCAAGCGATAATAAAAAAACCTGCAAGAAAGCGGAGGTAAATTGCTATGCATGGGTGTAATTCAATGTAGTTGTGATGGAATCTGTAACAGGATCGCACTTGATTTTGTAATTTTACTAGAGAGTGTTCTTTCTTGGCGTTTTCTCAGTATTTTCCTAAAAACGCAGGAATTTTATTTCTACGCATCGGTTTTGCAAATAGCGTGTTTTCTTGGTTTTGTTTGTTTGTTTGAAAGCAGATGAAATGAAAGAGGCAGCTGGATGTTCCCACGTGCAGAAGTTTGAACTGCACAAGTCCAGGAGGTGTTTGTTTGCGGTCGCACGCATTCCTAAACTAAAAAATCTGCCCTATGGTTCATAAATACCCCTTGGATCTCTCAGGATAAAAGGTACTAGGTAAATAGAATTATTTTGGTAATTGCTCTGCAGTGAAGCAGAAGTCATTATCTTCTAATCCAAAACAAGGAATGTGCTTAGAAAAGCCCCAAACAGTCTCTTTCAAACCTTCTGCTTTCTTCTTCTTTGCCCTGTGTCCCTGCAGAGCAGCTCCCGGAGAGCTCTTCCCTCTTCTGGGGAGCTTGAAACCCTCCCTCCGCTGAAGAGGTGGCTACTCGGGCCTCAAGGTGGTCATCTTCCCTGTAGTCCGCACCTAACAACAGCCATCATCTCACGCTGCCCTGCCACCGTTCACTTCTCAGGTCGGAGAAGCGCCGGCCGCAGCCCTGGCATAGGTTTGGCTCCTGTGCCGCCTTTCCCACCCCTTGGTGCATCCAAGCCCTCCGCCATCACCGCGGTGCTCGGAAATGAATTGCCGCGCTGGCCCAAGTCGAAAATCCTCCCTCGCCAAGACAGGGTTGGGTTGGCGTGGTTGGGGGGAGCGCTGCCAGGTCAGCACCCGCGCTTCCACCCAACGTTTGCTGCCAGTGCTAGCGCAGAGCTAGACCCTCAATAATCTGCTTTTTGGGGAAAAAAAAAAAAAATGCGTCTAAGCTCTTCCCGTAGCCAACGTGGAAGCGGGTAAGTGCTCTGATGCCCAAATCCCAGCTGTCCCGCTGCTGCGCTCAGGCCCCGGGGTTTTCCCACGGGGACCACTGGGCTATACATCCTGCTTGCCCAACGCCCGGCCATGGCTTTAGCTCCCTCCTGCCCCGCGAGCGCCTGGGGAGCGGGAGGGGGGTACCAGGGATTTGTGGCCCTCCCGAGGAGGGATTGCTGCAAAGGTTGTACCAGTCGGAGCTTTGTGGGACAAACTGTGGTTCAATAAACCGCCTTGAGCGTCGGAGAAGAGGTGTCTGTGTGTGCGCAGTGCTCGCAGCGGGGGATATAGCACGGCATCTGTAGTAGTTCGGGACGGCTTTGCTGTTCCAGCGGTCTTTGGAGAGTGGCTGGTTTTATATTGTAGTGTGGTGTAGTGCCG
>JANZLQ010000009.1:5627786-5641727 GCA_026212715.1 Elanus axillaris | reverse complement strand
CCGCCTTGAGCGTCGGAGAAGAGGTGTCTGTGTGTGCGCAGTGCTCGCAGCGGGGGATATAGCACGGCATCTGTAGTTCGGGACGGCATCTGTAGTTCGGGACGGCTTTGCTGTTCCAGCGGTCTTTGGAGAGTGGCTGGTTTTATATTGTAGTGTGGTGTAGTGCCGTGTCCAGGGGCAGGAGAGTGAGGTGAGAGCCTGTCTCATGCTCTTTTTTTTGTTTTGTTTTATTTTATTTTATTGTTATGACTAGAGGAAGAAAAACTACGGGGTATTTTTAAAGACAATATTTGGAAAATGTAAGCTTTTCCAGTGTACTGAGCTGTGTTTTCCAACAGAACTGTGTATTGGCAGAGGCTTTTGAGGCTGAAAGAGACTCGGGTGATTGGCTCTGGACCAGGAGAGCAAAAGATGTGACTTCTTAGCATTTCAATAACAGGTCTGTTCCCTTGACCTTCCTTTGACACAGTCCACCTTGCTGTGAGATTCAAATTCTGCTGAATCCTTCTGCGAATAGGACAGTAACACCTCTCTGTGAGTCCCCAGGTTGCCCAAGGCAATAGCAAATATTTGGTGCTCTTAGAGTGTCAAACGTTAGCAAAGTGGCATTCTTCAGACATTACACGCTTGCTTTGCTTCAAACCTCACTTCAAGCATCTGAGGAATCCCACTGAAACTGAGCTGGCGTCTAAATGTTTGCAGGACAGGTCCTTTAATCACCCCTCCAGGCATGGCCCTGTGTCCGGAAGAAGCGTCTGCCGAGAGCCAGGCCCATGCCTTCCCTTTTCAAAGCACACACCACTGCCTTTAGCTTTCCTGTTTGCTTTTTCATAAATACCGCTGTATTGCAACAGTACGTTAAAAGTCTATGTCAGGCATTTGACAGCTGCGTCAAGTTCTATTTAGAAGTTTTCAAAAACCCTCGAGCTCATTACCACAGTGTTTACGTGGGCTCAGAGAGCAAGCAGGGGAAATTTGTAGATGAAATGTCTAGCGAGTGCCATTAAATACAACTGCATCCCCTGGTTCCAGGACTTGTTCAGTGGCACGTTGATGGAAAGACAAAATAGCATGAGAGGTATCTTTTGTTCTTGACTGCTCTCCGGGCTGCTTTCCTTTGCTGCTGCTACTACCGGAGCAAGGGACAACATGGAGAACCTTATGGTCCAAACGACTGGAGGGCTCTTACCGTCCTGAGAGACGCTGAGCTTGATTTATGTGAATTCTGCACAGGTTAAGGGCGTCTTGAGTGGTATAGGCTTTGAAGGAGAGAGGAAACAACAGAAGCATCCTTGGAGATGTAGCCAGTACCGAATAAAATCGGCCTGGCCTGTTCTTCTCCATGAGTAGTCGCCAACCCGGTTGTAGCGCGGTAGTTCACTCGGACACGGGTGGTTTCCTGCTCTGAGTGATGCTGTGGACATCAGGCTGGTGTACGGCAGGGTGGCTTCATATCACGAAATGGATGATCAAGGCAAAGATTTTGAGGACTGGTAAAGCTCGGTGATGAATTTCAGAGAATTTCCTCTTACCCTCTCGCAGTTGCCAGGAAAAGAACTTGGGCTCGTTGTCCGTGCTAGAGCATTGCCCTCTACAGCAATTGTTGAATTTTTAAACATGATTTTGGATTTTTTAAAGGCAGCTCAATCCAAACACGTGAATGCTTGCTGTTGTGAAGTTTCCACCACCAGCCTGATGTCTCTGTTGTTTACAGGGTTGTGCTTTTCTTATTCTGCTGACCTGTAAAGCCTTTGGAACAATCAGTCCGTTTAAAGATGTTTTCTAGTTAACCAGGACATTGCTGAATTGGCTAGAGGCTATTAACAGCCCTTCAACTAGTTAGAGGTGATTCCTGCTGATTTGTTGGTGCTGGCTAATGCAGTCTTCTGACCCCTAGATGCTTCTCATAGCTGCCATAAATGGCTTAGTAAAGCAGCTCCCCGAAGTTATTGATATTCCCGGGAGCAAAAATTTCTGAACCAGTTTCAGTTTTCCTCTAGCCAGGCGTATTCAGACGGGCAGAAGAAGAGCCTGTTGTTGTTTCTGTGCACTTTGTCTTTTAGCATTCACTGGTTGGAGCTCCAGGAGACCATTTGTATGGTGATCATGATGCCTTTTCCAGCTAAAGCCATTTTCTTGGATGAAAATCTCCATTTTCCACACGCTAAAAAAAACCCCTCCAGGAGGGCTCCTACGCCGCTTGTTCACTTCAGATGTCTCTGCTCGATTTTTAACGAGCGTTAATCGCTCAGACCAGCCGGGCCAATTGCCACTGTCTAGTTTGCAAAATTGAGCAAATGCCTGGAAGGACCAGCAGTGCTGATTCAGAGAGAGAATGTCCTGTTTGATATGTAGGAACCTTCTCCGAATTGGAAGTAGACCCTGGGTTTTGCCTGTATAGATTTGGTGAACTACAGATTCCTGCAGTTAGTGGCGATAATAACCGATGATGCAGACGCTGTGGAAATCCTGTGGATTTCAGCAGCACCGAAGCATCTGCGCTGAAGCTGTATTCACTGAAAACCAAGCTTTAGTCGTAAAATTAACTTCCCTTTCAATATTACAGAAATGGAGTGTACCGTGGAAGTATTATCTGATTATTTACCAACAGTATCCTGCCAGTAAATGCTTAAAGAACAGTTAAAAGTGCAAAACACAGCTGTTTCGTAAGGCTTTTCTGGGGAGGCTTTGAATACCCTCCGCTCACACTGATTTGAGGAAAGCGAGTCAGTGCATGGGTGTGACTTTTGGGATCAGGCCCAGCGCTTTGTCAATCAGCCACCTCCAGTATATTAATGGGTATTTACTTTAGTATAAGGAAATAATACATCTGTGGCACACTCTGTCTCTCTGTAGCAACTTTTTGTTTCTTAAAGCATTTGATAAAGATGTAACTAATGTGGCTCCAGAAGCCTCCGAGAAGCCTGAAATGAGACTTGAAGCTCTGTTACGGTCAGACGAATGTGACACAGGTTTTGTATGCCTCCTCTCGTGCCCGTTCCAAAAGCTTCATCTTTCTTCCTTTAAACAAAGTTCGCAAACGCCTGCTGATTCTATAGCAGTGCCGTACGTAACTGATGAGATGTTTGTTTGTGTGATGAGTCTGGTAGGAAAATCCGATCTGCTGGACAAGACGTAATTGTGCGGTCCTGTGTTTTACTTGTTAACATACGTACTTGCGGGCGCCTAAAAGCCAGAACAAGGCGTGCACGAAGCGTTCTGGAGGCATGGTGCCCCTTGATGAGAGGTAGGAGGCGATCCCATTCAGTCATCAAGGACAGAAATGGAAACGGCTGGGTTTTATAATGGCAGTAGAAGATTGTTACCGATGACTTGTGCGATCCAAATGTATGACGTCGAGGCAGCTGCAGGGCTTTTGTTGTTGTTCTGTTGTCCTGATTCCAGTCTTGAGTACATGCCAGGTAAGTTTGGTCACGGGAAGCGTTCCTGGACGCACACGATCTCCATGTGACAAAAATGCCTCTTTTCTCAGAGGTCGGAAGGCATCTCCTTTGCTTCGGCACGGGAGAGCTGCCCACCCTGCCTTCCACTGACCCCCAAAATGGCAAGTGTCAGACAAACACCCCTTGGAGAAGGCTTCACTGTTTTTTGCCGGTGTCTTGGGGGTGCAGGTTTTCTGTGGTTCTCCTTGTCTCCCTAGGCACTTCGGAGACGACTCCCTGTTTTCTAGAATGCATTCCCAGGAACTGTCGAAAAAGCACAGTCGTCTCCGCTTTCAGGTACTGGTGCATGCTGTGGCCGATCAGTTAAGCTCAAGGACACCGACTCTTTCATTTGTTCAAGGCATTTCGACACTCTGATGGTATCTGCTAAGTTCATCAAGAAGAAAATAAATAGTGTTAAGTGATTAAGGGCTAATTTATTACTGCAGGAGTACATTTGAGGAAATGGTACCTTCTAGTCTGAAAGCTCTCCTTCCTAATAGACGGGTACGAGGTTGGATTTTTCACAGTTGTATCCCCAAAGCAGTGAATCCATTTCATGGATCCACCTCAGAATTTATCAGACGGAGAAAATTGTTTACCTTGAATTGGAAATAATCTCCAGTGTAGACGGGAACGAGCATGACAGAAGGATGGCATTCAGACACGAGTAAGAGGTTTCCGAACCAGAGCAGCCGAGGAATGCAGGTCAAGATCAGGGTGTCACTGTGTTGTGTGGTGGAACAAGCGCGGTTGGACTCTTACCAGTAGGCGCTTGGCCAGGCAGCGGTGGTGGCGGTGGTTGGTGATACAGAAGGGTAAGCGTCTGCTCGGAACAGACTCGAGTCATCTGAGCCTCTCTGATGCATCAGTGCTCCTGGTGTCTTAATGTCGTGATGGCATCACGAGCATCCCTGCTTGGTTTTAACCTTGTGGTTCAGTCAGTGGCTGGATGAAATTAGGTTTGCAGTCATTAGGGATAGTGATGATCGTGCTTCACCTCACTCCAAAGCAGCAGAAGTAAACCTTTCTCTCGATCTGTCTTCCCTCTGATTACGACGACTAATATTTTTATCGCTATTTGACTGCTGGGAAGTGGGTTTTTGAGAAAGGCTGTTTATGAAAGTGAAAATGTGTGCACCCGAAGTCATGCCTGGTGAGGGTGGGCAGATTTTGAAACCATTAAGCATGACTTGATCAGATGTGCAGGTGAGAACCTCTAGATGTCTTTAATAAACACCAACTAGCGCAGCGTGGGCTGTGTGGTTTTCTCGCTGAATTAACCAAACTGCAATGTTCTTGTGTTTTTCTAAAACTTCCACGAACGGACCCAGAAAAAGGTGTCTAAGAGGAGGTCTATGAGGGAAGTAAAGCACGTTAGTCTGGGGACTTAACCTGAACCAGGGTACCATAAGGAACTAGTTGAACTGAGTTCCTTTTCTGATTTATGCACTCTTTGGTCAGTCAAGGTTTCCCTTCCCTCCTTCCTCTTTGGGAGCATCAGCTAAAGTATCAAAGATATTTTTGTCTTGATGAAATGCACTATTAAATCTCCAGACATTTTGCAGTGGAAGTGTTTTCTGTGATTACTTGTCTTGAAGACCCACCGAGGAGTGAAGAATAACTTGGAAATGCAGCTGTATGCCGAAATATTTCTTTCTTTTGCTAATCTTCATCTTTTAAAGCATCGGCACGTTGGCACATGCGCAGTTCTGTGCTAGATGCAATGGGCAAGCTCTTAGCGCTGTTTGAACAAGGTACAAATCTCAGCTCTAATGCACTGATGTGTTTTGTCCTTGCCAACAAGATAAATACAAGCAATTTTTGTTCTAATGCTGCTGAGCAAATAGTGCTGTCTAACTGTAAATTGCTTTAAGGGGGAATCAATAAGGTGCATCCACTTTTAATAGCCCATTTGCCAATGTTTTTTCAAATCTCTATAGAAAGTTTGGGCATGGATGATCGTTGTTCATTTTACTTCACAATATATTGTGTAGAACTAATGCAACGGTTCAAGGGCACAGTGAGAAGGTCGTGAGTTTTTTAAAACAAAATGACAACTGAGCATGGCAAAGAGAAGTTTATTGTTTTTACAGTGTTTTCTGATTAATCTTGATAGAGAGTTGCTCTGTATAAAATAGCCTTTCTTTTACTGAGTTGTTAGGTAGTGGCTTTTGCCTCTGAGGATCCACAGAGCATCTTCTTTCTGTCCTTATTTTATAAATGAAGCTTAGAGAAAAATGCGTTATTTGAGCAGGCTGCTTCCCCCTCGGTAACTACATATTTTTCTCACTCCTCCATTTCAGCGTACCACTTTATTACATGCATTTCCGCGGCAAATACAATATATCAAAAGACTTCATTTCTTACCTTGGGTTTCTTTTAGAACTAGCTGCATCCAACCATTGCTCCCAGAAAGTACCCCGAGAGTGTTGTCACTTCACCTCTAAATTTTTGTGGGCATGTACAAGTCTCACTGGACCAAACCTCCTCTCTTGTTTTTTTTTGTTTTGTTTTGTTTGTTTTGTTTTAGGGGAACTCGCCATTGACTTTGATAGCCTCTCGAAAGCAAGAATTTCTGCTTAAAACTTGGTTGCCTATATACCAAAAGGATTTGTTTCTAACTGCGGCACTGAGAGGGAATGCTCTGGAGGCATTTCTCTGCGGGGTGGACAGTGCTTGGCTGTTCTCAATTTACACATGCTTGAATTTTGCGTTTCCAAAAATACAGTTTCCATCGATACTGACTAAAGTTTTTCTAATATCTGGGGGGTTTTGGAATCTAGTGGAAAGGCATCTGATTTGTGTGTTTTCTGTTCTAGCTTTTTTATAAGATCTCTGTTTTCTCATAAAAAAGATTTGCAGTGGGATTTGTGTCTGTGTCCCAAAGCAGATGGATGCAGTTAGATAGGGGAACAGCTTTCCCAAGGACCTGGTGCCGAGTTGTTCGGAGCACAGCCCTCTGTCTCTTGCTCGGAAGAGAAGGGTCGCTGATCCCTGGGGTATGTGGTGGCACCTCCGCCTCTCGCAAAGCGGGAGGGTACGTTCCACAGTGGCCGGCGTGAATGAAGGGGCGAAGACCTCTTACCTTTCCTCCTTTCTGCTTAATCCTTGCCTTTGCTTATGGCCTTGTTTGTGTTTATGAGAACTGTACCTCAGAACAGATGTGACGGTCTTGACCAATTTCACCAGCACATTAGAAACAAACAGATTTTTCCTACCACATCTGTGTTGCGCATGTGTTTTCTATTTTATTCATCCCTTTCTTCCAAATGTTTTTATTATAAACCGGGTGGTGAAAGCTTCCTTTTTTGAGCCTGTTTTCAGAGCTGGGTACCTTTCATAGAGTATCCCAGGGCATTAAATCACTTTGTGCTATGTGATTGTAACCCCAAATTAAGAGCACCAGGGTAATGTGGAGGGCTGATTGCCTTAGTCCCGAGGTGTGGGGAAGAAATACAAATGATAACTTTCTGGTTTAGAGGAAGAGGCTATTGTAAGTAAGTTGTGGACAAGACTTGCATCTAAAGCAAGATCATAACCTCCACAATCCGTATTAGAAGGACTACAATGCAGATAACACAGTGGGACTATTCTGTCCACATGGAAGGTTTCGATGGATACGCATGTAGCTGTTGAGAAGTGGTATTTTCAGTCTGTAACCCTGAAACCTTGTACCCAAAGCTGACTGGTGCAAAAGCTGGCTCTTAGAAGGGTTCCTGTGAAGCGGCGAAGAGATGGTTGCCTCTATTCGAATAAGGAGTACGGCCACCTCAGCCGGGTAGGGGCTCGGGTAGCTTTGATGGCACACCTTAAAGGAGACCTGGTAGCATTTGGCCCTTTACTAAAAGGCAGTTAGATAATTATGTTGCAGAGTTGCCAAAAGATGGTTACCGGTTTCCTGTTCCATAATGTTTAATGTGAAGAGATGTCAAAAGAATGATCTAGAAAGGCTTTCTGTAAAATACGGTGTTCTTGGTCTATGACTTTCTCACAGTGTTGCAAGTGCTCCATGGTTACCATCAAAACTCACCGCAGTAATAGCAGTGGGAAAGTCCTCTTGCAGCCATGCTAGAACTAGCCTCCACAACGGACGCTCTTTCTTTGGTGTTTAATGCTGGATTATATTTGTTTTGTTTTCCATTGTGCTGTCAGTTCGCTCTTATCCTACATGTCTCTGCAAAAGGATGTTGCTTGTCATGTGGCACCCTTACAGTCTTTTGTGTTGTGCCCCCTCCTTCTACTTTTTGGAACAGTGTATTGAGATGACCTTGAACTGCCAAGTCTTGTGGGAACTTCGTTATTAACCTGTGGCCCATGTTCTCCCTTCAGGGACTGAATGAAAAAGACAGATGGGGTCAATTTACACATGAATAAAAAATTAAGGAATAAACGAACAGGAAATAACCACTGTACTTATATTGCCTTATTTTGCTCGTTTCCGATTCTTTTTCCCTTCGCTATTCCTCCCCTGTGAGGCCAAGTCTGCTTGGAGTTCTTTGGGTCTGGGGCTTTATTCCTCCCTGCCATGTCCCCTCTGTTAAAGCTGCTGACTTTTGAGTCGCTCTAGGTACAGCTACCTATACAGACCACGCTGGCTTCCCTTCCAGATGGGCAGACGAGGTCTTTTGGACAGTGTGTGAAAGACAGGGGAGGTAGTCTGCAAGAGAATTGGGAGGGGGGGGGCTGTTGTCCAGAAACTCCGGAGATTCACTTCCATTCTCAAGCACTTGCTGCTCTGTTCCTGCCCGGGTCACTCAGCTGCCACTGCCACATTGCTGCCCTTGGGGAGCTGAACCTTGTAACCAGCACTGTCGGCTGCATTGTCAGAGAAGAAATGGGGGGGGGGGGGAACCCTGATGTATAAACTATATAAAAGAGTAGGGAGAAATCACAGGTTGGAAAACACTTTTCTCTAATTACTATCGTGGTTTTTCTACAACAATGCTCTCTTCTTGTAATGGTTTTAACTTCTGGTCTGTAGTTTGCTTCCTGCCAACATCTGCCAGCAGGCTAAATGCACACTTGTGTTGAAAACGGGGATAAACCAACCATTTTAGGATTAACTCCATTTTCCTTTTAGCTCTTTCTGCTCAAGGAGAACCTCATAGTGCCTGAAAACATCTGAAGTTCATGCTAAAGCTCAGCTAACAACTTGAAGATTTTACTACTAAATTTAAGTGGGGCTTAAATCTTTTCAGGTTATCTGTGACTTTTTAAGCCCAGAATTCCAAATGAAAAAAGTAATTTTTATGTTATCTTAAATGTCTTTGCAGTGATGGTTTGCAGGTGAAGAAGGTCACCAGGTTTCTTAAACGTAGTGCCACCAAAGGAGCTTTGTTTAGTGCTTTAAGGTAAAATGATTAAACTCTTTAGGCCAGCAGTTCAGAAATACAAGGAGAAAAAAGGGAAATTAATACCAAGATTGATGTCTTTATTGTAGTTTCTTGTAACTGGAGAGACATCTGCTGTAATAACAGAGGATCCTTTCATAAAATACAAGGTATTCCCAAATATTTACAAGTACTGTGCATGTAAGCGCATTTTTGTTTTGCAGTACAGAGACAGACCTGGCCAGAAGCCTGGATCAGTCTCTGCAGTTTAGGCTCATCACACAAAATGATAGTTGTAGGGGGTGAAAAGCCTGGCTCTAGCTCTTGTCCATTTGTTGCTTTAGGTATTCTTCAGCGGTGAGGTTGCACTTGCAATTTGAAGACGGTTGGGTTTGGGGCCGGAGCGGATTCTCCCAGGCTAAGCCTGCGAACTCCTCTCTGTTCTTCTGCGTATCTGCAGTAACCTACTTTTAAAAAATATGTCCCTCCGCTTCCTTGAGCCTAAACATCTTCCTTTAAAGATCCCTCAAAGAAGTGGCTGAGAATGGTTAAGGAAAGAGGCCCGGCAGCAGGCAGATTATTAGGTATGGGTTTATCCAACAGAATTGTTGAAGACTTTAACTGAAGGGGAGCTGTGAATGACCTTGCTGCACCAGCTGAAATGGAAGGCTCTTGCGTGCCTACAAGAGAGTTTCTCTTCCTCAGCAAGACATTTTGCTGGCTGATTAATCTTCCCGGAGCCCCTTGGACCAGAAGCCGCAATGGAATAGGGGAGTCAGGACTGAAAACCCTGCGCGTGCGTTTGGGGCACGGAGCCCTGGCTGCGGCACCAGGCGGGTGCCATGTTCCTCTGGCTCCGCGCAGGGCCGGGCCGGGCCGGCCCACCCAGCCCCGTGATGGCGGGCCTGTGGCACCTGCGAAAGGCCTGGTGACTGCTGCTCACCCGGCTCCAGCAGAGGAGCGGGAGGTGGCATGTCCTGGCATCGGCAGGGAGGACTTTTGTCAGGGCGTCTTCTGGTAGCTGGGGACAAGGCCTCGGCCTCAGGCTCACCTCCTCGGGGGGGAGCCTCATGTTCTTCTGAAGCCTTTTGGCAGGCGGGAGAAGTCATGATTCTTGAGGGAGGTTTTTGTGAGGCGTGACTGGAAGGGCAGGGCTCAGGTACGTTATTAAATAGCGGCCAAGTCTGACGGGCACTTCGATCTCGACATCGATGCAGACATCTTCGATGTAGACACCTTCCACGTAGCCATCTCTCCCCAGCTTACTATCTTTTGCTGCGATGGCTTTGTGATGAGGTAAATCCCACTTGGTTGTTCCTTACACATCCAATCTCAAGACTTCTATTTAATAATTAAAGAAGAGAAGAGCTGAAGTATGTAGTTCGGTCCCGATTGGCTTGGTGCCTGATCAGATACTAGCTGTTCTTCTACAGCTGGTGTGAAGCTGGCGTAAAGGCACCAAGTCAAAATAAATGTCGTATCACAGGCCCCAGCTAACCCGCCAGAAATGCTGTCACGTGCCCGTGGCTGATCTGAACCTCTTGTGGGACGCTTGCCACGGGCAAGTGAGGAACCGTGGCTTTCTTGTCCTCTTGTTCAAACCAAAGAGGGAGGCAGGAGGGCGTCAGCATGACCCGCTGCGGCTCCAGCAGCAATTTCTTGCAGGGAAACCAGCCATTTCACATGAGAGGAAGGGTCCTGCCCCGCTCCAGCTCCCCCATCCGTGGCCTCCCCCAGATTTGGCACTCACTCCGTGCCTTCTGTGGGATAGCGCTAGTGGACAACCCTCAGTCCTCTGGTGTACTTTTAGCCCAATAACGAACCTCTTTATATGGAACCAATAATGTATCTTTTCAGCATTAGCGACAGCTCATTTTTCCTTGTTGAACATCTGGCTTTGGCATCCCTTCTTTTTTCACGTATCAAGGATAGGTATGCTGTGATTCTGGAAGGAAAAAGAAGCTGCTGGAAGACTCTGCCTGGTTCCTGAGCTGCAAGCCAGTGAAACTTTGCGGCAAGTCGGTTCCTGAGTGAAGGCTAAATAGTGAGACCTGGGTGGGGTTTGCCTCTGCCTTCAGAAGTAATCTGAATTTTCTGTGAAGCGCCAAAGCAATTTTTAGTTCTTTGATGAAAGAACCAGCCAGTTCTTGACAGTTTTGACTCTTCCTGTGGAAAATGAATCTGGCACTGGCATTGTTTAAAAAAACCCCATAAAATAAAACGACAAAAACCTGAGTTTGGGTTTGTTCCAGAGGTTGTTACACCCTTTTGTGAATTGAAGTATCTGGGTTTGGTAAAATAAACAACGCCAGTGCCAACAAGAAGGGGGGAAAAGAGGAGCCGTTTGCCCCTCTGCTTCCCGCTGGTGATCTTGCCTCCTGCCCTGACGAGGTTTCTTTCAGCCATAGTTCCCAGCTGGAAATGTGCCTGCAATGCACTGGTGGGTGCTGTGGCTTTCCTCTGGCACCGACGTGTGCGGTCATAAAGCTGTCATCTCAGGTCAGCCCTCTTCATTACTCCTTCCAGTATCTTATCTGCACTGGCTTTGACTTCAAAACAAGGATAGAAAACTCTCTCTGCAGTCTGGATGATGAATGTAGAGTTGCTGTCTTCATCGGTGAATTGAAGAAGAAGAAACAGCAAGGCTTGCCTGAAAATCGGTCATCAGAAATGAGTGAAAATATCAAATTCTGGGGAAAAAAAACCAACACGGAAAAGTGGAGCTCTTTATGCCCGTGTGATGGTCTGCTTCGCCTGTATGGTTCATACAATTTTGGCTCTTTAAATAAGCTACAGAAGCTGAAGCTGCTGTGAATTAAAGCCCAGGTGGCTACATCCAAGTCTTGCTCGGGATGGGAAGGAAATGTAAACTGAGAGTGTGTCAGCATTCGGGTCGAGGTCCATCAGCCCCTGCTAGCAGGGCCAGGGCAAGCATGGGGAGGAGATGGGAACATGCTCAACTGAGTGCAGGGCTGCGGGTCTCTACCACAGAGCAGTGGAAGTGTGAAACCTCTCCGTGAGATACTGTCCACCTGAAGATTTTTTCCCCTCTATTCTTTAGAGAACTGTGAACCAAGAAAGTTAAAACCCGTGGATGGGTTTTAACTGTGGCTCTTAATTGATGACATATTATCCGATGGCAGTTCAGCCTAATGGTATGAAAAGCAAAGACAAATTGAGAGGAAAGTTAGAGATGAAAAGGAGATCTGCAGTACTTTTTTTTTTTTTTTTTCCCCACCCCTGTGAGCTGAGAAGACTGTAGGGGTAGGGGCCAGGTAGATATCCATCTTGCTCATATAGGCAAGAGCCACATCGCCTTTTAAGGACTGCTGTATGTGAAGTGGTTTAATAAATGGTGGGAGTTTTCTCCTGGAAAAGACCAAAAAAAAAAAAAAAATCAAGGTCATTTGTACAGTTGAAAAGCAATATATTTCTTCTGCTTTATTTAAGGGAAGTTTGTACCAAGTGTTCAGTCTTCATTTAACTGATTATTTCCATATGGGCTGAGTTTTTGTGCTCCGCTAATGTTAATCCAGCTGAAACCTAGGCAGCTCTTAATTCTTGTACTTACCACTGCAGAAAATGCACCTCTCCTTGCATGCACATTAATTGCATGTTAGTGCAGTGCCTGTAGCGGTTTTGGAGGAATTGCTATAATTGTGCTTAAGAGCAAGTTACTGAAATCACTACTGGGCTGTTGAAGTAGAGTGGGGGTGGCACCAAACAGGAGCCTTTCCAGCAAAATTCTCTGCATCTTGTTGATTGTTTAAAGACATTTCCTTTTTTTCCTGGATTTAGGATACTAGTGAAATTTAAACTAAACTAGGAAATTAATAGAAATATTTACAGTACAGTTGAAATAATTTGTGGTGTTAATACAAAAGTAAACATTCCCAAGAAAGGATCGGAAAGCAGGACTATATTCTAAAAAGAAATAGCGAGCATGTTCTTTTTGTCCCACCTCCCAACCTGTCACTTGTGTTTGTCTCTCCCAAATGCCAGAGACTCTTTGCGTGTTTATTTAGATTAAATAAAACATACAGCTCTATATCTTACTCAGATTGGGTCAGAGAACGTAACTGGCTCAATCTGTAAAGCATAAATGAAAAGTATAAATATTTTAGCAAGTGAGCAGCTGCTGCATTTTCACTTCTTACTGCGTGTGCTATTCTTGAAGGGAATGGGAAGGGAAATTGGGCTGGAGGGGAAGGAGGGAGGAGAGATGGTACGTGAAGAGAGACTGAGAAAATGCCTTAAAATGACACATCTTGAGAGAATCTCTTTGAACAGTGGAGATTTACAAAGTTTTGTCCTACTCCATGGCAACTCGGGTACACAGATCAAACGTGCCATTGGAGTAACGTGGGGCAGGTGAGCCTTGTGCCAAAAAATGAGAGAGGGAGTGATGTGAGGGGGCGGGTGAAGCTGAAAGACTTGCGTGACCTCCGCTTGCGGAACACCAGCAGCGGGCCTGATGGAGGACGTAAGAGGGTTTGACGCCCGTCACGGGCTGCCATTAGCTGCAGCTGGAGATTTCACTTTGGTTTTAGAAGACCAGATAGTTACTGATTCTCTGGGGGTTTTTTTGACAAAACCTTTATTTACAAGTCCTGCAATGCTGGATTAAGGGAAAACAGACGTTTCTTTTCTTTGCCTTGCTTTAGAGATGGGGCTTGCTCCTCGCTTTCCTATGGTCTGCCGTGTATGACCAGAACACATGACTCCATGTTGACTTGCTGCTTGTTTTCCAGCATGCTCTAAGATTTGCCTTTCAGTACGAGGGCTTCTTTTCATTCATTTTTTGCTTATGTGTCTTCACTTGTCTACACTGCGATAGCACTGAACGCACCAACTATTGACGTAGTCTCTGTTAGGTCAGAAACTAAAACTGAGGTGTTCGTGTAAGTTTGGTGCTTTAAGTCCTTTTTGAGCAGCACCAGAAGTCAGCTCATTTCTAATGCGTCTTGATTGACAGGGCCTCCCTTGAATGGAACTTAGAGCGTGAGATCACACTGAGGCACTACAGATTTCTCATGGCAGCTTAGCACATTCTCAGCTCAGCATAATTCTTGAGCTTGTACCACTCAATATATGCCATTATCTTAGCTCAGTGGGTCTATCTCAATTGACAGATTAATGACAAATTGACTGGTTTTGTTCAATTT
>JANZLQ010000009.1:5592071-5621916 GCA_026212715.1 Elanus axillaris | reverse complement strand
CCCCCCCCCCCCCCCCCCCCCCCCCCCCCCCCAAATCAGAGACGGGCCCTGCTTTTCATTCCTCTGTGTGCCCATGTTTCCATCCTGTCCTCTTGTGGAGGAGTCAGTCACCAAAAGATGAACGGGCTGTGAAAATTTGCAAGGTAAAATTCACAGTATTTCAGTTTTTCCCCCCCCGTTTAACCCTGCGAGAGCGCCTCGGAGATGCCCTCTGTGAACGTGATAGCTGCTGAGTGTGCTTTGGGAGCCCGTAACGGTCATGTGAACCCCGAACCGGCCTTTTTCTTCCCCGAGACGTCCTCACAGGCAAGGGCAGCACAACTATCTCCGGCGCAGAGGGATGTTCTCCTTTTGCAAACAGGCTGCAGGTATTTGCACCGTCGCCTCTTAAACAACTCGGGCAGCACCAAAACATTGATGCAAGCCAGAAATATTCCTGTGGGCAGAGGATTAAACAGGGACATACTGGGCTTCTTGATTTCTTCCCACACGTCTTCCCAAAACATTAGTTGAAAACAGTCATTGATTTATTTTTTTTGGCCTCTTTATACCTCCCTGAGAAGAACTATGCATAGAAAGCATATAGATGACATCTCCCACCCAAGTAGCGTCCAGATAGGTGCATTGTACACCCACCATCATGTTGGCAACCCTCCAGATCTGTCTTTATTCTGCGATTTTCTTCCAGGCGAGGGCTTTCCGGTATTACATGTAGTGTCTCTGCGTGTGAGGAGCAGAACGCGCAAGAGGAGATTAGGTTGCGGGCTTTCAGAAATAACCCTCGCGTGCTTCAGCTCCCCGGCCTCGAACCTGCAAAATGTACTTTGAGCGTTGGAGTCTGCTCCCCACAACGCAGTTCAGCTTCCAGCAGCAGTGCCGGGTTAAACTCCCTGCGAATGAACCCGCTGTCGAAAGCAGCTTTTGCCAGCTGAAAAGACCATTAAATGAGGTGCTTGGGGCTTTCAAACGCCTATGTTCTCAATACCCTGCTGCACAGCCTCTCTTCAAAAGGCTGTAAGCGTATTACATGCTAATCCCAATTAAATTCAAAATATCCCTGGGTGTTTACTGCTGTTCCCCTCTCTTTTTCATTCTTAATTGCATTGTAGCTGAATAACTCTGTATCCACATTGGATTATTCATGAATAGCAGATTGAGTTGTACTCTTTCTCGTTTCGCAACAGGGATCTGCTGTTATAGGATTGGTGTAGTCTGAAGCAAGTAACTAATAATCTATGCGTTTCAAGTCATTAATCTTGGCTTGAACCAGACAATAAGAGTTTTTTGGGTTGGGTTTTTTTCTGTAGGTATGTGGTTTCCCAGCGAGGTGTACGGCTTGTAGAATAAAAACATGGTAAACAAGATCTGTGACTGATCGATACTGATTTTGGAGATTATTTGAACGTCTACTTATGTACATTACCTGCTTACCTATGTAAAACGGCACCAAATTCTTTGGCTGCAATAACGCTGACGTATGGCGTGGGGGCAGAACGCGGCGGGGAGGAAACCCACCGATTTTTGCTTGTTTTGTTAAACCTCTAGACCACAAGTTCATCCCCGTGCCACGTTACCGCTGGCTGTTGGGCTTCTGCAAAAGGAGGGATGGCTGCCCTTGGGACGGTGGTTGGCCCTGCTCGCTCCAGCTGCCGCGGAAAGGCAGGTCCTCCTGGGGTAACTAGCTGGAGTAGCTTCTGCTACATCCCTCGCTCGCAGTTCTTCCGGAGATAAACCGAATTTTCAGTTTCTGCAGCTATTGCAATCGGTCAGGTGCTACATGGGGGTTTTCTTTCTTTTTTAAAAAAAAAAAAAAAAAAAAAAAAAAAAGCCAGCTTGCTCATATGTTCTTTTAAGCTTTGAGGAAATATTTTAAAGTCTGTTTTCTCATTTTTTTTACCCTGTGCAATGGGGAGGAGGTGCTAATGCTGCCAATCCTGAAAATAAATACTGCAGGTATTTTCATCAGGTGTTCACGTGGATGTGTGTCTCCCAGCGATTTTCATGAACGGCACATGTCGGACAAGGAGAATGAGCATGTACGCAAGTGGAGGGCAGGCTTTGAGGAATAGAAAGAGCTGGTTTTGTGGTTAGTAGTATTAAAACTGATCAGCTTTGCTTTTTGTTTATGGGTAAGAATAACCTTTTCTCGTAAACAGGATGGAAATTGAAACTCCAAGAACCTTGCAAGTCACGGCGCATTTTGGGGTTTGAGGGGGATTTTAGAGGACGATGGTTTTGTTTATTCTTGATTTAAGACCTCTGAGAGGTCTTAAGACCTCTGCAAAGCCTGCAGAATGGATCTGCTTTCTGTCCTGGGCACCTTGCCATGCTGTCGTGAGATTTACTTGAGCCCATGTGCAGTGGCCGCTGGTGGGTAGTGCTATGGAGAGGCTCTCAAGACAGGTTTTGTCCCTTTTCCCCTTTGGTTTTGAGGGGCAGGGGGATATTCATCCCCCTGTAAATTGTACTGTAAAGACAGTAGAATTAAAAGGACAGGGCCACGCGTGCGGGCTCACGCTGCCATGCTTACCTGGGATGCCCGAGCTGCTGAGCCCTTGGGGACATGGGTGGCTTGGTGGAGGGTGGAGGGACCGCGTGAGTCAAAGCTGCTTCAGCTGAGACGGAGGGTTGGAAGAAAAGTACTGAGCAGGTCTGCGAGGTTAAGGTACGCTGCCCGCACGCAGAGATGTAAAATCAAAAGTTGGTGTCGGTGGTTTATTTGGATTCTGTCGACTTTTTTTTCTGAATGGTTGGCACTTCATCTAGATTTTTCTGGTTTTTCCTCTCTTCATCATCTCCATGAGCTAAGTCCCTTTCTGAAATGTTTCTTGTTGCTTTTCTTTCTAAAAGCACTTTGGATTGAATGGAAGTTGTTCTCTCTTTCCCCTTTTGCCAACCATGGCTGCGTTCCCCCTATCTGACTGGAGGAAACCTTTGCTTCGTACCCAAGCCGACCCTGGGTAACCCTGCTGCAGCTGCTCACACGAAAAGCCTGGGATTTTCTCAGTACAAGCTGAAAGGCACATGCAGGAAAACTTACTTTTTTTTTTTTTCTTTCTTTTTTTTTTTGCTGACTAACAAAAACCCACTGGGGAACTGGAAGATTTCCCATTTGGTTTAATTATGGAGGTCTAATGAATTGCAAAAGTTAAAGAGGAGGAAGAGTTCTTTAAATGAATCTCGACTCTGATTTTTTTTCAATTGGGGAGTTTCTGTAGCCTAAGCTGGCAGGAAGAGAGGAGACTCTCCAGTGAGAAATGTTGAAAGGCGTATCAATGGGTATTACTCTATTAAGCTTTAACCCAAATTAAATCAGAAGCACCGAGAGCTTTTGAGCTTTTTTTATATGGCACAGAGCCGTAGTCAAATAACCTCCGTTACTTTATTTAAAACGTTTGTAAGTACAGTGTCTGAGAAGTTGACGTAGACAGTAGAGGAGAAGATACACGGGCAGTGAATGAAGTGCCCATATAATTTACTGTATCCGTGTATTTAGGAAACTGCTTCCAAGACTCTTTTCCTCATCCACAAAGCTGGCTTAGGGAATGCTACCCCCTCGTTCGTAGCCACCTGCGGTGGTTTCCCCCCGCCACCCTGTGCCTGTACAACTCTTAGTAGGGCTGTGCTGGAAATCAGGTCCCTGGCCATTTGGTCAGAGTAGTTAATTTGTGTTTAAAATAAGAACAATTGGAATAAGGATGTTTTCCTTTTGGGAGTTTGGGGAGAGGCTAGAGGGGCGCCCAGTGCATTTGTGTTACCCGCTCGGGAAAATTACTGTAGATCTACAAGCAAAGGGGGGAAATCCTGCCATGCCACGGGTGAGACGTGGGATGTGAAATCCCATCAGCTGCCCCCAAGCTAAGCAAGAAGCGAAAGCCTTGGATCCCTCGCAGAACCCGACAATGAGATGGTGGGGTGTGGGCTGGAATTGAGGGGAGGTTTGCTGGCGGTAGCCACGTGTTTTCTCTCCCCTGGGAGCTCCGCACAGGTCCCTTCTCCCCGCGTCTTGCTCCTCGTGTATACAAACACGGGCACATAACCTGCACTGCCTCTTTTTCTCTGCATGCAAAGAATCCTGAGCTAAGCATACCAACAGAACAAGGACAGCCGGATGAAATACAGATTTTTTTTGTGGTTTTTACCCCCACTTCCTTTGGTGGAGCATGCCGCTGGATGGAAGGCTTTGAATGTCACAGTATCCTGTGACCTACTTAGAGCATTGGAGAAGCTTATGGTTGCAGTTCATTAGAGAAAGGGATTTTAATATCTAGAAGAACATGATGACTAATACAGTGGAATTATATAATAGCAGTCATAGATATTTGCAATACATCACTCTTGTCTGTACACCGGTGCTTGTGTGAAAGCGTGTAGTATGTCCTGCTCTCTCCATTTTGAGTACCCTTCAAAAGCACTTGGTGCTTATCCAGTATCTTCTGCTTTCGGAGGAGATACAGGTCTATTGATACGTCTTTTCAGAAACAGAGCCAGCAGCCTGTGATGTTAAGCGTATGATAGCTATGGAGAAAGCTCATCTCTAATTGAGTTAGTTTTGTAAAAAGAGCTGCAGTTCAAGTGGCTGCTCTGAAAATATGCCATTTGCCCGTGGTAATTTCGTGATTACTGCCGTATCCATAGCGGTTCCTGTAACGAGCATTGAATATAGCTAGATGATATGACAGTAAAATTAATAAAAGGCAAACTGCAGAGTTTTCGGAAGGGTTGACTATATGTATTGCAGTTTTGGCAGAGCTTGCCATAAACTCTGCAGGTCCGCTTTGCCGTGCAGGCTGCCGGCTAATGCCCTCTGTTGCTGAGACCATGTTAGATCCAAATTTTCTTCTGTTTTTGCTTTACTTCGTTGCTAGCAACAATTTCAGCAGCGTTGAAAGAAGAAAGTGCTTAGAGAGGAGTTTCTTGCAACAAAGCCAAGTAATCCCTCTTAGGCTTTGACCGTCAGGAGTTTAGCCCTTGTGCCACTTGCCTACATTGCACCCTTGGTGGGATTGTTCTGATGCAAATACTCCGAGTGTTATTTTTGGCATCTTTGTTGTATTTTTATTTAAAACAAATGAACAAAAGCCTCTGCCACACACCGGAATAGCCTCGTCTTTGATCTTGGTCGTAGCTGAGAAGCACAAGGGGGAAGGAAGCAGGGAATCGATGAGAATGATGCGTGTTTTCTTTGCGTGTATTATTTGATATTATTCATGTCTCTGGTATGAAGGAATGCTGGTTTAGGCTGCAGCAGCTTTCTCTTTTCCAGGCAGTACCTCATGTACGCCGACACCTGCTTTTGTTTCAGATCATTTCAGCTCCGCGGTTCCCACTCTCCTTCCCCCTCCTTCAGAAGAGGCAAGGGTCAGACAAAATCTCCCTTCCCCTTCGCTCGGATTAAAATCTCTCAGCCTATTAGTTCGCAGGGACTCTTTCCAAATCCTTAAAAGGGTTATTGGCAGAGCCTCAGCCCGTGCAAATCAGCACAGTACCGTCGCTTCTCGGTGGCCCTCTGCCAGGCTCTGCCAGCTGAAGGGCTGGCTGAGGAGCCCAAGGGGTTTCTCGTACCTCATTTCACCTTACTCTTGGGTCTGAAAAAGGGTTTGATTTAAAATGGAAAAATTCCTGGAAGAAGAGAGGGCCTAAGAATGGGTCTGTTCCATGCTGTATGTAACTCATGGCCTTTTCTTAAGGAGAGCTAGCCCAGAGGCACTGCTGCAGCAAAAGCCAAGCGAGGCAGCAGCAGCATCGAGCAACAGCAACTCAACGGCCGGGCTTCTGGCTCTTTGGTCGTATGTGGGGGATCAAGCATTTTGCTGCTGACTTGCTCTAGTCCTGTTAGACGCATTAAAAAAGGAAAAAAAAAAAAAGCAAACAAAAAAAAAAATCTTCTTGCCTACCCTGGGTTTAGATGTACAGAGGGAATGGTTTATACTCTTGTCCACATTGAGCTGGGGTTACCCTCTGCCTTTGATGCCCTGGCTGCCCGCGGGGCTTTGCTGTCCCTATCCCGGGGGTATCGGCGGTGGTGAGGACTGGATTTCCAGCCCCCACGGCTGGCCGTATCCGTGACGTGGTACTCGCCGGCCCGGCTGGCTCCGCTGCGAGGCAGACTGACAGCGAGGAAGGGCGACGAGACCGGCAGGGCTTTAGTATAATAAACCGTCCCAGCAAAGCTTTCCAGAGGATGGTGAGTGAGAGCCCGTCGCGGCTGTCTTTCCCACAGGAAAGGAGAAGGGAGGACGCTAACCACCTTCGAGGAATGTGTTTAACAGATCACTGGAGCCTGTGCTGCTGACAACTGCAATTGCAGTTCTGGAATCAATACAGTCTCAGAAGTTTGGAGTCGCATGACAAATCGCTGGTGAATGAAAATCTCTCCTAGATAAAGCGATACATGTTCAAGCGAGCACTGGGTTTAGGAAGAAAAATAGCGGTGGAACCCCCCCACCACCCCCCCCGTGCTGCTTTGACAGCCTGCTCCTGTTCCCAGCAAATTACAACCTGGCTGACATGAGGAAAGCGTTGAATGAAAGCCTAGAGGTTCTGCTGTCGTCTTAACAGAACCAAGGTGTAGGGTTGTTTGGAGCTGAAGGTGCTACGAGGCTCCACCAGCCTCCGGTGCCTGCTACGCAGACAGCGAAAGCCAGGCTGAAAGGTCCAGGTTGCTGTTAGATTCTACGCTATTCATAAGCAAAAGTGAACCGAGCGCGCAGAAGGGAAATGCTGTTTTAATTGCTCTAGCTCTGGTAGTTGGATCAACAGCCCGTCTTTCTAGATTTTCTTGTGCATGGGCTCATTTTGCACCGCAGAATAATTCTGCTCCCTCTAAGTCTTCTGTCGTCACGTACCTGTATGGTCTTCCTGGCGTTACTCGGTTCCAGGCTGGTCAGAGAAAAAAAAAACCCTCTGTGACTGTGAGTCACGGTATAACGTGTTTTCGCTTTATCCCTACAAGTTGACTGCAGGCAGCAGCAGAACAGCTGAAGGAAGAACTCGTAGCTGTCCCCTGTGCTGGCAGAGCTCCCTCCTCCCCCTTTGTATGTATAAAACCTCAACAAGGGTGGGGGGCGCGGGGTGGTGCGGAAATCACAGTGACACCAAATAAACTCCTTTAATTGACTCGGAGTTTCCATGCCACTCAACATAAACACAGTGGAAGTGGAGATTTGCTGGCCCTTAAGTTCAGCCACGCTGCACGGTGGGGAAATCCCACAAGGTGCAGGGATTTTTCTCTCGGGGAGTCAAAGTTTACGGAGCTGTGAGTACCTCCTGATGCCACAGGAAGAGCTCCCGACAAGGGAGGCAGAGGAAAATAAAACTCATGGGTCAAGCAGTGTGGCTCCGTACTTCAGTCAATGATGTGACAGGTTTTGGAAACCAGTTTTAGTTTAACGGTAGCAGGCAGTCAGCTTTGCGAAGTTTGGGCTGAAATTGTAGCCTCGCCGAATTTTATAGTTGAATAGGAGTGGGATATCATCCTTGGAACCAAATGTCAAAATCTTTAGCCAAAGATGATTTTAAAATGCTTCCATGAGGGCTTTCCCAGGAAGAGTAAAAGCGGATGGGGACCTCTTTTTTTTGTTATTCCGGCTTTTACATTGCCATAAGGCACTGGAAGACTTCATAGTGGCATTGAATATATGGTTGGGGATATACGAATCAAGTAGGGACCCGTATTTTAAGACAATAACCTTTAGTCCTGAAGCACAAACCATCACTGCATTAGAATTCAGTGTGTTACAGCGCAGGAACTTTAAATGGGAGAAATATTTATGATCTAGGCTTCGCATGAGGACAGGTTTTGACCTTTATATTGACGGGAGGAATTTTTCGTTCTGAGCTCCATTTCAGAGTCGCTGCTCGACATCTGGATGGCATCCAGAGCACGTGCGGGTGGCTGCTGCCTGTGTGTTTAATAGTAAATGTATATAGCATATAGCATCCCACCTGCAGCACCAGAAACCCGTGTGTCGTAGAGGGGGTATTTTAAATATCCGCTCTGATCTCTCACAGTAAATGCTCAGCAGCTCGTCTACCTACCATGATGCGTAGCAGAGATGATAAATTACATTAGCAAAAAAACCTCAGTGAGACAGCTCTGAATTCTTTCCTTCACGGATTTTGAAAATTGTTTCTCCTTCCAAAAAGGCTCCAAAGCTTCGTACATAGTGGGTTTAAGTGATAGCAACTTCATTTCTCCACCTAAAACTGCTTCCAGGGATGTTAGTGCCAGTTCATTTGCCTGTGTCTTTACACTGTCTGTGCTTTGCCAGACGCAATGTCTTTTCCAGGTACTTTCCGACAATTTTGTAATACAAGTGATGGTCATTCAATGCCTAACTAGCATTTGATGTAGGTTGTGCGCCCTGGTATAAATCCCTACCAAAGATGACTTGGGGAAAAAAAAAAATACATCTTGAAAATTCTGTGTCTGGTTGGCTTTCTTCCACCAGTTGGTAGATTTTAAAAAATATTTTTGTAAATCGAAACGAAGAAGTTTGAGGACATTAGTAGTAATTTAGAGTGTCTCTGCTAGCACACAGGCTAATATGACTCCAAAATCAGGCCATCCTAAAAGTAACAACAGGGAAAGCAGCCATCACGAACTCTTAAGGAGGAGAAGGTGAGGCCATACGTTTATTTCATTTGACAAAACCTTTCCTGACGTTACCTGCTAAGAGCATCCTCCTTCCCTGCCTGCCCTTACCTTGCGCTAATAAGTACCACCCCCTCACTCCTACCTGCCGCTGTTGTGTAACGTTGGAGTATTTAAAAATAGCCTGGCAATTAAAATGGTTTGGGTTTTTTCTGGAGGAGCCAGACCTGTTAATCCGGTTCACGGAAGGCGGCCAGAGTTGTGCTGGTACACAGGGAGTGGCAGACGGAGCGTGGTGGGGACAGGCGGGACGGAGGAGCAGCAGGACAGCAATGAACCGGGACACCCGGCTGGTGAAGAATTCCCCTGGAAAGCCTTAGCGCATCCTCATTTTCTGCCTCTGCTCCTTCTCCACGGTGGTCCTCGGTTTGCTTTATGAAGACCCCTCACCACCCCTCCTGGGGTGCACGATTGAGCTTTTGTCTCCTTCTAGACTCCCATGTGGGCTGATCCTTGGGGGGGTGATCTCTTTTCAAATCCTCCCCCGGCCGCTTACCTACGGAGCATCTGAGGAGAGCTATTTCTAGAACCACCATACCCATTTTCATACAGATTAGCCATCGGCCTGGGACTTGTGATGAATCTCAAACAGACTTCTCTTTGTCCTGTTGGATGGGTTTGAAAAGAAAATGTATGGGTTTTGAAGTTAGTGCAGCAAATTAGCAGCCACCGGTCCAGTTTCTGGTGCATAATACGGTCGTGTTGCAACAGGTTTGCGCTGGAGTCGGGAGGCAGTGGTACGCAACCAGGCTTCGGCAGTGCGCAAATCCTTCCTGGGCACTCGTTCGTCCGTAAGTGTGTGTATGGTGAGGAGTGAACCCCCCCCTTTCTCTGCTGCCCTTCCTGAGCCCCCTCCTTTGTAGCTTGAATGCCCCCAAAGCATGTTGAATTGGCATTGAATTTCTGGTATGCAAGCAGAAAGTTCTGAACAAAATACAACCCTGCCGTAGGTAGCCTCTGCTCGCTTTGTTGACGGGAGTGTGGGAAAACAGATGGACCGAGCTTTACCAAATGCAATTTGGAAAGCATGTAAGCATGTAGGAACGAGCGGCATAGGCAGCTATTAGTACTATAAACACTGGAGTTGTAGTTAAGTAAGACAACTTTTTTTTTTTTTTTAAACAAATGCCAAGGTTTTGGTTTTTTTTCCATAATACCACTAATTGTTAGAACACACTTAAAAGGTGTTTAACTCGCTCCAGCCGCTTCATAATGGCATCTTTCCTACTACAAAAACTGGAGGGAATGAGGCAGACTTGCCCACACAAGCTCTTCCTAATTTACTCGTCTGTAGTTTGTTCTTTTGCTTCAAGATCTCATCAGTCTTTTCTCGCACGACTCGCCGTTTGCGTGCTCGCTTGCGGTTACGGGCCACCGCTGCGCTGATAGGGGTTTGCAGGGTTCTCTAGCAATTTGTTACCCTTTTGTAGCTGAGCTTGTTTAACGAGATGAAATGAGATTTCTGTCCCACAGCCCCCCCCCGCCCAGCAGGGCAGGTCTCGCCAGAGGTTGGTGAGGTTTTTAGGTCAGCCGGTCGGAGGAGAAGAGGTACGTCTCTGCAGCGAAGCTGGTCATTTCTGTAATAATGTATTAATAACACTTCCCAGCTATGATCAGCGAGAGCTTTGCAACTATTAGAGAATGCAGTTTTGATTTGACTCTTCCGTGCCTGGCTCTGCAAAGATCCAGGGAGAGTGATTTACTTACCTAGTGCCACGCAGGAGACGTGTGATGGGGCCCCGGCTGGAGCACAGCGGTAGTGGTTCCTCATCCAGATCGTTAGCTACAGCGTTTTAGCTACTTTTCTCCTGAGGTCGCTTAGAAAGAGGTGTTTCTTAGCTGTGAGGACGGTGAGAGGTCCCATTGGCACAGGATGAAAGCGGTGTTTGAGGAGATTAAAGGGCTGGGCAGGGACGAAAAGCAAGGCTTTGAGTTGGGCTAGGGATAAGAACAGGCTTGGAGAGAGAAGCGGAGAAGACAGGGTCCTCGTAGGGCTGGAGGTAACCATGCTCTGGCAGGCTAAAAAAAAAAATAAATTAATCCTGCTTTTTATGTTGGGCAACGTTGTTCTGTGGCAGAATTGGAAATGGTGGTTGGGGCTATGGCTTCCCCATGTGTTAGACTTCAAGTGTCTTGTTTAACATTCTGGGTGATACCGAGTGGCTTCAGTGGGAGAGCATTTACAGTGGGGAAAATAAATAAACCCCATAATCTTAGTCCAGCAACACCAGAGTCCTCATGTGGGCTAGCGGTAAGAAAACAGTGGAAGAGCCTAAGAACTGCTGTCTGATGATCAGGCCTGGAAGACAGCGGGCATTCAAAGCGCCGTGTTGCCACCGTGTTGAATAAGCAGTCGCTAGACGCGTAGACCATCTCTTTGGGCAAATTTTGTGGTCTTGTTATAGCTGACAACCCGTTATGTTCAATGTGGTTCACGAAAGAAGGCTTCTCCTTTAGAAACAGCAGCCGGAAGAGTTTCGTACCAGGAAAGCTTTGGATGGAGAGTGGGCTCTACCCAAACTCCCCAAAATCTTTACGGGGGTGTTGGGCCAACACTGTGTCCCTGTGGCTGCCGCCCGGTCCTGGAGGAGACGAGGCAGGCTGAGGTTTCCCATGCTACTGATAGTGATGGAAATGGCGAGGGGGTTTGACATGGGCCGGCATCAGAAGAGAAGCAGCCTTGCAAATCGCTCCTACCTCGTATTCTTGCTATTTCGTTGGGCGTCCTTAGCATTCACCCGCAATAAGCTGGAAAATGTAATTTTTATTCAGCTTTACAAGGTATGGTCGGTGTCCCAAGGGATTCTGGGCACTTACAGCTTTCACTGAAACTTTCAGATGTATTGGCGTACATTCTTTATCAATAATTGGGTCAATGAGGTTTTGTTGTTGTTTATTTTTTGGCGGTTGGGGGTTTTTTGGGGTTTGGTTTTTTAAATGTTATTTCCTAGAAGTAGATGTGCAAGGCACGATTGTTCAAGCTTTTCTTAGCAGCTGTCTTAGTTTGACGCTAAGAAGCAGATGTGTTTCAGACTGGTGCTCTCAACAATTTACAGGCGTCACTGCTCACAGAAAAGCCCAGCGCAGAGCGAGTAAGAGGGCCGTGGTGACCTTCTGCAGCCCTTCCCCTTGTGATTCCATATTCAGAAACTTATTTCACGTTTTACATTTCTGTCCTCTTTCTTATATTGACGATGGTCCCCATGAAAGAGGACACCTTGCCACTGCTTCAGGGAGCTGACGACAGGAAAAGGAATTGTGCTGGTCAGGTAGCTTGAAACAAGAAGCCAGAGTAAAAGTTAGGATTTATTTCTTTCATTCATCCATTTTTGGCCAAGTTCCTTAGTTATACAGACTAATAGGACTCAACAGAGTACATTCTTATCATTTAAATGAGCATGGGGGTAAAGGCATTCAACCAGAAAAATTTTCTTATTAGCCAGTTCAAATCTGTTTTCGTACTTCTTTCCCTTTTAAAGTTACTTAACTTTAGCAGGGCATTGTCAAGAGTACTCTTCGTGTACTTAAAAGAAATTTCATTCCAAGTAATATGGATGCAAAGCTGCACAAAACCCCCCACCTTACTGACATGCTGCTCCCACGAGCCTGGAGCGAGCGTCTCTTGTTCAGGGAGGTCTAATAAATTTGGAACATGGAAGGTCTCTTGTCTCCTTTTATTTTTCTTACACTGAAATGCTTGCATCAGGAAGGTATGAGTCTTGCTGCAGAGAACATCTCTTTCTGAGGTTATTTTTTTCCAAATTTGCCTATGCCTTCTCTTTGTGGTGACACTCTCAATTCGAAACACCTAGTGCAGTCGTGATGGGAAGGCTTGAATAAATGGACAGCCCCCATCAAGGTAACCCTTTCTGATAATCATTTACCACGTGATAACAGACACTAACCCTTGCACTGTACTTGGCCGTGATAAATGATTTCATCTCTATGGAAGATTTCCAGCAGGTCCTTCTTCAGCGAAGAGAGTCAGGTATGATACTTGGTAACAGCACAGGCAAAAGCCAAAGTTAGCAGTTAGGCAGATTTGATATTTAACTGAAACTTCTCAGCCGTGACTGTGACAACTGACTTCTAGTGTGTTTACTGGCCCGGACCCGTCGTTTTTAAGGAAAGTTGCTTTCTCAGAGCAGCCCTGATGAGCTCTGAGTAGCTCCGAAGGCTTCAGGGGCAGCACACGTCCTTCCTCCTCGCTTTGCAGTGTGCTGCCGGAGCCCGTAGGTGTGGTTTCACCACCGACCGGCGCACCACCGGCGTTGATAGAACAATCTTGTTTCGTAGAAGACTTTACTAGCCAGCTTTTAGCGAGGAAACTCGCCCCAGGCCAAAGACCAAAGCCGATGACGTGCTGTGTTGGCTTGGTGCTATTCCGCTTCACGGGGATGGGTCTCACCCCTCCTGGGGAGCCCACGGATGCGCTCGCAGGGTCCGGTCCCGCCTGTACCCCCGAGATACCACGAGAGGAGCCATTTAACAACTGTTGTACCAGTTTGATGCTACAACGTATGCTAGCCCAGCACTAGATGCTAGTCCGCGTCCCGAAGCTCACACAAGCCCTTCTGGCTCCTCTATTTTACCCCCACCGCAGGTCTGCGGCATAGCAGGCAACTGCCTCGTGGTAGGTACCCTACGAGGTCTTCCAAACCACGCGCCGTGGTGAGGCTCGGTTCAAACCTACAGGATGCGGTGACAGGGCTTCTCACCAGCAAGTCTCGGCTTCCTTTCTTCCTCACCTATTTTGCGTGTATCGGCTTTGTTTTCTCTGGAAAGGTTTCTTTGCCCTGTTGAGCGCCCCGTCGAGGTCAGTCATTAGGGCTTGGAGGAGTGTGTCAGACCTTGAGTCATATCCGTCGCTGTCCTCGTCTCTTGTTCGATTGCTCATTTTAGGAGCTTTTGGATTTGCTTTCTCTTTGTTCAGGCTTGAAAGATGTCTGTCTTTTCATACGTGAACCCTGTTGTTTATTTAATGACAGCCTTTCTGGGAAGAAAAAAAAAAATTAAACAGCCACTAACCAGAAAAAAACATTGTTTATGATCACAAGGGCTCCTGAATTGACTCTTCTGCGTTCCTAGGAGGGTGCTGAAACTGGAGGAAACAAGCTTAGACTTTTCTTTAAGTCACTTAAAAGTAAACTAACATCACTTTTTCCAGTCCCGCAGAATGACTTTTCTACCTCTGAAGGTTTTGGATGAGCTCACAGCTGGTGAATGTCTTATGTTGGAGGCTTACGAAAATACAAGTGTTAAAATTTGCTTTCCCTCCGGTTTTTTTTTCTGGTTTTCCCTCTGGTTGTTCATTTTCCCATCCAGGGGCAGGTATTTTATGAGGAGCAATTTAGGAGAACATCAGAAAGGAGTTGTGAAAAAATTAAATCATGATTATTTGCACCAAAGTCTGTTTAAGCATTATTTTCATCTTGTCTGGCACAAGCTCGGTTTTACATTTCAGCAGTCTGCTCTTCCCTTACTCTTGCTCTCTCAGACACCCTTTCTCACCTTCTTTGTGCCTTCATGGGGTCTCCTGGGTCTAGAGCTTCTTTCCCTTCCTCTACGGTTCTGGTTTTTAACATTCTCCTACTCAAGTGAGAAGCGACAGAGTAAGGCCACTAGACCAAAAGTGGGGCATTTAAGGGTTCGGTCTTTTCTTTTTGTTCGGTTTTTTTTTGCTTGTGATGTGCGTGTCTGCGTCAGCCACGTATTTTCTGTTCCGTTCTGAGCGCACAGAGAGTTCCAGACCAATACGTTCTAGTTGGACGTTCCTGTTTGGCAGCAGGCACCGGTCAAGCCGGTGGCCGACCCGGTGTTGCTCAAAGCGGAGGAGCAAGTGTTAGGGCGTGAGGAGTCCTGCGCGGGTCCAGCGCGCCCTTCCTCCACCAAAGAGGTGGTTGCTCTCGGTGGGATTTCATACTGAATGCTAAGGAGAGGCTTTAAAGTGGATGAGTGGGGAAGGAATGGGAAATGCCTGGAAAGAAAGTACAGAGCAGTGGGGAGGTGGGGAAGAACTGAAAAATTCTGCATAAGGGGGTGGTTCAGACAAGAGCGTGGACACAACGAGGAGCGTGGAAATAAGTGGGAATTACAGCTGGCGTCGGATGCAGCAGCAGATACCGCTGGGTAGAAAGTTCCCGTTTGGTACAGCAGCCGGTGAGCGGGTTTGGGGAGGCGAGTCGCATCACCTGAGAGGCCGCACAGTGAAGTGGTCTTAGTTGCTGCACTTTGTAGCAACGTTTGTGTAGACGGAGCAGCCAAGAGCGGGAGCTCGCGGAAGATGCGGGGTGCTTGATGGACCGGGAGGAGGTGAAGAGGAAAGGAGAACTTTGAACGGTTTGGGTGAGGAAGATCTGCTGGGACTCCGGATCTAAGACACACCGTCTTCCAAATGTGGTGTTGAGTGGTCTGCTTCTCACTGCTTTCACCTTAAAAGAGAACAGTGAAGACGAACAGCACAAGCTAGTGTTTTTGTGACAGCCTGGAGCAGCTGGCTGGAGCCTGAGGAATTGTAATTGTACATCTCCGGTGCAGATGCTTTCCTAACGAGTCGAACAGCTTTAGCACACCAACAGTATCGTATACGCAAGCAAAAAGGTTCACAACAGTGAATATCCTTGACCGAGGTGGCTTAAGTGAGCAAAGACCTTCCCAAAGTTCTGAAAGAACGAAGCGTCTTTGTGCAGAGAGGCGATGTATCCGAGGGAAAAGAAGGGATGTGGGAAGGGGCAGAGTTTTTGCACTCGCCGGCCAGTTGTTTCAGTATAAAATCTGGGGAGGAGCAGCTAACCCTCCATCAGGCACGCGTATTTTTAATTGCCTACCATTAAAAAAACAGTTCTACTTCCTCAAAAAGCCCTTTTCCGTCCTCCCGTTTGGACCTTTTAGCACTTTCCATTGCCAGGGGTGCTCCCGTCTTTGCTCTCTTTGCTCTGGTGGCTGGTACCCGCGGCCAGAGATGCCGCCGGGGCTGCGGCCGTTCCCTCCCGTCGCCTGGAGCCTTCAGCGAGACGTGTGGGGTTTACGTCCCGCAGCAGGAACTTAAAGGGGTTGTTTGGCGTGAAAAGAGGGTCCTCCTGGCCTTGGCTAAGTATACGGTGTGGGTTTTAAGTAGAGAGGAGAAGAAAGAGCAAATAAAAAATAATAAGAAGGACGGAAGGAAACAACCGGAGTTTTCACTTGACATACTGAGCACTCATCCTTGTGTTTCCTTTCCTTCAGGCAGGAACAAGAGCTGTCTCTGTTTTTTCTAGGCCATTCAGGAAGTCTTACAGAGCAATAATAGCCCTGTTATCTAATGGTCAAAGTTTATTTAGGCTTTCACTGCTTCCCCTGCCCACTTGAACCCTCCCCCTCGCCCCCCCATGCCGCTCGCTGGGCTGCTCTAGGCTGAGCTCAATTTTGACAGCCAAATGGGGAGGGAAGCTGTTGCCTGCACGTCATTTCCATTACGCTCACGCATATTTTCCTCTGGAAACTTTTTTTCCCCCCCCGAAAGACATCAATAACAACAGGATAAAAAGCCCTATGGCAATAAAGCATCCCGTTTATCTCCTTGGCAGAGCTTTGGGGACTCACCCGCAAGAGACCCCCGCGGTGTTACGTGCGTGCTTTAATCCAGCAGCGCTGATAATTTCGTACGATGCTGTTTGAAGAAGCCTTCGCCATTAGGGCTGCCCAGAAGTTACAGATGTTAAACGGTTATTTTACTTTGGTATATTTTGTGAGCAGGAGAATCAGATAAGAGCGCTACGTTAATCATTGGAGAAATGCTTATCTTTTCCTTCCTTTCCTCTGCTTTGAAGCATGCTGGTAATATCGTGATAAATTTAGATTAGGCAGTGGCTGATAAGCCCGAAAGAGTGTTTTGGTTGTTGTAGTTGCTTGGAAGTTGTCATTCAAGTGATTCTGATGCTCGGAAGCAGTAGTACATCGGGAAAAGAGCTGACTGTGCCGTACAGTAATATATACAGTGACAGTGCACTGTGGGAAAAAGCAAACATTCAATTGTTTTGCCAACTTCTCTTCAGACTCCGCTTACTGAACTGGCAGGATGCATGGATCTGAGACAGCAAAGACCAAGTCAGGAGAAATTTGAAGCTGGTTAGCCCTTCGCCTTTTCCAAACACCACAGCAGCAGGTTTGGCTCTGAAGGCTGAAGGGATGCTGTATGCAATATCATCCACAGTACTGAGAAGCGCCTCTAGGTTTCTTTTTCGTGAGTGGGGCTTAAAATCTGACACGACTGATCTGATCTTGATCATTTTCTCATAATCCATGCGATACCTTCACAGACCGAGAAGGTGGGCCTTGGCCGGCAGGTGATGCTCACCTTCCAGCGGGCAGCTCTCGCGCAAGGTTGTTCCCTTCCCCAGGTAATTCCCCTGTTTTCAGGCAGCGAGCAGATCAAACACGTGTGTGACTAGTGGCATCGAATGAAGAAAATTTCAGTGCAGCTTCCAAGTGAATTGCCAGGTCTTTTTAACTTTAAAAATAAAATCTGAGGGTGTTATTTTGTTAAGGTAATGCTACATCCTAGAGCAAATTATAGTGGAACACCTATGGGCATGTGACATTTACAGTCGAGTATGTGCATTGTAGTGTGAGCTACCCCTGTGATTTCCCACATCAATTGGCACTTGAAAGAAATCTTCCCTGATGTAACATATGTGAAAGAAAAGATCCAGTCCGCTCTTTTAAGCTAAATCAGAGTCTTTGCAGAGCTACAGTTTCAACTCCTCTTCTGAAGTGCTGCCGTTTATTGCTGTATTTGGTTTATCCTGTGAAAGGACTATTTGGCAAGTCAAATATTTAAAGGCTTCTAGTTCTTCTTCCTTTTTCTACAGAGCCAGTGAGTTGTTTGCGAGTTTAAATTGCATTTCTGAGCTCTCTCTGGAAAAAAAAAAAAAAAGAAACGAAACGTCCTGGGATTGTAGTACCTCTCTTGCAGCATTTCTATTAAAGGTAGTATTCACCCTGCGGCATTAATCAAGCCAAAGAATGAGATGTGCGCTAAAAATAAATGCGCAGGAATTATCCTTTATATGTTTGGTCCTGCTCCGTTTTTGTTGAAGATGGTTAGGGCCATCTGCAAAGTTTCACCAAGGGTTTGTTTTTTTTTTCCCTGGATTTCCGCGTCCTGGCACCAAAGTGGGACCGCTGTGTCCCAACGCGCAGGCCGGCGGAGGTCTCGGGGTGGGCGCAGGTAAGGCGGGTGCTGGTGCGAGGCTGCTGCAGGCTGGTCCGCCCTCCGCTATTGCCGGCCAGCCGCGCTGCCAGCCAGCCGCTGAACCGGACCGTGGGAGAGTACGAAGGCTACGACCAATAACACGTTGTGAATCCCGAAGCAGGTTTTCTGGGGATTATGGAGCACAATAACTGGGGGGGGTTGTGGCGTGTGGGAATTCAGACTTCCTTAGCATCCCTTTGGGATAACCTGTGGCTTTGGTTTTGCCGTTCAAATATAACGGAGGTAATCCAGCCAACCTGTAGGTGAGCCACCGGAAAAATCGTTGCGCGTGAGGCAAATCACAGGATCTGCTTTTTGTCAGGAACTTCGTGCTGCTTATTGTAGAAGAGGAAGGAAAAGGCGGTAAGGTATCCAGGTTAAGGCAAATGGGAAGGCGAAAATAGCGATGTGATCTTTGAAGGCCAGATTTACGTGCATGTTGTACAATTGATTGGTGTTGTTCTGCAAGTGGGTTCGGGGTGAGCCCTGGGACGTTTTGGCCTGTAAAAGCGTTGCGAGTACATAACTGTGCGCGCACACAGACGCACAAAAAGCCTTCCTGGATTTGCAGGCTGTGAGAGACAGTTCTTGAACCTCCTCTTTCTCCTCTGTAGCTTCCAAAACCACCCGAAGCTGCAGTAGGGGAACGACTGCAGTCGCAGTTGCCGGTATGTTCCTCTTGGAGCTGGCCTTGGCTTTTCTGAGGTGCATCCAGTTGCCGTAGTGAATCCTCTTGTGGTCATAAGTCATAGCTTAGGGCTCTGACAGAGATCCTCTGCGTGTACCCAAGGAGAATAAGGCGAGAGGCGTATTTTAGCAATCAAGTGCAAAGTCTGTCATTTATTAAATATGTTTCTCAAGTTAACGAGAGAACACGCTGTCCACAACGCTCCCAGAGTTGCCGCACGCTGAATAACTTTCCACATTGCAAGAGGAAAACATAATTCCTGAGGCTGAGTCCCAGGGGATGATGTCTGGTGATAACATTAATTCCTTTGGAACTTTTGTTTCTCTGCAGATGGCAGTTGCCATCGATGGAAGAAAATATATTGGTACAGTATCAAACTGCACACCCACTGAGGACATAACTCATCCCGGCTATTACACAAGAATATTGTTAAGTTTCAGATGGCTCCTGCAAATGGCAGGCTTTAGACTTCAGGGAAGGTTTGGATTAATTTTGCCGAACCAGATGCAATGATGAAATGACACAAAATTCATCTGTTCTTTTCACTGTGGTCAAGTGATATTAAGCACAGCCATCTCCCAAGCGTAAACTCTCAGCTCATTGTTTAGAGAACGTAATTAAATTTTTAAAATTAATTAAGACTTCTAATATAAGTAGTGTTGAGCTGCATGCAAGAAGTTCTAGTCCAGGGTAAAAACCCTGGGATATAACCAGTGTAGTGCTGTATGCTCTACTGAACTCCCAAAGAAAGAGGTCCAGCACATTAACAAGGTAGGTTAAATAAAATGCGTGCTGCTGCTCTTTAATAGAGTACTCGTCCTGCGCATTTGTTTCATAGCTGATAAAGTTAGAAGAGCACTGACAAATGCTTACTTCTGTCCATCTGCTCGGAGCATTTAAAAATGCTCTAAACCGAAAACTTTCATGGGAAGGTTATTTGGAAATAACTCATCAGATGATAGAAACTCTGCATTATCTAGTGTCTTGCTTAATACAAATAAACCACCTTTATTTACAAGGTGGCCTGCACCGAACCCTTTCTGATGAAGTGGGTGTTGGTCCACTTTCTGGACGAGTCTTTTATTGTCTTTTTGTGGGCATCAGGGACTCATCTCACAGCAACTGCCTGTAAGCTGCAGTCCAAGAATCCAAGGCGTCCGATACACGGAGCAGAAAATGCGCCCGTGCTCTAACAAACTGAGGGGAATTTAATTGTTGAATCTAATCTTGTCCCTGCTTTGAGCAAACAGGAGATAAACCTGCAAAGCAAGGGCACAAAGGGACACTGGAAAGTTTCTGAGGTGATAAACATTCTCTACTTTCTTTGGTATCGGAGGGAGCTCTGGGGCCGGAGCTTACAAACCTGATCATCTATACTTCATTTACCCACTGATGCTTGGAGGACTATTTAAAGCTCCCAAGTCAGGTGAATAAGAGCTTTCACAGCTGAGAAGTGGAACATAAATTGCTTGAATAGTCCCTGAAAATTTGTTCAGTGTAATTCCCGTTTCTTCCTGCACCCTCGTTCTCTTTTCTCATCCACCAGCCGGTTACGAGTTTCTGCAAACTGTTTAGATGTCGAGGATTTTCCTTCACTTCCTTAACAAAGGAACAGACATTTTGAAATAAGATCCGAGATCAGTTATTCCTAGTTTCTGTTCTCTACTTCGATTGCGTACGTAAGCAGCCAGCATAACACAAATTGCAACCCCTGTGACCCTGCAATTACCCGAACAATCTTCTATTTAAATGTTACAGTGGTGTTCCTTCGATTCTTTCGGCTGTGAGCAGGGTTGTCGTCGCTTGCCGTAGTTGCACTATCTTTTCCTCCTATATTTATTATCTATCACGTGCCTGTGTAACGTGCTTTGGCACATGCCTCGCAAAAATAGTCCTTTTTTTAGAAAGCCCGCTGCACGTGTAACCGTGCGAGGACTATCGCGAGGATGCTGTACTTTGGATGAGTTTGCTGATACAGTGCATGAAGGTACTTATTGCTCCTACGCGTGATTGCTTGGCTTTGCCGATGCTTAGTGCAGGGGTAGTTTCAGGAGCGTGACGTTGTCCCCTCCCAGGCGACAAACCCCTCGCCCACCAAATGTTCCTGAAGAGCAGGACGGACAGACGGACCCGTGGAAGAGCGCTGCACGTGCCAGTCGCCGGGCAGTTCTTCTCACGCCCCTAGAAAACAAGGCTTTCATCTTAGTGGGTTTTCCCCTACACGGTTAATAACGAGATTAACATTTTCGCCCTTTCTTTAATTAAAATTCCACCTACTTCCATGGGGGCCTGGTTGTAAAGAGCTCCCGAGGTGAATGGACAGGCTCCTGCCCATGCCCACGGGATCTGGTGGAGCCCGTCAGCGGAGCCAGCAGCAGGGGAGCGTCCGACGGCGGACGCGCTTCTCGGCATTCGGGGCCAGTGGTATCGGAGGGAGGGCTCTCACCCAGGCATCTGGCCTTCTGATGGCTCTTAACTTTGTGTCGTCCCTCCTCCCCCTCCGCATATCAAACCGTCAAGGCGAACACTGGACTCGTCCAGTCCCTGAAGGAGTGGATGGGGAATAACGCCTTCTGTCTGCCTCCAGCTGGGCCGTGCAGCTGGAGTGACTTTGAAGCCAGCAGAGTTTCTTTTCTTTTGTTTTAAGTTAGTCTATCTGGAAAAGGGCTGGAATTTTAGAAAAGTGAAATGCCTCTCATTAAGCGTGAGATTAAAACTGTTTTTGAAAACATTAAAAGAATCTTTTGGTGTCTGGTCTTTATTAAAAATGCTTTGTTTGAGCCCGCGTTTTGTTAAAACAAATTATATTAGTGTGTGCAGTATCTTGGAATTACATGCATGCTTTTCATTTGAGGAGCTGTATTCATTTGCCTCCAAAATTTCCATGGACGTGTTCATGCGGAAAGAGAAGGATCAGGGAAAGAGCACCTTCTTTTCCTCGCGTGCTACCCTTGGCTAAGGCTTACCTGACGCACGCTGTTAGCAGGGGAGCTCACAGAGACAGAAGGTGTTGGTCTGACAGCCACCCAAATAGGGTGTTGATCAGGTTTTTCTTTTAATTAGAATTGAAAGGCTTCTCCTTTTCACTGTCTTTGACCGGTATTTCTGCTGCTCTGCTTCTTTGCTTACGTGGTTAGTGGGATTTGTTGTTTGTGTGGTTTGGGTTTTTTTACCTGCAAACCAGCAGCAGAACTTGATACATTCCTTCGTAGATTTTTCAGGCTAAAAGTGACTCTTAACATCATCCAGAATAACATAGATCATTTAATCGCATCCAGTTACTCCTCAAAGCGTTACTTCTTGGATTGTGTCTTTCCCTTCTCAATGTTACTTTTGAGCGCCGAGGACTCTCCAAGTGGCAGAATCAAAGGAGCTGCTTCTCTGTCGATGTTCCCCGCGTCTCCTGCCTATGGTACCTCGCCACAGTAGCCCCAGTTGACCTCCCTGTTGGGTTCTCGTGACCTCCTTTTCCACCACTGCTGGCCTCCCCTCCCGTGAGCTGTAGCTTGCAGCTGGGAAGGAGACGGTCCGTTCAACTTGGTCAGGGATGGAGGAATGGAAGAACCAACGTTACGCGGGTGCCCAGGGAGAGAGAAGTTAAGGTTTTGACCCACAGCGCACCAAGGTCAGCGGAAGGCTTTTCTGTTTTGGCTCCCTTAGAGCCTTTATTCAGTAAATAAGGGGGCTGAGGGGAGAACTGAAAGACTGCCGTGTGAAGCGGTGCTTTTTTTCAAGCCCGTAAGTTCAGATGTTTTGTTATTACAGTCGTAGAAGAAGCTGTATGTGAGGTCACGTGCAGCAAGGCTTGCACTCATGTTTGGTCTGCATGAGTGACTTTGAGCGGAGACCGGTTTCTCCGTCGTCTTCGCTGCGTTTTTGCTTGTTCTCGGCAAGATACGGGCAAGTAAACAAAAGCATCCCATTGTCAAGCGCTCTCTGGTTTTGAGAGCCTCACTGGCCGAGTGCTCGGATGGAGATGCTGGGGGGTGCTGCTCTCGGGTGCGCCTTTGCATCCCTCAGACTCTGTGGCTGACGTTTTTGGAAACGGGCACTTTGGAAAAATGGAAATAAAGGTGCCTCGGGTTGGGTGCCTAAAAAAGGAAACCTCCCAGGTGGTGCCTGCAGTTGAAAATTTAAGCTGTATCATTTATAAATGGAGGAGACAGAAGCCAAGGATCTAGGAAAGAGCTCCAGGCTTAATTGTCTTTGGCTTTTCCAAACCCATGCGAATCAGAGTAGGTATGTTTATCCGTGTTCCTGGAAGAAAAACTTTGCCACAGCTAAAAAAGCGGTTTCTTGCTTTTATTTTTCTTCTGGACAATTCTGCTAAAAGCAAATAAACAAAAACTTCGGCTACTCCGGTTTTCATATTAATAACAGGTCTTCTTTATTGAAGATTTTCCTCCAAATGCCATTATTTGATACACTGGAAATCTGAAACAGCAAGAAAATCCATGGGCAAATAACCAGCTCTTTTTCATATTTATCTAGCAACTTTGATTTTGTTTTTGCCTTTTGAGCCCTTTGGTGGGTTTGTATTTGCAGAGGACAGTGCAAAGAACAGTCAATATTTATTCTAGTCAGCTGATAAATAACTGGGTGATTCAGGGAATCTTAGTCCGAATACCCTTGTCACGGTCACTGCTGACATCTGAGACAACAAGTTTATTGCTCATCAGGTTTTTGCAGGAGGCTGTAATAAAACCCCTAAACGTAGTAGCGAGAGCTCCCGACGTCGGGGCTGGGCGCATCAGGCCTGCGGAGAGAGTTTGGGATTGCAGAAACGGAGGGAAGGGATCCGAGCCTCACAATTAAGCTTAACCCCCAGCACGTCCCCTCGCCAGAAAGGAGGGTTCGTTGTTTGTGAACTCCTCCGCTTTACAAGGACCGGGCACGTAACTAACGTCCTAGCTTTTAAATTCTATATCTGAAAGGCTCCCCCTTCCCTTCTGTATGGGTTATTCTCTGTGCAGTCACACGAGCAGTAGAGGTGGCATGTTTCATATTCCCGATTAGCGCACCCTTTGCAAAAGGAAGTTTGGGAAATATTAGCGGAGCTCTTCTTTTAAACTAGCCGAAGGTCTTCAGCCAAGCTTTAACCGTTCCCTTGCCACCACCACAATCTCTTCCAGCCCTTCCCAGTTGTCGCCAACAGCCAGTACAGTACAGTCTGCTAGAGAAGCTATTGCTATCTGAAAAGTCTCCTGCTCTGAAGCTGCTTTGATTTCAACCAGCTGAGCTTCCAGCCTTCGTAGACCAAACGTTGGACAGCCAAACCGGGCTCTGGAAATGCAGAAAAATTAATTATAATGGGAGCTTTTCAGCTGTGTATTGAAACAATATAGTACAGTGCTAGAAGCTGGAATGGCCTCATTAGAATAGATCCATGTTTGAAATAAAGCTGCTAACAACTTTGGTGTGTAAGTTAAAGATGTGTGCCATATGGTGTGTGTTTAGTGTTTCTCTTCTCTAACAGTATTTATGGTCCATATATTGAAAAAATAAATCTGTATCTTTTCAGTACAAAATGTTCTGGTTAATATTTCTATTTGCGGTATATTGCTCAGCTTCTAAATAGCTCTGCGTTTGGCAGAGGGAAACGTGACCCTGTTATTAAAGAGTGGTTCTGGCCCACTCAGACTGCTAAGCACCTATTTGTAAAAATCTTGTTGAAACGCTCTTGTGATGCTTTTTGAAAGCTTTTCCGTATCTGCAGTAGAGAAGAAAATCGTGATACGCAAAACGACACCTCAGTGCCGTCACGAGCGCAAACAATTATTCCGGTGGCCACACCTTCTCCTCTCTCCTATTTGTTACCTTTGCATGTTCTTGATAAACGCAAACCTGGAGATCTGGCACGGGTTGTGTGCGGAGGTGTTTTGTTTTTAATAAAACTCTGCAGGGCTCCTAAGAGCTGTTGACAGCGCTCGTATCTCACCTTGCCTCACAGATGAGGACCGTCCAGATGGCATCCCGCACTCAGATCCAGTCCACTCTGGCTTTCCATCTTGCTTCCGAATAATTTCGGAGACGTCCATGTGCTCTTGGGCACCAGGGCCGGTCGGCTCCCGTCAGGTTTGAACGCTACCTTCCGAGCTGGCGAACGTCCCCAGAGCTGGCGGCTATGTCCTTCCGCTGGAATGTTGGAGATCTTAAATCTGTCAGCCGTAGCGTGCCTCCATTTAAAGTAAATGGAGTTGAAGTAAATTAAGAGCAGAGTTTCTTCACCAACAGGGAGACCGGCGTTCCTATCTGGAGAGGGTTTCTAGATAGTCAGAGGAGTAAAGTTGCGCAGGCTTTTGCCCACGTGCAGCTCGGTCAAGGGCAAGCGTTGCCGCGGGGTTAAAATCGGCAGCTTCCAAACAGGGGCCCTTACGGGGTGGCAGGAGGCCGATGATGTGGGAGCTGGGGACGACGGAGGTTTTCAAGGGGGAAGCCTGTGGTGTAGGGAGAAAATCCCCCAGGGAAGGAGAGAACTGTGAATAGTTTTCAGTCTCTGGTTTGGTCTCTTTATGCTTAAATTCTGAATGAAAACTTCGTGATTTAAAAGCTTTGGCCTCAAACTTTTAGGGCATAATAGGCAAGGGCTGTTAGAAAAGCAAAACATATGTATTTCCTAACGTATGCCAGAGATTCTCATCTGTGGTCCTTCAGAGGAAACGTTGCTCGCTGCAGCGGAGGGGGAGGCCGGTGCCGCTTGTTTCCCATTCCTCATCGTGCGAGTATGCTCGTTTCTCCTTCCAGCTCTAAGCCTTAGGAACAACACTGAAATTTTATCCAAATGTATTACTAATGAGTAGAGAAACGTTCCTGGAAAATCGCTCGCTGCCTCTAAAATGTCACCTGACTTAATTCATCTGGTGAGGCATTTTCCGAAAGGTTAATTAATACGCTTGCTCTCAAAGATGGATTTGGCAGTGGATTCAAAATTCCCAAGAGGTGACGAGAAGGAAGAGGAGTCAACCGGCTCCTGAGAGGTGGCGAGAAGCAAGAGGATCCCCAACTGCCTTTCTCAGCGATCCCTTCGATGTTGCCGTTGCATCAGCTCTCTGACGCGATCGCGGGGACGGCAGTTGCGAGCTGTGGCTAAACCACGTTTATTAGAGCACAGCAGGTCCTTTCCCTTTCGCACCGAGGCACTGGGCAGGCACGAAGGCTGGTTTTGTGCCAGGGGACAGGTTCTTGTTCCCGGTGTAAAGCGGGGGACTTTGTGTTGTGGTTGGGCGGATGATTTGCGTGGGCATTTGGAAGGGTTGCTCGCCTCTGAGCCTAAAACTTCATGCGAGGTGCTCAGCGACTAGACGCTTGCTGTCTTTTCTTCAAAGCCCGAATTCAGCGTGTGGCTTGCACAAGGCTCTGCGGCCTTTTAAGTGGCACTGAAACCCTTCAGGTTAGGCTTCTGGCATGCCATGTGCAAGGCTGACTCGTGGCTAATCCTACAGAGCAGGGGGAAGGAGTTCAGTTAGATTTCAGGGTAGGTCGCATGTGTGTCCTGTCCCTTAAATGCTCCTCTTCCCTCTGGGTGGCGAGGAGAAGCTACCCTGGAGTCCTTTTTTTGCCAACCTCTTTGCTATTCATTCCCCGTAATTATGCAGCTGGGCTACAAAAGCTTCCATCGTTTTCCTATACAAATATTTGGCTAGTTATATTATCTTGCTTGTTAACGCCTAAGTCGAAGCCTTATGCTGTCCTTTTTCGTAGTTGTAGAAAACCCGCAAGAAAAACCGATCCCCCCTCCAGAAGCTGATTAGTGGAGACGGAGCCGTCCGAGGTAAAATAAGAGGATGCATTCTCTCTGGTTTCCTGGAAATACACCTTTTATCTTAGCGTCCAGCAGTCTTTGTACTCGGTACATATTATATTTCTGGGCATTTCTCTCCATCCCTCTTGAGGGAACTGCTCATGATGTTTCTCTTTGCCCCGTTTTTTTTTGGATTTGTGTGACAAGGAAGAAGGAAAAAGTGCCTTATAAGAGGTTGTTCTGGAGAAAGGCAGTAACACGCGCATCTGGTATGTCATGGTACTGTTTAGAAGGAGGAAATCAGGGGGCGTGGAGTGAGGTTTTGTTTGTGTTGCTTTTTCCTTTGGCTTTTCCTGCCACACGCAGGCTCAATCCCTGCCACTTGAATTGACCGGGCGCCTTCGGATTGTCCTTAGGCTGCTAATGCGGTGGGTGTTCAGCAGCTGCATTACTAGCTACTGCAACAGGGGAAAGCCTGGAGCCTTTTTTTGTCCCCGAATTGTTGTGGAGGGAAGTCTAAGAGTATGGTCTCCCCGTGTTCCAACGATTACCAAGGTGCAAAATTAGCGAGCTATCGGGATATGCCTAATTTCTGCTGGTTGGCAGGAATTGCAGTGAGAGTGGGGCTTCTGCCTGAGGCAGTACGTGCCCTGCGGAGTCAGCGCCAGGATCCCCATCCTGCGCTGCGGAGGGTGCCTGGGTGTCCGTGAACCCAAGAGAATTCTTCCCTTTCCAGCACAGCCCTTGCCTGACCTGAGGCGCTAACGTGAGGACACTCTTCAGGTGGAGACCTGTCAATCCCCAGCTGCTGCCGAGATTTGTGGATGTCTCGGTATGTCATGAGGCCACAGAATGTGGTCCGTGGCTTTTCCATTAAAAAGGAAATTTTACAAACTCTTTGGTCGGTGGGGGCCACGCCGGTGGCCCGTGAGGTACGCTGAGGCAGGTGGCACTGCCTTCCAGTCCTGAAGCCTGACTTTCCCTCGGGAAGAGGATTTTCTCCTTTATCCCTCCGTAAAGCTGAGTATCTTGTTGGTGTTTGTTGTCTAATACCACTGCCTTGTTTCCAAAGGTCAGGCTTTATAAAAAGCCACGGTCCGCGTTGGGTTTAATGGCGTGGCGTTCAAATAAGGACAGGCTGCTCCAGGGGCTTCCACATAGACTTAAGCGTAGGTCTCACTTTTTCTAGTAAAGTTCCTGTGGGACTCCACGAGCTCCGGCTCCTTCTGCTTAAAGCACTGCAGATGCTTCAGCCCTGTCTTTAGGCGACAGGCGCGTTAGCGCTGCTGGTATCGAAGCCTGATGCGTTAATGCAGCCGTTGCTTCCCCAGCGCAGTCAAGCCTGGTTGAGAACCGTGCGTGCTGAGCTTCCCCTGCGTGCTGAGCTTCCCCTCTGTTTCGGGGGCAGCGTCGGACCTCGCCGCTTGCGGTGCTGGCCGTGGTTTGCTTGGAGAGCTCTCTTGTGCTCTACTCGTAGCGGACGCAATTAAGCAGAAGTTCTCCCGGGTTGAAGGTCCCAAGCAGCGAAGAAGCCTTCTTGCCCAGTAAATCCTGGAGACTGCTCTGGCCAGAAAAGGTCTCTTTTATGTCTCCTTTAGTTGGAAATTGAATTTTGATGACTTGAAGAACTTTGTATAGATGTACGTTTCTGTTTGTGAATCACGACATCGTTGTCATGAGACTGTGCGGTCTCAGCTGGGTTTTGCACACAGGGACTGCGCTTGGTTGTACAGATGTTTTCAGCAAACAGCTTTATCAGAGATATCTTGTAAGAACATTTGTTGTAATTTGTCTCTCTGGGTGTTGGGGGTTTTGTTTGCTTCCCAGCAAGATAAAAGAAGAGCTGATCTGATGCACGGAAGGAATGTTGGTCCTAAATCAGTTGTTTATTATTTTCTCCAGGACAGTATGAGAGACAAAATGCACTGGGTTAACAGCTGTCGCCTCATCTGCCGTCTGCTTGTCTTCAGCATCCTCAAAGTCTCTGAACTTTGGTCCAGTTCTTCTTATTGGAAAAAAAAAAACAACAAAAAGAACCCCCACCTGTCTCATAGAATTAACCTTTTGGGCTCTTCTGGTGAAGGGCCAAAGAAGAACAGGACATTTTTTGTTTCTAGTTAACATTTTGTTGTTTTTCTGTTTTATCAGTACTACTGAGTGAAGTATGAATTATCTTGAAAGAGTGTAAGGGGATTTGTTGCAGCAATAGACAAATTTACGTAGAAAACTGGGAGAAAAATCAGCTGTGTGCGCGGATTTCATGGATGTTCTTTCAAATTACTGCTTTAAATTTATTTTCTGTTTGTCGTCTGGTTTTAGGATAGCTGCTTCAAGAACAGATGTGTAAGTCCGTGAGTTTTGTGCTAAGCCTTTATGACTAAGGCAACTTAGGAAAACAGTTTGAAGCTGAAACTCATAACAAAGGTACATACTAGATGTGCTGCCTACAACCAGCTACTTTATAAGCAGAATTATTGGACTCTCTATGAATTTTTCTAGACTAATAGTATTAGAAGCTCAGGAAAGGTGCTTAGAGCTTTTGTGTATGGGTGTAACTTTGTTGCTCAGCATACATTAAGTGCCTAATTCTGCTCTTCTGAAGTCATTGGGACCTTGGCTGTGTATGAGATTAAGCGGTAGAAGCTATGAAGCTGTTGTGTGTATATTTAAAAACGTGCCTGACGAGACTCTTGGAAGTTAATTCTACCCCTGCCATTTGGCATGAGAGAACCGGTTGTGCTCAGTGTCGTAATTTCACGCATCGCAGTAAGAGTCACAATGACATGCCACTATCCGTCGAGCCCTAACCTTAAGGGAGCTCTCCATTTACTGTCTTCTTTTGCTGCATGCTAAGCCGTGGCAAACTCAAACAAGCGTGTAGCATATCATACCAGTTCAGCCTAGTCCGCAAATAACATTAGGAGGGCTGGAAGAGTTTGGTTTCTTTGATGGCGGTTTTGGTTGGTGGGTTCTCGAGTAGGCATAGTGGCTTTTAGTAGCCTTTTTCGTGGTGCCGGCTCTATAGCTCCGACTTTGCGAAAGGATGGAACCAAGCTTTGAATATTTTGTTGTGCGTGCAGATCTTCCAAGCGCTTTGATAGTAAAGCCTTTTCTCCTTCTTTTGCAATTGTATTGTTTACAAAGAAACAAGGTGATCATAAATTTTTGGCAAAGGAGTTGTCCAGGGGAAGCTGCCTACAACTGAAGTATAAGCAGATCTTCAACTCCAAAATTGTCACTAGTGTGTCTGGGATCCAAAAGAGGTGCAGATCTCATTCTGGGCTGATCCTGCTATTTAGGATAATTGTACTGAAAACAGCAGTCGTACTGATTTGGGATTTTGTCCTCATACTACACCATCTTACCCTTTCGCTATCCCTATTCCTATATGCTTTCTCTTGTTTCTTGTCTTTATACTAAACCTGGATGGATTTACGAGTCTTAAGATAAAAGTCCTATCCGGTCTAGGAAACCAAACATATTAGAAAGCCTGGTGTATTCATTATCGCTTTCAGTGCCTTCCAGAAA
>JANZLQ010000009.1:5561562-5589016 GCA_026212715.1 Elanus axillaris | reverse complement strand
AGGCTAGGCTGCTAAACTGAAAAAATGGAGCTGAACGTCTTTATTTGAAGTGTATTATCATTGCTGGTGAGTCACGAACTCCTATAGAGCTAAACCAGTACAAATCCTGTTATTTCAGGTGGTTGTGTAAACTGCGGAGTTTCTGTGTAACTCTGCCACTCCTGGTAAACACAAGGCAGAGAGGAGAACGGGAATAACCACCCCTTGTAGTCAAACCTTCCCCGGCAAAATTCTCCTTTTGTTTGAGGAGAGCTAGCACGAGTGGTTTCGTTAGCAAAAAAGCTACAAAATAAAGTCACCTTTTTTCCCCCTTATGCCCACCCGAGAGGTCTGTGAGGCCCTGAAGCAAGTCATGGGCAGGCAGGATGGACTGTTTGGGAGCTAAGAAAAATATTTAAATGCTGTGTAAATATACAGAGCATCAGTGCGCAAACCCCTCCCGGTGACTAGCTGCTGACTTTCTGTTCAGTCCCCAAAAGACGGAAAATGAGGCATCTGCCTGCAATAGGAAAAGAAGCAGTGGAGACAGCTTGCTATCCCCCATATACCCTCCCATATGAATTAAAATGCTCTCCCGAGGTCACCGTCGCAGCTTCGACCGCCACCAAATTCCCATCGGTGTCCCTGCGGGCAGCTGATTTGGAGTTCAGCTAAAAGTCGGAGCCCTGTAAGGTCTCGTAGGGGCAATCCCTGCTGCAGCGAGCTGCAGGAGCGGCACAGAGGTGTGCCCTTTGCCATTCATGGGTCATGAGTAATTTGCATTTTTCAAGGTATTTTCATTAACGTATCATTGCGGACGTTCTCTTGTGCTGGTGCTGATAGCGAGCTCTGATAATTTGCTAAAAGGAAAGGAAAAGGTGCTAAAAAATTGTAAATTTTTAGGAGCACTCCCCCACCCCACATTCCAGGAGCAGATTTCTCAGGTTTTGGTTTCAGTAACTTTTCATCCATAAAGTAACTTTTGAAAGCAGGAAGGATGGGGAAGCGAGACAGGCTGAGAAGGACAAAAAAAAAGATGAATCTTGCCACGGCTCATGCCAAGCCCCTTCTGTGTTCAGAGGTGGGGTCAGCTGTGTATCTTTGGAGGAAAAAAAAGGCAGGTGATCTCAGATCACTTTAAAAAGGAAGGTGGGGTAGTACGCACACAGTATCTGTTGGTTAATAGTACTCTTCTTTACAAGTAATACGCTGCAAAGCAAGAAGGGACAGGTACAAGAAAAATAACTGGGAGCTCTTGCTTTTTCCCAGCTGAGTCAGTCTTTGCGAGAATACTACCTTTGCCATTTATGCAGATGATCAAGAAAAAGAGCAGAGATTTAAAGGAATACTCTCCAGTTCACGTGTGGATCAGCTGTACTTTGAAACCTGCTTTACATTGGCCTTGCTCGTGTCCCCTAATGCAGTTCTTGCTTTGCAAAGAAGCTTAAGGTACCTATTTTTTTAAGGCAGTCCTGGAATCGAGCCATAAAATGTGGATCTGGTAAACACTGCCTTGCATGTTTTAGGCTATGTCCAGAGATCCTGTCGCCAGGAGCACCCAAGCATCCATAGGGAAAACCCCTCCGGCGTTCTTGCCAGCACTGCAGGCAAGAACACGACATGAAATGCTGGGCTGAATTACTGGTAGGTTGAACGGGTAGTTTCCCGTGGCAGGCAATTCAGGGAGATGTGTTTGCTTTGGGGCACAGGTAACTGCATTTATTCTTCCTGTTAGTTATGGTGTGCTGTGGACTGTGTTCTGCCCACGTCTTTATCTCTGCAAGTCAGAGGATAGCGTTAAGTGGGAGCAGAATTTGGGTTGATAACCTCAAGCACGTGGCCTCTGGCACCCCCTTTATTGTCATTCAGAGTGATTATTAGGGAAATTATTCTACACGGAGAATTTTGCAAAGTATTTCAACATTCATTGTTGTAGCACTGGAAATTAGAAAGGGATCTGTACCGCACTTCACAGGAAAATTCACGTACACCTGGTGTAACGTCAGCTACACGTGCGTACGTTGGACCCCCTTGACAACGAGCAGCCTTGCTCCGCTCTGCAAATCAGCCCCGCCTGCTGGAATTTGCTTTGTTTCTGAGAGAGAGCAGAGGTAGGTGGTAAGTCCACAGCAGAACTCTGTAGGATTCCTACGCTGTTACTCTCTTCTTGCCCTGCTCGGTGCATCTGCATTCTGGCTGGTACCGCCCCGGAGAGGAGGGACGTCGGGGTGGTGGAGATGATGGAGGTGGTAGAGAGAGGTGGTGGAGATGATGGAGGTGGTAGAGAGAGATGAAGATGGAGATGGTGGAGATGATGGAGGTGGTAGAGAGAGATGGAGATGGTGGAGATGATGGAGGTGGTAGAGAGAGATGAAGGTGGAGATGATGGAGGTGGTAGAGAGAGGTGATGGAGGTGGTGATGATGGAGGTGGTAGAGAGAGATGAAGATGGAGATGGTGGGGATGATGGAGGTGGTAGAGAGAGGTGATGGAGGTGGTGGAGATGATGGAGGTGGTAGAGAGAGATGGAGATGGTGGGGATGATGGAGGTGGTAGAGAGAGATGGAGATGGTGGAGATGATGGAGGTGGTAGAGAGAGATGGAGATGGTGGAGATGGTGGGGTGGTAGAGAGAGATGGAGATGGTGGAGATGATGGAGGTGGTAGAGAGAGATGGAGATGGTGGAGATGATGGAGGTGGTAGAGGGAGATGGAGATGGTGGAGATGATGGAGGTGGTAGAGAGAGATGGAGATGGTGGAGATGACGGAGGTGGTAGAGAGAGATGAAGGTGGAGATGACGGAGGTGGTAGAGAGAGATGAAGATGGAGATGGTGGAGATGATGGAGGTGGTAGAGAGAGATGGAGATGGAGATGGTGGGGATGATGGAGGTGGTAGAGAGAGGTGATGGAGGTGGTGGAGATGATGGTGTCCCCAGGGGCACCTACATGGCTCCAGCCTGTCTTTCGGAGAGGCCTGAAAAAGCAATAACTTGCGCTGACTTCAGACTCCCTCAGGCTCTGGCATCAAGTGGACAAAAGTGACCCATGTTTCTTCATAGTAAAACAATGTGTCACGCCAGAGCCTATGAGTAATTCCTGTTTGGCCTCGCATCGGCTGCCTGTGAGCTGTACGTGAACGGTACCAGGAGTAGAAAAATCTTGAGTAATACCTGATGTGTAGCTCCCTTGACCCTCACTGGGGGTAATTTTGATTCATAATGAGATGCAACATATTTATTGAGGAGGGGTTTTGTCCTATTGAATTCCCAATGCCGCCCTGGATAGCAGCCAGCAATGGCAGAGCAGGATTGTATCTGCGGGAGGGAAAGCCAACGCCATCCTGTGTCCCAGCCGGTTTTGTTACCCTCCCTTCCTCCCATGCCCCGAAATGTAAAAAGCAGTCTTGAGCGGGCGACGGATCGGGTGAAAAGTCTGTCCCCTGAGTGGGTGCCTGGACCTTCCTCCTGCGTGTGATGTTTTGCTGCTCGTGGTCTGGATTTTTCTGTTTACAGCCCAGAAGCTGACTCGGTGGCCGTGCAAATCCTGGCCCGAGTCGGTACGTGCTGGCGAGCAGCCGGCTGCACCTCCTCCGGCTGTCTGCTGCCCCGTCTCCCCTTCTCCCTTCCCAAATCCCATCTACGCGGCTCAGTAGGTGAATTTAATTTTTTTATTAACTTTATTTTTCATTTAATGCTTCCAGAGGACATGCTGTATTGCAGCAGAAGGATAAACGAAGGATAAAACCCAAGCGTTTTAGTAATTGGAGAAGTACTTGCACCAATTCTTTCGTTCTTTTTTTAACAATACCCGCTCAGCGTGACCGGTGTGTTGTTCAGAAAATAGCGATCCCGCTTTGCTCTGGGGAGCATCCTTAGTGCCTGATGCTCAGCCAGCCCCAGCAGCGCTGCCAGGAGCACGGGCAGCTCGCGCCGCTCCGCACGGGAGCTGATGGAGCCGTGGGGGGCCACTTCGGATCCTTTGGGGTCCAGCTCCTGGTTGTGCTCCCCGAGCAGAAATATCGCCTCTCCCTTCTGCCACTCGCTTGGTGTCCACATGTCGGGACGCTGGGGTGCTACTTCTCAGCTCCTTGCCGTCACAGGTGACCCCAGCACCTCTTTTCCCTGCAGCTGCCGTAAAGAGAACCATTGACCGCTAAAAGTCAAATGCATCCTTAAAACGTGGCTGCCTTGATTTTTGCGTTTTTGCCCCTATTCTTATTTTATTTATTTATTTTTCGTTTGGCTCAGAACACTAAATAATCTAGGGGTTTGGGGGTGCGTGGTTTTTTTGGTCTGTTCACAAGGGGGTTTTTACTCGTGGCTCTGGGAGATTGGCACTTCACTAATGTCTAGCAGTTTGTAATATTAAAAATTGTCAGGGATTCACTATTAGTGGTCAGAGAGGACATTAAACACCTCCTGAAAGTGGATAAATACATGTAGACATTTCAATAAAGCGATAAGGCACAAGGCCACACGCATTAACAAACAATGACTCTACGGTTAGTTATTAAATTTACTCTGGGTAAATTTACTCAGAGCGTGTCCCAGCCCTGATTTTCAGCTTGCAAATGGGTTTGGGTGACACAGATCACAGGGCAAAAGGATTTTTGCTTTTGAGGGTTTCTGGACGATGGTGTCGAGCAGTGGGAAAGGAAAACAGTGTTGACTCTGGGATGGGTGCAAGGATGCAGGAGCGATGTCCCGCCGTCCCACGCCAACCCACCGGGGCTCGGGTGTCCTCGCCGGACAGCACGCTCATGCCTTCTTCACTCCTGGGCTTTGCTTTTCTAAAACGAGACCTTTCTTCTTTCTGCCTTCTTCTCTTTGCTATATTGCGAGAGGTTGAGGAGGAGCAACCTTTTGGTTCGCTGCTTTCTGGCTGCTTGTTTGGAAGAAGGCAGACAGCAAAGGGTAGGTGTTTAAAAGGAAAGAAGAAGCTGAGTCTCGGTGGGAGAATGCCAGGTGAAAAGATGAAATCAAGAAGAGCCCAGGATGAAAAAACACGTAGAGAAAGCCTTGGATGTTTTAGCAAAAGACTGACGGTGACCGATGACAAGGAGAATAGCCCTGCTGTTTATGGTGGAGGGCAGTATTTGTCCTTGCAGATTTTGGGGTCTTCAACCCTGTGTCCTAGTTTGGGTTGGGAGGTCGGTGGGTGGAGGTGCATATCAAAACAAATGATGAACCCATATTCGCAAGACTTTCATTTCTCCCTCTTGCTTTTGAGATGTTGATGCTCATTTGGCCTTCAGGGCAGCCCGTCTTAGGACAGTTTATCCTTCCTGGTGTGCTTGTTTCCCTGCATGGCGCTTCCCAGCTATGAGTAGTATCCGCGTACACGATAAACTACAGGATCGTTTATGTTGTGGGGAGTTTTATCACTTTTTCTCCTCACTTAAGCACCCTTTTTGAGGAGGAAAGCAAAGACTAGAAAGCACTTTCTGATCACGTCGTCCGTCTAAACACCGCTGCCTGCTATAAACTGGGATGCGTATTTTTGGAGCAGGGAAGAAGGAGAGGCACCGGGGCAAGGTGCGGATGCTGGGACAGGTAACTGGCCGCACTCCTCTCCCTCCCCTGCCCCCATCAGGTACCGTGGATGCACATCCTGATAATTGCAAAAGCAGCCCTGTACGATATCCTCCGTCTCTCCCAGCCCTTTAAACCAGGGCGCTGAGAGCTCTGCAAAAATAAGAAGGATTTCAATTCAGTGGTGAAGACGGATGCTCTCGCTTTCGTCTAGGAGAGAACGTAGTCCCAGATGCCCTCGGTGGGGATAAGAGTGGTCACACAGGCTGCGGAGTGCAGGAAGGTACGACTGCCAAAGAAGTTGTTTTGACTGCAGCAGAGAAAATAAAATGTGAAAGCCATTAAGGAAATATGAGGGGGAATTCAATGCTGCTGCCTTCTTAGAGGATAACTTCTTCCTGGAAGGACCGTTTAATCAAAACTCCAGATCAACCACTTACCAAAGTTAGGAAAGTTATTCTCCTTTCTGCCACAGCTTCACTGCTATGAAGGCATGTGCACATTCATCTTGAATTTAATGGGGTTTTATAATGCTTTGTGGCAACGAGACTAACACACTAAGACTACTTTTTCTTCTCGCTCGTAGCTTTTGAAGGTGTGATGAGTTTGGATTTAATTAACTGGATTGTCTTTAAACTGTTCTTACTCAGTGCTGGCCATGAGAGAGATGTAAATCCGGAATAATTTTGCCCCAGTCGGTGGCGTTGCTTCTGTTTTGATGGGGATGTAACTGAGAGCAAAATCTGATCGTCCCCGAGAAAGCCGTCATCTGCTAGTTTAAAAGGAAGGCTGGAAGCTCGGTGGGTTACGGAGAATATAATATTAATGGTCTGTCATGCACATCTCACAAACTTGCTTTTTAAGAGGAAAGGGAGGGTTGATTCAGCTAACAAAAAGGACTTTTGATTTTGTAATTGTTTTTCAATTCATTGAATTCATGGATTTTCAGAAAGCACAAAAAGAAAAGCTCTGTTTCTGGCAGGTCTGGGGCATGTGGTTCAGTTTGTACACGTACACGAGCTTTCCTCCTCCCTCGGGGGAGAGAATGTCTTCAAATGCACATTTTTTCACATTCCCCTTGTAATGTGCAGCTTGATCCTACAGATAAATCACTACTCACAGTTTATGTTATCACCGTGGAAAAGTTTGTGAAATCACAGATTTGGCAGCGCGGTTTCACAAACATCCTCGACTAGGAGAGCGCTGTCTGGGAAAAGTGAAACGTTTTATTGCAAGTTGAGCTCTCAGCTTAGATGTCTGCAATATCTGCTGAAACACCTCCTCCGCCCCGGAGAAAGGTGGGAGTAAGACTGATCCGCCGGCACTTACGGTATCATTTGAAAGTCTCTTTTACGTTTTGGATTTCAGCTGTAGCCTGGGCTCCTCTTGGCACTGTTAGTATAAAAGTTGGGTTTCCCTCTTTTAACTTCTGGCCATTTGTAGACGCGGGTTGACGAGAGAATCAACCGCACGTGCGAGCGGAGTCTCGGAGCGATACGGCTGTGTCGCAGGTGTAGGAGCCCCGCGGGTCCGTCCCGGAGACGCGGGGAGGGGGACAGAAGCCGTCGCCCCTGTTGTTAGAGCAAGCGGAGGTGCCAGCAAAAGGTTAGTAAAGGATGCAGAGGTTGGTAGGATGTGACACCCGTTGCGCTCCAGAAATATTTTGTCGCTTGCTGCTCAGAAGCAGCCGGTAGGAGAGAAAAAAAAAACCTAAATTGGTCAGTAGCATCACAGTGAGTTTTAAAATGTTTTCATCAACAGTCTGGAAAACAGCTTTTTTTTTCTCCCTGAAACGCGGAAGTGGATTGCATACCACTGTGCAAATAATACTTTTGAAGAAAGCCAGTAATGAACAGAAAATTACAGTTCTGGTCTTTCACTTATCTCCCTCTAATTTGCAAACAGCAATAACGAACAAACGACCGCATGTGGAAAGAGCCTTACTGCTCCCCCTGACCTTTCTGACCTTGCCTGAGGCAACATTTGCATTTGGCTTACTGAATAAGTTTTGTTTCTCCGATAAATATTTGGTTTGCTTGGAAAAAAAAACCCTATCAGATGAATTGTGGTTAATAGTTAGCCAAACAGTGACAGGTAAGTAAACAGAGCTTTACAAACAGGGTGTACGGGAGGCAGCACTGAGTATTTTCTGAGGCTTTGCAGACCGGTAATTTGTCAGGTACAGATCATAGAGCCTCGGTGACACAGATATGACTCTCTGGGTTTTGTTTGTTTGTTTGTTTTTTTTAAATCATATTTGCCCTTAAAACTTAGCTTGCAATGAAAAGACAAACCTTCCTTATTTCCCTGCAAAGGCTGCGAACGCCAGAAAGTCGCACTGATTAAGAAGGAGGGGAGTCAGAGCTAACTCCAAATTGTGTCAGGTTGGATTTTGCCACCCTGAAACGTGTTATATGATACTGGAGACGCTGAGTGTACAGTGAAAGGTGCGTGGCCAAGAGAGTATCTGTAGGAAAGTAATTCTTGAGGGAATTTCGCAAGCTTCGATCTCCGCGGAGAGTAACGCAACATCTCCGGTCTTCCCATCACTCCCCAGTCGCAGCGTACCCAGGTCAAGCTCCTGGTATGTGTAGTTCAGAAGGAGTAATAAATACTTTATTTAAAAAGCGAGCAGTTTAATCTGTCATCAGGCAGTCGTGATTTGACAGGCCTATGCAATAAAAGGAAGCCCCCGTATTTTCAAGGAAGGAAGGCAGGCACACAGTTCTAGAGTCTTCATTCTGCCTTTGAGACCGCGCTCGGTGTCAGAGGGGTTTTGAAGGAGAGGCAGATCAAAGGTAAGAAAGTAAATGGGAAATAGTCAAAAGCTTTAGTTGCGTCGGCAAAGATCAGTCCTACCAGGTTGTCTTTCTTGTTGAGATGGTTGGGTTTTTGCTTTTCTCTTCTTTTAGGGAGATAATTACTTACTTGGACTTTAGTAACTCAAGTGGAATAATGAAAAGGTGGAAGTTACTACGTATCTTGAAGGAGGTGAAGTTTAGTAGAAGAGTTTAAATTTGGATGAAGAGCTGATTAAAGAGGACACAACAGATCGTATCAGAAAAGCTCTGGAGACAGGTGTCTACGGGGTGTCCTTAAGGATTGTCCTTGGGACAGGTCTGATTACATATTTTCATTAAGGCTCTTGGCGTAGGACGTAAGTTTGTCGCAGTGACGTTTCACGAGAGAGAGCTGAGAGAGAGTGAGAAGGAAGAAGGAGGTCTGGGTGGCATTTAAGTAGAACTGGAGGTTGCCAAGAAGTGGAAAAAAAGGTAGATGAAGTTGCGTAGAACCAGACGTACAGACTGACTGCTTTAAGCTGAAAGAACAGCGGAGCCCCTGTGTCTATGAAGAAAATAATGCCACACTGTGCAGAACGTCCCGGTAAGGATCAAGGATTAATAACGTTTACATTGCACTGCTAAGTCCTCTCCAGGAATGTTCCGTACAGTTCTGGTCCTGAGCTTAGTGGAAGATGGATATTAACTTGGAAGAGACATAATAAAAGGAAAATAAGGGAAAATAGGCCGATTTATGAGACAGGTCTAAGTGAGTCTGGTTAGCTGAATAAATCGAATTAATCTGGGACTTGGTATAGGCATCGGAAAAGAGAATACCGGACTGGGGAACAAGCTACTTTACATTAAAGAACAATGCTAGCATAATAGGCTGAAAGGTAAAGCCCAAGTTTAGGCAAGCACTTTTAGAAGCAAGTTTCATAAATGTCAGAGGGATGAACATCTGGAGCAACCTCCCAAGAGGCAGGGAGGACCCCACGGCCTCGCTGGAGCTCCGTGTGTCTCCAGAGGCGGGGGTGGCGTGGCACAGCCGGGCATTACACGGGGCACCTATAGGAATATCCGACCCTATATATGGCCCTGTAGGTTCCAGTGGATAAGCGGTTTGCTTATAGCTCTCACTGATGTCATTCATTCCTACGAATCTACTAGTCGTTTACTAAATTAATAAATCACAGGCAAGTTGGGTCTCCTTGTAACTCAGGTGCTTGTGGTGAAATATGATTTATGTTGTATCTTTGTTGAAATCTGTAGGTTTCTGCAAAAAAGGGACACGGTATCTTATGCAGAGGGCTTGAGTAGTTCTCTGGGTTTGCTGCCCAGCCAGCTCATGTCAACAAGCCCTTTGAAAGCAACTGTGTCTGTTGGTTCCTTCCCCCCGGCGCGGGCGATTCCGTAGCAGCCAGTCGGTCGGAGCAGAACGCCCGGGGGCCGACGTGAGGTTTCTGCCCTTCCAGAGGCAGGGATTGAGCCCCTCTGGCAGGGAATTGGTGGGGCTTCCGTACCTATTCGCAATACAGCTGGACTTGGTATTCGTTTGTCCTACGGCTGGCATAACGATGGGTGATCTCTTCCTCCGTCTGCAGCGCTTTGCGTGTAATATCACTATGACGGTCCCCTTACAGGGGAAATAGCTCGGTAGCTGTCCCGCGAGCACGTACCGTACACATTCCTTAAGCACTCCGTGCTGATGCAAGGTGGTCAGAGGAAGCGCCGGTTTTTAAAATCCCTGGCGAGTGAATCACTTGGAGAAATACCTCAAGAGTCCTCAGGAATATTTGTAGGATTGCAAAACTGAAACACTGACCCAGAAAGCATATGTTATATGTCAAGGCCATATCAGAAGCTTACACTGTAACTTTTGACCTTTAGCCCTCTTGAGCAAGAGATTCCCAGGCTATTAAATTGTCTTTATTGCTCTGTCATACATTTGTAGCATGTGTTCAGTAGTAAATATCTCATCTTATAACAGAACTGAAGAAAACCCTGTGCTTTCCTCAAAAAGAAACCCAAACAAACAAACAAAAAAAACTTTTTTTTTTTTTTTCCTTTTCTTAATCAAGACAAGAGCATGACCCTAGAGGAAAAAACCACTGGCTGAAGAATTCAGGCTTTGTTTTGAGTCACGGTATTGTGCCGTAGGGGATAAAGTACATTTTTAAGTCACTGATAAATATGCTGACTACTTATATTTAGGGACACGCTGTTACATACTAGCGCTAAGAAATAATTATTGCGCTAACTTGGGTGTTTGTCATAGGGAACATAAACACCCTCCCTGTAATTTCCCCCCTCCTCTTCTTCCAAGCAACTGGTGAACAAGGAAAGGAACTTTCCATGTCACAGCAAGGAAATAGTTACAGCATCTGGGTTATGTGATGATAAACTCCCAGGGACATCGAGACAGCGCTGGTTTTCGCTCACGGCCATGTATGTGCTAGTATCATATATAGCTATAAAAATATATTGAGTCTCTGTTCTTTCTGAAACTGTTCCAGAGCGCTTCCTAGCCCGCTGGATCAACGCTGGGATTTTCATTATACAGTTAGAGGGGGTGTTTATGCATCTGATCTGGAACTTTAATTGCTCTGTATAAATTCAAGCTGATGACATGCATTCGGTGGAAACGAGAGGAAGAAACGACGGGGGCTCCGCGGGGAGACTCGTGTCAGCGCGTGCGTGATTGGGAGCGTTTGCTTGTTAAGGGGTCTGCTCGTTGGCAATGGAGACTTTATGAGAGACCGGTGGGCACTGTACGTGCTCGGGGGGGGGCTCGCAAATCGGTGTGCAAAGCTTTATACCGTGCAAAGAAGCTTTATACCGTGCAAAGCTTTATACCGCCTGCCTGCCCCGGAGCAGCCCTGAGGAACATCTGCCCGGGCTGCCGAGAGCTGTACAGCCTTCCGAGCCTGGGCTGGGGCGGGGGGGGACTCCCAAAACCTGGCTGTTGGTCGCTGTGAGTTGTTAGTGCTGGGGCCAGGTAGGGTTTTGTGCATTCGGAAGATGTCAGCTTCTTTGCGTGGGTCAGGACGCGAAGCTCCGTGTCAGGAATGGGAGGCGGGGTTAGGATATAGTTACTGCGCTGTTTCCTTTTTGGCACTGGGTTATTTGGGCGAGACAAATTTTTTTCCCCCCTTTGAAGAACTGCGGTCCTTAAAAGAAAAAAATACAAAAATATACATCTATATCTCAGCTCAAGAGGGTGTAAATAGCTTGTTCACCTGTTGCTGATTTCCGCTGTTGCACACCGAAGCATCACCTTGCCCCTGCAGTCTGCTCATGCATGGTTCCAGAACAAGAAATGTATTAAAATGGGATAAAGAGCATTTAGCACCATCTGGCAAAGATAAAGTGCCTGACAGTGCCTTTTTGACAAGACAACGTGCTTTCCCTCTGGCCGACCGAGCTCCACTGGTAGCTCTGCAGCCACGTGCCGTCATGGGGAGTGCCGATGGGGTCGGCGAGCGGGGACGCAGGGGCTTGGGGTGGTTCAACGGAGCAGAGCCGACGTTCTAGCTACCGAGTTGTTTATTCCCCACATTCACGTTTCTATTTTTAATCATAATTAGGCATGCGCGTTCTCTTTGTCTGTGAAATGAGAATTTATAGGTGTCTCCCAAGCCCAAGAATTGCAAGTTTAGTCTCATTTTAAGTACTTCAGGTAGACCTAGAATGGCTTCAAGAGGCCACTTAATATATTACATATATAAAAAAAAGAAATACGCGTGTATGTGTGTGTGTGCAGTGCCGGGGGGGGGGGGGGGGGAAGGCAGTGGAAGGAGTTGCTTTGAAGGAGTTCGCAGTACATTTGGAATGGGATTACGCATACCAGTGGTTTCCAGCGTTGCTCAACGTGCAGGCACATACAGTATTTCTAAGGGAGATGAGCTACAGACCTCTGTCTGGCAAGTGTAAGCCTGCTATTCATTATTTACCTTTCATGGGCATGAAAATAGTCCAGGGACTGCCAGGGAGATGCAGAGCACAGGTTGAAAATCACTGGTGAGGAAGCACTTTAAATGATGCCTTGGAATGAATGAGGTAATACACTTTTGAAGCAATAACCACAGAGACCTAATGACATCCCTCTACTAAAATAGAGGTTAAAAATAAGTTCCCCGTGCCCTGTCTGAGAGATGTGCATATTTATTCGCTGCTTCTGAAATCCTGTTGCATCTCCATAAGTTTTCACATAAGGACCACGGTGAAAAGCTTTCCATCAAGAGATGGCCTTCCAGTTCTGTGGTATAGGGTTTGATTACTTACAGCCAAGTTTGGATCTGAAAAAGAGCTTAAATAAAACCAAAAAGAGTGGAGCGAGTTTTTAAGGCAGAAATTTGAAAAGCAGCGGTGTTGCCATCAGAGCTTCAGCATCGTCATCTTTACGTGCTCACTGATCTAGGCCAACGCGGATTTTCCACCTTACGAGTTTTTTATTCCTGAAGTGTAAAACGTGTTTTACCTTGCTGATGGAAAGCCAAACTTTGAAATAAACGCTCTTAAATGGAAAAAGAAGAGCAGACAATTTAGCATGCTTGAAGACATCTGTTACTAGGAGCAGATAAGAATGTGTTTGCTGTTGATGAGCATCCCCACAGTTCTGGGTAGGATTAACTCCTGAGAACGCGAGCTCAATTCTGAGGTTTCAGAAAGCCAGTATTTTGCCGTGTCCCAGTGTCCTGCAGCGCATCAGTCACGTCGTCTGAGGTGCCGTTGCAAGGGCTGTGGGACTCCTCCTTGGAGCCGTCGGCTCCAACATGCGGAGAGAAAAGCAACACCCTGAAAACCGCGTTGGAGTTACTACTGGACCCACATTTTCTTTTACGGGTGGTGTTAGTAGCACATTATGTGGAATAGATGCGCACTGTCAGGGCTTTTTCCCACAAGGATAAACCGTATTGCCATTTATTGGGAGACTTCAGTAGAGTATAGCAGAAACTTTCCGTAGACTGTTTTGAGACTTTGAATGGAAACATATTTTGGCAAAGCCCTCAATAATTTTTGTTATGAGATCCGAGAGCTAAAACACAAACCCCTTCTATCCCAGGCTGCCTCGTAAAAGCAAACCTGGTGACAGCAGAGACATCCCATAGCTGTATAACGTATTCAGATCACAAGCTCAATTTTCCCATGGGTTTTCTCAACTCCCGTAGCAGAACCTTTTGGGACCTTATAAGCTGAGTGAGGATGTTATACATCTACCAGCAGCTGCTTTCTGTCTCTTTTAAGCCCATCTTCCTTTTTCTTTTCTTTTTTTTCTTTTACCACTATTATTTTTAAGGCTGTGTTGCATTCTGCTTAATAATGAGGAGGCTGCTTCAAGGTACTGCTGCCCAGTGCAACTAAGTGAAGTCATTTTGGAGTGAGACAAGTTCTTGAAATGCCCCACGGAGCACTGATACCAACCCAGTAATTTGGCGTTCGAGGCAAACTCTGTGCTTCGTTCCTGCAGAAAGTTCCTTCACGGAGGCGTAGTAGGGTTGCAAACTTCACTTCTCGGTGGCAGAAGTTCCGTCCTTGTTGGAGCAGCACTGATCCGTCTTAAAGAGGGGATTTTCAAAAGCCGTCTCCTACTGGCGCGCTGTATAACTTGCGTGCCAAACTCCTGTTCCTGCTTTGGAAAACCTCCACTTTGCCGTTGAGGTTTTGTAATGCAGACCTTTAGTTTTGGGAAGAGGATTGCTCCACTTTATTTTTCCAAGGCTGGCCATACAGTCCAACGTAGGACCACAGCATCTCATTCAAGACTGCAAAATTTATTTCCTAGCCCATGGAAGAAATAGCTTGCTTTGTTCAGGATGAGTATTTGTTTCCAGGTTTTGGGAGGTGAAGATGAAGGCAACACACAGCTCCTTAAAACACAGAGCTGCTCTGTTCTCCGGAGCTGGTAGCGTCTCGTTGCTCGCGGCTAGGTTATTTACCGGTGCAGCTCCGCCATGAAGCGATAGATAGCGATGGAAGACTGGCGAATGCATCAAAGGCGGCCAAACAGACCTACAGCTTTAAAAACTTGCTAGGTGTCATTTTTTCCCAGATAAGGTGGCTCTGCTTTTAGTAAGGCTTATCGGAAGATGCTTAATGCAGGGAGCAGCTTCCCAATGGAGTAGGAGAGTTGGCTGTGTGACGTGCATATTTGCTCCGAAAGCGACTATTTTGCAATTTTGGAAACTTTCTGGGATGCAGTGGCCAAAGCCAGATCCTTCTGAAGTTAATGTCATGTTGTGGAAAACTTAAGTGTGATTTTTTTAAGGTTTTTTTTCAGCTGAGGTTCATAAGGAAGTGCCTGCCTTACAGCATTTTTTTCCTCTGGTATTTTTAGTTCTCGGTAAAAGTCCTTGAAATCTTAGAGATTCAAGCATGCAAATTCTTAGAGCGGCGGATCTCAAATCTTAACTTTGCTTGCCTTTAATATCTTCCCAGCTCGCTACTCTGCCAATTCTTTGTATCTCTGAATTTCCACGTAAAAAAAGGGCTAGAGAAAAAATCCCGCGGCACCTCCACGCGATGGACCAGAAATATGCCAGAACGTGATGTTAATTCTCCCGCTAAAGAAACTTCTCGCGACGAGAAGGCGAGGAAACGCCTGGGACGTGAAGTGGGGAGGACAGGAGCGTGATCTGCTGGACGCGTCGGCGCACAGAGGGAGGGATGGGAGCGCCGCGGGACTCGCACGCCCGCTCTTCCCCTCCTGGTGCCCGCAGGCAGGCGGTCGCTCCGCTGCCCACGGACCCAAACTTGGGTAAGCGGTCGGTTCCCAAATTGCTGTAATACAGCAAAAGACCAAAATGGATCATTTCTAGTCAGAGAGTGGGGAAAAAAAGAAGAAAAAAAACACCCCAACCCAGCAGATGACAAACTACCCTCCAGCCGTCAGGATACTCGAGCGTAATCTTTTGCAGAAGAAACTTTGCAGGGACAGAAAAAGTTTCTCTTCCCCCCGCCCTCACCCCAAGACATCTTTGGCAAAGATAAGCACAACCCGACCGACTGCTACCGATAACATTTTTTACATTCTGTGCTGGACCTTAGGTTGTAGATAATTTATCAGCTTTTTGTATACAAGGGGACGTTTATTCCCCGCTTCGCTGAACTGACGGAGCAGTTTCTTTCTGGCGACCTTTTCTGCAGGGAGTGGAATGCGTTAAAGCAGGTTTGTGACATTTATGTAAGGCTGGATTTTTTTTTTTCATCCCTATCTGCATGTCGTCTTCTGGATTTTCATAGTCGCATGTAGGGTTTTTTTCTGCGTTTGAGAAAGCCGCGCGGCGTTTTGCCTGCCTCTTTGCGTAGAACAGGTCCACGGGGAAGACAAAACTGGTACCATCCATCGAACTTTGGGGACAAAGGAGCTGCAGAATCAAATTTAGCAGCTGCAGTCGTCTTCAGGAGGATTTTAAACCCCTCACAACTAAACAGCCCCAAACTCTGAGCATATATAAATAATAATTTGACGTAAAATGACTGGTACGGGATGATGTATCGGCTTTTGACAAATCTGTATTTTCAGGAAAGAAAAATATTTAGTTTACCCGTTTGTTAATAAGTTTCTTTTCTTAGTGGTTTCAAAGACAAGAGATAAGGGATCCTCAAAAGTCTGCCAGGGTAACAGTTGCTTTACAGGCTTTTGTGCAGCCCTTGCATGTATGGGCCTCAGATTCTTTAGACAGAAGCAGTAATGTTTCTTTTAAAGAACTGGAGAAGAAGAAGCAGGAGGAGGTGTTTTGGCAAGGTCAGAGAGAAATAAAACCTGTGCCTGGGCCCTATTCTGTAACCAATCAAACCAAAAGATAAAGCCCGTCATCTCATTTCCTGGGACCTGTGCAAATGGGCGTTACGATGACAGACGGCTGGGAGCGTTAACAGAGATTTATCCAGTGTAAAATTGTATTTCTGGAGTTCAGACTGCAGGGTTTCTGGGCTCAGGACTAAGCCAGGGAGCAGTTGCTTGGCTGAAGAGGGTGAAAGAGCGTGAGGAAGGCTGCCAGCCTTCCAGCTCAGGTTGCATGGCAGAGGTTAACCCTGCGAGTTTTAGAGTTTGAGCGGTATTTAACATACCCTAACGGTGCCTTTTTAAATGTTCAAACTTGTTTACGTTTCTTCACAGAACTAAACTCTGGCATTAAACGTGGCTGAGATTCCCTACTGCTAAGTAGGACGGACTCTAAAAGCAGCCCACTTGCTGTAACATGCAACATTTGTAGCAGCAAGGACTAAATTCAATGCTTTTTCTTCCCAGACTTTTGAAGATAAATTGGTCTCCATCTTCAAAACTTACCCAGGTGCTGTTAAATCACTTTGTGGCTTTTTAGCTGCGCTTTCAAAATGTAATTGTAGTTCTCCTCCTTCCAGAAAAAAGGGCGGTAGAAAGTCTATTTACCTCATTTATTGAATTTCACACAGTTAAATGAAGTGAAATAAGAGCTTAATTCAGATCCCATTGGTTTCAGTAGCAGTCTTTCCACTGAGTTTCAGTCAAGGCTTAAATGAAGATCAGAAGGTGATCCAGCGCTCATTTACATTTAATATGCTCTTCAGCTATTCCTTTTAAACTTAAATATTATTGGAGGCTTTTCAAACCCAGCAGCGTGTATTAACTTGCTTGCTTGCCAACATGCACAAATATCCAAATTTCGACTGGAAGCCCTAACGTAAGTCTTAACATTCATTCCCATGAATGTATAGTAGCTGGAGACAAGCTTTTAAAGCTTTTTATCGGCTTCTACTTGTTCTTTGTAGTTAGTCGACAGGGCGTTTGCTACGCTGGTACAGATAACTTAACAGTACCTTTATTGTTTGAAGCAGTAAATATTGTTTATCTTAGTCCTGTCTGCAGTTTTTGCCTTGGCTTAGCCTCACTGGAGAAGGCAATCTCATTCCGAAGGGACAAGACGTCTCCTGGGGAGTTTGGGGGCACGGGTCCTTCTTTCTAGTAGCTTTCCAGCTCGAATCCGTAGAAGGCTGGAATTTGCTATAGACCCGCTTCGGAGGAAGCGTCCTGCGGTGGTGGCAGCTCTACGGGCCTCGACGCAGCATCCGCCGTGGTCGCTGCCAGCACTTGCCGTGACTTCGGCGAGCAGAACCACGCACAGAAGTAGATGGGGTTGTCGGGGAGGTGGGCACTCATAGTTCAAGGCAGCGAACAGAACTCGCGCGGCTGCTGTTGTGTTTTCAGCAGTGCTCCAGGTATACTGCAGTCTCTAGAAATGTCAGTCCAGTCATCTGGGAGAGCTGCATATATATGCGTATGTATGTCTATCGGTTTATTGGTAAAAAAAATAAGACCGTGTTGCATTTGTAATAGTCTTCTACTTGGAATCCCATGCAAGTGGTTTCTCTTGCCCGTTTTGAGTCAGCGTGCGAGTGCTCACAGAAATTTTACGCCTGAAGGCATTCAGAAGTGCAGGTATGAGCACCAGGGCTGATTTCAACATAAGACTTGATTTCATATAAATACAGAAAAACATGAGATTTCTTTTCATTGAAAGGCACAAATGAAAATATGCAATTGCAGTGGCTTAAGAAATCCCACGCGGTAAAATGTTCACAGCATAGTTTAATGCTTTTAACTCTCATTTCTCAAATTAACTCATTTTGAAACAATTTTAAACAATTCGGTGCTGATGTAGCTAGAAACCAGGCCCCCGTTCTCATGGGCACGCATCTTCAGTTTCTTTTTATTACGCTATAAAATCATGCTGTTCCGTAGACGTTGCCAGAACAACCACCAGTGAAGAATGTAATTTTTTTAGACCACAGGGCACAGGCTTACGTATCTGTTGTCATCCCCTTGTTTTCCCAAATACCCCAGCGTAGATCTTGAGCTGCCTCACCCCTGCCGCACGTCTCCCCAGATTAAAGGCTCGGTGAGCCATTGCCGTTGTCCGATGTCTCTCCGCTGTTTGCTGCTGCGCTCTGCACAGGCTTTTTACAGCAACACGGTGATACAAAATTCACCGTGGATGTCAAGAACCGTTGCGTTTCTCCGAGCTATCTCCCAGGGCCTGAACCTCGCATGGACGGGGCTGCGTGACAGCCCTTCTCACGCTCCAGAGCGGATGCGTACGGCTTTTTTTGTGATGAGTGTGGTAGCTATGTTGGCGCGTGAAGCTGGAGGGCTGCGGCCACGGACTGTTGGCCAGAGGCTGTGCTACCTGGTGGGCCCACCCTTGGGGAAAACCATCGGAGGGCACGGGGCCCGCTGGGACTGACACCGAGGTCTTTTGCCCTTTGCACGGTCTTGTTTCGGGTTGTCTTCCACAGTACGAGACAAGCTCGCTCGGGTCGGTATGTGGGTTTCGCACAGCATAAAGGTCGCCGTCCTGAAACACGGGCACGGGCAATGCTTTCTCTTGGAGGACCCGGCGCAAGTCGGATGGCAATACTTCCATCCAGTCTTACCAAATAGACTCGTGACTCTACCTTCCACCCCACCACCCCCGGTTTCCTCCACAGTGCTTTTCCAAAGCCTCATTCCTCTCCGGAGCGTTCAGTGGCATTTCCCCCTGCTGTACGCCACTTGGAAGTCGAAGCTGCAGCTGGCATGTTTCGACTCGAAAAGCCGCATTTTGCACCTCAGAGCGTTCCCCTTCTGTCGCTCTGCTGGACATAGGGAACCACGGGCCTAAAAATGGCATCTGGTACTTACAGAAAAGCTCGGTTTGTGCTGTAGCCCTCCCACCGGTACATCCTAAGGCATTTAGAGGGAAAGCTCAAACTCTGGGCTAGCCCACCGTGGCATTGTAGTAGCTCCAAATTTCCACCAGCAGCTTCGGGAGAAGAGTTTTAATCCCCCATCCAGTTTGCATTGAAGCCAGGGGAAAGACTGATTTCAGCACAGCCCGGTCTGGCCTTAATCTGGAGGATTAATGAAGATACATGCTGAATTAAATAATGGCAACAGAGAAGAAAAACAGAAATATTGCTAAATTATAAGGGGGGTGGGGACACGGACGACAAAACCTCCGGGGGGAATTATTAAGGCTGAATCCCTTGTTGTCAGAAATGCTCTGACTTTGGAGAGGTCTTCATTCAGGGGCAAATTGGTTTGTGTATAATTATTTATTCTTTCAGGTGAAGGCACTCACCAGCACTCAGGCCACCCAACTGTCAGGCTGTCTCCATCCCTCGCAATTCAGGACAAGACTTTTGCCATCAGGTCTCCACTCCTAACCAGAGCAAGGGAAACATAAAATTAGTTTTAGCTGGAAAAGTTGCTTTCGTCAAGTAAATAGAAATAAGGAAGCAGCTGGGAAAGCTTTCCCTTAAGGCGTATTCTTTCTCTCCAGCATGGCGTTAGTTTTGGGTCACTTTTGCAATTACAGTTTCCATTTAAGTATTTTTAAGAGCTCTGTCATTGTTTGTTCCCCAGTGTGTCTAAAAGTCAGAATTAATCTCGGTAACTAACTGCATTACTCCAAACCGCACTGTTTGAGGAGGGACGTAGTACCGCCACACGAGGCTGTTTTTCCCAGTGTTTTAAAACACGGTATTTGGATGTGTGCAATAATTATTGTCTTCTGTGGCAGCATTTCCAGTGCCCGAACGCTGCTGTCGTTAAGCCGAAACTGGACCTTTTAGGCGTCGTATGCATTTGCAACCACTGTTCTCAGGGGAAAACATCTGCCCGCGCCCGAGCACTGTGTGTACTCCTCACCTGTTTTCTAGCTTTTCCTTTCCTTTTTGTAACTCGTCACAGCAGATCGGGTTTTCTTTTTGCGTCACGTGGACTTTCCTCCCTCTTGAAATCCTTACTCGGTAAGTAAAACACACTAAACCCAGTACTACCGAAATGTGGCTGTCAATCTCTCTAGTGTTGAGGAACTGGTGAATATAAGAAGTGTTGCTGTTTAGATGGTTAACCCCATTTAACGTAACGTTGCTTTCTTTTTCCAACCGCTGACGTTTCGTACCCTGTTGGCTTTAGCGAAAGCGTTGCATGTTTCTTCCCATCAGAAATTAGGTTAGTCATGATGACAAATGTCCTGTCTGCTCTGGTACTTCCTTCTGAGCTTAAATGCCATTGTTTTGGTCATTTGACAGCACTAGCTGCGCTTTTCTGGATTCCACGGTGGGATTTGTGGATCCGTTCGGTAGCTGGAAGGGAATGCTTCGAGGTCGGTTAGAAGACCCCAACCCGATCCACAGCGCCTGCCCTTATAGCTGATGCGCAGCTTTGGGCTTGAATGACACAAGGATCTTCTTTTAATTTCTGAAGCCCCGTTAGGGGAAGGTCACTGACCGTCCTCGTAAGGGGGAAGGAGTTTGGCTCCGAGGGAGGCAGGTGGAGGTGCGTGGCCCGCGTCCCCTGGTGTTCTGCAGGGCTGACCCGGCGGTCTGAGGGTTCGGGGATTCTGTGATTGCCCATACGGACCCGTGCCAAGCAGTGTTTCTTACAAAACGATTCCAGTTCCCTCGAAAGGGTTGGGGTTTTGAGGGTGAATTGGTCGTGGGCAGCGCTGATGGTGGGACGACGAGTGCCGTCGTCTCCCCTGGCCCTCAGAGGCACCAAGTGCCCGGGAAGGTCCTGCTCTTCCCTGAACTACTTTAAAAAAAAAAAAAAAAAAAAATCAAAAGTGAAATTACTGCGAATGAGTGAGGAGAGAGGAATATTTATAAATGTGCTGGCAGATTAAACAAATACCTCTTGTTTGCAAATTTGGCGTTATTGTCAATAATGACTGGAAAACATGCAGAAAAAGTATATAAAGTCTATCGTGCCGGGGCGTATAGAGTTATAAGTCATGCACGAAGCATGGAAACGGACTTGCGTGTCTCTGAAATTGCCTTTGCGAGTTATTATTTTGATGCGTCTGGCCAGAGCTGCAGGGAGACTAACACAGGCTGAGCATGGGCAGAAACAGCTGACGATTTGGGGATTGGTGATAACTGGGTTTCAAAGCATTCTCCGGGGTTTTTCTCAAGTCTGGGATGAAAATGCGTGACAGGATTGGGACTTCGCTCATCAGAGATTTTCTGGGGAAAAGATGAAAACAGATTTCACTTGTATCGGGGCAGTTGCTGCAGGGACCACTTTGTTTAATCTGAGCTTGTATGGATTTGGGAGAATGTACTCGCGTAGCCATACGGCTGGATGGATGCTTTCTGCCTCCCTACCAGCACTTGTGGAAAATGCTGTTTAGGAAACGCTTTGGTTCCTCTCCGCTTCTTTGGGCTGCGCAAGAAAATAAAGGCCAAGGAGCAGAGGGCTGCAGATTTTAGTATCCAGGGCAGCCAACCCTGCACTTTTCACTAAAGCCCTAAAATTCAGCGAGTTTGCATCTATCAGTGCAGCGTGCCTCTTTCTTCAGCTCTCCGATTGCTGCTGTCTCGTACAGCGCCTGACATTTTGGCTCGTTTCAGCAGTATCTGCATTTTTTTTTAGGCTGCCTGTTGAGGTCATCCTGTAACTGATTCAAGATCAACGTCGCTTTGGCAATTAGGAAGCGTAGCGTGCTACGCCGAGAGCAACGTCACACAGAAATCGGATGCTTTGCGGTGGTAAATCCCACGCTGCTGCAGAATTTTCGGCTTGTCTGCGGGTCGCAGGGGTGTTGGGGGGCTCTGGGGCTCCGGGGGGTCCCGGGCTGGGGCAGGGGAACCCCCCGCTCCCAGCAAGCAGCCCCGCAGCGACGGCAGCCTCCTGGGACCTTCTCTCTGGGTCAAAACCTTCCAGACTGGCTGTATTTGTATTATATTAACATCACAGATAAGATTAAAGCTTTCGTCTTTTAGGGATCAGCCCATGCCCTGGAGTTCAGATCTGGATCTTGGCTTTTCTGCTGCTCAGGGACGTTCTCACCCTGAATTTTCATCAGGAAACTTCTCTGGGTTTTTTTTACTCTCGCTTAGAGCTAAAATGAGCTGCAGCCACGTGCAGGTGTCTGCGTGGGACATATATTATGCGGTACATGCTACCACGGCCCCCAGTAGTACCACGCAAGTATCCATAGGCACCGCCGACTCCGAAACCTGGGTCGTGCTGGCTTTCCTACACGTTGAAACAAACGGGTGTAATGAATCTAGGTGGCATCAAAATCTGTCCTTTGGAGGACAAATAGGTCGAGCCCAACAGAGGTTAAATCATAATATAATTCATCCATCCACCCATGCGTGCACGTCCCACTTAAAACTCCGCAGAGCGAGGCGAGCACCACGTTGTCTGTGCTTTTCCCTCTGGCCGGAGTGGCATTCACGCTGTACTATTATATACAGGTAATTATAGCACGTACCTTTTCGCAACAGTTTTTGTAAGCGAAGAAATTGCAGGAATGGTATTATTCATCACAGGCAAGCAGGCCGTTCTCTTTTCTTTCAAAATACTCTATTTAGAAGATTATTCAGCTACTCTGCCCGAGTTCAGTGATGCTGCTGCAGGCGTTTAGCTTGCTTTGTTTGATTTGGGTTTTATTTGCTCAGCATATACTGCTTATGACCCGGGTCCTCGTTTGGTAAATACTTCTGTGATGAAGCTCACTTTTTGGACGTACTTAGATCTCTTTGCAGCAAACGAGGATTTGGCCCTGTATTTCTTTGAGCAAACAGAAAAAAAAAATGCTGCATGAAGGGGAAAGCTCCTATAGGGTAGTCTGGCTGATATACTGGTAGGACGGTACATATACTGTTGAGATCTTAACAGAAGCGACCCATTTTCTTTTCCTCTCTGAATCTTAACTAACATCTCACCTACATCTCTGTACTGTGTGGAGGATGTGTTGAGCCTGCTGGAGGGACAAGGGGTTTTGCATGGGACTTAAGACGCCTTTGGTAGAGAGCCATCAAAGCTCTCTCCGCTCGCAGAAGAGGGGAGGAAAGAAGGTCCTGGAGGAACAACCTGAAGCCTCTTCGGAGCTCCTTATGTCTGGGTTTCCCTCTGCAGCTTCACGAGCAGGCGAGCTCCTTCTTCTGGCTATTTGCTCCTGCCCCCTCGCTGTCCTCGGAGCAGTTTCCAAGGCAGCGGTTCATGGGGCACCACAGTCAACCAAATCGGCGACCTTTCCTGGCCTAAAAATACCCCCTGACCATTTATTTATTTATTATTCTACATTATTTGTATCTTGGATCAACTCTTTGGCATGGTTCGCCGTGCAGCCCCATGGGAGAGCGCGAAGGAGAAGCGTGACCGTGCTCTCCATCTGCTGGGTCAGCCCTGACCGAGTAAGCAGTGAAAAAGTCTACGTTTCGTGGGATGGCTGAGCCAAGTTCAGAGCTCCAGCGCTTGTCCGATCCCAAGGGAGTCTCGTTCGAGTCTGTGCCGTTCCTCCTAGGGCTTGTTTCGGTGAGCTGGACTGTGCAATCCAACCAGTGCCAAGCTGCATGGGGTGGATGGTGGTTATGGGTGGCCGGGAGGCCGTCACCGGAGGAGGCTTCTCCTTCCACCCTTTCTTCAGTTCAGACGTAGAACAAACGCTGCAGCTTTTGCTTGTCTCGAGTACCAGGGCAGATCTTTGCTGCTGTTAACACCGGCGATGCAGTGAGAGCATCAGGCCAGTTGTAGACCTTGACGACGGTAACAGGCTGACTTACGTGTCTTCATGTCGGTGAGCACCTTAAACTGCACCTGCTCCTGCATTGTATTTGAGTGCGCTTCAAGGTCACGCCCGTTGTAGAAATCGGATCCGAGATGCCGAAAATGAGCAGGCAAGCTGAGGTTTTGAGCCGTCTGAAAATCTTCTGTTACTGACTTCTTCCTCGGTTGGAGAAGAACATTGCTTAAAATTCAAGATGACCTCTGGGAGGACTCTTTGACTTTCCCAGTCAGTTCAAAGCCCCTTCAGCCGCATCCCCAACACCACCGCATTTTCCAGGGCAGACCGGCATGTGACAGTATTTCTCACTTTCTCCCTTCAAAATATGACCGCTCCACAGAGTAAGACCCCTCCTGTGACTCCGGCTGATAATTTATGGTCCTTGTACTTGAGGCAGAAGGCAGCAAATGCAGATTTGAAGCGTCAACACGTTGGAGCAGTTAAGTTTGAAACTGGAACTGAAAATCCTGCTTAGAAATTTGTTCGTTACAGAAATGCGAGGCAAATGTAAAAAAGGGGCATTTTCTACACTTGAGGCTCATGTACTAACCAGCGGCTTAGCTGGTGTAATCACAGCCCCTGTTAAACTGTCCCCGTTTACTAGCAGTTGCCACTCTGATCCCAAACACCATACTGTTTATCTAGACATATAATGAGAAATAACTGAGGAATGTGAGTGAATATCCTTGCTTTAAACACAGACAAAGAGCATTTAATCTGTTATCGCTGTAGCTCCTTAATGGTGATGACTCTGCTGAGAAGTAACACATGTTCAGTGAATGGTTTTGAAGATTGATAGGTGTGTTTTTATCGCTGCTTATTAAGTTATTTTTCCCTACAAATAAAACATCAGTTGTTCGGTAAATCTTCACCAGGTGTTGTCTTACGTTACTAGGTCCAAAACTTATTTCCAGCTTTGTCAAAAGCCTTTGTTATTTGCTTTACAGCACCCCACACAATGCTGTTCCAGTTTGTGGCCGGTGCTTCTAGGAATTACGGCCCTACAAAAGAATCGTTTCAGTTATGATTTTCTCCAAGCTACAAGAATGCGGTTCTTTCGGTGTGTTATGGAAAGCCATGAGGTCAGGCTGGGGTTGCGTTATAGCGATGATGAGATAAGGGCTCGGGCTGAAGCTTTCCACCTGGGAAGTCTTGCGAAGTTTTTTACCATGTCGCCTTCTGTATCATTCTCTTTTCCTGTGTATTAGCATAACTCAGAGATGTTTTCATTTCAGCTATGTAGGGATAGTCCAGGGAATTACGGGATGAGTACAGAGTATCTGGGGCCTGTGTGGTGGTTTTTTTCTTGAAAGCAATTTGCATTTCTCCCTTTTAATTGCAGTCAGATGTAGTAGTGGTGCTAAGTTTTGTCAGTTCAACTAGGTCTGGTAAAGCAGAGTAATAGAATTCCTGGTGGGGACTAATTTGTCCATCATGCCGTTAGAAAAGTTTGTAATCTCAGTGGTGCTCTCCGTGGCACCTCTTCCTTCCCCACCAGCAAAGCAGGCTTAGGTGGATTTGTGTGCCAGAGCTGAATACGCCGCGACATCTCCTGAATCTGTCATACTCCCGATAGCTCAGAGCGGCAAGAAACGCGTGAGCCCTGGAGGTTCCGTTTGCTCTTAAAACCCTACTTGTAGCTTGAGGGGTCCTGCAGGAAGCCCCCGCTCCCTCCCACTGAGCTTCCAGGGAGAGCCAGTGCCCCCCAAACTATTGTAAATGGGTCCTCAGGGAAATCACCTCGCCTTTGGTGATACCGAGCAGCGGCGCCTGGCAGGGTACGCTTTCAGTAGTGTTTGGTGGCACAGAATCAATGCTCTATCCTCAGGAGTTGAGTTGTTTGTGGTACAGAAAACCTAGCGCTACTTAGGTATGAAAGCGTCGTCTTGGGGGGGTTTTATATAACAGAAAGTGATGGAGGGTTATGTTATTCCGGCTCGTAATTCTGGTACGTGTCGGTGGTTGGGAAACGTCGCATGCTCCCCACGCTATTGGCATTATCATCAAGCAAGATAACGTTCTCGTTTCTTACAGATCTGCGCTGATTCTTGGCTTACGGTGGTGCTTGTAAAGATGGGTGGGCAGCAAAGACTTGCTTTACCTTGCACTTATTCTTGCTTGCCTTCATGGAGTTTTCTTCTTTCTTCCACAGTTTGTCAAGGGACAAATAACAAGCTGACTCAGCTGGGACATGTGGAAGACCATTTCACCAGCCTGCAGAGGATGTACAACAACTGCGAGGTGGTTCTGAGCAATCTGGAGATTACATACGTGGAGCACAATCGTGACCTTTCTTTCCTGAAGGTTAGCGTTCTTGGCCAATGTGGCTTTCCCTGCTAAAGAAATCTTACTGCGTTCTTTAAGTGCAAAGGATCAGCTACCTGTAGAATTCTGTGGTGATCCAAAACCACAGCTAGCTGATGCCAGAGAAATCACAGGTCACAGTCTCGGCATACCTGTAGGCTGCAGGATACGCTCAACCCTACTAGACTAAATCAAGTACTTTGAGAAATAGCTTTTCGAGCACCCACCAACCTATGCCGGCTGCTGTGCAGGTGGGTTTCTTCTTATTTACAAATATTATTACATCCTTAGGCATTGCCTCACTTCTCGGAGGTTCCCCGCCAGCAGAGACCAGGAGAGGGGTACGGCTCTGCTCGCTCGCTGCCGGACTGCCACCAGTGGCAATAGCATCGCAATTGAGCTTATATTTTTTAAAGAAGGTGTTTTGCCTGCCTTGGTTTTGGCATGCCTGGTTATCAGATTAGGATGTTTTCAAAGAAAGAAGCAGGAGAGGAAGAAGGTTTTTGACATTAGTGTATGTCTGGTATCAAGAGCTCTTGTATGGAAGATTTGAATAAACAGGTCGCTCCTCGGGATTTAGAGGAGCAGTCTCTTTCTGTGAGCTTTCCTCCTCAGGGACCAAAGGGAGGAAAAGCATTTAATTACAGTAACAAGCGAGAAATTCAGAAAAGAGCTATTTCAGACTTACAGGTTACAAATATGATGGTGTTGCCATTTTTCTTTCCCAAGCACAACTTGACCGTGTAGCTCAGTGTCCCCAGGAGCACAACAGGTCTCCTGAACAATCACTGGTGGTCTTCACAGAAGAGAAAAAGATGCTAAGTGGTAGTCTGAGGGTTTTTCATTTACAGTGATTTCAGTACAAGGCAGGAATTAACCTACATCCAGGAGCAGCGCTTCACTTGTTGTCCTATAACTATTCGGTGCTTAAGAGAGAGACGGTTACCTGCTCTTCTCCTCTGCTGAGCATTGGACGATCCACTAGGAAAGGGGCGCAGAAGAGAGAGTGTAGGATCCTCAATCAGATGGCATCTTTGTGCTGCCATTTGTTGGATGCTGGGCAAGTATTCAGGGGAAGCATCACACTCGGTTGCCGTATCATACAGGCTTGCCCTGTTCTCCTGCGTCTCCATGGCAGCTCCACTTGCCCTTGCTTGCAGACAGAAGAGGGGTAAGCTGGACCTGTGGAATGACCCCCTGGTAGCTGCTCTAAGGGTCGGTTTATACCTGCTTAGACGCCAAAGTTTTCCACATAGTCCCTTCTTGTTCTTGGACTTCCTTAGTTTTTAATGAGATTAAGTGGTTTATCGTTCCTTAA
>JANZLQ010000009.1:5534316-5560565 GCA_026212715.1 Elanus axillaris | reverse complement strand
GGGGGGCGTGGGGCTGGGGGGGGATCGCTGCCCGGGGACTGGCCGGGGGTCGGTCGGCAGGGGGGGAGCGATTGCACTGGGCATCGCTTGGTTTGTATATTCCAATCCTTTTATTAGTATTGCCATTTTATTATTGTTATCATTATTAGCTTCTCCCTTTCTGTTCTCAACCCTTCTTATCTCAACCGTAGAGTTTTACCTTTTCCCTTCCGATTCTCTCCCCCATCCCACTGGCGGGGGGGAGCGCGTGAGCGGCTGCTCAGTTGCTGGCCTGGGTTAAACCACGACACGGTCTCTGGCTGTGCAGACCAGCAGTGCCGTCTCTGCTGAGCGCAGTGGCCTCTGGAGCTGGCACCGGGCAGAAAGCCGCATGTAGTAGTAGCACCTTAGTGGCATCCAACGGCAGCTGACCCTTCAGAACCCGTCAGTCTGAGCCTGGTGCTACTTGCAGAGTCAGGAGCGCGGGTGCCGTGTAGATTGTCCTTGTCTGTCAGCGCAGCGTGACGGAGGAGAAGAAATAAGTGTTTTATTTCCCTTCCTTTAGATCAGAGACAGAAGACTTAGGCAGGTTGCTTTACTTACCGGTTTTTTTTCCTTCCGTGGCAGAAATTCTCAATGGAGGTGTTAAAATCAGCAACAACCCCAAATTGTGCAACATGGACACTGTTCTCTGGAATGACATCATTGACACGAGCAAGAAGCCTCTCACGGTGCTTGAATTTGCAAGCAACCTGTCTTCTTGTGAGTATTAACTTACCAAAACGCTACGCGCTCCCTCATTTCAGAGAGAAGAACGAACATCCCATCTTTCGTGTGGCGGGTTTCAGGTCCACCAGTCCCTGCACGCGGGGCCACCAAGCCCTGTTCCAAGGGAAGATCTTCCATTTCTTCACTGCTGGTTGAAGGTGTAGTTTTTCGTGGTGGTTACGCCCTTAACTCCTAGCTCACTGAAGTTCTCTGGAAAGCTTCGCTCGCTTCCAGACAGTACCCTACATACGTGTTCTTCAAAGGCAGCTCAGAATAACGTGCGGTCATTTGCTTTCCAGCAGTCTTCTGTTTCCAATGTAAGGCTCTGGTCTAGAAAACCTGCATGGGTACCTTCGTGGAGTTACTGTAGGACTTGAAGCCTTTTTAGTTTTAGTCCTAAGGCCCAGCTCCGATGTTTTGGGCTGCACGGATTATCCTTGCAAAATTCATGATAAACAGGCAGATAAATCTGATGCTTTAGATCAGGAGGGAGACGAGCTTATGTTTAAAAGTTCGTGTAGCATATGCTCTGAGTGGGCTCAAGCTGATCCTTCAGCCTTATGAGTCCCTTGTAAAATCCCCAGTCATTTCATGTAAAGGAGAGTTTCTTTTCGTTTCTGAGCATTTCATTTCTGGCACTGTAAACGGGCGGAAAAACATATTTTCTTTATCTTCCTCCAGTTGCGTAACTCCCTGAGAGCTAATAGCCAACTTCTGTGTTGAGATATTTTTCTGCAGAGCCCTAGCGTAGTCAAGGGGCTGCAAATGATACAAGTCAGCAGAGGAGTTTGGCTCTAAACACCACAGAAATGTTAACCTTTCCCTTTTCAACTTTAAAAAAAAAAAAAAAAGTTCTTTGGTCTGGCACCAAATCAATCAACTCTTGGACAAGTATTGGCATTTGTTCAGCTATTTGATGGGCAGTGGAGGGGAGGGAGAATCACGTGGTGTTAGCAGAAAGAGTCATTCTAGTAGGAAATGCCTCTTAAATGCAGTGAATTCCCGATTAATCTACTTAAGACAGCCATTTATGGTTTTAATAACGACACTGTAGCCTAAAATAAGTTGTTTCTCTGGGGCTTTGCTTGTCCTTAAGAGAAAGAAAAAGAAAGAAACGAGTAGGGAGGGAGGGTTGGGAAAGAGCCGGGCTCTGAACCCTCAAGGTCAGGCGGGGTGTCTGTCCGTCCAGCCGCCTCTCCATCGATTGTCCGTCTGCTGCGTGGTCCTGCGCCCAGGAATATTTTTGGCGGAGGGCGGGAGGAGGGCGCGAAGCAGACAAGTCGAATTACTTTGTGGTCGGAGCAGCTGGGGGGTTGCCTGCGAATCCAGTTGGGTTTGTTTTCTTTTTCGAGCCGCGTTGTTCAGAAACATCGATTTACACGTGGCCTGGAGCGAGCAGCTGGCACATGCCTGGCCGCAAGCCGGTGCTGACTTGCCGTTGCATGCAAACTTCAGCAGAAGGGCCGGCCGGGCAGTCGCCGAGATCCCCGTTCCTGGGAAAAATACACCTCTTTCGTAAGCTGGACTGGCTGGGTATTGCGCTCGCTTGCTCAAAGGTGTGGAGAACTGCACGTAGGAAGCCAGCGATGAACAAAGGATAAGGATATTAAGGCCCAGCTCTCAAAGTTTATGAGCACCGGTATATTGGTGCTTCCTCCCCCGAGTTATCGAGAAGGAAAACTCAAGTCTTTGTTTCCCTTGACTCACGTGATGTTGTTGTTGTCGTCCACGTTTACCGAATATAATACTCTGCTCTTGTGTTTTAGGTCCCAAATGCCACCCGAACTGCACAGAAGACCACTGCTGGGGCCCTGGTGAACGGAACTGCCAGACCTGTAAGCCTGCAGATTAATTCAGAAATCTCTCGCGTGCTCTGCCGTACTAAATTTCTACCTCCCGAAAAACTAACCTGTCAAGCAGCAGTCAGTGACACCTATTTCACGCTCGGCCTTCTCCGCATCCCTCTGCGCTGGGGCTCCTTGAAGCCCACCAGGGACGGACGTGGCCCGCTTCCCACTCGGCAGAAGCGCGGCCGCGGGAGGACGGCCGTGCCCGCTCCCCCCCGAGTAGCTTCATTTCTGGAGGGGAAACCTCAAGGTGGTTTGACTTGGGTCTGGAGCTCCTTGCAGATGTGCTGCTCCTCCAGAGGCAGAAGACTGCGGCTGTCTCCTGCGCTGAAAGCTTTTGCCTGTCACCCATAAGTGTCTCCCGTCTGCGCTTGAGAACATTTATTCTTTAAGTCATTTTACCGTATAAGAGAGGACGCAGTAGCTGCACGGTGAATTGTTTGCCTTCCTGCTGTTTCCCACAGAGGCGCTCTGCGGGCCGGCTCACCGATCCGTTGGATTGCTTTAGAAGCAACAACATAACCTGATTTTTGCCGGCTTTCATTCCTCTTTTTGGAATCCCGGTGGCTTTCTTTTGTAAACACAAAAGATGTCGCCTTCGTGTGGGTAAGCACACTACTCGGCGGATCCTTGGAAGGCTCTCAGAAAGCGTGTAGCCATTTTTTAATTTGTAAATGGAGATATTTGGCATTGTGAGGTTGTTCCGTTGGGCTGCCTGTGCTTCACTGTAAAATTTTGCAGGTGGGCTATTTGCCTGACGTTAAGAGAGCGACAGAAACACCCGTTTAGAAGTGCTTGAGATTTCGCAAGGCTTTATTTTTCCTAAAGTGAAAGTTGCAGAGGAAGACCGTCTCAACTTTTTTGCTACTTCCTTACTTTCTTTTCCTGTAATAAGTGGGGAAATGCGCTGTTTCCGATTCTTTCATTTGCGTAAAGTTCAGTGGAAAGGCTGCTGATCTGGACATACCAGGAATGGAAGCAACATCCTGTCTTTGGTTTTCCCTTGCAAATAATCACCTAAACCGAAGTTCCTTGCTTGCAAGTATCAGGCCAAATCTGTACGGCTTCTAGAGCTTAAGGGAAAAGGAACATGGAGCTTTTCCATCCTCATTTAGTACAAGCTTTAGGTTTTTTTCTCTGCAGTTTGGTTCTTGAGGTGGCCCGTGGCGGGTGCACACAAAGCCCTTCCCAGGTTGGTCCCTGCAGTTGAGGCCGCTCGGCTGGCCCGGGGGCTTCCGAAAGCTCAGGTCTCATCTCTGCAAGCTTCCAGCCTTTACGAACCCTTGCTGGCTTCGGGAGGATGACGAGGAGTGCATAAAATGAAACTGTTTGCAGGCTCTGGCTCTCCTCTCCAGGCATTTGAGAATCTGGCCAGCTGAAAACGTACCGCACATTTCCATATGTGGGAAAGTTTGGGACGATATGTATCTTTCTCCTTCCACAAACGTGGGATATTCTGTATGAAATACAAACGTTTGCCGGGATATATGGTTCCAGCAGGAAGCTCAAGTCAATAGCTATCAAAGTGATGAGCTGTTTTACTCCCCTGTCGATGCTTTCGAAAAAAAGATATCATAATGCTGTCCGTGTAGAACAATGTGCCTTTTATTTCCCTGTTTCTAGTTGAACGGAGGAGTTGCTATCAGGGAAGCTTATGCCTATTGTGGAAATAATCTGTTTCCTTGAAAATACAGTATCTTGCTTACAGGCCTACAAGAAAAATGAAATAATACAGTTTGGATAGAAAAATGTGTGATGAAAAAAGATAGGAGATACGATTTTTTAAAAAAATCACAGCTATACACCCTGTAGCGGGCTACATTTTCCAATAATCTTCTGTTAATTAACAACCATCTGGTTTGGACTTAAGGAATTCCTGATGATACTGTAACTCATTTGTGCCCGCTGCGGAGTTGGTAGCAGTTACTGTAGTGCGCAGCAGAAATGCTCAGGGTGCTGTAACGCAGCGAAATAGCCACCGGGTTTCTCCAAAGTCTAATGCCGGGGTCTGTGGATCGGTAATTTTTTTGCAGAGAACAAACAATCCCATTTAGGGTTTTAATGCTAACCATTAATTTCTGGGGTTTTTTTTAATTGTTCTGATTATTGTTTTCTCTGCTTTGATATTCAAATGGAGACAGTTTCCCAATTCTCAACAAAAATGTTGCAGGCAGTTTTTGCTTCCCTTGCGAAAAGCTGAATCGGGGCCAGTTCTTCCTCCAGGTCACTGCACTGGTGCAAACCCTGTGGGAGTTGAGTACCGAAGATAAAACTTGGCTGAGGACTTGAAGCCTCAAGAAAAATAATACAATATGCATACGAAATCGGTTTGCTGAGCGAGTCTCTCCTCCCTCCGCAACTTTCAGCAATACTCTTAGTGCATTGAAGGGATCCTAACACCGCACCAACAATGTACACTTTCCCGTTATAGTACAGAGTCCTGGCAGTTCTCCCGTCGTGTTGTTTTTCCCAAAGCTAGCACCAATAATAGCACATTTTCTCAACAAAATGGAGCCAGATCCTTCTTTCTCTATTGCCCAGCTGTAAGATGCAGTGACTCCACAGGGTTTTTCTTGGTTTAGGCATTGATGCCACAGGGACCTGGATGCTCTTTCTAAGCAGGACATGGTTTGCTGGCTGGGACCAGAGCGCTTGGCGCCTCGCAAGAGCCAAGAGAATTACGGCCTGAACAGAACCTCTTCTCACCACCACCCACGCCAGCTCTCAGCCCTCCCGAGCTTTTTCGCCTTATTTGAGGACAGAATATGCATCCCACGGGGAAAATCTAGCGCAGATCCTGCACCAGACGTTTCCTCCATCTTTCTTGGATCTCGTCGCAGCAAGTACGGCTTAAACGTTCTTCCTTCCTGACGTTTTTCCGTTTTTTTTTTTTTTCTTTTGTCTTCCAGTAACGAAAGTCATCTGTGCCCAGCAGTGCTCTGGCCGCTGCAGGGGAAAGGTGCCCAGCGACTGCTGCCACAACCAGTGTGCCGCGGGGTGCACGGGGCCTCGGGAGAGCGACTGCCTGGTAACGATGCTACCCCACCACCACGATTGCTTAAATCCCTTGACATCAAGTCAAGGTTTCTGCTTTTCACTTGCCACACAAGCACAGTGGGTGGGGGACCCTGGGGCAGCGGAGGGAGAAGAAGCAAATGGAGCTTTTGGGGGAGAAAAAAAAAAAACAAACCCATCCCATTGCTTTTCTACAAGAGTTTCAGGGGGTCGGTGCATGCTGCGTGGTTTTAACTCGTCCCCATGGTTGCACTACACTTCGTTCTGAATTAAGCGACACCGGAGTAATTGCCACAGAAATGGCTTTTGTTGTTGTTATCTGTATTCCTGGCCCCCTTACGAATTGCATGGCTGGGATGGCCTTACCGGCTCACAGTTATTCTCTCTCAACTGGAATGCCAGGGAAGAAGAAAGAGGAGAAGAGAGCGATTATTAATTTAACGCAGAATTAGACTGGAAGAACCAACTTGTCCTTCATAAATGCCTGCTAAATTGTTCATTGCCTGCAGCCAAATCTAATGGCTTCAGTTTAATATTTAGCCAGAAAAGTCAGTAATCGGCAGGAAAGGACTTGATTTGATTTAGGTTATTAAAAAGCAGCCAAGAAAAGTACTGTTTTTCTTGATCTGGTTACTGCTTGTCGGGAAAATTCTTCTGTCTAAGGCATGCAGATTTGTTCCTGTTCCCACGTGAATCCCAGCAGCTCTCTGCCCGAGTGCCAAGGTTTCTTGTTCAGAACAAGAAAACCTCATGTTCTCTCTTTTTTTTCCAAACGTTAAAACTCGGTTGAAGCAACCTTTCGCCTCCAAAGCACGAGGGACCCTCCCTGTAGCTGCTCGGGGTTTCCATTAGAGCCAAGCAGGAAACAGATGAGCCCATCAGAGCGTTTTTAAAGAGCTCGTATAAAACCCTTGCCACTTTTTAAGGAGAAGGTAGTTTAACGGGTGCTGTTGTTCAATGGCAGGCGTGCCGCAAGTTTCGGGATGATGCCACGTGCAAGGATACGTGTCCCCCCTTGGTCCTGTATAACCCCACCACCTACCAGATGGATGTCAACCCTGATGGAAAATACAGCTTTGGAGCCACTTGCGTGAGGGAATGTCCACGTAAGTTCGTTTGAGGTTGCGGCCGCAGAGGAGGTGGGAGCTGGAGCAAGGTGGGAAGGGACCTGTGTCGGCCCTCTGCGTCATGGCCAAGTGAAGGAGCACTTTCTTGTTCTCCTCAGCTTCTGTGGGAACCGGGAGCAGGTGACAAAAATGACGGAAGAGCTGGTAAAGAAGACAGCCTCTTCAAAATGTCCGCGTCCAGCACCTTCCCTGATTTTTAACCGTTAAATTTTGACTTCTGAAGAGTATGCTCTTGATGGGGAGAAAAACATCTTGCCCTATGGGGTCAATCCTATGGGTTACCAAAGCAGTATCAACTCTGAACTGGTTCTTAATTAGGACTGGTAGAAAGTCATTGGTTGAAACACTCCCTCTCAAAGCCTGTGAACATTGCTTTCTGTACAGATGCCTGCTTTTTTCTTTCACGCTGTTCCATGTCCCTGTCTTTTCAACCCAGCAAGACTTAAATGTGAGAGAGGGTTTACCACGCCGAACGGGTGTCCCTTTCTGAGGCTGACGATTGCCCTGCCTGGCCCTTAGCCTGGAAGAGTGAGCGAAGGTGGGGGATGCGAAGTGCTGTGTATCGATCCCGATTATGGCACTCCTGCTCAGCCTGACCTTGGCGATGTTGGTTTATCCTCCTGTGACCGTTCCCCTCTCTCTAAAACGGCGATAGCACTGTATGTCTATCTACCTTCAAAAGGATGTTTGTGAGAATTAATAATTAATGCCTGTACTTTGCTAAGTATGCCAAAAGTTCAAAATCCCTTTTTTCTTCCTAGTGTTGCAGAGCCTGTGTAGCCCCCAATGCATCCCACTTGCATTTCAATGACCTTTGTATCCTTGTTTTTTCCAGACAACTACGTGGTGACAGACCACGGCTCCTGTGTTCGCTCGTGCAATACCGATACTTACGAAGTAGAAGAAAACGGTGTTCGGAAGTGTAAAAAGTGTGACGGGCTATGCAGCAAAGGTATAAAAAGCAGGGAATAAACCAGTAAGGCTTTGAGATTGTAGGTAACTTACTCGAAAAAGTACATGCAGTTGCCAGCTTAATTAAGTACAAATTCAATACAAAGCTCCAGTGATAGTTTGGAGATCTGACAAGCCGTTTGTCGGGAAAGGTGGCTGTGGAGCACGCCTTCCAACTGGGATACACCACAAGTACAGTAAATCAACTGTGCGTTACGTGTACCTTGCACATCAGCCTTCCCCTTCGCTTGTCCTTCCCCCTATCTCATCAAGAGGAGTAAAATGAGAATGGGCCAAAGAGGGAGAAGTGCATGTGCCAGAGCCTGCCTGCAGAGATGCTGGGACCAGAGCGTCCCTCTTCTCCCCCCTGACTCTCGTATCTCCCTTTTAACAGTGTGCAACGGCATCGGAATAGGTGAACTTAAAGGGATCCTCTCCATAAACGCCACGAACATCGACTCCTTCAAAAATTGTACCAAGATCAACGGGGATGTCAGCATTCTCCCCGTTGCATTTCTAGGGTGAGTTGTCTGCTGGTCCTTCAGCACGCGGGGAGGAGGGTTAGGGAGAAATTCAGGCTGAGCCATTCCTTTCCCAATTCCTCATTCTGTTTGTTTCAGGGATGCCTTCACAAAGACCCTGCCCTTGGACCCCAAGAAGCTGGATGTCTTCAAAACAGTCAAAGAAATATCAGGTTAGCAATGAGTTTTAAGCTGGGGCGTTCTCTGGCTGGTTACTGCCAAAACCGCAAAGGGAGACGAGAGGGCAATTTTTTAAGCGCCTGAAGAGGAATGCAAGCGAACAGTTTCTGTCGCTGAGCTACCAGGGGTGGCTCTTGACAAAGGTGGTCAGCTCGCCAGCGTCGCACCCCCGTAACCCCTACGGGTCTCCCATCCGAGGGGCGTGATCTGGCCGGAGCGTCCCTTCTGCTGAACTCTCAGCCCTAGCAAAGGGTAAAAGCAGAAGAGATCCTCAGCCACCCAAGGAGTATGCGGCGATGCGGAGGTGTGCCGCGCTGGCTAAAAAAAGCCAAGTGTGTTTCTATTTGTGGAAAACCTTTCAGCAGCTCCTTAGGGAAGCGTGCTCAGTGGCTTGCATCATCCTCGCGGAGACTCCCTCTCCGGCCCGAAGAGCTCTTCCTTGGGGCGAATGGATGTCCGCGAGCACAAAGCAGCCAGCGGAGCACTCGGCCGCCCTCTTGCACCAAGTATCAATTAAAAGTCATTTTCTTCAGCCCATTAGAAAATGAGCGTAACGTCAGAGCTGGGTCCACAGACGTGACTCCAGTTGCCCTCTCCTTTCTCTCTTCTACCTGTCTGGCTCCCTTCAGGGTAGAAATGACTCATCCCAGAGCTTCATACAGCAGCCTGCAATTTCCCAAATTCTCCCCCTCCTCCTGAGCGCCTCGGCTGAGCAGGGAAATCCGCTTGCCTTAGCAAATCCACTCCGAGCGGCTCTCTGTTCTGCTGTTTCGGCTTTCTCTTCAGTTTTCCCGTTCCCTAAAGGCAGCTCACAAACGGGACAGAGCGATGCCTTTCTCCCACGGCACCGGAGCCAGCAGCCTCCCAGCCAGGGTATCTGCCGGCAAGAGCCGGCATCGCTGGTGGCTCAGTGCGGCAGGATCTGCGGCTCACCGGCAACGCTGCTCTCTTACGTTCCTAAGCCCTCGTGGTGGGCTAAGAAGTAAACTGTTTATAAAACGGGGTTTAAAAATATCTCCCTGCTCCCTAAAACGTCATGTTCCACTTCGAGATGCTCAGATAAGCGTAGGGAAGGCGCAAGCGCCTTCTCCTGGCGCAGAAGGAGGTTCCGCTGCCAATAATGACCGTGAGTTGGTGGGTTTTCTTGTTTGTTTGGGGGGTTTTTTTAATCTTCTTTTCTTCATTTCAGGATTTTTGTTGATTCAGGCCTGGCCTGATAATGCTACTGATCTCTATGCTTTTGAAAATCTGGAGATTATACGAGGCAGAACCAAGCAACAGTAAGTAAATCATGCGCCAGAGCGACCGTAAAAGAAACCGCGTTCAGAACTGCGCTTGTCTGAGCACAGCACGGGAATAAACGGGGTGAGACTCAGCTGTCCCTCAAGTGATGCAAAATGGGAAAAACCCTGCGAGGAGTAGAACACCATCTTCGTAGCAGTAGATAACGTGCCCTGGGCGGGTGAGACCCTCAGCTCCGCGCTGCGTGCGGAGGGCCGCCTTGAAGCCTGGAAGCCCAGGCAGGAGCGAGAGCACTCTTTGCCGTCTGGGGCAAGTTCCGAAGTGCTCAGAAGCACTTTGGGATTTGAGGTAGCTGGGCGGTCGGGGATGGAGACCCCGGGTACCAGGCGGTGCGGGCACCGGCAGTGCATCCAGCCCCCTCCTGGGCTTTCCCCGGGAGGAAGGATGGCTTGGCGGACCAGCGCAAAATAATAGCTGTTCTACTTACAACCGTTGTCGCACATCATTTACTCGACAGAGTGCAGATGTCCTGCCAGTTTTAGCTTAAAAAGCCCACGCAAAACCAGATATGAGTATTGCCGTTGATTTACAATAGGTGTGTCATGTACCAGGCGTTAATTTTAGAGGGCTGAGCCGCATCTTGCTTGAGCAGAATTCAGTGCACAGCGATACACATTTGAAAACCAAAAGAAAAGCGCGCTGAGTAAAACCCTGCTTACTAATTCTCTTTCTTCCATGTGCTTTCTTTTGTCCATCTCCGTTTTAGTGGCCAGTATTCCCTTGCCGTTGTCAACTTGAAAATACAGTCCTTAGGGCTGCGCTCCCTGAAGGAAATAAGTGATGGAGATGTTGCCGTTATGAAGAACAAGAACCTCTGCTATGCTGACACCATGGACTGGGGCAGCCTGTTTGCAACTCAGAGCCAGAAAACAAAGATTATACAGAACAGAGATAAAAATGAGTGTGGTAAGTCAGTGCTGCCTTCTTGCTCCCCACGCTGAAATACAAGAGTAATTTGAGCAAGGCTTTTTTTCTCTCTGTTCTCCTGGCTGCAAAATTCCTCAGTGATACTGCTTTAATGAAGGTGCGAGGGAAAAGCGGGATTTTTTTTCCCACCGAGGGTGTGGATTTCATGGTCTCCAGCCTATGGGAAGGAGCTGCTTCGCCACTAAGGGCATAGCGAAGCCACATAGGTTGAAGGACACTGAAGCTAACTGCAAACATTGGACTTCTTTGACAAGGTCGAAGCTGTTGTTCAACTGTATGTTGACTGCAGTGGTCCCTGGGCCAAAGCTGTTGTTCAACCGTGCTGCTGTTGACTGCGGTGGTTCCGGGGCCAAAAGCTAATTATTTTTCTTTGCAGAATATTAATTTTTTGTATTTTAGAAATTGATCAGAGAATCACAGAATGGTCGGGGTTGGAAGGGACCTTCAAGACCACCCAGTTCCCACCCCCGTGCCCATGGGCCGGGACACCTTCCCCCAGCCCAGGTTGCTCCGAGCCCCATCCAGCCTGGCCTGGAGCACTGCCGGGGATGGGGCAGCCACAGCCTCTCTGGGCAACCTGGGCCAGCGCCTCACCCCCCTCGCAGGGAAGAATTTCTTCCCGATGTCTAACCTAAACCTGCCCTCTTTCCGTTTAAAGCCATTGCCCCTTGTCCTGTTGCTACAGGCCTTGGTAAAAAGTGATTATAAGCCCTCTTTAAGCATTAAAAGGCTGCAGTAAGGTCTCCACCGGGGCCTTTTGCTCTCCAGGCTGAAAAACCCCAACCCTCTCAGCCTAGTACTGGTCTAGCTTTATTTTACGGCTCTTAGGCTGTCACAGAGGAGCACGTTCTTATTTCGAAAGGCCAGAACAGAAGTCACACTTAGTTTCAGGCTTTGGGAACCAAGAGAAGCGTGATTATTCCTCTTCCACACTGCCAGGACCGTTCACGTCTGCTTTGGAACAGGTTGGAGAAACTGGCTGGTCCGAATGGTGCTGTGTTTGCCCTCTGGTCCTGCCTTGACTGTCGTGACTTCTCTTGTCTCTCTCCCCCAGCTGCTGCCAGGCACGTTTGTGACCCCCTGTGCTCGGACGTGGGTTGCTGGGGCCCAGGACCCTTCCACTGCTTCTCCTGCAGGTTTTTCGACCGCCAGAAGGAGTGCGTGAAGCAGTGCAACATCCTGCAAGGGTAAGGTGTCGGGGTTGGGGGTGCTTGAGCTTTGGGCGATGGTCTGGGGGGGTTTGGTTCTTATACTGTGTTTTAGCTAGAAGGGAAGCAAACCAAAAAAATAGGGTCTGTGGTCGCGTGGGATTTCGCTGCCTTTGCAGAGACGTATGTGAGCATGGGACCTAGCTAAGGTACCTCTCCTTCCCTGTTCAGCATCGCTTAGGAGTTTGCTCCTGCCACGGTGCCTGCCGAGAAAACAAGCCCTTGAGGCCAGGAGAAGACTATCTGGAGGCCCAAGGAGGCTAAGCCTTACACTTCCTTCCCACAAGAAATACAGGAGCGTTAAAGCCCCGGTGGAAATCCAAGCTATGCCCGTCGTGTCAAGCACATCGGGTGGGAGCTGGAGCCATTTGCAATTCCCGGGCGCTCGGTCGCCCCTGGAGCCAGGGCTTGGTGCTCAGCAGCTTTCCTGACTGCAAAGGGACTCTTAGGTTTGCTCAAATGAGCGGCTTGTCCTTGCAGTTTGCAAAGTCGCAGACAGGGGAGACTGAACTTCCCTCCAATTTCAAGCAAAATTACGGCTTCAGCCTCACTCGGGGTGAAGAACTCGTATCGCTGCCCGTGTGTCAGGACCGCAGCTGGGTTTTTCAGTCAATTCAACAGGCGACGCAGGTGGGAAAGGCACGTCTAGCACCAAAAATTACAGGGATTTTTTAATAAATCTTTCAAAGTTTGACTTCTAAAAATCACGAGTATTAAACAAGTACTTGACAGGGTGCTGATGCCCCTGATGTTTATATTTGTCTAGCAACTTGCAGTTCAGCAGCTGTCTTTTTTTGTAAGTGAATTCCCCCCGGCAGCTATTATGACCTGAAGGGCAGATCTGGGCATTTTTTGTATCAGATGATGGGTAGGTTTAGTTTAATTAATAACACCATTACTTGAAGTGGAACAGCTTTATTGCTATTGAAACCATCTGTTCCCAACCTCCATATTTTAATGATTCATTGTGTGTTGTAGGGAGGGCATGAATTTAATTATCAGTGCATTGCTGTTTAACTTTCCTAATTATTATTTGGAGCCTTGGAATCACTTGAACCGTTTTTGCCGATCTCTCTGCATCACTACCATTTAAAAGCCTTTGGAAATCGTTGCAAATATTCTGTGGTGTTGGCTTAAAAGGGAAGGTAAACTAGTTTGTAGCGTGCAGTCTGGAGTGCCATGTGTTTCCACCAAATTTCCCTTCCTCTTACCTCCCCTGGTTGCAATGAGCAAGTGCTACTGGTGTAGCCAGGAGGGTCCCCCGTACCTCCTCCTGCCTCCCTCCCTACCGTCACCCCAGTCTCTTTAAACTGGGAGAGTCGGGAAAAGGAGAGATGACCACAAGTAATCAGCCTGGCTTCTAATTATTTCTCTTTTGTTGGTGTTGTTGTTGTTTTCCAGGGAGCCGAGGGAGTTTGAAAGGGACTCCAAGTGCCTTCCCTGCCATCCTGAGTGCCTGGTGCAGAACTCTACTGCGTACAACGCAACCTGCACTGGACCTGTAAGAGCAGAGCAGATCCAGCTTAGCAAACCTGCTCCTCAGAGCATGCATTAGTACTTATTTCTTGTGTTGAGATAATCTTGAGGTCTCATCCTCCCTTCTCCGAGATGGAGCGGGGATGGGGAGCACTTAGAAGTCAAGATGTTGGGGCAGGGGAGCAGAAACAAGAGAGGGAACCTCAGGGCGTTATTTTTCTTTGGTGTCACCCACCATACGTGTAATCCACCGTCACAGGCATTGTAGGGCCTTCCTTTTTTGTGTCTTTTTACGGGCGGGGGGGGAAAGGCTTACTTATGTATGTGATGATAAGGTAATTTGGCAAATATTTCAGGAACGTGTAGCTACTGAACTGCCACGTTGGCACGAACAAATTAAATGTCCTTATTCAGAGGGGGAAAAATGTTTAAAATAGGGGATTAAACCAGTAGCTTTTTACCTTTCTGAAAAGCCATGATAAATTTGTGATCAGAACCAGATGTTTACCAAAAGATAGGCAGGAAGCAGTTTTTACTTAAAACCACGTTCCCTCCTCGAACGAGGTTACAGTCAAGAGCTATGTTAAAGTAATTGCAGGTGTAAATTATGTTCAAAGCAAGCCATTCAAAACAAAACAATTGGATTTTCAAACTTGTTTAACTATTCCAAAACCATACAAAAGCTCCTTCTACAAAAGTCAATGCGGTGTAGTCTTGCTGGTCACCCAGAGTCTTCCTGAATTTTGTTCTGTAATTTTGAGAATACTCTTTTGTGTCACGAAATGTCCAGCTCGGCAATGGTACAAGACGATTTCCTTTTAATCAGGTCAAACTCATATACAAAATTATTTCCTTTTAATCAGATCAAACTCATATACAAAATTATTTCCTTTTAATCAGATCATACTCATATCTTAATTGCAAAAGGCTCATTCTTACTGGGTTTTGGTAACTGAAATCAAATCTCCTGCTTCTGCCACAGATCCTCCTCTGTGCTACTTACGCCAACTCTTTAAGCACCTCTTACCATCCCTTGCAGCCAGGAGTGTTCGACCCCTGCCCATCAGCAGTCTGCAGACTCACTGCTCAGAAACGTGAAGCGTTTCCATCCTCCCTTCTAGCTTAGACCCCCACGGCCTCAGGGACGTTATTAACATTGTAAGCTCCTTCAGGCGCTGACCACCCCCTCGTTCCACATTTGCCCGGCGTCTAGTAATCACTCCATTATAGTGGCCCTTAGACATTACAGTAATTAAAATAATCTTCCTATAGCATGTCTTACTGCCGTCCCACTGAAACCGGCTCTGCGGATCTGGTCTGGTTTTTATTTCGTAGTAGAATTTGACCCAGAAATCGCTGGTTCCTCTGCTTTAAAATATTTAGGGCATTCCTGGTGCTGTTACAGTCTGAATAAAAATGCCAAAAATGCCCAAAGGCAATGCCTTTAAACACAGCCTAAGTGCTTTTCAAAGTAAAAAAAAACCACGTGGACGCCTTGAGTTGCCTGCATTATCCCCTGCTTCTCCCTAAGAGAGGAAAGAACCCGGGCTGAGAAACCAGCAAACAACGATTTGAAGCCACTACTTCGGGGAGGTGTCGGCAGGGCCAGGTCCCTGGTTTTAAATCGTGCGATGGCAGATTGCAGCAGGCAGCCGCTGGGCCCTCTGCTTTTCAGCTTACCCCCCTCATCAAGGTGCCATTAAATTATTCCCCGTTTTAAATGGGAAATGCAAGCTTTCCAACCAGGCGGAAGGCAGGGGGAAAAAAAGCAGCAACACTGAAACTCAAGCAAATAATTCGCTTTGAACATCAAGTACTACCTTTTGTATGGTCCGTCCTACAAGAGCCAAGAATATGAGGTAGCAAGGCAATAAAAACCAGATGATGCTGCGGACTTCCAGCAGCGGAAGGCATTTCGATTTACCTTCTGAATTTCCTCCCCAATAGGCTGCTGTACGGGCATTATAAACGAGCTGTTTCTCTTTGCAGGGCCCTGACAATTGCATGAAGTGTGCCCATTTTATAGACGGGCCCCACTGCGTCAAGTCCTGCCCGGCGGGGGTTCTGGGTGAGAATGACACCCTCGTCTGGAAATACGCCGACGGGAATGCCGTTTGCCAGCTCTGCCATCCAAACTGTACGCGGGGGTGAGTAAAACCTTGGGCTGAAGGAGACGGCGGGGGGAAAGCAAGAAGGGAACAGCTCGTCTCGAGCTCTTGCTCTTCCTGACGGTCGGTCCCGTTTCAAACCACCGAGAAGAAGAAATAAAGAGCGGAGAGCGAGAGAGGTCAGGAGGACCCAGGTAACGTAAGCAGAGAGCGGCAGACTTTGTGAATAGGGCAAGTTCAGTGGCACTTCTTTACGCAGAAGGGGGGAAAAAAAAAAAAAGGAAAATGTTTTAGGGGGTTTGAAAGAGCTTTGTTTGTTGATTTAAATAGGAAACTGCCGGGAATTTTACAGAACTCACCCACCAGTGATGCGCTTTTTTTTTTTTTCCTCACCTGGCTTGGTGCTGGGTGCTCTGGTTTTGGGAGGAACATCAGTGACATCTGGTGGATGCTGGGCTCCCAGGGCCCATTTTTCTCTGCGCCTCTCATTTTTTTAGGAGGGACATCCCAGTGGGGTACCACAGTCCTTTTCTTTTTTAACTTCTTCCCATATGCTAGCCCTTGGTCTGAGTTTAAAGCCTTGCTTGCCTCCTGAGTATGGCTTTATTAACGGGCACCGCAGTAAATCCAATCTGTAGGAACCACTTTTGGCCTCATCTGGGGGCACGCTTAAACCGGCAGCTGTCACGAGCTGTGAATCGAACTGTATTTAACCTACGTGACAATAAGTAACAACGGTCTCCTCTCTCGGTTTCCTACCCGCAGAGGGCACGGGATGCGCAGTAGAAGGTTTTCGGGTTTCAGGCTTGGTTGTTGGACTGCGACGCTTTCAGCGGAAAAAACCAGCCCACGTTTGCTCTTTTCCTTCACAGGCCCCTGCCCCGTAGCCTGCAGGTCTGTCTGATCCCAAACCCTCAGCAATATGCCTGTAATACCTGTTGCAAGAGAGAAGTTACAAACATACTCAGACCACCCGTCGTCCCATTGTGTATTAGCTAAGCCAGCTGTCAGGTCACTAAAGAGCAGAGTGCCCAGGCCTCCACCTTCATGGAGAAAAGGAGACGAAGGGTTAAACCAGCAAGGAACAGCCTTTCCTAGTGCTCGTAGTGAATTCAGTGCTCTGGTTTTCAAATACCATGATTTACAGCGATGCCCCCTGAGTTGTGTTACCGTCGCAGGCGAGGCTTATCGGGGCTTCCCATCACATGCCTGAGAACAACGGATCTCAGTTGAAAAGGGTTGTTAATAACTTTGCTCTTTATTAATGACCTCGGTAGTCCCTACCGATACGAACCGGCCGTGGTGATCCAATATCCTTCTTCTGACTGGCCACATGGAAACGCGGCTGAGGGCTGGAGCGGCGTCGTGGGTAACCGCACCTGACCAAGGCTTTCCGCTGCCTGGCCTGGGGAGCGAGATCAAACACGAGACCCAAATGAATGCAAACTTGGAGAGCAGAATCTGCCAACCGTGGACGTAGCAATGAGCCACGTGGAGGCCCTTTGTGCTTTTTCATCAGAAAAGCCCGGTCCTGCCTGGCTGTAGCGGTGGATGGGTGTACCACGGGAGTCTGGCGGGTGATGGGGGTAGGGGAAGGAGACATTTTTTAAAATGAGGGGTATCCAACATAGTGTCTTTGGCCCTGTGTTATTAAGGCAGAACGTAAAAAGTTCGATTTCATCTCTAACGTGAAAGACCTGGGCTAAGTTTGCCGCAGTGGACACGCTCAATGGCCCTGTTCGAGTTGCTGCCCACGTGTGGCAGACGAAATGGGCTGTAGCCCTGAAGGGCTCAAGAGAGCTAGAAGAAGGTACCGGTAGTGGTTTTGCTTCACAGATGGGTCATCTGAGGCCGATGGCATTGACGGGTAGGGTGCCAGTGTCAGAGGAGAAATCTGGGAACGTGCAGCCTGGCGCAGCGTTGTCCCCGTGAAGGCAATCGATCAGTAATGCCACTTACTCCTCTTCACGCCTTTCCCTCCTCGGGCTGCGGGAACGGGATCTGTTCTGCAGTGGGTGGAAAACATCTGTCTCGCCAAGTTTTTGCATCCCTGGAAACCACAGTCTCAGCGATTTCTGCATGACAAGAAACAACAACTTCATTTCTGTCCCTGTCCAGTTTCCCAGCTAGAGCCCACAAAATCTTATCGACATGATGAAGTGCGCTGACTTCAGTAGTCGTGCAAGTAAGGGCTTCCCGGATCTGGCTCTGTTTTCCTTATTTGAAGAAGCTGCGAGTAAAGGGGACTTCTCTTCCCGGCTCAGCTTTGTCACCAACTTTGGTTTTTTTTACTTCAGGTGTGCTTACTGGTAGTGCATCGCTTCTTTTGTACTGCTGTGAAGGATCCTATCTAGTCTCATTTTCTTTGCTAAGTGGGTTTTTCAGCCTTCATTAGAAAACAGAATGGAGGAAGCTTTCTCCTGCCCAGCCCAAAAGACCCCTTCTCTCCCATTTCTCCTGTAATCTCTTGGGGATTTTTGTGCACCAGCTTCCTGTTGCTCTGCCTCTAGTACAGCTGAGAAAATAAGCTCCAATAAAGAGAGCAACATCCCCAAAGCCCTGGAATGACCCCATTTATACCTCCGGCAGCTATTGACACACACCAGCTTAATTCATCTGCTAGGCGTTGAAGGATTTGGTTTTCCCTTGCCGCTCTCCCCGAGTACGGGAATTAAATTCGGCCACAGCCGCTGGGGTGGAAGAGCAAGGAGGAGAGAAGCCACCACGGTAGTTCGTAGCTGTGGCTGACGCGTCCTGCCTCCGCCTTGGCTACAAAACGACGTGCCTTGCCAGTCTTCGTGTTAAATGCCAGGGGATTTTTGGCAGGGGGGTGAGAAAGCAACCAGAGGTCCGAGAGGGAAGGTTGCAGCAGCACAGCGCACGTGCGATGCCTTTATCACGCTGAAGGTTAATGAGAAGGAAAGGGCAGAGGGAAGTGTTTTGTAAGGCTCCAAAAACCCCGCGGTTTTCCATTTCTTTTCTGACCGTGAAGTAGCTGAGGCTGTTACAGCGCGAGTCCCCTCTGAAGGGCCGTAAATCATCGCAACCTGGCTGCGTTATATCAAGTTAGGAACTATGGGTCGAGGAGAAAGTTGTTAAAATCTTGATGGATTTGGGAAATAAATAGCTGTGTCTGCACTGGGATGAGTAATATTTACATAGACAGATGAGATCTGAGTTCGGGATGCGATAGTTTTCAGGGACTGTACACAGCACTAATTTTCCACTAAGTAGAGAAATATTTCAGAGGCTACAACTGCTGCTGGATTCCAGCTGATAGATCCATAAGATCTTGAGGCAGTTCATAACACAAGGTCACATTTCTCATTTTGCTTTCTGTAAGCAGGAGGAAAAACGATTCAGGAATGGAAAAAGTGATTGTTTAGATTCCATAAACCCTGGGTTACTTATGTTAGGTGTCATCATAAAATCCCACATTAAGAAAGACGGTTATATTTAGTCCTGGATGGATATTTGTCATAGGCCTTGTTTCTTCTGTGACTCGTGAAATGAATCAGAAAACCACGTGGGATTTGAAAAGCACAAGCTGATCTGTCATTTTCTTCCCTAGCACCTTTTTACTTTATCCCACCAGAATTTGTACTGATGGATTTGTGGGGGGAATAATTTAAAAGAAGAAGGGGACAGATGAAAATCTACACTTTTCCTGCTTCTACTTTCTGGTGTAGGAAAATAACTGGTCGGTCATTCCCCAGACTGTAGGTGCTATCCCCCCGGCCAATTTTTTTTTTTTTTTTTTGCTGTTAGGAAGCGCATGGAAGACTCGCCATCATAAATCAGCATGGCAAAGCAAAATCTTTTAGGAAGAGGTAACCTGAGGGACCACAGGCACATTCTGAATTGAAGTGAGGTCTTTTAATTTCACATCCTTACTGGGAGCAGCTGCCCAGGCTTTGTTGCATGAGCATGTAGAAGCTCACATCCGCGTGGCAGAGCATACGAGGACGAGGTCTTGGGTCCTAGATCTGTTGAGCACCCGAGGAGAGAAGCCTGGTGCAAAGCGAGACGCGTCTCCCGTGAGCGTAAGCAAGCTGGTGGCTCTGCTCTGCACGTGCGGCTTCTCTGCGCTTAGTTACACAACTGAGCAAACAAACCAAGCCGTAGGCAGACAGGGAACGCTAACAAAGCTGGGAGTCCAGATCCGGGAACCGGTCTGCACAGCCCTTCCAGCCTGTCCAGGACACCGGGATGCACATTCTTGCATGGGAGCCCGGTGAACTCGCAAGACCTTCCAGATGCTGGATCTTGGAGCACTGCGTTGGCCCAGAAACAAGGCAAATACACGAGGGAAGATCAGAGTAATGAAAACAAACAAACAAACAAAAAACCCAGTAAAATGAGCGATTGCTTCACCTCTTCCTCCCCCAGACCTAGATCAAGTTACGAGATAAGATCTGCAACTTCACCTGCCATTTTGAAATTTTTCTCCTCTCGACGAGAGGGAATTCAGAGCAGCTTTCCTGGCACAGGCTCACTCTTTACCCCCTACTTGACCTCCTCCGGAGTCGTTTTGGGATGGTCCATTTTCTTTTCAGCCAGCGCAGGGCGTGGATACCACAAACTGGACTTTTCTCCTTGCTGTGCTCTGTTTTTCAGAGGTGATGTAACCCTCTCTGTAATGCTCTCCTTCCTCGGTAGACACCACAAAGACCACAATTCCCATGAAGAGTATACGTCTTGTAGCCCAGCAGCATTTAGGGAATGCACGGTGCCTCGCACACCCGGTAGACCGTCAAGTGAATGCAGTCACTGTGTTTCCATCCGTGCTGGTTTTTTTTGCATTGGGCTGCCAAAATGAATTTGGGGCATTTTAAACTCAAACGGAGGGTGAATGGCTCGCTAGTAGAGTTTCTGGCTCTCTGGGTGAGTGTTGTGCCCGTGTACATTACCGGTAACGTAAGACCTTGGCTTCTGAAAGAAAAATATCGTGGACACGTGCCAAGAGACTGCAGCCACAGGGAGCGCTGTCAAATCCTGCTCTCCGATGGGAGCGTATATCTGATACCCAAGTTTTCCGCTGCGATAGAAAGTCTGGAAATTGGCATCTTTTGCTTATCAGGAAACAAGGTTTATGCAGGAGCGTCTGCAGTGACACGTTTCCATGGGGCTTTCTGCCCTTCCGCAGGGGAGAGGCTGCTTCTGTCCTCCTCCACTGTCAGCCCTGAGCTTCTGCACTAAGACAAATGTCCGCGGGAGCCCAGGTCCGCTTGAGTTTTGTGTATCTGTGTCCTCCCCCTATTCTACCACATGATAGAAAGTTGTTTCAAAATATTCTTTAAACTGAGCATGCAGCATAACTGTGCCTCTACAGAAAAGATTTTGGAGCAAGGCCACTGACTGATACTTAATAGAGTGAGTGAATGACTATTATAAATTCCTACGTTAATACTTGGACTGCTCTGAAACACAAACTTTTCAATCAGTAGCACTCTTCTTAGTTGGAATTATAGAAGTATGTAAGCCAGAGCTAATATGTTTGTAACGTTCATTTGTTTTTACAGGTGCAAAGGGCCAGGTCTTGAAGGCTGTCCAAACGGGTGAGTATTTCATCTGCTACAATTAACGACGGAGCTGGAAAGAATGCATGCGTGTTTACATTTCCATACTGGACACTGCAAGGCTGGGACTAAAGCTAAGCCTTCAGCTCTGTACAGGGAAGTGACAGATTAGAGCAGGCTCCCATCTGTAAAACTGATTTAAAGAAGTAAGAAATATTCCTACTGGCACAAGACTCCAAAACCTTGTTCTGCTTAGCTTGTTTGTCAAGGTGAGACCTGGGATCTGTTACTGAAGAACAAAAGGAGAGCCTGGAAAAAAAAAAGGATTAAGGGCTAGTGGCAGAGAGAGAGATGTTTAAGACTGATACGGTGACCTGCATTACAGGGGATTCATCTCAGAGACCCAGGAGGTCCTTCCCAGCCCTCTGATCTGTAACTCTCCGACCGCTGCGTGCACAGATGGACGTTCATTCTTCACGCGATCTTGCGTTGCACTGTTTGGCCTCATGACTTGCTTTATAGGTCATGCAACAAGTGAACAGGCTTCTCCGACTAAGAGAGAGGGATTTAGTTTCTGGCCACAGTCGTGCTATGGCAAGACAAATCCAGCCTAGAAGTAGTGTTAAAACGTGACTTTATTGAATAGTAATCCCTGGGGCAGCTTAGAAAGAGCTGTGGTGGATCTCCATGTACAGACCAAAAAACAACCTTGGAAAACAGGTTTTTCTTTTCAACTTAACTTGGAAATGACCCAGGCTCTGATAAGGAGGCAGCAATCTGTACGTATAACGTGGATGGTTCACACGTTACCCGGCCTCAGACATCTGTACTTGAGGAGGGCCAATGATCTGAAGCTCATGCTGACCCTTACAGCATGGCAAATATCGGCATCACGGGTTTCATGCTTATGTGCTCGGTGGGTTTGTCAGGCGGAGGAGAAGTCCTCTCGCTTAAGCTATGAGGATCAGCTCCAATTGCGGGTTTGAGAGAAGAGTGAAGGGCTTTGAGCAGGTTACTGGATGAGGAACTTAAAAATACAGATGCCCAAGATATCCGAAACGTCAAATAGGCTTACGTGGATGTCCAGAGTGTGCGTTTGATCAAAAGCTACGGCTTCATGCAACCTCGGTATGTTTTGGTTTTTTTAAATCTTACACCTAAGCGGTTTTTTTTCTCTTTCTGCACCCCCTCCTGTCTTGCAGCTCCAAGATCCCGTCTATCGCAGCTGGTGTCGTCGGAGGTCTCCTGTGCCTGGTGGTGGTTGGCTTGGGCATCGGCCTTTACTTGCGGAGACGCCACATCGTCAGAAAGCGGACCCTGCGCCGGCTGCTGCAGGAGAGGGAGGTGAGCACCGCCGGCTCTTTATGTGGGACAACGGGTGCCAGCCTCCTCGTACTAGAGAATTAAAGCACCATCATCCGCCTCGTAACTCAACAAGCCCTTGGGTTGGCAAACACGGCGTCTGCCGCCGCGCTGGTCGGAAAGGAGGCCGTGTGCACCTAACACCTCCTCCCTCTAGCTCAGATCTGGTCCTGCTGGATATAAATTTCAGAAGCTTTAGAGGATTTAGATGTCTAAATCCCAATGAAAATCATTGGGATTGCGTGCTGGGAAAAAAACTACGCCTTCAGGGTGAGGTGCAGGGTGTTTGCTGAGCCGTAGCACCTTGCTGTGTAGACTCGCAGCCTCGAATCGTTTCTCCCTCCAGACAAGCCTTGAGGCTGCTGTGGCAACTTGGGCGCTTTGGAAAATTTTACGCCTTGATCGGGCCTATGTCTGATCCTGAGGAAGAAAACGAGAGAGAAAGGAAAGGAGGGAAAGGAACTGAGGAAGTGTTTGTGTCCTGGCTTCGGTTTGTTTTTAGCACAAAACCCCCACAAAACCATCAAAGTGAATGGTTCACCCTGTTGGGCATGAACAAGATTTCTACACTGCTTTTTGTTTTCTGGATGGTTTTGTGTGCTTTGCAGCAGCACCCTCTGGGTACCTCACATATAAAATAGCAAAATTCATGATCCTGGATTGAAGCTGCTCTTGCAGGATTAGCCCCCTTCTCTTTCTAGTCCAGTCCGAGTAAATAATTAGCAAAGTGTATTTAGCATACTGCTAAAAGCCCAATTGCAGCTTCCTTCTGTTGGGGCTTTGCAGAGTCAGCTGTTAAAATCCTTAAAAAAAAAGCTGTCCTGCTTTTTAATGCACTACCTACCAATATTTTACATACCCCTGTATTCTAGAGTTGTAGAGACAGTAGAGTTCAGATTGTGCTCAGCTTATCTGGACTCCTCAAAATGAGGAGATTTCATCACAAGAGAAAGATTGCTAGCCCACTAAAATCAGATTGTATCTAGCTAAATACAGTTCCGTTCAAAGGAAAGGAAGAGGAAAAATCACAAAGCAAAAAAGCCGATGTATGCATCAGAACGGTGTTAAATATCTCTGCCTGGAGGGCATTACTGCTTTTTGCAATAAGGTTTAGGTCAACTTTTGAAAACACCGATAGCCAATTCAACATTGCCTTTTTTATTGAGAAAAGAATCACTCTCAGAGTTTCAATTGCTGCTCGTAAACCCTGCGGTCTGGGAGAGCCACTGGTACCATGGGAACTTCATCCAGTTAAACAAGAGCAGACCTGAAAGGTTGCAGGTGATTCTTGCCCGTTACTTAAAACACTTTCATAATTTATTCTCAAGTTTAAAAAAAAAACAAAACACAACACCCTTCTTTAGGATCTGTGATAATTACGTTGCTCTCCATGCCGTGTATTTTAAGGCTTTGAAGTCAAAGCCTTCATTTGAACAGTAGTGTCCCTTCCTTCTCCTTCAAAACGGCAGTTGCCACTCTGTGATTGATTTTACCTCTGAAATTTGGAGCAACTTTAGGTGTTTATTGCTGCAGGTCAGAGTGGAGCTGTCCTCCTGTAAACTTCATGTGGGATAAAATGTTCCTTATTTTAAAGGAAGGGTTTGCTTGCTTCCCCAAACCATGCTGCTTGCTGTCCTCCCAGACTGTATGGCATGTCCTTCTAACGTCATCTTCTCTCTGCACCAGCTTGTCGAGCCACTGACACCCAGCGGCGAGGCGCCGAACCAAGCTCACCTGAGAATTTTAAAGGAAACAGAATTTAAAAAGGTCAAAGTTTTAGGCTCTGGAGCTTTTGGCACTGTTTATAAGGTAAGATCACCCTATTTCTCTTCCCGTTTTCATCTTGCTCCCTCATGCGGAAGCCACCCAAACAAAGCATGAACCAGGACCTGTGATCATTGAGTAGATTATTTTTTTTAAACTAGATTTTATAGCATATATATATTGAATGGTAGAGAGGTGACTCAGTCATCATTAGTTGAGTTACGAAGCGGGTAACGTGGGAGGTTTTGCATAAGATGTTGCCAAAGCCATGCTGCTGAACCTGGAGGACAAAGGTCTCAACTTAAAAACTACCACAGCCAAATACACCCTGTTGTGAATATTAGGAAAAAAAAGAAATGCGCTTGGTCAGCTCAGTGCTAAGCCATTTTTCTGTGTGCCCCGGGGTCTTGTTTTTATAATTGTCAATCACTTTTTTCATTAGAACTGACTCAAACGTGTGAAAACGTCTACATACCTTCAGCTGTGTAGGTCCACACGGTATTTTTTCTCTTGGCGTTTGTTCCTCTTCACCAAGTTCCACTTTTCTGTGCTCCTCCTTTTATTCAGGCTACACGTTTGGGGCTTTGCCAGTAGTACTGAAATAGAAACTGTAGATTCATATATCTCTTTAGAGAGCTGTCTGTTCTGAAACAGGCTTCCAGCTCTGGCTAGGAGCTTCAGGGGCACAAATCCCATTGACCTCCGAAAACGTGCACCTCCATTGCTGGATGCGTCAGCAGATTGTCCTCGCGGTGCCACGCTGCTCATCTGCCGCCTAAATAAAATAGCCTCCTGACACTATAGATGTGGAGCACTGAACCAGTCGGACATAAACCTACCTGCCGCTGCATGTGGTTGGGACTGGATTATTTGCACAGTATAGATGCCGTCTTGTTTTCCTGAGAAAATGCCAGTTCTTTTCAGCCCATGATTTATAAATTGGAAGTGGCAAGGTTTTGCACATGCAGTTGCTGTGATGCGCTACTTAATTAGATTTCCATCTGCAAGCGTTGCTGTTTATGCATCTCTTAGGCTATTTCTACAGGGAAGGTCATCAGCATGGCTTTTCAAAAAAATACGGTAGAGGTGGCTGAAAGAGAAATACCACTCACTCCACTAACAGGATTTTGTTAACGCCCACGAGACATGGTGTTTGCATAGTTTTGTTGTCTGCCCTGTCTTCCCATTGCTCAGAATATTTAAGCCTACTCAGAAGATGTAAAAAGTATGTGTAATTGGGAGAATTAACCTGCAGATGTGAGACTGAGTAACGCTTCGTACTTCTTTTTGGTAGGGACTTTGGATCCCAGAAGGGGAGAAGGTTAAAATTCCTGTTGCTATTAAAGAGTTGAGAGAGGCTACGTCACCAAAAGCCAACAAGGAAATACTCGATGTAAGTTTTTATGTTTGTTTTGTCAAGTCGTCAGTGATCTCTGGGTTTTCCTCTGTAACAACTAAAGGAATTTCAAGATTTTGGGTGGGAAGAAATACTTTGCACCCCAAACTGCATTGCCGCCCAGTCTGTCAAGTGCTTTTGTGTCTCCTGTGAATCCCTTGCTCGCGGTCCAGATACTGATGTTTTACTCGTGGGGTAGCACCTCCGGAGACGTCAGGACCATACACGTACAGCCAATTCTGGTTGCTTTATTCTGATGTTTCAGGCCTTGAACTATGGCATTCATTGCCGTTATGGCAGTAGGACTAAAACCAATAACAACATCTCTCACGGTTTTTGAATCCTGACGTAGCAGATGGTTGTAAGCTAGTTGCTTGGTTACATAGCATTAAATTAACTGTAAATCCAAAAGAAAAAGATATCCCAGCTGTCTGATTTCTCTGCCACGAACAGCAAGAAATTATCTTGCTTCCCGAAAGAGGCATGGGAATTTTATTCCTTTGCTTGGATATAGCTCATCACTTCAGAAAACGGGGAAAAAGGCTGTATGGGATGCTGTTTCAGGAGCTTATAAATGTGCGAGTTAACAACAGGTGAGCCAGAGTCCTAAATACAAAGTTCCCCGCGTTTGAAATAGCTAAAAATCTGAACTCTCCCGCTAGATCTGAAGCCGTACAACAAAAAGCACCAAGGATATGTATTTATATACGAGGAAAGGAAAACTGCTGAGTGCGGAGAGGAGCACTCGGACGTTCAGTATACGTTCAGTTCAGCTTTCCTGTGCTGCGGTTCAGTCCTC
>JANZLQ010000009.1:5511716-5528864 GCA_026212715.1 Elanus axillaris | reverse complement strand
CCTCCTCCTCCTCCTCCTCCTCCTCCTCCTCCTCCCCCCCCCCCCCCTTGTTAATTTTTAAGGTGGCAAAATCAGTCCCCAGATTGATCCTTGGGGCATCACTTGCCCAAAAGGTCGCCATTCACAATTGTTAGCTTCTGTTTGATTTTTTTGGTGTGGGTTCAACACTTGCCCGTAGCAACCTCTACCCCCTGCAGCGATGCCTGACCTTCAGCGTACTCCTTTGTGCTGCTCCACACTGAAGTTCTCCTCAGAGTCCTCGTAAATCACGCATACGGCTTTTTCCCACCAATGTGTCTGGTGTTGCTGCTCCGATAGAGTCACGCCAGATTTTTGGACGTTCTCTGACTCTTTAAAAATGTACTTTTGGAGGGGGAAAAAAAACGGAAAGAAATATATTTGTGCCTGGTAAGTAACCAGCAGGAGGCACGTTCCCTAGGAAGCTTATTTTTGTTTCTGTTTTCACAGCTTTGGATTAAGTTTTCTTTGCATCTCTAAACATTATCTTTCTCTGAGGTTTGGAGTCCTGTCTTTCAGACGAGATGTTATGACAGAGCAGAGACTCTCCGCATGCAGAAACACTATGAAGTAACTCTTTGAACACGTCGGTCTCACACATAATGATGAAAACTATCTTAAATCCCAGGCCTGCACACAATTACAGATCTGCTGAGCTTTCTGGATGAGCAGTTCAACACCTTTGGTCTACGGCCATGCGTGTGCACAAGTCTTTTAGCCACCAGCATCTTCAAGGGCTTAGTGTGAAACCGATATTCTGCCTTTCAGCAGCTTTGTGTCTGAATAAGTCTCTGCAGCAAGACATGTTTAGCTGGAAATTTTTTGTCCTATTGGAGCTAGATTATGTGATTTTTATTTTTTTAAGATAGGCTGCTTTCTGTCGGCAGCTCAAGATTTTTTTGTTTCAAGAGCTCTGCTCGCTAAAGATGTGTTTGTGCAATTAAATGCACGCGCGTAGTGGCATCGCGCCAGTTTGTTTGGGTGGTTTGTTTTGGCAACATTAGCAGCACATGGGTGAAGTTCTGCTGAGGGACTTGGGTGGAAGATTCGATGGTGGTCCAGGTTAGCAGTGGGCTTAGGAAGGGAGTGGAGGCTGGAAGGGAATTATTCCCTCCAGTGCTCTGTCATCGCATCAGCATGATCATTTTGGTGTTAACTTTGTAGGTTAGAAGTACTTTTTTCTTAATTCTCGCTTCATAAAAATACAAGCGTGTAAGCTGCTGCCAGCAGAAGCTTATCGACTGGGAGTAATTGTGGTTTTTTAGAAGGATCTTGCAGGAAACTTAAAAATCAGGAGCTTTTTGATTCCATCCACCAAGAGACTGGAGTTGAGGGAAAGGGGAATAATCTCTGTGGTCAGAAACGCAGCTGTTGGATTCATACCTTAAAAGTCAAACTGGCACAATTAGTCGTATTCTTCCTCTTCATATGCCTCACGAGAGGCAGTTGTACCAAAAAAGCACGTATGCTATGGCGAACCCCGTCTAATCATGGGAGGCAGTGAAACTGGAAGAACTTGCCTTTTCAAAGAGGACTTGAAAATAGATACAACTCTGACCTCAGACATAAAATGGATTCTTTTCTTCTATTTCCTTTTCTCACCTCTGCGGTGGGATGCCTCGTTGTCAGCAGGGAGAAGGCAGAGTACCCAGTAACGAGATGCGGAATTGATGACTTTGAGCAATTCATTTATTTTTGCTCGGACTCTTCTCCCAGGCCATTAGTGTCTACATACTCTCCGTAGGGCTGGCCTGTGTGTGCGTGGAAGGTGAGAGTTAAATTCCGCGCTGTGCTCTCCTGAAGTCACTGGGGTTGCACAAATGCAGCCGAAAGAAGGGTTCACCCCCTTATTTGCAAGCCGTACCCCAATTTTATATTTCCTGAACTAAATCCCCAAGAAACCGCATCCCCTGCTATACCTTTTTTCTCCATGACTCCACCGCCACATGGACCCACAATAAGTTTCCTGGAGGGTCACGGTTACTTCTCCTTGTAAGTGTGCAAGCACACGTCCTCACCCTGCAATAAGCGTCACGTAAATTGAAAAAGCAACTTTTTTGCTGACGGGGGGGGGGGTAGGTTGCCACCTGTTTGCGGTGGTGGGCATACGGTTACCACAGAGCGGCTGATTTTTGGTAGCTCGTTTTGCGCATCCAAGCCCAGAGTGTGTGATGCCTACCCATGACCCGTCGTATTGCAGGGAATGAACTATTTGGAGGAACGTCGCCTGGTGCACCGTGACCTCGCTGCCAGGAACGTCCTGGTTAAGACTCCTCAACACGTGAAAATCACGGACTTTGGGCTGGCAAAGCTGCTCGGGGCTGATGAGAAGGAATACCACGCCGAGGGAGGGAAGGTAAAGCGCATGGGCGAAAGGAACCGCTGCACGTTCGTCGGTGTTTGTGCTTGCGCACAAGCCTTAAACACAGGGCAAAAGACGAGAGTGGGGTTTTCAAAGCGCTCAGCTGCCGGCTCAGCGGGCTGCCTTTGAAGCCTGTGGGAGTCCTCTGAAATCAGCCAAAGCAGCGTCAGGCCAGTGGGACTGCAGTGGGAGCGGAGGTAGCAGAGCAGCGAATGCTTTTGAAATTCCCACCCAGAATGTCTGGGAAAAAGCAACATTATTAAAAAAACATTAAAAAAAAAAAAAAGCATGGCTGAATTCATCAGTGTAGCCAACACCAATAACACTGTGCCGTTGATGAAGAAAAAGGCAATGCTGTATATTTATAGCAGAAGAAAGACCTGTCAGACTTGGTTCAACACGCCTTTGTGTTGTGCTACGTGCTGATGGAGGGAATGTGTCCTGCTGAGAAATTAAAGAGAAGCTGCTTGCAAATATTGCGGAGACCATAAATGGAAACCATATGAGGGCAGACCAGTTTGTGTCATATAGCCTGAGATGGGATTTGTGTCCTGTTGTGCTAGGAGAAGGTTAAAAAAATAGCAATTTGACTGTTAAAAATACTGTAAAACTAATTTTTAAGAGGTATTTCTAATATGCCTAATATTTCACAAGTTCCTAGGTTCAACGTAATAAATGAAAATAATAATAAGGGACTCAGAAGGTGCCTGCTCTACCACTCTGGTAGTTGTGGTGTCTGTCGGTTGGGTTTTCCCCTTCTGCAACCAAACTACTGGTTTAAACACCACCTGGTGGTAAATACCGCTGATAAATTTCGAGTCAGCCTCTTACGGCTTATTTGTGAATTTTCCTAGGTTCCTATTAAATGGATGGCCTTGGAGTCCATTTTACACCGGATTTACACTCATCAAAGTGATGTCTGGAGCTACGGTGAGTCTAAAACCAGTTACAATTATTGCAAATGGGCTGGAAAATGGCAGGACTCTACGCAGACCTTTCCTCTTACTATTATGAGAAGACTGAGAGATTAAACAAACAATGGGCCCAAATCACCTATGCAGTAAAGTAAAATTCCCATGAAATTGCATGCTAGCGAGGTGCAGGAGGTTTTGCAGAATATGCTTTCGGGTGATGGGCCCTCCCCTGAAAGGGACTGCAGGTAGGAGACTCTGCTCCGTTCGCTGAAGTTCTGCCGACGCTTTTCTTCAGCAGCTTTACGTGAAATGTAACAATAAAGCCGCATAAGTAGAGGGAAGACTGAAAACCATTGGCCGTGCTGTCGGTCACCGTCTGTCAGTGTAACTCCTGTGGCCTAAAGTATTTGTGCTGTCCTGGTATTGAGAGGACAACGCTAAAAGGGAAGCAAAGCGGGAAGCAATTCTTCTCCTTGGAGGCTTCATTTGATACTGGGTATAGTTCGTAAGCCAGGTTGAAAGAAAGAGGAGCAGAACTGAAACTTTTCAGAGCAACTTACTCCCAAATTTCCATTCCATGGGCTCTTCTATTCCTGGAAAATATTTCATGCAGATGGTCAGACCCTGTGTCCTTTTAGCAAAAGTACAGCCTCCGGTCCTCTTAATCCGTTCACGTATCTTGGCATCCAAAATCTTGTTTTGTATCCTAAGCTACCAGACAATCACAACAGCTACACCACAAGAGAACGTGGTATGTCAGTAAACGACACTGAGGCAGCTGGTTTACACATCTTTTAAAAGCTGCTCTTGCTTGTCTCCAAAGAGATTGTTTTGAAACAAAAATACAACTTCAACTTTTGAAACCACGGGCAGGGTTGGAGGCGGGAGGCGGTAAGCTGCCTTTCCTTTCGGGGCGGGCTGGGAAGTTTGGGGGGTCTTCAGCACGGAGATACTCCTAGCTGAGATTAAAACCGAAAAAAACCAAACCCAAAAAGGAACTCGGGACGATTTCAACCTGTTTTACTCATTTGTCTCCCTACCAAACCACGGCAGAAGACGCTTTTCCCGGGTGGGGCTCTGGCAGCGCAGTGCCCGTGGGAAAGCCGCTCACCATCTTCCCTTCCCACCCTCCAGGCGTGACAGTTTGGGAGCTGATGACGTTCGGGTCCAAGCCGTACGACGGGATCCCCGCCAGTGAAATCTCCTCTGTTTTGGAGAAGGGCGAGCGTTTGCCCCAGCCCCCCATCTGTACCATTGACGTGTACATGATCATGGTCAAATGTGAGTTCGCGTTTGGGGTTGGGAGTGCTTAACCTAGGTCAAATAGGGAGCACAACTGCCTTCGTTATGTCGCATTTGTATGCGCTGCGTTCTTGGCGATCGCACAGAAATAGGGTTATGTGAAAAGAGTGGTGGCACCAGAGTGTGTTCCCGCACCTCGAGCTTAAGCTAGAAGCACAGGAGATGGTTTCACTAGCCACTAATTCAGCCAACTAATGTTTTTTCACCATTCACACCGCTGGCTGATATTGTCAATTATTTTAAACTGATATTGTCAGGCAGTATAAATCAGCATAACACCACCCGCTTTACCTGATACTCTGGGTTTGCGTGTCTAGAAAATGAAATTAATGCTGCCTTTCCTCCGGGCTCCCCCTTAGTTCAGGAATAAGCCTCCTCCTGCAGTCACACACGCGGATTATGTGCTCCTTTTACTAAAGGGGTGCTGTAAGCACAGGCACCGCTGTAATGGCAGATGCGCGTGAGGATCTGGAGTTCCTCATCCAATGTCTCCCTCATTTTTGGATGGCTCCTTTTCGGCACGTGGCTGTTGCTGTAAAGTAGCAGAGGAGCTGGGGGTCTCTGAAGCGCTTTTTGGTCATTGTTGGGGCACATCAAAGAGCTTGTGAACCCCAAACCCCTTTTCCATCTATATCAGCTGCTAAAATGGCAGATTATTACCTGGCTTCCCGTGCAACCCTAGACCGCGACTGCCGCATCCCTGCTCGCTACCAGTGGAGTCTGCGAGGATGCCAATAAGAAGCCCACTAGGTGGCATTTAAGATCTTCTCACTGGAGCAAAATGTACCTGTTCCCGAAACGGGAGCCACGCTGCCACGACCCCCTCGTAGTGCAGCACTTTTGGGGAGCCCTGGAGTGCCCCAGTGTTGCTTTGTCAGGACAGGCACCGCACAGGGAGAGCCTGATCCTGTGCTCACCAAAGCGAGCAGGAACCCGACCCAGATGTGTGCACCTGGCCTGGGAGGTGCCCAGACCCAAAAGCAGCGTCCTGGAAACTCCTCCTCGGCGATGCTGAACCCTACAGACGCCTCAGCCCTGCCAACATCTCTGCTTGCAGCAGTCTCGTCCCGGGTCTTTGAACGCTCTGCCCTAGACCACATCCTCCGGGGCCGAGCCGTCGCAAAGCTCAGCAGCTCCAACCGTTGCCCTTCCTTTGGGCCAGGCCAGTTGTAGAAAGCGGGCGTTTTTCCAGGCACCTAATCAGGTGTCTCTTGCTTTTAAAACACGACTAGTGGCGTCTCCGCATCCCCTTTCATCCCGTTACACTGAATTTAGATGCAAGAACATGAGAATCTGGGGTTTGAACCTTCCATCTGCCGCAGGACTCGGCTGCACGTCTTTCACCACGCTGATCGCCCCGAGTTTGCAGGCTATAGCACAGACCCTGTTGAAGCTGTGCCATTTTGTCTAAAGGAATCCAGGATTCCCGGTCATCTCTTTTATAAGCAGGGAGTATAAACTGAAATGTTCAAAGTTATTGCACAACCATTTTTATTTTTTTTATTTAAGAAGCGTTATTTAAACATACGCAAGTCAGAGATAAATTCAGAAATAGTAGATGGTACCTCTGCAACAGCAGCAGCCTCCCAAATGCTCCACTCTGTCTAAAAGCAAAAAGGGTTTCTTCTTGAATTCCCAGGGAATCGTACTTCTAGCGTGGTAAAAAGTCACCGGCAATGATGAGATTTTATCTAATGCAGATTTCAGATGTCACATTACCACTTCATTTCTCCATTACTGTAGATAGGCTGTTTCTTACGAGTTCAGCCAGACACACTAAGCTTGAGCTTTTCCAACGTGGGGTTTTAGTCCCTCCTTCGTTCTTCCCCAGACTGCCAAGATGTGCATTTTAAATGCTGAAATTCAGAGCAGTGGCTGGTGAATGAACTTTTCAGGGTGGTCCCTTACAGGGGGGACCTTAACGGCACGTATGGTGCTGTTCTTTTCACTGTTACATTTCATTTTAAGCTCTGTGCTTGATCACCAGAAGAACCTTATTTGTGTGGTGCTTTCCCTGTCGTCCCTCCAGGCTGGATGATCGATGCCGACAGCCGTCCCAAGTTTCGCGAACTGATAGCGGAGTTCTCAAAAATGGCCCGTGACCCCCCACGCTATCTCGTTATACAGGTACTAAACCCAACGGTAGGAAGATGTCTGATGGGCATTTCATATGAGGCCCCAAACGATTAGTCATGCATTTGAAAACATGTAATAGCGATAATTTAAGGCCAGATTCACTGTTGCTTTCCAAGTCTTAACACGTTCCGCTAGAACCACAAACAGAATTTCAAGACCGGTCACTATTCTCTTAGGCCTGGTCCCGGTCTAGGCCCAGGAACAGTCTCTACTGCAGTCCTGAGAGGAGAACAGAGTCTGATCCTCTTCGAAACGCCGATATTGTACAGCAGCATAGACAGAGATTGCAGGCCCAAATTCCCCTGAACTCTAGGTAAATTCGGTTCAACACCCAGACCAAGACTGTACATCGTGGACCTCGCGCTAAATTACTTGGTCTCTCGGAGAAGGGGATAATGAGGGCCTGAAGGGAGCCTGCGAGTCCTCTCTCACCCCAACCTGTCCCACAGGGAGACGATAGGATGCACCTGCCCAGCCCTACGGACTCCAAGTTTTATCGCACCCTGATGGAGGAGGAGGACATGGAAGATATAGTGGACGCGGATGAGTATCTCGTGCCACACCAGGGCTTCTTCAACAGCCCCTCAACGTCCCGCACTCCTCTCTTGAGCTCCTTGGTATGAAGCTTTTCCTCTGTGGAAACATGACAAGCAATTTTACGGGTGAACTGCTTCTCATGATGTCTGTGTTTTCTTTCTCTCTCTCTTTTTTAAAAGAGTGCTACTAGCAACAATTCTGCTACGACCTGCATTGACAGGAACGGGGTAAGTGGGATGACCTGTACAAAAGGAGCAACTTCTCCTGTGTGGCTCGTCTTTTTACAAAACAGTCCCTTTAATACTGTTTTTTGTCTACTTCAAACCTAGCAGGGGCACCCTGTGAGGGAAGACAGCTTCGTCCAGAGGTATAGCTCAGACCCAACAGGAACTTTCTTGGAGGACAGCATAGACGACGGCTTTCTGCCAGCCCCGGGTGAGTACGTCTCCCGCGTTCCCATCCCACGACCGCTCATTCGCGAGGCATTTGGCTGTGAATATGATCGTGGTCCTTCCTTTTCCGTAGAAAGGAAGCAATCCCAATGCTTCCTACCTTGCTTTGCCCAGTAAACAGGAGTGAAGACGTGGACGCATATCCTTTTCCTAGACTTTATCTGGCTGCTCCAGCCATTTCTCCCTGCGGCTCCTTCACAAGCCAGGTTCCTCATATTTGCTGTGCGTGCCATCTGGCCCCATGGTGTGCACGGTGATACGTTTAATGCTTTCTACTTGGGAAAATACCCTCTAAAAACCGGCTTTCACCCCTTGAACCATTTCAGCAATATAAACAGCTTTCTGGCGGTTTCACTGCTTTCAGCTGTCAATACACAGAAGGAGGGAGCTGGTGCTGGGTTATGCAGTCATCGTGCTTTGTCCCCTTAAAAATTCCCAACCAACCCTTCCAAGAATACGCCACAGCTAACAAGGGTGAAAGCCCCTGCAAGGGATGGCGTTGAAGTTAAACGTGGAGTCTCTGTTGCTGCCAGTCCTGTGTTTTCTAGGCATTTTCCTCATCTCTAAACATTTTTCTAGGGAAACAGCTTCTGGCAGCTAAGCTCCCAGACTGCAGCTTCGGAACAGTATCTGGGACGTAGCCACCCACACGTCACTAAAATCGGCAGTAGCTCTCTCGCTGGGCCAAGCCATCTTTCCGCTGCTTTGCAAACCGAATTCCTGAAGGTGAACTTCAGGGCAGCGGGTCGGGTGCCGCAGCACGGCAGTCCCTGCCTTTGGCTCTCGGCCGCTCCGGGAAGTTCAGTGAGATGCTGTGTGCAAAGAGCAAGTGGCAGCTGGCTTGAAACTACACCTCAAGTGATGCAAATGGCTGCAGCCGTTACATGCCTTCATTTTCATTCCTTCTAACTTTTTCTTTCTGTTCCAGAGTACGTCAACCAGTTGGTGCCCAAGAAAGTATCTACCTCGGCGGTCCAGAATCCGATCTACAACAACTTCTCTCTCACAGCGAACTCAAAGGTCCCCACGGACTCCAGCTACCAGAATTCACACAGCACAGCTGTGGATAACCCTGAGTATCTCAACACCAACCAGTCTCCACTGGCCAAGACGGTCTTCGAGAGCTCTCCTTACTGGATCCAGGCGGGCAACCACCAAATAAATTTGGACAATCCTGACTACCAGCAGGACTTCCTACCGAAGGAAACCAAACCTAATGGTCTCTTGAAAGTTCCCGCGGCAGAAAACCCAGAATACTTGAGGGTAGCAGCACCAAAAAGTGAATATATTGAAGCCTCGGCATGACCATAGAGAATTTCTTCTTGCAGTGAGGCAAGCCAGACTCTCGGCGAACGACCTGGCTGCTGCAAGAGCAGACTCTTGCTCAGAGCGAACAGCAACTGCAATGCATCAAAAAGCACACCTGCCTTTTTCAGCATGGGGGCTGAAACTGCAAAGCCTATCCGATGGTAGTTTGGGTCTTTTCTTGCCCATTTCCACATAAATAACTGAGGCCCGTAGCCTGCACTCAGAGGCATGTTGGGATGGAGCGGGATCTTCCTGGACAGAAGAAATACGGATGCATTCCTTTCATTTTCAAATGGTAGCATGGTAAGAAGCCACTCTGGGATGAACTTGAGAGCTGTACACATTGTACAGTCAAATTCCTTTCTACAGTCTGTATTTTCATAAATGTTCCTCTAACAGAATTTTCGGATCTTTTACAAGATCAGACACTTGTACTGCTGGTCTGCTTTGTGGTGCTCAGATCACCAGCAGGGGAAAAAAAAAAAAAAAAAAAAAGAAAAGTCACTAAATAGCTTTCCAAAACTCCTGGAACAGAAACAGTTATTCCAAACCACCGGATTTTTACAAATTGGCTCCATATACTGCCTCTTGGCATGAAGCGGAGAAGTGCATCTGGGGAACGTATGGGAGATTCTGCCCAGGGCAGTACGGCGTGGGTCGCTCTGGGGAAAACTAGCACAAGGACCAAAAGCGCATCACACACTGACCACTATTGCTCAAAACTGACAGGAGGAGCTCACCTCAGAGTTGACCGTACGTGGTTATAAAGTGCTCGCTAGTCTGTTTTCTGTCGGTCAAACGCGAGACTTTTTTTTTTCCTGATCTCTTATGCGTCCGTCAAGTTGTCAAAATGCCTTTCTTCTTCAACAAAACTGTTAAAGATGTTGCTGTAACTGAAAAATGAAGTGTCCAATAATGTTTAGCAGACTTTAATTAAATGTCAAGGAAGTGCAAATGGTGGCAAATTGGAGCATTCACGAGACAGACTGGGAGAACCATACTAAATAAATCTGGACTAGGGCAAGAAACACAGATAGTTCTAGCCAAGCAGTTTCATTCCCCTTCTTAAAGGGGCTCAGAGCAGAAATCATTTTCCCTTACACGTTTGGCAAAGACAAGGGATATATCAGTGTTACGCTTTACTTGCTTCCAGGCAGAGCGCTGCCGGTTGCTGTACCACGCTGGGGCAGAGGCTGGGGTGGGTTGCCTGTCCCTTTGGGGTTACGTCTCCTGGCAATGCAGGAGGGGCAGCGAGAATGACTTAAGGAAAGGAAGAAGAACCTAGAGTGATGGAAAGTATTATCTACTTCTTCTGAAACACAGGGCTGCCGACTGCTTCTTTAAAATACCCAGCATCATCTTCTGTTGTCGGTGTGGAATAGGCAGGCGAGGCAAGGCTCAGATTTTAGCTTGATGGGATAAATCAGTCGCAGCAGCAAAAGCAGCTATTCTTTCCAGGGAGCCACGATACAGAACTTCAGATTCTTCCAGCGTTACCATTTCTTAGGAATCTAGGAGAAGTAAAGTGCCTGAAGTGTGAATTTAGTCAGTAATTCAGACGCATCCCCCCAGCAGCTTGGCAGTGCTATTTTAATCGAACCACTAGATCAGAAAGCAAAGGCGCATTTGGTGATTTTGGTACAAAGGCCCTTAACTAGTCGAACATTGGCGGCTTGCTTGAGGGTAGCATAAGCAGCTGAGTTGCAGAGGACCTGTAGTCTATATTAAGTAGCAAGAAACCGTCAAATTTAGGCTGCCACTGTGTTTTGAATATACCAGTATGTGTTTCAGTTTAAGTATTGCATCTGGAGTCCAGGATCAGGCAGCAAATCCTCAGAAAATGGTTTTTACGGATTTATTGAGGAACGAAGGAGAAGAACAGTCATGTGAAATGACCCCTTTTACAAGTAACACGGTGTAAAATGCATTAGCAGCTCGTGTGTGCGCAGTAGCTCATCGACAACACACTGCCAGTCTAAGGTAAAGCAGTATATTGGGTCAAAATCCAAAGATTGTCCTGTTTGGTACATGTGTGTCACCGTGACCGAGTCCCAGGCACAGCGGTGTGGAGGGTGCAGTGATTGACTTTTTGATTATTACTGGCTTGTGTATTTAAGAAGCGAACCAAAATTCAGTTCCCACGTCCAATTAGTGGCAGATTTCTCCTTGCATTCCTGAGAGCCGAGCTGTTGTGTTGCTCTCACAAGCGTGCAACATGTACGCACAGGCAGCGCTGCTTTTCTCCACCCACCGCCCCAGGAGGAATGTACATAAAACCAAAAAAAGATCTTAACAGAAATCACAGATAATTTTCAATTTGCTAAATCTGTTATGTCTTCAAGCAGAACACTGAAAAAATCACATAGTGCGTGTTCTCCCGCAGAATCTTTCCAACACTGTAGCACAAAGGAATTTACTGATGGTTTATTTTAATCTGTGGGCTAAAACAAGAAAGCCACTAAGAAGTAGCAATATATATCCATCTCCAGCATTATGTAGCGTGAAAATGATTTAATAAAGGTTAATACGCTTGCCCCTCTAAAACAACTCAGGAGGGATTCAGTAGCGACTTATTGCTAGAAACAAGGAGATTCATCTAAAAATTAAGCAGTGGAGGTTTGAAAGAGCAAAGCTTTTTAAATGGCTGTTTGCTGGAGGCACGGGTGCTACGCAAGGTGATGCTCAGGGGGTGACAGACATTAGCAATGTACTAAATGATTTCCACTGAGATGAAAAACGGATACTCAAGAAGCAGCTGAAATGGTCTGGTTTTCCCACTGCAGCTCACTGAGCATTTAACAGCAAGGAGCCCCCTGCAGAACATAGGTGCTCACAAAGGCGAACGCCGTCAGGCAGCATAAATCAGCATCCAAAAATAACTTGAAAGTTCCGCCATTGTCTCTTGGGAGGTGTGGGTAGAAAATGATGATTTTTTTAAAAGGCAACTGAATGGGGAAATGTATCGGGCCAGAGCCGCTTTTAAAAGCTAACATAGTCTGACCAATCGAGAAAATTAAAATTTCCCTTTTTACTGTATTTCTCGTGGAAGGCAAAATAAAACCACGCACAAGTTAGTGCTTAGCATCTCTTAATCGTAAAGCAGCAGTTAATATGGAACTGCTTTTGCAATAATAATTTAAGACTTTTAATAACTGCTAAGTATATGAAAATGTAAGTTAAGTCGAGAGTCTTCATCTTACTTTGATGTTTTCCAGTGATCTGTGTACAGTGTCAGCGCGCTTGACTTCATTTGGGCCTTGGGTTGTTTGCTTCTGCTGAAAAGGGAGTTGGCTTGGGAAATCTCTTTCGTGTCGCAATTGGTCTCGTTGGGTAAATTCATCCAAGAGGCCGGGGGCTTGCTTTTGCTTCCAGCTGGCAGGCAACAATACAGGGAGTTTTCTAGAGAGAGCAGTTGGAACTAGATGGTGGTTTCTGGGGCACCTCAAGGTGATGCCCTGTCCCACCACCATCGTCGTCAGATGGGCACCGGAAGCCCCGGCGTTAGAAAATACGATCCTGTGGTTTATTTGAAAGTAAGGGGCTTGTGTAGGTTAAGTAATGCCAGGGACGGAATGCCAGCCAGCCAATCCATACCCGAGACAGCTGCCGAATTTGCCCAGGGACGTCACTGAGGCTGTTGAAGGCTCCCGCGGGTACGGGTGGGAATAGACACACGCGGCTCCTGTCCCTCTCACCGGCTTGAAGCGAAGCCCTCTTGCCGAGATTGCTTGTGCGAAAACCAATGTATGTGGCATTTGTCCTATGGGGTGAATCTCTTCTCTTCCCTGGGAGACGCAGTTAGGGCTACGACAATGCCGCAGGACCCCAAACAGCTTAAAGAGGTCCCATCACAAAGGGCCTGGGGTGTCCTCGGTCTGTCTGGGGGTGCTCCAGGGTGCCAAGGAGAAACTTTGCATTTCCAGACAAGCGCTCATTTTTCAGATTCAGAGTTCAACGTCTTCTGTTGGTCCGACGACCGCTGCCTCTCCAAGTGAGCAGCCGTGGTACTCTGGCTTTGGTTCCCCCCCCCGGGTTTCTCTGTGAGAAAACATCTGAATCGGGACAAAGTATGAAAAATGTACCTGTGGCCTCCTTCCTGATGGAGACCATATACTCCTGAAATGTCAAACTGTGTGTAACACTTAGCAAGAACGCTTTATAATGTTTTATCACCACTGGTTCAAATTTTTATATTGGGATCCCATTTTCTAGCTTTCTTTTTGTAAGCGTTATGTCTTTGTTCTGACGTACGACTTTTAAGGAGCCTTTTTAAAATAATAAAAAAAAAAAAAAAAGAAAAAAAAAGTTTATACAAAAGAAAAATACGACACCTTCAAGTAGCTTGTCAAATGGGCTGCATTAGGACCAAAGATGTAACGTCTTGTTTTCTTGCTTTAAAGAATAGGGTATTGATCACCACTTCCAGAGCCTCTCCTTACAGGGAAAAGCTGGAGATCTCCACTCTTCACTGGGGCTAGGCCCGACCTCCACCGAGCCAAGAGGGCTTGACAGGAGTGTGAGCCCCGTCCATAGAAAACCAAACAAGTATCGAGACCAGGTATCATCACTTCAGGGCCAGACCTACAACCTCTACGCCATTTGGATTCATTTTCTACTCAAGGCAATAGCTAAACAGGGACACAGTGGAGAAAAAAAGAAACAAATACATGAAGTTTTGGCCCAGTATCAGGAAACAATACAATGATGTGAAGACGAGACATGATGAGATAACTGCTTTTTATGTGAGGAGGTGTGTAGGCAGGCAGTGAGACTTGAAACCGATAACACTTTTGGTTGTGTATTACTTTTAATTATGCAGGGGAGTTGAAATCACGGCGCTTCCGTGGTAGGCTTTACTTTCTGCCACGTGTCCTGCCTCCATTCAACATCGCGTGTTTTGGCAGATCAACGGCATTACCGTGGCCGCGTGGAGTGCGAGTTGCGGGTTGGCCAGAAGTGCTGCATGCAACCCCTCCTCCTCCTGCAGGGAGAGAAGAGCGCGGCATTAGTAGGCCGTACCACAATCCGCGGTCAAGCAGACCCTCGGTAGCATCCAAAAAAAAAGGGTTTCCTGAGGAGAAATCGGTAACGGGAGACCTAGCTGGCAAAAACCGTGCCACTCGTTGCACTGCTGAAGTCAGCAGCCGAAATGCCTTTGGCCAAGCTCCAGGGCTGGCGCCCACCAACTTTGCTCTCGTCCTCTTACGTGGTGCAGATGGGGCTGTCGGGATGCACGACAGCGGGGGCCTTGTGGTCCCTTTGTACCCCTCACCTTGAAGTAACGGACTTTTCTGATTAATAAGGTGGAAACCAGCAATCAGACCTGCCGCTAATGACTGGACTGGTTGAAAGCGTTGTTCCTACGTAGCAGATACGGTCCATCGTTTCCAGTCATGCTGGAATTTAGCCAGACCTTTCTCCTTACCTCCCGCAAGCTAGCTGGAGAGTGTGCATTTGCAACCACCATCAACGTTGTCCTTATATTCTGTGAAAGGGAATAAGCAAAGTACAATGGCAGGAGGCTTGGCTCACATAACTAGGTTGGTTTTTTTTTAATCCTACGTTCCTAATATTGTTCTCCTTGAAATCAATGGGACGTTTAACTTGATTACACTGAGAGTATAAAACAAGGCTAACCTTGAGTGATTTTTGAAAATCCCTCGCAATAATCGGAGATCCTATGGATCCATTGCCCATTTAGGCTGCTTTGTATTGATGCAATCAACCAAGTATAAGGTATCATGTCTTGGTTTTAATAAACTGTCAAGCAATATATCCATAGATACAGACGGTACCCTCGCAGCATTGTAAAGTTACTCCACTATGAAAGCACTATTTGTACAATAAGAAACTCCTGACTTTTATACGGTTTAATGGTTTATACTGTTGATCAAAGATTGTTTGTATATTGAGCGATAAAAATGAGGTGTACATTATTCTTTCTAATTGTTTTTAATTTTTGGAGAACGTTTATTGTAATATACTGTTGTATTTGGGGGGAAGAAAAATCAGTGGCTAGCTTGCAGGGTTTGTAGCCAGAGAAGAACTCACATTAAGGGTTCTTTATTGATGGACGTAGATTTTTTTTTCTCCTAAAAGTTGTCACCTTGGGGATTTATCCAGAGCTTAGTGAAGCTATTAACAGGACTCCTTCCTCTCTTCAAGACTCTTTGGCTCTCTGCACGCACAGTGCTGGGGGTTCGTAATGTGAGCAGTAACACAGCTAACACTCGTGACCATTGGAAGTGCAATAGGAAAGCCCAGGTGCTGCTTAGCAGGGCGCTTAATAAAAGCTGCTCTCTTGAATTGCATGGCAGGTTCTCACTTCACTTTTACGATAATAGCAGAAGCAGAGGCAAAGCAATCCCACGAAAGCTCATCCACGTGACGTGTGGCGTATGGAGCCATACTGCTGACCAGTTCCGAATTGCACAGCTCTGAGCGGTACGACAGCAACATGGGACTCCCTCGTAAGGACGGGCAAAATAAAGTCTCGCCCGGAGTCACACTGGTGACAAATTGTTGTACTACACTAAGCAGAAAGAGAAATTCTGTTAGCGAAGCCAGTCAACTGAAGCCCCAGAGTCCCCTCAGTATTGGCGTTTGATTATCCAGCTGGTGGAACGGGTAGCAGACAAAGATTAAAGGAATTGCAGGGTCCTCAACGTAACAGAGCAAAATACACTGGGTTGACAAGGCAGTGAAGAAGAGAGGAGCTGGCACTGTCAGTACACGTTCAGCCTGGATAAGTCCCCGGTATCACAGTTAGTAAATTAAATAATTTTTGTCTTTATAGATGAACTTTGAACACGGAAAAAAAAGCCACTACAGCACCTTTCTCATTTTATTCTTTCCATCCAGTCCCTTCCAATACGTAGGCTGCATGTCTTACCAGCTCGACCTATTTTATGCAGAAATGCCATAGTCTTAATCTTCATATTACTGGTTCTCAGAAATGTCTAATGCGTATTAATGCATGATATTTTTATTTTAATAAAAGTAATTAAATAAATCTTTGCTGGTTTGGCATGTGATTTCCCCCTCCTTTAGTGATCAGCTGGCCTGCGGAAGGTTCTGTATAAGTTAGGAATGATATTATGAAGAATAATAATTAGTATTAATATCGAGAAGGAAAATGAAGTGGATGGCTTACGTCCATGCACCTGCTCTGTGAAGATCAGAAAACAACTTAAAAATTCAAAAGTCTTAATCAGACAGGAAACTGCTGTTCTCCGTATTTCACAAGAGAGGATAACAAAGGCAGAGCAATGCCTCTGCACTTACCCCAGAGAGGTGGGGACAGCGATGGGGCTAAATCCCACTTTCAAAGCACCAAAAGAGAGGAACTTAAAATGAGGAATCGTGTAGGTCTAGAAAAGCGCAGGGATTTGGGAAGGACGAGCAGTCAGAAATTACACTGAGCTCAGTGCGGCCAACTTCATAGGAAGATAAAAAGTGACGAAGGGTGCAAGAGGGGAAGACAGCCGAAGAAACTCAGCTGCAGTTTAACCGCCCTGTCTGCCTTGCACAGGGTATGGTAGGTTAAGATAAGATAAAGGAAATTGCTATTTACAGGTAGGAGAGGAATACAAGTCTCTTCCAAGCCTCACCCTTTGGCGCTCCTGAGCTCGACCCGGGAAAGCCACAAAGCCAGCCTCTAGGGAACTAATCTGAACACTTGATAATTACATCAGGTCATGTAAGAAAATTCCAAGGTGGCCAATAGAGGAGCCAACACGCTCTGAGGAGGCCCACAGCCATAGTCGGACCACCTACCACGGAACCTGGGACAGACCTACATGCTCACTACGGCCCTGACCATGGAAGGGCTTCGCCATTGCTCTTCGGGCCGGTCACACTTCAGCAGTAACGGCTCGCAGACGGTGTCCTGGTTTTGGCTGGAATAAAGTTAATTTTCTTCCCAGTAGCTGGTAGGGTGCTGTGTTTTGGATTTAGGATGAGAAGAATGTTGATAACACACTGATGTTTCCGGTTGCTGCTAAGTCGTGTTTAGTCTGAAGTCCAGGATGTTTCAGCTTCTGCTGCCCAGCCAGCGAGAAGGCTGGAGGGGCACAAGGAGCCGGCACAGGACACAGCCGGGGCAGTGACCCCAACTGGC
>JANZLQ010000009.1:5496580-5511061 GCA_026212715.1 Elanus axillaris | reverse complement strand
TTGGATTCCGCGGCACACGCAGCAGCAGGGCGGGGAGGAAGGATTTTAAAGGGGATCGCCGCTCGGGGACTGGCTGGGGGTCGGTCGGCGGCGGGGGAGCGATTGCACTGGGCATCACTTGGTTTGTATATTCTATTATTATTATTACTATTATCATCATCATTAATTATTTTCCTTTTCTGCCCTATGAAACTGCCTTTATCTCAGTCCATGAGTTTTACTTTTTTTTTCCCCCAATTCTCTCCCCCATCCCACTGGGGTGGGGGGAGTGAACGAGCAGCTGTGTGGTGCTTAATTACCAGCTGGGGTTAAACCATGGCAATGGGCTTGCTCCCCACACCCCTGCCCGCAGGATGAGCTGGCCTGCTTGGAGCCCACCGCTAAGTATATATGGGGGAGTAAGCCCCCGGTCCCACATCGTGCATTATTGTTGCTGTTTAGTTGAGAGAGGAGCTGGAATTACAGATCAGGTGGTGCTTTAAATTGTTTGTTGGGAATTGAAATCTCTAATAAGCACCATATGTGTGAGGTTAGGCACCAGAGCTCTTGTTGCTGAAAGCCTTTTACTTTCAAACCTGTTTTCTTTCTAAAGAAGGCAGAAGGAATGTTATTTAATGGATGTGTTAACCCCAGAGACTGCTGCCTTCAGCGAGTTACAGCCCCGCGAAGCCGAACCGGCTCAGAATTAGCACGGTAGGTGTTTGTCATCGTTACGCAGTATCGTACGGGATGGTTTGCACTTTTATTTTTCCTTTTCTTTTTTTGGGGTGGCACAGACTTACAGATTGCACTAGACTTCACTGGCCACTGCCACTCTCAGGTAGGAGCGATGATGATGCAAGAGATGGTTATTCTTGTCTCGCAGACAGCTTTTATTTAGCAGTATTTGTACTGGCACTCAAGGAACAAGCCAAAGCACAGCTAGTAAGGGTCACAGCTGGTTGTATAGGTTTCCATCTCCCTCTTGGAGCCTGTTAAATCACCAAAAGCAGAGGACCTGCCTGTGAGTTGAATGCTCATGGATAAGAGATACGGCAACGTGACCTCTACCACTGCCCGTGGTAGACCAAGCCATGCCGGGTCAAACCCAGCTGGGCCAGGCATAAACGTACCCAGGATGCGGTTCTGGCACAGCTCGGTGGCGAGCTCCTCCGGGCACGGAGCTCTCCCCTGCGGCCAGACCTGCCGCAATGGTTGGAGGCACACGCAGCTATCTGAGATTTCCAAAAGGAAACCGAGCTTGCAAAGTCTGAGTAGTCTCTAGGGCTTGTACCTCCGCCTTGGCACTTGGGGCCCAGCCAAGAAGACTCCTACAATTACCCTTGCTCCTAGGAGCAGCAGAAGCAAAGCTAATAGTGCCCTCTCTTGGAAGAAAAAGAAACTTTGTCCACAACGTACATAGCTTTGAAAGAGGTCTCCCAGCAAACAGAGCGGAAAAAAATGAGCTTGCATAGGCGATTTATTTTCCAGTCCATTTGGAGTACAGGTTCATGGTACATTTAATCCAACCTAAGTATGGGCTGCTGCTGGAAAGGGTCGCCGCACTGATCTGATGGAAAATTAATCATTCTCTTTGGCGGTTAAGTTTCAGCAGACTTGCAATGCAATTGCATGCATGATAGTGCTGACACCTGACATGGCAATGTCTATTTGAAGGACACAACCATACCCCTTGGTACCACGTGTACGAGTGACAGGATCCTAACAAGTGCGACATCCTCCTGCCCTCGGAAGCTCTTGTGCACGTTACTGTAAAGCACTCCATTTCCATAACGCTGAGTTACCGGGTTAGTCTTTTGGACTTGTTTTCTTTAGGGGAGGAGGATGTAGCAAGTGGCCTTTTAGGCAGTGCCGCAGGAAGAGAAGTGCCTGTAGGTCCTGCCTGGAAGTGGGGAGGAGAAGCACGAGCTGAAGGAAGAGACAGTTTGGAGGAACTACCTACAGAAGTCAATGTTTTAGCCCACGTTTAAGACGTCAGCTGAGGTGTCGGCAGCCTTTTCTTCAGCTCCTTTAACAAAGGGTCGGTGCGATTTCACAAGCTTTAGCTCTGTAGCTGAACTACATACAGGCTGCAGACGGGTGTGCTGCATGTTTCTTAGGCACTCGGCTCGGTTAGGTCCCTGTGAAATCAACCTGTTAGGTTTTGCATGGGAAAAAAAAGACCCCCGTGCATGTCTTCTGCAAAGGGATGGTGGATATGTGGTCTTCTGGTTTAAGCTTTCCATGCAAAGAGGTTTGGTCAGTCGGTACAACGGGGCACAGGTATGTGTATATTCTCTTGCAGCATGCAGTTTCCTATTTTGCGAGCCTGGCAGGTGCTTGTATAGAGGAGGTATTACCTCAAAGAATTTTTAATGGAGTCATAGATGACATTTCAGCCTGAATGCTGGGTTACTGAGTATCGAGGTTGTAATTCAAAATGTTCGCTCAGAAAAGTTCCTTGGGTGAAAGACTGCTGTTCTTTTAACTTCTATTTCAAACTAGTTTAATGACCACAACTTCAATTTTATGCTTTCCCACACCAAGAAAGACCAAAAAATTACCCAGAGGCTATTGGGAAATGAATAAATAGGCTCAGTATAAACTGAATTACCCCAAGAGCACGGATGCCTTCTTTCTCACGCACTTCCCTTGAGCACCTACTTTTAGCCACTGGGATAGGGAAGATATTTTGCTATATAGACCTTTGGCCTGATGACACCCAGCCAGAATTTTAATAATACTGATGGAAACTCGAGGGCAAGCCTGGCTCCAGCCGCTCTTGAAACACTTTTGGCAGGTCACTGCCGTTCACCGAGCAGAAGAGTTATTCCTTGTTACTAGTGAGTACAATGCAATGGGGTCTGATCGGAGCCCCGCTGATTTACATCCACTGAGCCAGCGGTGCTTTATATCAGTTTACAAATTTATGGCTTGTCCTTTATTACGTTGACTACGATTTTTGCCTTGAAATATGTCACAGGGACACTCTTGATATTGAAAACATAAATATAAAGAGAGCGACTGCTTACCCAGAGGTGGTGAGAAATTAGTGCTTGATAAACTTGTAGTGATAATTTATAACAGAATTTCAGGAAGGAGAGGGAGAATGAATTATGTGGTATAAATGCCTTCTCTCCAACATAATATTACTCTACAATAAATATTTTAACACCGGTTGAGCTAAAGAGGCTTCTTGGCTGTGAATTTGCTCTTTGCTGGGGAAATGCATTGGTTTTTCATCTTGCAGGGAGCTTGTACCTTTAGAAAATTCTCACTTCGCACCTTGTTTTGACTTAATACAAATTCTCTCAGTAACACCGCTGATTTGCTCTAATTATGGGCTTCTGTCACAGTGCGCTGGATGCTTTTTATAAGGAAGGTGCATTTCAGCATGTGGCGAAGCAAAGCAGGCAAACAAAGCAACAGGCAACCAAGCAACTAGCAGTGGCTAAGACGAAGTCCAACGGTTGCTATTTCCATCTTCTCAAGGTATCCTCATGTCTCGGCTATAAACACATTCAAATGTGTAAATGCCCCAAAACCTATTTTTACCAATAGAACCTGTTTCATAAACCTACTTCTACCAGGTATAACATTTTCCAGTACTACAGGGGTCTACCTTAATGAAAGCTTAACAAATCGGCAAGTCAAGATTGCTGGCAGAATAACGGTAGCTAAGTGTATCGACTATGGAAAAATACTAACTTGTGCGATGAAGGAGACTACTGTTTGCCTTGGTCCATGCTTCAGTTCCTATGGAAGCGTACGTGGTAGATCAAGAACGACCTAATGAGTTTAACGAAGAGAAGGGGAAGGTTCTTTACTGAAACAGCAGAAAGCTCTGAGAATTAGACTCAACGCCTGTTGTTGCTGCTGAGCCCTTGTGTTTAAATGAACACGATGCACTAGTGCAGACCCTTTAGCACTGGCCTCTTTAAATATTGTCACTTTGTATGGGATTTCACGGAAAGAAGGCTTTGCCAAACTCGCCAGTGGCAAAGCGGCTGTCACAGCTTTTCCCTCTTGCGAGGGCAGGATGTCTTACGCTAAGCAGATCATCAGTGGGGGCAGAACGTCGGTGTGAGCTGCCTTTGTAGATGAGAAGAGTTGGTCTCAGAGGTCTTCTTCAAGAAGTTTCATTGCCTGGCTTGCAAGGTTAGGTTTCTGTTGCTTGTTAAAGTCAAGGAGAAACGCTGATGGACGTTGATGTTACAAACAGGGATGTTCTTCCACCTCCAGGGGAGACGGCAGCAAGAGCACGGAGGCGGCAGCAGGTACGCTGACAAAGCCCACTGGGCAACCTCACCACTGAAAATCTGGCAGCAGACTGGATTCTTAGCAAACCACTTCAGTGCAGCGTGCAAAACAAAGAAGCTGTCAGAAATCCCTCCTTCATAATCATCAGCATGTTTAGCGTTTTAAAAGAAAAAAAGAAAAAAAAGAATAAAAAGAAAAAAAAGAAAGCATGCTTTTCATCTTCAAAGTCCTTTACAAACATCCACTCATTAACCTTCCCAGTCTCAGTATTGCAGCTATCGTGGGAAGGGCCTCGGGGGAAATGGTAGTAAAATTTCTAAATATCCCTTTAAGATGTCGGTTGAAGCACAGATTCCTTTTTGTTTTAACTTGCCACTGAATGCAAAGCACTTCTATAAATACTTCAAATAGCACTAACAATGCTATTGAAATGTATATCTGTGTATACAACCTGTGTAAAAAGTTATGCATGGTTTCTGTCCCTCTTAAGTCCTTAAAACATGACTAATGGCACATTGGCCCTCTCTGCTGGAGTGAATTTCTCTAGGTGAGTCTGCAAAGACTTGCATACCTGATTAACTTTGTAAAGTAGTCCCACCGAAGCTCAGCGAAGCTGTTGCCGGTGCAATATAAGCCTGCAACATTTGCATGAGCAAAGCCCTAATGAGTATAAATAGGCAGCTTGGACCATTACTGTTGTTAGCATAGACAGGCCTTTACGCACAGGTAGGTCCTCCAGGACTTTAGGACTTCTAAGAGGCTGGGTCTCTTTTACAGTGGGATTTTGAATAACCAGATCACTTAGGACCCGATTCTTCAAAGTACACGTACACTTAGACATTTAGACAGTCTCCTAGCAGATGGATTACCATCTGACTCCCACCGCTTTCAAAATGCCGTCCTGATTCATTTAGGGAAAGTTTTCTTTACTCTTTTCTCATAAACCTTCTTAAGCTGTTTTAGGAAAGTAGCCATAAAGTTTAGTTTCCCATCATTGGCTACAGTAAGGTCTAAGAAGCCACCCAAAATCAAAGACCAAGTAATGTGGTCATAGGAGGCATTTCTTCCTGCTCTGAACTAAACTCTAGACGATTTATGTCTTTTTCTCATAGATTTTATTGGCGGATGCAGTTGTGACTGCTTTAGTGTCACACAACTTTGCTGAAGACTACATTACTTCGTTCATTTCAAATGCAAATTTTTAAAGGCTCTGCCATGATAGAGTGGATGCTTGTCTTTGGTTTTTGGGCTTCTGTGGTGACCACCCTGAGAGAGCGACCAAATCATCATAGGCAGGCATCACTGACAATTAAACAAGAGCAGCAGGACTTGCTCTTCACTACTCCAGGTGCAATTTTTACCAGTTTAAGCAGTTTGTCAGTCAAGGGAAACTGTGCAAATGGAAAACTAGATCCATAAAGTTGCAGGTGAGTAACTGGAAACATCAGAAACCTTTCTCCGAGCACGGTTTGCCAACAGTGTTGGAGGCAAAGCAAAGTTGGCCAAATGGGGTAGGACCTTTTCAGTTTTGTGGTGTGGAACTGGTTGCAAGGCACAGGCTAAACCAGCAAGTGGACTACTGTAAGTGGGATTTTTCTCTTTAACTTTCCTGCAAGAAGAAGAGTACATCTGTTGATACAGGTGAAAGCTTTTGTGCAGGCCTGCACAGAGGGACATGGAAGTTCATTATATTCACTTTCTGAAAAGTTTTCACTGAAGCTTTCGTCTCAGCCTCGCACAAGGCAACCTCCACGTCTTTTACTTCTTTGACGCGTATAGCTATCATTTGTTTCCGTCATGCTAAAGGCTTTCCTCCTCTTTCAGGGAAACTTTCAGCACCAGAACGTGCAAAGAGAGCTTGAGTTCACGTTGCATGGCAGACGGGCACCTCCTTTCCTCATCCAAACCTACACCATCCCTTCCTTCTGCAAAGCTCTGTGTGACTACTGAAGCCCCTACACTACCAAAACTTTTCCCCGTGACAGTTGTTTTCCACAGCAGGACTGTTTTGCCCAACTTACAGGCTTGGCCTGGAAGTTAGCAGCGCTAATGGGTTCTGGTTGTGTATCTGGGCATATTTGAGTTCAAGTTCCTGCCCCTGATGTACGCTCAAAACTTTGAACGAGTCCATGTAAGTTTTGATCCACTGCATCAAAATTGCAGAGCTATCGTTTCAGAAAGTTTGGGATTGTAGGAAAAATTATGTTGATTTCCCCCTGTGCAACAAGGAGCAAAATACAGCAAAGTTCAGAGCCCTGTCTTCGCTCTTTCCTCTTTAAGTGTTTTGCTCTCAGAGACATGCTAGCACAAGCACTGTGTGTTTCCTACCATCTCATCAGCTTTCAGAATCTCACATTATCTACAGTATCACTTTGGGGGCTTTTTTTTCTTTTTTAAAGCCTCTCCTTCCCAGTTCTGCCCCCTCCTCTTCCAGTCCTTCCAGTGGCAGGTGAATGCCCGCTGTCCTCAGCGACGCTACCTGTTCATCAATCACAGCACGCGCTGCGCACAGCTACGCTTTGCGAAGACAGCCCACTCCGGAAGCAAACAATTTCAGGAGAAAATCAAATCAGTGCTACTTCTGAAAAAATAAAGGCTCAATAGTAGAAGATGAGACTAGATAAGCTTCTTAAGAGCTTATTCTTTCATCTGTTGAGGCCACTTTATCTGGGTATTTACCAATAGCTAGAAACCACACAGTGTTTCCTTTTTATTTTTTCTAAACCCTCCATCTGTTTATATTTAAAACCAGAGATAGAAGGAAAGAGAAGTATTCACAGAGGGATTGGGAAACCCAAGGAATTGGTAGGGGACTAGGATGAATTTCTGAATTAGTGGTACATGGCTGCTTTGAACTGGGGTTTGCTGGAAGCTGTCTTCTGACAACTCTTTGACATCCATGAAGTAGGTAGGTGGAGTCAGTTTAATTGTTGGAATAAAATGGTGACACCTTCTGCATCCGTTACCATATTCCTTGAGGAAGAAGCACCTCTCTGGGAACGTCCCCAAGGGCTTTTCATTTTTCTCTCACTCCGCTCTCCCCACTCGTTTCTGTTACGTGACCAAAGAACTCCTCCTGGTCAAGACCAAGGAACTTTTCCTGACCAAAGCTAGGAAAACGTTGGGGGGTTTCTTTTCTTTTTCTTTTCTTTTCTTCTCCTTCACATCCTCAGTCTACTTGCTGTGTAGGCCACACTCACCTTCTCTACCTTATGGGACCTGGTACCCTCTTCCCACCTCTCCTTCACCTCCTCAAACCACCCACCAGCTCTTCAGCTTCACATCCCTTCCCACTTTCTGACCTCAGTGCTGTGCCTTGTCACATTAACATCTCGCCCTCTGACTAGCACCGTAGGCTCTTAGGGAGGCCGGATCTGACACAGCCCCAAGGAGTGTGCGCCCTGCTGAGGAGGAAGGTCTCGTAACCAAAGCCTGGAGCCATCTCCATCTTGTCAGCCACTGACTTCCTTACGCTGACGTTGCCTTCTCCCCTCAGGGCTGCTGTTATAGCAGCTTAAACAGAATGCGTCGTATAGCCACGTCCTAGCTCAAGCAAAATTCTTTGTATAGCATTAATAGAAAGACTTGCTAAAGCCTTAGGCCACAAGCAGTGAACTTATGCTGAACTTATACGTGGTTACGCGAAGGGACGCCCCAAGAACAGGCATCCTGTGAAAAAAATAAGGTAGGCACATCTGTTGGCAAGAGCTGCATCCCTGATATACGGAAAGGAACGGCCTGCCTGGAGACAGAAAAAGGATCCATTGAAGACCAAGAAGACCCCAGACCCAAATATTACTATTGGACCGAACCGCCACGTGACACGGGAGAGAAATTTAGATTGTAGGGGTATATTTGCCCAGAGATTTCGTTGTTTGGGTCCCTCTCCGGAGGCACCCAGCTCCCTTGAGACCCACTCCATAAATTCATCTGACGTATGTTGTGTTGGAGACTCTACTCCGGGAAGCCCAGGGTCGAGCCTGAGGGAATAGGGAGCACCCAAGGGTGAGCGTGTGTGTGTGTGCGAGGAGTCGGAAGGGGCACTCGTGGGATCACCGGAGCCGCCTGCCACGAAGGGGCCGCGGTCCTAGCAGGCGAATTCTCGGATGCTGTGTGTGTGCAGCTCCTTGGATGGTACGGGAATGCTCGGGCAGCGGCCTCTCCCTTAACAGCTGCTTTGTTTGGAAGACTTTTTTTAAAATTTTTTTTTTTTTCCCATGGGAAGCGGATAGCTTAACTTGCTTAATGAAGCACTCTGCAGCCTGATGACTCTGATTTATTCTGCTTCCCATGTGGCTTAATTCTACATCGGTTATCCTTGATTTGTCAAAAAGGAACAGTAATTGGGAGTCACAGTGGCTGCTTTAGATCAAATTATGCAGGAATTCCCTGCAGTCTTCAGTGGGCCACTGTTTTTCTCCTTTCTGGCTGTATTTTTTTTTTTCAGTGTCTGCCAAAAATGCTTATTTTTGTTGAAATTCCCAGCAAAAATAGCTCGGCAGTTTGGAACAGGAATGTTGTGTCAGAGGTGAAGGGAAGAATGGAAGGCATCTTGTAAGTAAAAATGATCTCATGCTTTTAACAGCCTCGAAAAGCAAAGCAGTTAGCCACTGAACTAGGCTTTTCCCAGCAACTGTGCTTTTAGGTATCACACGAGGAGCTGATTCTGAGTGAACAGAACCTTCTACGTTAGTAGGCTGCATATGTCAGAAACCATTCACTGTACCGGACCGTAGGCAACATCTGCCGGGCTGTGACGTCTGGCCAGATACTGTCAGGACATGGGGGTTGTTGGGAAACCTCCATCCCTTGCAAGGCAAAGAGATCCTCCCAGCATTTCATCAAGGTAGGGGCTGATTCAGAAGCGTCCCCGTGAACATCATTGTGCAAAATCTAAAACAGGTCTTTCGTCACACATTGCTGCGGAAGGGGTCTCTGAGCACAGATGTGTCTCTCAACCGTGTCAAGTGAGAAGTCACTGCTCATTAGAGCCTGAACACCTTAGGGTGTTTTCTGATGGGCTGACGCCAGTGTAAAAGTGAGATGAACCGGATTATCAGAAAACTATTTGCTTCACAATAAGGCAATCGAACAGAACTTGTAACAGAGAGAAAAGCAAGCCAGGATGTCTTTTTAAAACATGCTATAATTCAAAGTTAAGTTCTCCACTAGCTGCAGAAATTGCTGTGTGATGCTCTTTGGTTTGCATTACTTAGGAAGACTGATGCACAGAGGTCCGTTTTAGCCATAGAAAGCTGAATGTCAGAGATAAATGGGTAAAACCTAGAAGCAAAGAAAGAAGTAATTTCAAAAGTTTTACTATATCAAAATACATGAAGACTTCTGAGTCTTCCCAATTCTTTCTCACAATACTGTTAGCGAAATCAGGAAAGTAGCCATATACATAAGGTGTTTCTTTATTATTCAGCTGGTCTTACACAGGCATCTATTCAGAATCTTCTGTGCTGATTTCAAGATAAAAATACTGTTGTTTGAATCTTAGTCACGGGAGCTCCAAAAATGCTATAGAGCCAGGAAAACACAAACCAGATTCTAACAAGCTTTGCTTTTCATTGGGAGAATTGTTTAATTAAATCCGAGCCAAAAAGATTATACAAGTTATAGGCAAGTTTTTAATCACCGGTGATGGCGATTAAGCCAGGGGGGAAAAAAAAAAAAAAATCACACTCAGTTCTTAAATATCACGTTGAGTTTTTCAGGATTTGCAAATTATCTACGTCCTCTTGTTACAAATCCTTCCTCCCTTCTCTGCAGCACTCCTGTTACAAAAGACGCTCAATCTATTGTTAGATAAATAGGGACACTTACACTGACTCGGAGTGCATTCTTAGAGTAGACATCTGTTCAATAGCTCCTGATATGAGGAAGATAAGCATATCATGTTCTCTGGACAACGCGCTGCTGGGTGTTGATTAAATCTCCACCCATCTGAGAAAACGTGAGCATAACTTGCTGTAGCACAGGCTACCTCATCATCTGGAAGTGCAATAATAAGCAACCTGGATACAGAAAACAGAGATCGCATCATTGCATATTAACTTTTCTCTGTTGAGGGGCTTGAAGTTACAGTTTAAAAGGCTTTTTCTTAAATTTTAATCATATTCATCAGTGGGGAAGGGCTTGTTTGTAATACAGCAAGAAGAATATCCAAAGTTTCAAGTGAGCACTGTGCATAAATCCTTCCCTTTGTAGAGAATAATATGTCCTATATACATTAGGCCTTTGCCTATTTTACTGTTACGGTCAGTGAGATCTTCTGAGGCATCGCTAGCAGAAGAGCTAAGTGACTCTGTCCTTTAGCTCATCAAGATACCATGTCTTCTTTCTTGACAGCAGCAAAATTTTGCTTTTATTTCCTCTAAGGAAAAAAAAACCTCTGCTGTTTAACTCCTTATATGTACAAGGTAAATGATTGCCTTGAACACTTCAAAGCCTCAGGCATTAGAAGGCAAAGATGCTAACCTTATGGCTGCTTCTGCCTTTTTTAAAAAATCAAGCGGACACATTTAAGACTCATAGGCCACTGTGCCCTCAGGGTCCAGCTCTACTTCATCCCCAAGCGTACACCACGTGGGATTCTTGAATCCCCGTAAACTACAGTAGACATACATCAGATATTTCAGGCGTTCCGCTTGCCTCAGATGCAGAAAAATCACGATTTCTTTCCTTTCCCAGTAACAGCAGCAGTCTGCTTAAGGACAAAGAATTAACAAACCCCCATCTGCTAAGGGATCTACCTTCCTCAGCCGACCCTTACCGCCCACTACCTATCGCCGTTCCTCCGAGGCGTAGGTCGATGCGTGCCTAGTCCCGTAGCTCTGCTCAGGAGGGTAAGAAGGGCATTTGCAGTCACTGGTGCTCGGGTATAATGACTCCAGATTAACAGCCAGGAGATTAATGTGGAATAAAGCCAGAACTCATTCAAACTTAATTCCCTTTGCTTCTGAAGCTTTCTCAGAAAACACAATTTCCTCAGAACAGCTTCTTCCTTCCCTCCTACTCCGGGCCTTTTCTAAACAGCGTCCTACAGCAGCTGCCAGGGTTTCTGCTAAGGAGTGGAAACCTCGTTGTAATTGGTCTTTTGCTCTCAGACATCCAGATTCAGGGTGCAGTGGGGACAGTACGCTGGTCACCGAGTGGGAAAGGGAAACCTTTTTTTCCCCAGACCATGGGGCAGCTCCATTTGCATCCCAGACCCACCTCTTGCGTTGAGGGTCTCCTCCCGCCTTCCCCAGGCGAAAGCAAGCACGGAGCCCAGGCTCAGCCCCGGGACTCATGTTTGACGCAGAGATCCCACGGCCCCTGTCCTTGGAGGAGTGCTGCCGCAGAAGTGAGGTTCAACCAGGTGTGTACGTTCCAACCGGGAAAGCATTTGGGGGAAGGAAGCCCTGGCGCCCCACCGCAAGGCTCCCGGCTGCCGCGTCCCCAAGCGGGGTGGGAGAAGCTCTGTTGGTTTTGTTGCTCCATCAGCTCAACTCCAGGGATCAGTTTAGACTGGGATGAGGCTGCAGTGCCTGGGGGACGAGAACCCAGAAGGGATGTTGGTTTTACAGAGAGCCTTGTCCTCTGCACTGCACATGAAGCATCCCTGAGTTGGCCGGAGCGGGCTCCGTTGGTGACGCCAGCCAAAGCTTTGCCTTAACGGTGGTAGCAACCAACAAAGCCTTCCCCCTTCAAAGCCGTCGGCAGTGTTCAGAGCCACTGAATGGTGTCCGTGGAACCGGCAACTAAGGAAGGAGAGCACTACGTTTCCCAGTTCGTAAGTAACTCCTCCATGACATCTCACATCTGGCTCTCCAGGACTGGCTTTCAAAACCCTGGAGCTTTTCTGACGAATGCACGGTCTGCGGTAGCTCTCAAGCAATGCCCTTTGCTGCTGCTGCGTTAGAGACCTGATCAAAACCAGCACTGGTGCAGTCTTTACATACAGACCCTTTATTTGGGAGAGCAGGACTGAAGTGACAGTACGAAGTCAGCTTTTACATTCCCAGCTTCCCAACAGAATTGGGGTGGTAGCTCTCCAGCAACCACCGTATGGAGAATACAAATGAGGAAATGACAATTTTGGAAGCCTTTACAGTCTCTGCCCTGGTTAATAAACACAGAGCAGATTTTGGGCTTAAACCTGTTTCTCTGCTATTGCTTCTGGTACTTAAGGTCTTCGGGATTCCTACAGCCTGCCCTCACCTCTTCTTGCCTTTCAGTTTCTTGCGTGCTTGGTCTTTCACACGAAGGCTGTCTTCTGTCTTATCCTCCATTTTCTCTTCCACAATAACCCTAAGAATGGTCCTTCAGGGTATGCGCAATTAGCCTGATTTCTGCCAACCAGGCTACCAGCTCGACCGGCCTGCTGAAGTTATTGGGATTTCATTATACACACCAGATTTCATTCTTCACGAGCCTCCCACAGTTCCTTAATTACATCTTGTTCTCCACGTATCATTATTCCTTAACTGGCCCCAAATTAAATTCAGTTTAAAAAAATATTTAATCACATTCCTTTCTTACTTGTGGTTGTCTAGCGTCCATAGAAAACAAAAGACGCCTTCTAATGGCCTTGTATATTTGAAGCTTGGAACTGAAGATTATCTGCAAAGATAACAACAGTCAACCCTGCTGTGTTCCTGATCTTAATTTAATAGAGTAATGGCAATGCTGGTAAGGACCTCCTGGGATCACACGGTCCTTTTTTGTCTCTGAAGGATAGGGCTATTATACCTAGACCACGTCTAATCATTTGTGTAGCTTGATCTTGAAACCCTCCCATAATCACTCCTCCTCTGCGTAGCACACCTAGGCACCGCGCCACAGATAATTCCTAATAGCGAACCCCAAAACATGTCCAACGCAAATTCACTGAGTTCATCAGTCTATTTTGCAAGGGTGTCTGAGAAGGAATCACCACCTTTCTCTTTAACAGGCTTTTCAATACTGCATTATTATTTCATCTTAATTCTAGTTTTCTCTTTCCTGTACCAAACAAGGCTATTTTCTTCAATCTTTTCTCAAAAGTCACGGCTTCGGCTCTTGCTTTCTGGCCATGTTTTCTTTACCTCCTACCTTTTTGATTTCCCTCATCTGGAGTCCTCCCAGTCTGGCAACGCTTCAGAAAAGTGCGGTGCCCAAAACAGTTCAGTGCCGATGTCGGCATCCCAGGGCCGAGCAGGAAAGGATAATGACCTTGCACATGTCACCTACAACACTTCTGTCAGCACTGCACAGCATCAGATTTGCTTAGTTTTGTAAAACAGTACCATGACAATTTCTTTTGTCGTGACCCCATTAGAGCAATCGCATCTCCTCATTCCCTATTTTATAGTTTATTTTTGAATTTCCCTTTCCCAAGGATAAGTGTTTGTATTTGAGTACTGAATTTTCCCTTGTTGGTCTGGGGCCTTTTGTGATCTGAATTTTGATCCGGTACCTCAAAGAGCTTGTAATCCCTCCCAGCCTCATGTTTTTTGAAAACCTGCGTGTTTCCTGATTCGAGTTGCTAATGAAAATCCTGAGCAGAAATCTAATTTCTGCAGAGCCCTCTTTTTAATGCCTTCCCAGTTTAACATCAAACCATGTGAGTGTGCGCTCACTGTATCGTGACTCTGGGTGCTTACACGTTTCTTTTGTTTCTTTAAGAGAATGTTAGACAGGACCATGTCAAAAGCCTTAGCAGAGTCAGGACGTATCTGCTGCTTCTCCTTTATCCATGAGAACAGTTATCCTGTCCAAGAAGGAAACGAGGTTAGGTTTACATGATTTCTTCCTGACAAATCTACTCCTGCTGGTTTTATTCGCTTAGTATTCTCTAGGTAATTTATACATTGATTCTTTAATAATTTAGTCTTGTGTACCTTTCAGGATAACACAGATAGACTTGTTATCTCCCTGAACCTTCCTTTTCCTCTTTTGAAGGATGGGTTCTGTGGATTTCCATTACCCTGTTTCACTGCCACATTCTGTAACTGCTACGTTACTGAAAACTGAGCCAAAATACTGATTTTTATTTTCACTAGACCTAGATTATCCTTAATCTCCTGAATACTTTTTGATCTTCTCCTTACCTGATTTAAAAAAACAAAACAAAACCAAAAAAGCAACCAAATATTTTTTTCCTTGCTCTTTGTTACTGTATTGGGTTTGTGTGGCCAGGTTTTGGTAGTGGGGGGGGGTTACAGGGGTGGCTTCTGTGAGAAGCTGCTGGAAGCTTCCCCTTTGTCTGTTAGA
>JANZLQ010000009.1:5477653-5492358 GCA_026212715.1 Elanus axillaris | reverse complement strand
GGGGGGCTCCTCTGTGAGGAGAGAGGCGGGCGGGGTGTGTGGGCCGAGCCCGGGGGGTTGGGGAGCGGGCGTTCGGCTTGGAGCCGGTGGAAGCGAGTGCCCCGAAACTGTTGGATTTCCCCGTCTGGAGGTGAGTGAACGCGGCGCCGGGGCTGGCGGCAGCGCTGGCTGCGTTCTGTCAGGCCGCTGAGGAGTTCGGCCGGAGGAGGCCCGCGGGGACGGGACGGGACGGGACGGGGGGGGGGTTCACGGTCTTGTGAGGACGAGTTTCGGGCCTCAGGGGGTGCTGGGCCGTTCCCTGCGAGGCAGGGATGTGTTCACCCACGGTGGATTGAGGTGGGCCGTGACAGGCCCTTGGCAGGCCTTTCCAGGGAGTTTCTTTCCAGAAGGAAGGTCTGCCTGGCCGCGCTGGGCGCACGAGGTCCGCAGTCTTCCTGCGCTGGTGATGGCCTCGACGCCACACACGCAGCTGGCTGGGGAGGTGTGCGTGGTTTGGGCATGAAGCGCAGAAGCTGCTCTGGCCCGTTACCACACGGGCTGATGGAAAGAAACTGCCTCAATAGTTTGATTAACTATTAAGCAGGTGTTGTTTATCGGCGGCGCTGGATGCACGGGGGATCGCTCCGCCTATCGTGCGTGCCGTGAGTCTAATTGTGCAGGTTAGATACGTGTTCTACATACATATTCACTAGATTTCCGAGAAATGTTGTTAGACATATTCACCAGATTTCCGAGAAATGTTATACATATTCATTAGTTTTCCGGGAAACTGTGAGCATATGCAAATGTCCTTTACGCAGGCGCATTGAAGGTCTCTGGTGGTCTTCTGGAGTCCTCTGGTGGTCTTCCATGGTCTTCCTCGCTTGTCCGCTGCTTGACCCTCCTTAGGTGATTCTGCACAGTACGGTCCTTTACAGGTGTTGGTACGTCTTCTCTTAAAGAATGCTTGTTAGTGCTTTTATTATCTTAGTTCTCATTAGTGGTAAAAGTATGTGACTAGTTTAAGCTAGATTATCTGCAAGGACGAGGACAAAGGCAGGAGTTCTTATCTTTTCCGGCCCTGTCTATCCAAGCAAGGCCTCTGCTTGTGCTTTCTCAACAAGATCTAACATTTAATTAAGTTTTGTGATCGCTCGTGGCTCCTTCCTGCTCATCGCTCCCAAGTACCAGTCTCTCACAGGCTTAATCCTTGACAAACACCAGTCCTCGATATGTAAAGTTAGAGAGAGACAATCATTAAGCAATAAGCAGTTTGTTCTCTATATCACTGGCTTAAGCTGCAGAAGGAATAGCAGAATATGGACCTTCTGTCACTTCAGTCCCTGAGCAGCCTTATCTTCCAATACAGCGCTGCTTCGTCGCCTTTCGGGTGAAAAACACTGCGTGGTGACATTGCTAGAAGCGCGGAGGCGCTGGGCGGGAAGTTAACTTTGCTCATTCCCTCGGCTGTGCGTATGCTGGGGTGAATAAAGGAGAGCCTTTACCCTCAGCTCTGTACTTTTCTGTTTGTGGCGATAAAGAATAACCTTGACGTACTGATAGAGTGGGGCGAGGATGGTGATGCCCAGCGGTGAGAGCAGCATTCTTCCGAGCATCGGAAGAATGAGCAGGGCAGCAGCAGCTCGCCATCGGTCCGAGGCAATGGAAGGTTTCGCTAGGTTGTTGCCGCCGAGGTTGGTGAAGTTGTGTCTGGCCAAGCAGAGAGCACACAAAAGAGAATAGTTGGGACATTGGTGTCTTACCGCTACAGCTAATTACAGCTGTCAGAAGCAGGACTTGGCGCTTGAAAAGGGTTAAAAAGCAAGGGTAGGTTTGGAAGTGAAATCGGCTTTTTATGGAAATCCCTGGTAATACGCTCGGTGCTGGTAAAAATAAATTTATTTTTTTTTTGGTGAAAGAGAACTTTGATTTCTTTGTTCTTTTGTATCTGGCTCAGTATATAAAAAACATCCAACTGTGATGAGTTAAGTATGAAGGCTGAGAGGAGATGGTGGAACAGCTACAGCTGTATGTTGTTGTTAAATTGGTAAAAAACGTACCAAGAACTTTCTTCTAAGGCCTTCTGTAGGCCAGTCATCCTTCTTATGTACCTGCTTTCAATCCCACGCTTCATTTTTTTAAAGAGAAGATAAGCCACCTTTTACTGCTGTCCTAGGTTGACTGCAGATTTGCGAAGTGAGAACTGATACCGCAGGAAGGTGAACTTCCTTAAAAATTGGGGGTTTTAGAGAATACTAGCTGTATTGCAGAATAGTTCAGCTATTTACATCAGATTTAATTCTTGAATGAATACCAATTCAGAGGCACTGTTCTGTGGGCGAGCTGAAATGAGTTCATTTCTAGCTCTGTGTTCACATTGGGAACGTCTGTTCTGCTGTGGTGTAGATGAGTATGCTGTTTTGCAGTGGGTACAAGTGGTTTTTCCCAGGATCAGTGGGGGATGACATTCCTCGTTACTGTGTGGCATTTGTGCAGCTTTCTTCAGAAGATATCTTTGAGCACCCGAGTAGCTGTGTATTTGATAAAAGGTGGTGCCTGGGCTTTGTTACGTTCGAAAGTACGAAGCTTCTCTGGAAAAAAAATCATCTTCTGTGCTGCATTAAAGTGATGTAACTACAGCAACTTTCAGTGGTCCTCGAATTGTTTCGACTCTGTGTATTTCATAGGAGAAGGCAGATGTGAGTGTGCATTTTCTTTTGTTTCTGCATCTGCAAAATCCGAAGGAATTGTCCTATATATTTCTGGGCTAGGACATAGCTAAGAGTATATTCATATGTGTACTTATATTCTTTGCAGCATTTGCGTATTGTCAATCCTAGTACTATCCTGACTTTTAGGAGACTTCGTAATGAGTATTTTGGGGTGCTTTTGTTGTTGTTTGTGGTTTGGGTTTGGGTTTTTTTTTGCATTTAACAGGCTCCAGTCCTGTCGGAGAAATGTCTGCCTACCTAAAGCCCCAGTAAAGACAAAAGGAATTTACGTAGGTTAGGAAGTCTGTTCTGTAAACCACTGTACACTATAGCACAAGTCTTCTAAAAACGAGAGCAGCTTTCTGAAGCCCTCAGTGCACTACGTAATTTCTTCCTCCCATCTGCTGTTGTGGGGAGCGGTCAGCACTGAGCGACCCATGTAATGACAGCTAGAGGTGTGGAGGGCTCTGCCGTCGTCATGGAAGGTAATGCATTATTAATCCCTCCATTTGATTTCCTAAGCTGCCACGATTACCGTCTAACATTCATCCGGCTGATAAAAGGACAAGAAACTCTTCAAGTCATTGTCTGAAGTGTGAAATAATTGGGACAAAGTGCTGCATATGGAAGCGTGTGTTTATATGCATAAGGTACAGTTTAGGAAGCTAGAAGGTACGGGAACAGGAGAAGAGAACACAAGATTTTTGGGCTGCTGGTTGCCTTCGTAAAAAACAGTCACAGTAAATACTACAGTTATCTAGGTGGGCTCTGCTCATCTAGTTGAAATTCACTCTTTCTTAACTAGATTTCTTCACCCGCAAAATATCCTGGACTTGAATCGCTTCTGTAACTTGTTTGAGAACGCTGAAGGTAATAATCCAGCAGACAGTATTAATTCTAGATCAATAAGAAAAATAATTTTAAATATAAATCTTCGTGTAAAAAGTTACAAATCTTTCCGTTAAATAAATATGTATCGCTGTGGACCCCATAGCCATACCTTAGCCTGAAAAAGTACCTACAGGTGTCATCTCAGAGTGGTCCAAAGGTTTTCAAAATGGAAATGTAAATGGTCAAAGGGACAGAGAAATGAATACAAAGCTACAGACTCGGAACAAAGCATATTCCCTAGTTCACGGGAAAACAAGATTGTCCGATAAGTTTCATTTAATTTTTAATTCACTGTTGTTGTTTACTGGGGAAAGTATTAACATTTGAAAAGCAGATGTTCTTTTGATAGTTTCCCCTGCACTGTAGGCAACTCTAGTTATAAACTCATCTGTTCTTAAACGTGGCAATATCAGGCTATGGGCCCGTGCAGGCTGGGAACCAAAGACTGACTTGTCTGAGCAGTATTGTGCTTTCCTTTCCCACCTGAGCTGGAGCCAAGGCAACCTAGAGCTGCAATTAATGTCAAGACTTACTGACGTTGTGTTGCCCGTTATCGGTAGGTGGGGGACTGAGAGCGGGGAGGTCCCCACAGGCTTGCCTAAACCGGGGGCAGCCAGTTGTCCTGGCTCAGAAACTGTTCATCAAAACCTTTGGTAGAGAGCGACAAAGCTGTAATGGATTTCCTGGGAAGGGGAAGGCTGAGGTGAGCTTGAAGGGTGGCGATGGCTTGTTCAAGGAACTGGCTCTGTGGGTGACCCCCCAGTATCAACCTCGGATTGCTCACCATCCTCGGAGCCACCACAGCTCTGTGGCTACATCCATAGCATAGTCAGGTGTGATTCGGGAGCCACCTTCACACCACACCGGCTGTGGGCCGATGACTTGGGAACCAAAGGCACGCCGATATTACCCGCTCATCCAGGGAAAGGTGGAAGCAAGCCTGTGCCTAGACAACCTGGTGTGGATTTTGTGTGTGTGCAAGGAAAGCATCCTTGGCATCGAGACGTGAGGACGTCCCAGCCCTCAGTTTAAGATTGTCTGGATTTGTTGTGGAATCACAGGGCGGTCTTTGACAGCACCAAAACTGGATTCAGACTTTATGGATAGGTCACTAGGATACCCAAACAGTAACTTATTTTTAGGCCAGTTCTTTCTTGATTAAGTTTTCTTCTGACTTGCCATAACGTTTTAAGTAAAAGGTGGTATATTCTGACAAATGTATGCCACGTGCTTAATTAAGCCATGCAGGGGGCTCCTTACAGGGAACCTGTTTTAAAGCTAATTATGCTTATTCGCAAAGATATCGCTTAATAGAGATACAGAATATTTACTTAGATTACCTTTCGGGTGGTTTAGTGGTGTTCAGTTTCCTGGTGGTTTCTCAATCTCCTGTTAGTTCTGATAATTCCTTTATGTGGCTTTTCAGTCTTCCTCTCCCTTTAAAATATGTCTAAAAAAATACAGCTAAAGTTCTTTGTTACTGCCTCGCTCTTCATTCCCTTCCCTGTTGGGATTTGGTTTGTATTTGTTGAGATCACCACTTTTTTGACCGTTACCTGGCACCCCATCTCAGGTGTGTGCTATTCTAATAGAGGATTCTGAGTACTGCAAATCATGTTTCTGTTGAGGGAAAGTTTCTTTTGGTTTTTTGTGAGTCTTGGTCAAAACTGAGCCTGAGAATCAGTTTATTGTACTTCATTGTCCGTTACTAACTCATGGCAGTTAGCGTACGCAGCCTGAGAGAAAGAACTGCTGCTTCTTTCCTGCAGCGCACATCAGTATTTCTGATACTTTTGTATTGAAAGCCTTTCCTGTTACTCAGGACAACACTTTAACCACATGGTTAAGCCTATTTGGTTTTAGTCAGCCATTTCTGAATGAAGATACTTTTCTAAATCAAAACCCAAGTTCTGATTAAATTCTCTCGCGTCCATCCACCCTTTGCTGGTTTCTAGTTACGTCTTGCAGACCTGGGTGTTAATGAGTTGTTACTCTGGCTAGTTGCGTGGGCAAGTGCAATAACAGGTACTCATTTTCCAGTGAAAATAAATTATATTTGGGTTCTAACTGCACAACGCTGATACACTGGCAAGTTCAATCTGTGGAATATACCTGCAGTCTGTGCATCAAAATACTTTAGACAGTATTGGCAGAGGTTTTAGCTTTTTTTTTTTTTCTTCCAACTTGTAGACGACCTCAAAATGTCTCGGCTCTGGTGGAGACCTCTGTGTAGTGAGTGACTTTACATCGTACTCACAACAGATTTCTGTTTTCTTTGTTTTCAAGAAGTAGCGTGCTGGTGTCAGGCTACCTGGAGGACCAGTGGTTTTCAGTACCGCTCTTTTGTTTTATATCCCTCCATTGCTGAAAACATAGGATAATGTTCCTCAGAGTCTGTTAATCACGTTTATTTTTGTTGCCAATAATCCAAAGCTTTTTGATGACTCTTTATGATGATCTAAATCTTTAGGCTTTGGGTATTTTTGCAACCTAATCACCGGTGAGACAAGTAACTCCTTTTACACACAAATGCATTAGAGGCACAGTCTCATTATTTCTTACATGCTTTGAACAATTCTTTCCGTAACTTGAATGGATTGCCTTTTAATGCTGTTTTTCATGCCCTCATCTCCTCTGAGGTAGGGTGATGCCTGCATTTAAAGCCTATGCCTAAGCTGGCATTTGTAGCAGTAGCAGTGTAATACTTTGCCTACAGCTATGGACTTCTCTATCTTCTTTCCCTCCCTTCCCCCCTTTTTCTTTTCTTCTTTTTTTTTATTTTTCCCCCCACTATCACATGTATGGCACCAGGTGCCAGATCACTGAAAAACAGAGCAATGTGTTCCACAGGCAGCAGTGTTTCAGCTCGTTTATTAAGCGTGTGGTTTTGCAGAACTGGCATTCGTTTCTGGAAGGACCTAACTGAGTAGTAGCAGAGAGCCACGTTTAACTGTTTTGCAGGCTGGGTGATGAGGTGGTTTCTTAGTATCTGGTATTTTCAGAGGAAACAAACCAGCTGCGCTTGGAGCTGTAACAGTCTTTTGATTTAGGTAAAAACCAAGTAGAACTTGTTTTTCTGTGCGAAAAGGCAGGTCACTTCCCAGCTGACCTTGCTAGATTCTGCGTCTGGGATCCTACTGCCGTTCCTTCTGTCTGCTCCTGCAGGAGCTCTGGGGAGGTGAGCGTGAGACCTCATCCTGCTTCAGTAAACCCGTGCTCCAGCGCATGGGTGTGAAACCTGGCTCCCTTACAGTCAGTGGCAGAGTTCCCAATGATTTCAGTATGGCCAGGATTTCTCATTTCAGTAGAGCTCTGAGTCATCCCCCACCCCGTTCTCCCTTACCAGTGTCTGTCCTGTCCCTCGTGCAGTTTTCTATGCAAGTTTGGTTTCTGTATGAGTCCTTGCTGCAGTGCCAGCTTGAGCTGTATTTTCTTCGTGTCTGTCGTCCCTCCTGCAGTCTTCTATGCAAGTTTGGTTTCTGCACGAGTCCTTGCTGCAGTGCCAGCTTGAGCTGTATTTTCTTCTCTGTGAGACCCACTTTGGCTGAAAGAAAACCCAGCACCATGTTACGTCTCCTGTTCTGCACATCACCCACAATAGAGCAACTTTTCTTTGAGGTATCTATCTCTTCTTAACCTGATTCGAGCTGAGATGAGATGAAGTAAGTGCGTTTTGCTTGTTCAGTAGGTAGCACTGTGTGTATAGGCCATCTCCTTGCTGCTGCTGCAGAATCAATCGCTTCCTTCTTCAGTCTAGTTTTGTGCATAGCATCAGTCCCCCAAAAGCTGATGAAGTAAAATAGGGTTAATGGCAAAATAGAGTTAATGGCAAGATGGTTGTTTTGGGAGCTGGCGGTGGCAAGAAAGGCTGGCGCGTTGGCGACTTGTGAAGAAGTTGAGCTCAGGTCTCCCTTGTCCGGCCGTGAGTCCGCACAAGTTACTTGGCGTAGATGTGTCATGATGCAAATAAACGCTGAGAGGTGTTTTTGAAAAACATATTGGTACCTAAATGTCTTGGGCAAAAGGCAAATGAGGTAACTCATCCTGTGTCTGTCAAAGCAGAGTATTGCTTCTAACCACAAAAGAAGTGCCATGAGGTCTCATGGTTGCATTGTCAGACTTACGTAAGCACTGTAATATCTGGTCCAAATGTGCATGCAAGACTTAAGTTACAGGCTTCTCTTACCTACCAGAAGTCATGATATAAAACACATACATAGCAGCTGCTTATTGCCTTCCCTGCTCTTGGTGCTGGTTTGTTTTAAAGCCACGGCTGTAAAGCTGGATATGGCTGTAATGGGGAGGTAGGTCAGTAAGAATTGGTACATTATTGTAATATCAACTGCAAGTGAAATGTGCGTTTCTTTTAGGAGATTTTTATTTGCATCATGGTGTATTTTTTGTAGTTTTAGTGCTGGGTTTACAAAAGAAGATGATTTAAGTTCTTCTTAAGAACCCTACAAATGAAAGAAAGCAGATAGGGGAAACAGGTATTGCTGACAAGGACACCGTAACTTGGACACCATGTCGTTAGCGCCAAAGGTGAGTGATGTTACATGTATGCTTACATTCCTTACGTTTTCATTGGCTTTAAAAGGCTTTGGATTAGGATGTAGCTTTGCATACCGCCTCACTGCAATGGAAAAAGCGATATAGTTCAAATAAATCACGGAACATTTAATTTGCAAAACCAACATATTTGTATTTTTCTGCACTACTTTTGTTTCATGCTGATAACGAGCCCTTCTTATTACCATAATCAATATGACGTGCGGGTTCTGTTGGGTATAACGGGGAATGAGCTCTCATTTTTTGTGTTTTGCCGTTGTAAAACTTGAGCAGTGCTTGGGATGACAGTGGTTGTTCTTCCTGCAACAGCGGAGGAGTAATGCAGCAGCTGAATTCCTGGGGAGAGCCTTTTCTAGTTAAAAATCTCTTCAGCTCCTGTTACCACCCAGCCTGTTGAGAACCAGGAGTAAATGTGATACTGGATGTCAGAGGTCAGGCTTCCTGGTTTTTGTTTGTCCCTAGAGGAATAACAAGAGTCACCTGCAGAAAAGGCTGAATGCCAGCTGGAATCATCCTCATGAAATGAATATGCTTCTCATGAAAATCAATCTGTGCTCGACATGAATTAGTGTGCTTTATGCTCAGCTGTAATGCCACCATAAGATCCCTTGAAGGAGGTTTATAAATCTTCTAAAGCCACCTTTCAACATTCATTTCTCTGTGTGATTAATTTAGTCTAGTACATGTAAGCATCTGTTAGAAGCTTATAGTGGAATTTTATCAAATGAACAGTGACAGTGCAACCACAAAGAGGCAGTAGTGGAGAAGTAGGTAGCTGGGGAAAACTTTGTTGCCACAAAACCTATTCACACTGGCGTAAGCTTGGGAGTAGCTTTGTTTGGGCTGATAAACAATAATAATAATAATAATGATGATGATGATGTAATAAAATCCTTTCATGTGTGCTTTTCCAAGCACTGAATCGAGATAGGTAAGTTAGAGTTGCCATTGTAGAGAGAGGGATATGCCAACCTGAGCTAAATTGTTCGTATGGGACTGAGGTTTAAAGCAGAACCCAAGTGTCCCGATGTCCTACTATTTATTCCTCTCCTGCCTCTTAAGTAATTTGATCTGGTGTTTGATAAAAACTTACCCCGATTTGTTAACAGCAGGTGTATTGTCAGAACAAAAAGATAACCAGCCTGCTTGTGGTGTGCAGTAGGTAAATAAACCGGGAGTCTGAAACCTTAATTCCCTCTTGCCAGATAAGCTGAGCGCTATGCCTGGATGCATCCGCATGGATATCCTCACGCTGTTTCGCCATATGGCTTAGCATTGGCATAGCTCTGTCTTTTGAAGGAGAGAAGCCTTGCCCTTGGGAAAGGTTTTGCTTTGTGTTGAGACTTCACTGAACTAGGCAAAAGGGTGAGGGGGATATAGTGTGTGTGTGTGGTGCAGTTTCCTAAAAGAACCCATGCCGTATTAAGGCCAAAGAGTAATAGACATCAGATGCTTACTGTGTTTGGTTGCTATTTCTAGTTACTGGAGAGGCTAAGGGGGCTCTAGCTCCTTCCTAGAGCGGTATGTGCGTGACATGAGATATAATGGCACAATTTCCTTTTCTCTTCTTCCTACCGTCATGAAATGTATTTGAACTGTTGACCCTGGAGACTTCTGGTGTGTCAGAGGACTTGCGTAATTCCTATTATCTTTCTCATTTCTGAATCTGTTGAATGGATGTTCGAATTCACTGATTTTTATTTGAAGTTCTGCTCTGAACAAGAGTACATTTGTTTCTTCACCTTCATGCATGAGCTGAAGCTGCTGAGCTACTTTTACTTGTCCTCTTTGTGCCTAGCTCGCTCTTTCATGTCATTGTTCTTTAATACGTCACTGCATTTGACAACGTCCTCTTACGATCGAGCATGTAAATCCTAATACTGTTTTGGGGAGAGGAGAGAGCAAGAAGCGGGAGGAAGGGCATTTAAGCAACCAGCCTTCTGTGTGGTGCTCACAAACTGGGACATCGAAAGAAGTCTTGGATTTAAGATGAAAATGTGAACACATCATGGATGATGTGATTGAGCACATCATTGAAGATGATGGCTTGGCTTTGATTTGATTGATTTGATATGAGCATTTATTTTCCTTTAGCTATTCCTGCCTCGGTAGTGCCACAAAGGATGTGCAGGGACCTTGTGATGAGAGCAAGCACCTGTAAGATGGGGCTTGTAGGTTCACTGTGCTGTCTTCGTCTATAATGTCATCTTGGTACCAGGACCCTGAATGGAGTGCTGGCCCATGGAGTGGCAGCAGATGGTTGTCTTCTGTTTGCCTCCGTTCACCTTTTACTCAGCTCAGAGAAGCTTTGCTTACTGTATTAAGAGCCTGAGATAAGAGGCAGCATATGATTACATAGTGTCAGAGTGTCCATAGCTGTTCTTCACGTGACTTTGAAGCATCCCCAGATAATTTTTGTCGTAATGTAGATACTAGTAACTTACTCTAATATGTAATCAGAATGCATTACATGGGACACACTTAAGGTGAACCACCTTGACACTGCCAGTTGCTGTAAGTAGTATCTGTTCCCTAGTTATTTTTTATTTGTTTATTTTTTTGGTTTTGTGTTCCTTTTTTTTCCAAACAAGAAAGTGGAGCAGACAGTTTGCATTCTTGGATTCTTTCCTTTTCTGACTTGCTTCCTTTCTCCTGCCTCCTCTGTTTTCAGGTCAGTGCTCAGTTCTCAAAACGGATCCAGGCAAAAATCAAGGACCTTCTGCAACAAATGGAGGAAGGGCTGAAGACAGCAGATCCACATGACTGCTCTGCTTATACTGGCTGGACTGGTGAGAAATCTAGAATTTGAATCAAGTGTGTTTGTTAAGTGATGTTACTGGGTTTATTCACAGGAGGAGGTTCAGATACTCTCACAGAAGCAGAAATACTCTGATACAGGCATTTGTATGCGTTGGTTTCTTTTAACTCTGGACCCTTGGTCACTACTGTCTGGAATGACTTCCATTGACTTCAGACAAAGTTAGAGAGATAATTGGCTTTTGTATATGGAGATACTTGTCTTGCAAAAGGATTGGATTTTTCTAAGGCTGCTTGCTCTTTCAGCTTACCTCTTGTTTCTTTAAGGTTTTCTTAAAAGGAGTTATTTTCACCTTTTTCTGTTCAACTGACTCTTCGTTAGCAGTTGTCTAATGGTAACAGCATCTTCTAATCATTGTGGGCCGGAGGTGTTCCGTGCCTAGGAGCTTGGAGCCTTAAAATCTGGAGTATGTATAGCTTGGCTGTGCTTGCTCTGTCTGTACAAAAATGGTAAAATGCACATGTGAGGAGGGGGAGTATGGAGGTGGGGGTTGCAGGATTGCGAAGTTCATGAAGATAAGCAGGCATGTGCAAGTGCTGGTTATTGCTAGGCACCATCGTTCATTCAGCATTGCGTCACTGATGCTATCCAAATGTGAATGAACCCTCCTGATCCTTTAGGCAGAGCCTGCACTTGTCAAGCCTGATGCGGCCACTGCTTTTCAAGCTGCCAAAACGCTTTTCCATCTAGGCCTCTTAAGTGCCACTTTGCTATTACAATGGCATATTCTATTCCTGCTCTGTTTAGCTCACGCTTCAGGCATACTTATGCTTTTTAGCACAGCATGTTTGAAACGCGCCCTGAGGAGATCTGTTCTTTTATCTTTGTGTCGTGAGGAGGAGCAGCTTGGAAAAAACTCTCTAGGCTTTGCCTGTGTTCAGGCTTAATTCTGCCAATGAAAGGGTAAAATTTCTTTGCTTTCTTCTTGATGTTTTGGTACAGATGGTGCTGTGGGTGGATGGGTGGGGAAGTTTTAGACAACTTGGACTTAAATGGTAGATGCGTTTCAAGGTCCGAAAGTGAGTGGCTGCTCAGTGAGTGCAGAAGATCTCCAGTGGTGGGCTTTCTCGCATTCACATTACAAAACGGCTCCCAGGGAGCTGTGTTCTGACACTGTGACTGACAACTGAAGTTACGGATGATAAACCAGAGCATGCTGAAAATGAGTCATAAGCTAAAAGTAACACAGCCATCATCAGCTGAAACAAGAAGATAGATGAACAAGTAATGCAGTCTAATGAGAGTGGGGTTTTTCCATCCTGTAGAAGGATCGCCAGCTACGTCTATTCCAAGTTGCAAACTTCTTTCAAGGCTCCTGTGGAAATGACTCTGAATAAAAATACTTAAATGATCTGGCTTTTAAAATTCTGAGTGCAAATACTTTCTCCCCGAACTTGCTCTTTGCAGCATTTTGCTAGTGTGCAAATCGGAAGGTAAAAGCAATGCTGAAAACTACTGCCCTGCTTGTTGTGTACCAAGTCTAGACAAATCTTATTGGCAGTGCAGTCCTGAGCATTGGCTTGTACTTTGTGAAACATCTTTAAAATCTTGGAGCACTGTTGGCACGTAACAATGGTAGGACTCGTGTTAGTTTGAGGTGCAGTAAGGTCTGGAGGTAAATGTTTTGCTTCTGCACGTGTATGCTTGCAATTGGCCAATAAACATCCACTTAGTTAGATTTGTTTCACTTTCTTCAGTCTACATTGTTGCAAATTTTAAGGTTTGGGGTTGTTTTGGTTTAATGGAAAACTGAGTTTAATGGAGTGAAGCTTGATACACCTTCCAGCGTTCTCTGAGGACTTGTTTGCTTTGTGGCTTTTCCAAACCAGCTTAACTCATAGAAGCTCATAGTCTTGTTGTGAAATACATTTAAGGGTTATAAAGAACTTGGCAAATTGAATCCAAAAACTCATCAAAAGATCCTTTTACAAATCAAATGGAAAGTAAGTCACTTCTTGGATATAATAGGTTAGTATTGTACAGTCAATGTACCTGATCGTACACATGCTTGTTAACCCAAGTTTTTGAGTCTTCAGTGATTTCTTCACTGCGCATTGGTGCCTGTGTCATGAATTTTCTTCATTCTCTGCAAATTGTGAGTCTGCCGTTGGGCTTCAGTCTGATTTTTTTTTTTTTTGTAACTTTTTGTTACAATCCAAATTGAAATGTAATCCAAATAGATGGATTTGATGCTTTCCCATTGCATAAGCTAGGACCCTTGACTGACATGTTTTAATTGCCCAAATACCTGTTCGTATTTGAGTTACTGGTTCAGAGGCACTAAAGAGGGGAATATGATGTACTTAGAAGGAAGAGTAAATGAAACTATCTCTTTTTCCTGTGGTTGTTCCAGGTATTGCCCTCTTATATCTGCAACTGTACCGTGTCACGAAAAAACAGAGCCATTTGCAGCGATCTCTTGATTATGTGAAGAGAATCCTTCGCAATCTGAATGGCAGAAGAGTTACTTTCCTCTGTGGTGATGCTGGGCCACTGGCAGTTGGTGCAGTGGTTTATCACAAGCTGAAAAACGACAGTGAATCTAAAGAATGTGTTGCCAAGTAAGTGATTGATGGTGCAAAACGCCATGCCCTTAATTTGTAGAGAGCATTGGTTCAGTAACATTATTAGCACGTGGAGTTTTGGAGGACAGGATAAAAAAATTGAGACGCTCTCTCCCCTGATACATTTTCAGCAGAAGAATACAAAATAGGCTTTATCTCTACTAAAGCTGGATTACACTTGGTTCATGTTTAGCGGGTTGTCTTGAGTCCTCTATCGCTGTAAGGACAGGATGTCCTGGGCATATCTGTAGTGCATGCATGTTTTGATTTTGTCACATTGAGGTGACATCTAACAAAAGCCATGCACTTGTCATCAGCAATATGTAGTGCTTGTGCAGTATGTGGTGCTTCCTGTAAAGAGTGGGTCGTAATTATAGATTCGTTACAAAACACGTACAGTGCAGGGATCTGGAAACATGCAGACAGAAACATGGTACATCGGATTGGTACTTAACAAAGATTTAATAAAACAAAGAGGAGGTATTTGCTGAACCGTCAAAGGCAAGGGCTTTAATTAGGTCAGAGCATATGAAGGGTAGCCTGAAAAAATTCCAGCCCCTTTTCAAAGCAATCTAAATGTAATAAATGTCCTGAGAAATCCCATTCAGATGTAGAGCTTCCTTGGAGAACTGACTGTCCCTTTTCTGGTACAGAGCTGATTGCTGTCCTGGTGAGGGCTGGAAGCAGTGGGGCCTTGTGGGGTTTGTATTCGGCACCAGCAGTCCACCTGCTCCTCGTCCAGCAGCATACCTTAGGCTGCCAGAATTTGCATACTAGCCTTGTGTCCTCATCTCCATTCTGGTTTATATTTGGAAATACAATTGGTCTCTTTCTAATCCAGAATTCCAGTGTGATTAATTGCTGCTGCTGTTCCTGAATGAATATTTCAGTTTTGAAATGGGTGGTAGATTTGGGTTTTTTTTTTTTTTTGCTTTTAGAACTGACACTAAACCTGGGCATGTCATTCTGGATGCTGCTAGGAAAGCAGTGTTGCTGTAAGGCATGAAGCACGAGTATAGCAAAATGAGATTAGCGATAAATCTTTTAGTCTCGTCTCTCCTTGGAAAGTAATTTCTAGGAGGACTACTGAAAAGGAGGTTACTTTGAGTATTTGTTTCTTTTCTTCCTTTTTTTTTTTTTTTTTTTTTTTTTTACAATTATATTAATGACACC
>JANZLQ010000009.1:5441621-5468889 GCA_026212715.1 Elanus axillaris | reverse complement strand
CTTCTCATCCTAAATCCAAAACACAGCACCCTACCAGCTACTGGGAAGACACTTAACTCTTTCCCAGCTGAAACCAGGACAGGGGAGGAACTAAACACGTATTCAGAAGAAAATAAAAGTCTGAAATCAGCCTGCCTGAACAATAACAGACTAATGTTATGTGATGCTAATTATTCCATTGAGACAGCCACTGTCATCCTCAGCTCCTCAAGCGATACTGTTTGTAGTCTTTTGTAATTATTTGTTTTCTGACTAGTGTCTGTTTGGGGCTTTTAGAGCTCTGAATTGCAGTTATTAAATTGCTCGCTTCGATTTTTTTCATTAATACAAATTGCAGAGAAAGACACTCAGAATTTTTCCACTGGAATCGTCCGGGTTCTGCTGTCAGCTCTGACTATGCTAGCAGTTACCAAAGGAGAAGGCTTTGTCTGCCTCTGTTTCCTCATCTCATAAGACTTCTGGTTTGATTTGGTTTGGTTGGTTGGATTTTTTTTTCAGCTTAATTCACTGATATTAGGTTTCATATTGCATACATAGTTATTTAGCTGAGGCCTTTTTAAAAGTACTGCAATGGGAAATTTGATCAGTTGCTTCTTAGGTGCTTTTAGATGAGCACTGGCCATATGTAAAGCTGTTGTAGTCATCTCCACTGTCAGCCTGTCCTCTGTCAGCAGAGCTTTAAAAAGTTGCTCCTTGTCTCACACTTACCAAAGCGTCATGTCATGAGGACACCTGTAGGCATATCTGCATCCTAGAGAACGTAATAATCCCCTAGCACTCGCACAGCAAATGCGTGATTTAGTCACATGTGGACTCGCCCACTGCTGACGTGTGAGCCGCAGCACCAAGCCGGCATTGCTGTCGGCACAGCTATTGGATTCTCCCTGTCATCCTCCGTGCATGTACAATTTCTGTGGCTCTGTGCAGTATTGGCAAGTCCTGTTGGCGCTGCACTTCTGGCTCAGGGAGGCCTTGACATTCTTCCATACCAAGCTAGAGAAAAGCAAGCATATCTATTTCAAAGCCAAAAAAGGAACAGAGTCGATTACATACCTGAAATCCATTTGAGGAGGAAGATGTGGCACAGCGGCCAAAGACTGTTTGCTGGAGGTGCCCAGCATAGCCAGGTCTGGCAGCGTATTTGCAGCCATTCTGCATTTTAACATCTCCAGCATTCAGTCAGGGCCTTCGGGCTCTTGCAGGGGAAATCTTGAAACAGGCAGAGGAATTTGCTTGTCTGGCATTCTTGAAATCTTTTCTTTTTGAGCCAGAGCATGCAGGGAAGTAAGCGTGCAGTTATGTTGGTACCTAAAGGCATGTAACTGAGAGGACTTAGATGGCTTCTTTCCCAGGGGTGTTTGCTCACACCAAAAACTTGAGGCTCAGGGGAAGGAGTCTGGCCCGGAATCCCCGGTTACCTCTCGGGAGCCATGAAACTGTTTCACAAATGAACCAGAAGAGCTTGAAAGGCCATGGCTCCCGGTTTGCGCTTCTCATTTTTGGCTTCGTAGCTTTTCTCCAGCATTATCGGACGGGCTCCCAGAAGGCTGAGCTGCTCCCAGGCAGCCTGCCTGTGGGAGGAGAGAGGAGCTGTGGCATCCTGGGATCCAGGCAACAGAGAGCATCCGAGCCCTGTCGCGATTAAACCACTGCTGATAGCGAGCGTGCCCAGTCTATGTGACAAGTAATGGCAGATGTCTTCCTACTAGAAGATGTTTTTCCCCCGCCCCGGTTTAACAAAGGTATTAGTGTGGCTTACTGGATCTGTGAGTTGTGCTGAAGCTATGAACTTGTAAACGATGGTTGTGCTTCAGTAGCCTGGGGTGCATTTTTTTACTTTCTGTTGCAGTTCCCAGTAATAATAAAGGCTAGTGTGCAATAAGATGTGGATGTTGCAAGAATTGATTGTAGTTTAGAAACATGCCATAAACATGTTCAGTCTTCACATATAAGACAAGATTACATGGAGGATTAAACCTTGGTTTGAAGACTTATACCTTCGGGGGGGCCCAAAAATGGTTCATCAGTTCTGAGTGTAGCCCACAGTGTTTGTGTTTGTGGGTTTTTTGCTGGGATCCCTCAAGATGTTCCCCATACATGCACACACCCCTACCAAAAGAAGAAAAATCCATCCCCCAGTAACCTTTTAAACAGAAGAGAATGGGGGGGAGAAGGGAGGAGATGCCAGTTTATCCTCCTGTTGAACAGATGGATGGCTCTGGGGGCATGCTCACACCCTGTATGGCTCCAACGCTGGAGCCAGGGCACCCTCTAGTTCGTAAGATGATCGGTTTGCTAGCAGGTTGCCCAAATTGCAGGGAGAGCGGGGAGAGACCTCTTGGTTCTTTTATTTGCAGGAATCTTTGCACTGTATTTTGAGTAAGCGGTGGTTTCCTTCCAAGCACAGAAATGCCAGGGGAACTTGTGGCCCCCTGTATGCTCTGGGGAGCCATAAAGGAGAGAGAGATGGTTCCTATTAAATTGATCCAGATTCATACGTCATGTGTCTAAGGTAGCTACTGCAGCAGTGTTGATCAAACACAAGAAAGACACTGTTAACTCTTTTTAATGGTATTCCATCTTCTGCAACAAAACGTGGATGACCATAATGGTCTAATTGTATTTAGAGTGATTTTTCGTAAGGTTTGGGGAGAGCAAATAAATAAAACTAAGTAATGGCAGCTGGAGATTTCATATTCTTAAGTGGGTGCACAGAAGTGAAAGAAAACCAAAATGCAATTAACTACCCTGAGTCCTGAGCATGTGGATAAATTAAACACCGAGACAGATAAGAAATTGATACAGTATTGGAAAAAAATTTGCCCTTGAAACTGAATACATCTGTTCTCACAGCATTTTTCATTGACGGGTAGCAGAGTTGATTTACAGAAAACCAAAGTTAAGTACAGCCCACCTGGTTACATTGTTACAAAACTGAAACTGGTGCTATGGAAATACAAATCCTAAAACCTAATTGCAGCCTTGTCACAGTTGAAGTGGGAAAAATTGATCTTGGACAGTGATTTCTGTGTTGTGTTTCTGCTTACGCTATTTTACATTTAATACCTATTAAAGATATGCAGGTACTCAAGCTTGCATTTAACAGTCTTAAATAAAAAAATATTAAAACTTTTTCGTTTGTTTTCCCCAGTTTGCTGAATGGTGTTTGGACTACGGTGCACATGGATGTCGTATTCCTGACCGACCTTACTCTCTCTTTGAAGGTAAAGTGATGGTGTTGCAAATGGTATTGTATTATACAGGAAAGAAAGGCAACCCTGCAGTTTTGGCACACCCTTAGGTGTTGGGAAATCTTTGGTGGGTTCCTCTACTATTAAATATTGACCCACCCCCTACCACCACCTCTGCCTAAAAGGCGGGTGGGAGGGAGAAAGGCAAAAGAAAATCATTCACTATCACAGCTCTCACTTCTGGTTGCATTTTAGCAGTTTCTGATGTAAAGCCAGTGCCACTGTTACTCTTGAAAAAATTTTGCTGTGCTGATGCCTCTTGGCTTAAAGCAAACAGAAGTCCAGACAACAGTTTTGTTGTGGGTGTTGTTGTTGCAGAGGGACTGGGCAGAGGAGCAGCTGTGGGTAGAGGATCTCTAGTAGCAGCTGCTGGTTTTTCAGAACTAGACCCTCTCTGTTGCAATACTAAAGCAAAGCAAAGCAAGTTTTAATATGAACCGAAATCGCTTGAACAAAAAAGAAGTGCAGAGTTCTTTCTTAGGGGCTTTTCTGTAAGTTCAAAGACGTTCCTAAATACCTTCCTAGAGCTTTGTAATTTTTTATTTCTGGTTTTATTTTCCATTCCCTATCTCGTCCCTATGTTTTAGAAAGACGGTAGCAAGGAATCATGGAGCCACGCAGGATTTAAAGTAGCACTGCTGCTTCATGATCAGTGAGCCTAGTATGCCACCTATCACAAATAGGTGAAATTACAGCAGACCGAACAGGATTATTTTACAAAGAAACCAATCCGAGGTGTGAACACAAGAGAGCAGTAGTTACATGCATCCCTTCTAAATACAGTTATTGTCTTAATGTTTAAGGGAGAAAAGTACATGTATTCTTACTCCTGAGAGCTCCCTTGCATGCACTGGTAGAGGGAAAAAGCAAGCACACAAGCTGTTGTGTAAGAGCTTTGAAATTTGTTGAGAAGGTGAAGTAGTGCCAACAATAGGATGATTTGTGCTTTAGTGCTGACATACAGCTTTTATTTTAGTTTTTTTAATGTTGGTGGTGTTGGGGTTTTTTTTTAGAAAAACCTAGAAATCTCAATTTTGAGACAAAAAAAGTCTTAATTTAGGGGTAGCCAAATTTTTGTAGCCAAAATTGTGCGTGAAGTTGTCAAATTCTGCATGTACGTGCATACTTTCAGTGGAAGTTGTATGTGCATCTTGGGTGTTGTCCTAATTGTTTCATGTGCCTCGGGTGCTGTATTTCAGGAAGGTTCCTTTGTTTGTATGTGCTTAGCTGTTGATAAAACAGGATTTTACCATGATCATAAAACTGAGCTTGTATTTGTATGCTCTCCTGCTGTAGGGCACCTCTGTTGTCTGTCACACTAAGAGTTTTATTAGGTGATGCTGGTGTTAATGCTTCAGGCTCTGGGTGATCTCTTTCCGACTAGTGAACAAATGAATCTGTACATCACAAGTATAATAAAGTTTTGCCTTTGTTTTTTAACCAATGAAATGACGAGCAAGAGCTGCTTGAACTCCGAGGGACAGTCCAAACTAGGATTTACTTTTTCTTAATTGAAGTAGCATTGAGGTTGTGCAGCTGAAGAGATGGTAGCAGAGAGATCTTGGTTCTTGCCTTTGATTTTTTTCAAGTGGCACTTGGTTTCCTGGGCAAAGTACAGATGAACTTGCCTTTCTATAGGCCCTAAGTTCACCTGTTCAAAAAAAAAAAAGATCTAGTGAGGCAGTGTTCAAACAGGTGCTGTTGCCTTTGCTTTCAACTGTGCTATTTTAACGTCAAAGACGCACAAAGATCTCTTTCTTGTTATGTTTTAGGCATGGCTGGAGCTATTCACTTCCTCTCAGATATTTCAGTACCGGAGACTTCCCAGTTCCCAGCGTTCGAACTTGGACCTCAAAGGAGGGAAAACAAAGTGGAACAGGACAGCTAAAAGATCATTTTGAAAGGAAACTGATGCCAAAAGAGATGAGACTGTTTAGTGCCTCTGATACTGAACTTACTCGACCCCGAACCGACAGATGGATAAACCCCTTCTCTCACCCCCGCTGCCCCAAAGGACCATGAAGTCATTAGAGCATGAACAGGAGAAGCCACATTTAAGTTCTGTTAAAGTGACACCTTCAGATGTAGGACAAGAGAAGTGAAGTTTTGAACTTTCTCTCTTCCGTTGTATTTGTCTTTTTCAGGTCTTTGACATGCTCTGCATGTTTATTGGTGTTGTGTGTTGATTCGAGTCTTTTCTTGTTAGCAAAAAGCTGGTCTTTGTGTGACTTTCCATCCTGTACCTTTGTGCATGACTCACAACAGCAGTGTTGCTTTCTGCAGCGTGGTTACCCAGAGAGTTCCACCTTATGCCAGAGAGTTCGCTGCAGGACAGTGCCCAGCTTCACTGGTGAGCTGGCAACTTTAAAAAGAGATGAAAAACGTTTTTATGTTCATATTTTTCTGTATTTTTCTCCACAGTCTCTAGAAGCTAAGATGATGGAGATCAGCCTTTTTTGATGAAAAGGTACAAGGCCATCTCTGTTCTCAGAAACGTAGCAGGTTGGAAGGGACCCGATTTGTCTTTTGCTGCTGTTGTGGGAGGTTTTTTTTGAAAGGGAGAGAGGCTCCCTTTGGTACCTGCTCCTGGTTAGTGTGTTAGGCGCTTGCAGCAGGGTGGAGATGCTTGTCCCCACCTCTGCAAAGCCCCATCCCATGGCATGAGCTTAAACTGCAGGTGGAGTCACCCGTACTAACCTCCTGCTGCCCCCAACAGCAGACCAGGGACAGCGTAACTGTGCTTCTCCTCTCCTGTGCGTGTGGATTTGTAATAAGCCTGTCCTGCAGCGTACAAATGAGTAAGGGAGCATTTCAGGGCAGTTTCTCATGCTGGTAACTCAGGATGACTGTTGCTTCCGAACCAAGGTGGTGATTTATTCTGGGCCCTTCCCTCCCTCTCCCCGCCCCGCCGCATTTAGCCCATGTAGTATGACAGGAGCGATAAATACCAGCTGCTCGTGGAGGCTGCAGAAGATTAATGAGTAATACGAAACCGTTGCTAGAGGCTGTAATTGAAGTTTATTTCATCTTAAAATCCAAACAGAAAAAAGCCCTTTGCCCTTAGTTTTAACTGTGCTGCTAGTGCTTTGCTTCCCCTTGTAGTGTGGTGGGGTTGTGAAATACTACACCTGCCTCCAGGTGCTCCTGAATATCAGGCTCTGCGTTTGGGAGAACTGGGACATACTCTGAGTACACTTACAGCAGGCTTTTGTGTTCCAGATAGTAAGTACGCCTACTGCTTGAAAAAGGTAAGCAGGTGTAGCACACTCTCACTCGTTCAAGCTCTCTTGTCATCCTTCCCCCAGGTCTCCCTGTGCTCTGTCATTCCAGGTGCTTAATTTAGTTGGTATCTTCTGCCGGGTGCGAGTGACAGATGGCAAAGAGTTCGACCTTTCAGGCATGCATCAGGATATACGTGACCTGTGGGCCATCTGCTGAGCGCCGGCGTTTGCGGTCAGGCTTGGAGATGCGGTGTTGCTCCTGCATCGATTTCTGAATGGTAGCAGGTGCCGTCCTTGAACTTCCCAGTTTCTGTTGCCATATCCATTGGGATGTTAATCATCTCCACGTTTGGTTCTGCTATGCAACAGCAGCAGTGCCAGTGCAGGGAGAGCTTAATGTCGCAGTGTAGCTCCTCTGCTGCATTGTCAGGTAGGACTAAAACACAGGAGCAGCAGGAGAGACTTTTCCACCCCTCTGGCAAAGGGCAGAAGATGAGGTGTGGGGGGTCACCAAGCCCCGCTGCATCCGTACAGCCAGGGATGAGGGAAAATGCTGAAAGGCAGCGGGAGTGAGGGATGCTGTATGGCAAGCAGCTGGGCTGAAGCAAACCGGAGCAGAGGCATCAGTGAGGCACGGGAATCAGCTGATTACAGGAGACAGAGCCCAGAAGGCACCAGCAGAGGCCATCTCAAATGAGATGTGGCAAGCATGCTAAGGTCTAACTTTTTCTTTCTCTTCTGCCTGTGGATCGCTGATCGTGCCCCGAGATAAGCCAGGGAGGAAACTTGCCCCGGGTGAAGTCTCGTAGAAATTCTAAGGAGGTGGATGGCAGCTCTGACCCCCCCCTCCNNNNCTCCCCCCCATTCACATCACCCCTACCCCTTTTTTCCTTCCCCTTGGCAGCGACTGCAGAGCACGTGGGGTGGGTTAAGTGGGAAGAGGTTTGCGGGAACTGCCTGCAAACACACAACAGAAGCCGCCGGCCTTCCTGGCAAATCCCAAGCATGTGTTGTTGTACTGACCACTTAACTAGGGGGTCAACAGGCAGGTTTTTTTCATTCAGTGATTATATACATATATGCTGCCTTTGCTGCTGAGCTTGGAATGGCACATGTGGGAGGCGATTTGGGCTGGCTGGAGCCCAAGGATAATTAAAACTTGCTGGTTTAAAAAATATATAGGTATATACACATTTAGAACAGCCTAATACTGAGCAGATCTCCAAGACGCTTGAGTGCACTTGTCGAAATAATGAGCAAGTCGGCTACCAGCTCTTTCTGTACTGTAGCCAGCCTTCGGCTGCAGTGGGGCTTGGCACCATCTTTCTCTGCAGAATCCTCTTGGAATTGAGCAAGACTGGAAACGTATTGAGTCGGGAAGCGTCTGACAGTGCGTCTGCCTCATCTTCCTGATGTGACTTTTCCCTGTGGCTCCTCCTTTCTGTTTGTCACAGCATTGTGATATCTAGGTGGCCCGTTAAGGAAGGATATTATGTGAAGGTGAAAAGGCATTGTTTTCAGAAATCACATCAAACTAAAAATGTGGAAAAAGTCTCAATATTCCCTGGTTTGCTTTGTCCGTGTGTAATTGTCCATCTGTTGCAAAAAGCAGTAGTGTTAAAAATGGAGATGCTCTTTGGGTAGAAAAAGAGGAAAAAAATGCTGATGTGTTGTTCTTTGGCTTCATTAGTAAAGATCAAGCTATGTGGTGGTAATTTGTGTGATTCTTTGGGTTGTTTTTTTTTTTTTTTTCCTCCTGTTGGACTCCTTCCTTCCCTCCAGCACTGTCCCACCGATGTTACTGCTAAACTGCCTCCCGATCTTACAGTCCTGCAGGATGAAACACATGCCAGGGAGTGAGCAAATGGCTTTTTTTTTTTTTTTTTTTTTTTAAAACCTTCACATTTGATGGCCTCTTTACTGCTGCTTCTCCCAGGTGCTTTTAGTGTGCATTGCTTAGTGCAAAGTGTTGCTTTCATTTCTGGTCACATAGGTCCTGTTTTGCAGTGTGCAGCTAGAGCCTGACTTGTGACTAGCTGGTTTTTAAGAACACATGTATGAAATATCTCCGTCCAGCTAACATCTCTTTTCCAGCTTTGAGAAAGCTTGATGTTTTTCTCTAGCTTGACTTTAACAGAAGGAGACTTCAAGTATACTGCAAGCAAGTATTTCTGTTTCACAAAGCCTCATGTGCCACTCATGGCCCTCTTTGTCACTGAGTGAAACTGCTGCTTGTTTAAATTAATAGCATTTTTTCTGGTCTGTAGGTAGGGACTTGAAGATAATCTCTACAAATTCAGCTGTAGCTAGATAAATGCACTGGGGATTTTTTTTTTTTAGCACAACAATTCTCTGTAATGTCAAAATAGGGTAGGAAAGAGGGGTGGGAAGAAGCACGTCTCCTGCATGTCAGGTAAGAGCTGGGCAGCAGCGTGCTGCCTGGGCCCTGTCCCATCAGGGTGTTTTGATGCAACAGTCTTTTTCCTGGTGAAATTGCTCACTTTTTCCCCTATTCGTTTTCATTGGTTTCATGTTGACGCAACAGGAACGGTGTCTCTGCACGGCAGAGCAGCCGTGATTTGCACGCGGGCAGCAGTACTGACCTGTCTTCAGCCACCATTTCTCTTCAACAGCTACAAGCGGGCTGCTGTAGATCCAGCTGTAGCTATTCGATAAGCTCGGGTTAGGCAGCAGGCAATAAACGCACAGAGACACGGAGCAGATACGTCCACCTATCCTTGTGACTTTCGCACTGCATAAAGCCAAAATAACACATCGATGGGGCTAAGGAGCTACCTCCATCTCCAGGGGCTGGGGTCTGAGGGCTGCTTAACTTGTCACCGGTCCCTTTGCTTTCTGTGCTCTCCCCTTCGCCTTGCAGCACTCGGCAGCTTGGGCGAGTGGCTGCCAGCTGCACCTCTCCTCTTCAACAGCGTCGGTATCCAGCAGGTGGGTGGCAGAAACTGCTTTATGCCAGATCTTCCCCTGCCTGCTGTCTCTGTCGTAGTTTTCCCTATCAAAGAGTACGAACAACTGCAAAATCAGTTTGAGCTGTAAGGCAGCTTGAAGCCCCAGTGCCAGGGCAGCGGAGGGGAGGGCTTCCACAGCCACAGGGCCTGCAGAGACATCTCGGCCCATTTCTCTCACCCACTGAATTAGGAGTGATGTATTAAATACACCAGAAGAAGAAGGGGAAAAAAAAAAAAAAAAAGTAAGGCTTTGCTGTCTGACAAGGTGTTTTATCTTCTCGGCTGACCTGCGTGTGCCAAAAAGTGCCGCCTTGGGAATATACATATAAAACTAACCCATCTGGGGTTTAAGGAGGGAGTAAAGAGCAATACCTCCTTTGCGCCTTTGTGCACCACACAGTCTGAAGAGCTTGTTGGAAGAACGTAGGCCCAGCTGTTAGTTTTCACAGCGGTGTAAGCTGTCATAGGGCTCGGAATAAAAGGGGGAAAAAAAACCCCCAAAACAAAACCCACCCACAAAACAAAAAAAAGCTTGTTGCTGCATTATCTTTTCCCCAAGTGATAATGAAACACAGGAGCAGCTGCCAGGCAGCCCCAAACAGAAGCAGCAGGGTTGGTACCCTCCTCGTCAGGTCCTATTTTGCAGCACAATTGATGAGTCAGCCTACTAATTAGAGAGAGGCTTGGAAGGTGCTGCAGGATGTTGCAGGTGACATCTGCCCCTCTCCTAAGATCCTTGGGGCACCCACTCACACCAGGGCCAAGGGGGTGGAGGGGAGAATCAAGAGCAAAAATCTGCCAATAAGATTGTGCTACTTTTTAGCAGCTTCAGCCCAACAGCCCTGCCCCGACGGGTACCCGCACCTCGGCAGAGGGGCTTCAGCTGCCCTGGGCCTTTGCTGGAAGGCTGACGGAGCAGCAGCAGCAAAACCTTAGGAACCCTGGGACCACCGCCAACTTCATTCACCCGTTAATATGGACTCCTCCCTCAATAGTACCTAAAAGGCAGCAAGGTGCTTTATGGGAAGAAAACTTACTTTCTTCGGGGCGGAAAAAAAGCATCTCCTGAGCCCGGGGGATCTTCTGGCAGGGGAGGGAGGCACCAAAAGCTGAAGGGAATTCCCAAAGTCTCCTGTGATAGGCAGGACGCAGAGCATCTGCGAGGCCCATCCCATGGTCAAGGAGTGACTCCACCTGTGCTTACTCCTGCCAGTAGCTAGTTAGAAGATGGTATTAGAAGAATATTCTTTGTCTCCTCCCCCCTGAAACCACAGCAACCCACCAACAAACCCAAGCGGATAACCAATGTCTGCAAAAGCTCCTGGAGCTGCCCAGACACAACGCATCGTGCAGGATGCCGACCAGCAAGTTTTCAGGCCGTGCCACTTCTTTACTGATGGAAGCTGGATCTTTTCTGTCCTTCTGGTGGTGCTGGGTCACACCCACCCATCTGCCACCCACCCGGTCACCCACATCCCACCCTCCCAACCAAAAATCTCCCCCGAGCAGCACCTACCCCTGACCACCAGCAGTCTCTGCACCAGCCCTCCAGGGCTGCCACGCAAGGCGGCTCTGCAGGAGTTGAGGACAGCCGGTCAGGGGCTGGGATTGATTTTTCTGCCAAAACCCATCAAGTTGAGCATTTACGCACCTCCTCGTCTGCAATGCATTTGACCGGCAGCTCGTGACCAGCTGCCTGGCAGTGCCTGGGTCTATCCCCTGCTGCCGGGGTTTCGTGGCTGCGGCCGGTGGCATGTCAGAGGCAAGGAAGGAGAGGCAGGCAGTGCCTGCCCACCCTCCTGCCCCTCAGCTTGTCCCTAAACCAAGATTTAAGAAGGTCTGTTCCACCAAAGAAGTGCATTTCTAAGGTCTGGAGGAGTCGGGATACATCTGTCCCAAGCATTTACCCTTAGCACTCAACAGGCAGCCAATCGATTTAACATAACCCAAACCAAATCTCAAGGTGTTCTGCTATCTGTCGCCAAGTAATGACTTGAAAAACACTCGAGAAAGAAACTGTTCCCTCCACCCGGAAAGCAGAGCGCACACCCGGCACGACTCCAGGCTGGGAGAGCCAGGGCTGGTGGGACAGAGGTAGGGCAGCACTAGCAGCAGAGCCCATCAGGAGGCAGGGTGGATGGTGCGTTGGTCACACACGGCTACCTGCAGGTGAGAAATCCCCTTCAGCTGGTAAGAAGGGACCCAAATGGGGCTCTTCTGTCTCACCAGCCACGGTGGAAGAAGAACTAGCCGCTAGGACCTGCTCAGAAACATGGCCAGGTCCATGGCCCTGAAAACACCCGAGGCTGGGAAGGTTTGCTTCATGAGGAGCTGGCCGACTCTCTGTTGAGAGCTACAGAATCTCAGGAATATCACCTTAATAGCCCTTCAGAGGCAAATTTGATGACAACATCCCTGGAGGTGCAAGCTGCACAACAAGGATCCCGGGGTCCTTACGAGTCTAGAAGGTCCTCTCTCTGCTCATTCCCTCCCTGCACGACCCCCAAGGAGGAAAGAGAGCAGAGCACATCCAGTCATCCATACCCTTCGCTGTTCTTCACCGAGACAGTGAAACCTCCGGCTGAAAGCCAACTGCCCGGCCACAGAAAGGGCAGGTTCCCTCCCCATCCCACAGCACAGCCTGGGCTTGTGGCACAAGCCTTGGACGTAGGAAGGACCGGCCACGCCAGAGCCATGGGCAAGGTGTACTGATGGTCCCTGGTAGTGCCTTTGCTGTCAAAGCAGCGTAGTTGGAGATTTCGCTGTGGCGGAAAGGGACCGACCCCCCCCTTCTCGCTCCCATTTCTGCCACGTCGCAGCAGCAGCGACCTCCAGGGTCTCCTCACCCACCTGCACATGTTCCTCCCGATCACTGCCTCCTCACAGGTACGTCAGACGTGTCCCGGGGATGCACAAGTGAAGAAAGGACTTCAAGGCGGTATCGTTTATGTTGCTGGCTCAGCTTAAGCATCTCCGTTTTGCCCAAGCCCTGTTCAAGGCATTTAAACCCCCTATCAAACACCTCTGCAAGAACCAGGAGACTGATCCCCACGACACGTTAAGTCACCATCAAATGTAGATGGTGAGATCTCAAAGGCAGGCGGGGAGTCAGCTCTGTACCCTGGGCCGGTGCCCCCGGGAAGGGGCCGGGGAGTGCCCCACACATCCCAGGGATCCCAGCCACCAGCAACATCCTTATTTTGCCAACATCACAGAGAAGTTGACCTTCGCACAGCTGCAGCAGCTGGCAGCTCCTAGGGCATCACTACTTCCCAGTAAAATCCTGTTGGAAGATGACGGTTTCCTTTACCTGTGGGATTACACCCCGACCTGTCATCACTGCCCCCTGGTGAGAAGTAACCCTGTCCTTTCCAGCAGCGCGCCTGTAGCCTGTGTTTCACATCTGGCTTGCTAAAGCGTTGTCGAGTACAAATCTCTCGGTGGCATCAGCCCTGCCTTCCCTCCTCCTCTGCACACAAGAGGTCAGGCTCGTAACTCTCCTTGGTAAGACACAGAATTTAACCATACAGCTCAGGAAAGAACAACGAAGAGGGCTAGAGGTACAGCAACATCCAATCTTACTTTAATAAAATGCATTTCAAAAGAAAGCCTGCACAAGTTTTATGAGCAATAGAAGCCCCTGAGACTGTAGGAGGACCTACTTCTGCTCCATCCGTCCTCCAACGCAGCCTTGCAAAACGTGCACCGTACACTCCCAAACAACCTCCTATTGTTGATATCACCCTATCAAAAGTTACAGGGCTTCTCCCTTCCCCCCTCCCCACTTCTTTTTCTTAAACGAAGAGGGGAAAAAAAAATAAAAGAAAACCTAAAAACTTCCAAAAGCAAGGCAACAGGAGGAAAGGTGCGTAAACAGTCTGCAAGTAATTCACATGGATGCCCACACAGGCGCTGTGTTTGTTTTTAAGAGAAGACCAAGCAAGTTTGCTAGCAGAGGAGCGTATGTGTTGTAAGAGGTAGTGTCATCCATCAACACTAGCAAATAAACCAGCCAGATTTCAGGAAAACTTCACCAGAAGTTGAATTTCAGTGTACAACATAAGAATTCACTATAAAAGGCTTCTATTCAATGTGTCCAAGAAAATGACAGCTGTCACAGGCACATTTCATAATATAAAAGGACTTAACATCTATCTACTAACATGAGGTCTGCTGTCGTTTCTATTGACAGAAAAAGAAAGGTTGGATCTGCTTTTAAAGAATTCTTGTCGTGTATACACAACCATATTCAGTGACATACGCAGCTTTACACTTCAAGTGCACACTAATTTAGGAAATATATACAGTTGTGGGGTGCAGATGGACCTAGTAATCACACATAAAACATACTTTTTTGTTATCTTAAGCGTCCACTGAGCCTACACCACACACACAGAACTACTTTGCTTTGTCCCTGATGATGATGCACAGTAAGGGAAAGCCTTAGTTACAATTTCACCCCAGTCAGGTCTGCAGGAATGAGCTCCTCGAAAGCCAGCTGTGCTCCAGGTGACTGCTAACTGCACCAGCAGCTTTTAGAACCAGGGATCCTTAGTGGTTTTTCTGTTAAAAGAGACTCACGTTCATAATCAAAGGGATGCTCTTTTCTGACAGTTCTGCAAATCCAGCTCGCTGCCTAGGAACAAGCTCCCACAAGCCATGGGCATGCAGTAACAGCTCAATAAAGCTTTGGCTCCCTGGGCACCACAGGGTCTTCAGGTTACTCCGGGCCACCTCGGTGACCTCTGTGTCCTGGCTGGAACGACACAGAAGCAGTCAGTGTATCGGCAGTGGGCAAGCACTCACCCGGTACCCAAAGGACCGTATCGGACTCCTAACCCTCAGCTACGCTGTTTCTGCAGGTCCTTCAGCAGCAGAAGGCAACAGCATCTTCTTTTTCTCACTTGCTAGTGACATGGCTCTGAATATGCACGAAGGGAGAAGGTCCCATTAGTACGTGGTCATGTCTCGGAGCAGCTTCGCGTTTTTGCTAGACACAGGTGGGTGTGAGAGCCCTCAGAGGTAAAGGGGCTCTGTGTTTATTTGAAGGTGTTGACAGCGGTCGCTCAGAGAGCCGGACACGAGCAGGAGACGGTGAATTGGGAATCCTGGGGCTGCTCACAGCAAAACACAGGAAGAGCTAAGAGTCACTGAAACCCGAACCACCTGCGCATCAGGTCAAGGAACTGCTCTTAAACACTGGTCTCAAAAAGTTATTTATTTGCCTGACCTAGAGAGGAGAGCAGTTTTACGGATCTGTCACCTGGAGCCGACAGCTCGACTTGGCACTCTTTGCGGCAGCAGTAAGACCATAATGAAAGCTACTGTTTCTCAGGGACGAAACTCCCATCAACGTCAAGAGGAGCAACCCTGGAAACATGCTCCCATTCCTCCTTACTGTAATTATTTTCCAAATTAGGGAAGAAAACTTACCTGCGTATTTCAGTGTTTCTAACCGTTCTGTCAAGAGGCACAAGCACAAGTAGCTCTGAGGTTGTAACACCTCCCTTTCACTACCAACATTTCGGTCATCGGCCGTTTCATACAATCTCACTGCTGGCAAAACAAGGAGAGCCAGGCTGCCGATCACACAGGCAGAATCCAGGTGCTGGCCAAGAAATACTCAAATCCTGGTCCTTCAGATTTTAGATGCATCATTTAAAGTAATGACTCCCTCTTTTCTAGGGCACTTGGCAAAGCCCCTGCCGTGACTTGACCAACACTGGTGCTCCAGTCACAGAGACTTCTATCACAGCATCATTCTGTTGTGCCTCAGAACCAAACTGTACAAGAAAATCGTAAAAGAAAAAGATGGTGGTCACCATTTCTGGTAAAAGCACTGCCCTGCCTCTTCCACTTCTACCCTCTTCCTCTGTCATTTCCCTTAGATGAGGGCGTTTCTGCTGTGGGCTCTCAGGAGAGCGCACATCACTCTGGAGCTGCATAAAGAATTGCTATCAGTAGCCTGCCACAATGCAATTAAACCCATGATTGAAACGAACAATAAATAAAGAGAAAGACATACAGGTTTTAAATATAGGTTTCCATTAAAAGCATTACAAAGACGACTTCTCTCATTATGAAGACAAAGAAAAAAATCCACTTCTACTAAAAAAAAAAAAAAGAAAAAAAATTTTAAAAATTACCCCTTTGCAAGTAACTTTAATGAGGAAAGGTGCAGGGAAGGGAGGGAGAGAGGACTTGGAGAACTAGCAAGTGTTCAAAAGGGCGGACGCCCTCCATCTCGGTCATGTTGCAGTGGCACCTTCTTCTCACACAGTCAGGTCAGAAAGCCAGAGACTCCTCACGTGGAGGATTTCACCACCTGCTCGTAAGGGGGAGGTGGTGTGTTGCAGTAGGAAGGTGGGGGTGGGTAAACTGGGTTTCCTTGCGGGGAATTGGGCTGGACGTGGAAAGCCATAGCCATGGGATTCATCACAGGTCCACCTGGATCTGTGTAATACGGCACTCCAGATTGTTGTGACCCTGAAAGAAAGAAAAGGACAGAAAAGATATCAACAACGGCAGCGGCATCAGGTCGTGCTCTTCCAGAGCCTGTGCTCTGCACACTCAGACAAGTCTTCTCAAAGCATTCATCAGAGCAAAGACAAGGAGCCACCTTTCTCCCACTGCAGAGAAAACGCAGGCTTGCAGGACTACATTCACTTCTTGAGATTTCACCAAAAAGTTTCAATTTTGCATGCCATGGAAAGCATTTAGTGAAACAAAGGGCACCACTGCCCCAAGCGACTACCATTTGGCAGGGAAAATGGCAAGCCCTGCTCAGTTCCCTGGCCAGAAAAGCTGCCGTGCCTGCAGAGAGGAGCGGCGTGGGACCCCAGATGGACCAAGGGGTTTCCACTGCAGCCCTGACTCAGGTGTCAAGCCTTACGAAAGGACTTCACACATTATTTCGCGGTGTGCCGGATCTGCCTGTAAGCCAGAGTGCATCTCATATAGATGATTTCCCTCCTAGGCAGAATACAGCTAAGGAGTAAACATGCATGAAGCAAAAACCCAAACTGAAGCCAATTATGGCTGGCTAACACAATGGGACAAGATTGCTTTGCACAGATTAAATTTAGGAAATTATGTTGGAGCCTGCAGGGACAAAGAAAGGAAATGTACGATCAAATGCAAAATTCCTTAGCCGTGACACATGAGGACTAACAGAGACTGCTGCCGTGAAGAATAACAAAGGCTGCGTGTAACCCTCCTCAGATACGCAGTGGGTGGTGGAAGACAACTTAATGCAGTTCCAGCAATTAAAGTCACAGACTGTCTTTATCTCAAGATGTAAATTAGATTTCTTCTCTTTCTCTCTATTTAAATAAAGCTGGACTGGGAAAAAACCCCCAAAATCACGGCTGAGCAACAGGTTTTCTTGTTTTGGTGCTAGCCTGTTTTTCCTATAATGACACAGTCGTCACAGTGTTTTGCCCCTTAATCATTCCTTCCGTGATTTAGTGACACTAGGACTTAGTATTGCCACAGAAGGAATACAGGCTTCTTGAAAGCTTTAAGCGTCCTTTAGTACTTCAAGCATTGAGGAAGCAGCCACATACCAAACCCAAACACAGTCCTTACAAGATTGAATCAGATGGGCAGAGCCACAGAGCAAACTAAACTGGGATGCAAACTATCCCAGAGCCTGGCGTGTCTGCCTAGGGAGCTTTGTTTGAACACTCGGGAGCAAAAACGATGGAAAGCAGATGGGCAACGCAGCTATTTCCTTCTTAACACAATATTTTTTAACACACCACCGCAATAATTTTTCCTTTTGCCTGTCTTCTCCTTTGCCGTGGCGACAAGAAGCCCTTGTTCTGCTTCCACCGAGCGCATCAGCTCCCGGCTGCAGGAGAGCCAGGCTGGGAACAGGAGCCGAGTCCTACCTCTCCAACATTTGGGCAAATACCCTCTTCTGCAGCCTTTTTCTTAAGCATTTTTGTTTTAAAGTTTAATCCTGCCCAGCTCTGCACTTCTGCAGTTTCCATCTGCACGGGGACATGGGAGAGGCTGAGGTAGCTCACTGCAGCTTGCTCTTTAGGAAAATAACTGTTTTCACTAAAACTTCTGTGTATTATTATTGAATTGGGGGGTGGGGAAGTGTGGACACCAATCTTTCGAGATATTTTTTCAGTTCACTGAAGCCAGCAGAAAACAACATCTGAATGCCAACCTCCTTGCCGGATCAGCTCAGTATTTGTTAAGTGTCTGCAGAGGGACACGACCTTTTCTAGCACCTGAACTGCCCGTTTGGGGCTACGTAGGCTGAGGCTGAAGTGAAAGATACCACCAGGCCTACAAACTGCTGCTTGTAGGTGAGGTGTTCAATCCTTTTTCCCAGTCAGGCCCACAGAAAAAAGCACTCCCAGGCTGCTGCTGGGGTGGCAGAATACGCTGCTGTCATCTCTGCAGGGAAGGAGGGAGATGGGCAAGGAGCCGCGTTTCAAGGGATCCACCTCAACAGTGAACTGGCTACTGCTACCAAATCTGGAAGAGGAGCTAGTGTAAAATGAGAACGTGGTTGACTACTAATTCCCATTGCTTTTGCTGTTGGGTATTCCTAGAATAGTAGAAAAAGTTAAAAAAAAAAAAAAAAATTGGCGGTGTTAGCTCAGAGCGCAAAGCTTTTAAGGAACAGTAATAACAGTCTGGAAGCAGGTGGCACAAGCAGGTCGTCAAAGGGCTTGTGCTTATTTTGTATTTACCCACAACTTATGTTCCATGAAGTGTCATGAAAAAATAAAACCGTGCTCTAAAATTAAATCTGGTATTTACCAATCCAGCCAAAGACGCTCCCTGTTCACATAATCTTGAGGTTATTTTTCAGGCTTAAAAATATTAGTTTAGTTAGTTTGGCTCCCCCCCAACCTTCCACTGTTGAAAAATAAATACTCTCAGTGGAAATGCTTGTTCAGTCAAGCAGAAAAACAGATGCAGAATAGAAGCCCTAAAAAAACCCCAACCTCTTAGGATTCAAACAAAAAGAGGGTGAATAAAGTGTCAGTTTGTGTCTGTAACTTCTTTTTATCCACTTAGACCTGTGAGAGACGGAGGGGAGGGAGGCATGCCTGTGAGTACATGCTTAAGGATGCAAGAGCGAGCATTTCCAAAGCATCTGCACAAGGCACATGGGTGTGCAATAGCCCGCAGGACAGCGGGGAGAGCCCAAATGCTGCATCTCTGCACAAAGCTCATAGTCACAGGGAGCGAGAAGGGGTTTAGGACACTGCTCTAGGGAGGCTGTCTTGATGCAGCCACAGTATTGCACAGGGATGTAATGGTTCAGAAGACAATTTTTGATGGAGAGGTTAGAGGCACCAAATTTTCAGAGACCCTCCTTCTCATTACAAATATTCTGTTGTACGTCCACTTCCAAGCCTGTATGAAATGAAACCAAATAGCCAATTCCTAAAAAAGTTGTCAGAAAAGATAATTATCCTCTGGCTTCATCTCTTTTACAGCATGCAGTAAAATGACAGCCCGGGAGGAAAAGTGTCAGTGTCCCAAGCGTGCCTGCCTGTGTGTGTACTTTCACTGGCACAAATGACCGCTGGCTTATGCAATCTGGACGGTGGTTAAAAATGTCTCAGTTTGGCCTTGCTGAGGCAGGGAGAAGGCAAGCACCAGAGTGGGCACTCAGAGAAAATCTCAGCACTCTAGAAGGTCTTCCAACTAGAGACAGCTGAATTCAAAACGGGCCCACAGGGCACGAACATCTTCCGCTTACAGGGGAGTCTTATTCTGCAGGATTCTCCCAACTGGGACTATCCAACAGCTAGAGAGGAAGAAATAACAAACTTAGAAAGCAGTATTGCCACAGAGGCCATCACTAGGTATCCTCCTGACGCTCAGAGCCATTACCAAGCAGAAAGACAGCAATCAGACTAACAAGGGGGGGAAGGACCGCTTCGCTGCAGAAAAAACTGTAGCACAGAGCATGGAAGGCAAATCAAAAAGAAAAGACTTGCCAGATAGCCAGATCATGGAAGAAAAATGTAAGGCTTTCCTTCACCTCTCTCAGACGTTACCAGCTGTATTTAAAACTCTTTCTTCATGTCACTGTTCATTTCGGATACCCATCGTTCTGCCTACGCTGCAAAGTGAGAACTTGCTAGCCGCCTTCCATGCATGGACACACAGCCGTAAAGGTATGAGGAACTACAATAGAAGGGAACTGAAAGTCCTGTCACCCTGGATTTCAAAAACACTCCTGTACACTGCAGCTGAATTATGCTGTTTGAAAGGCAGACGACTTCACTCATCACAGGAGGTGGCTGCACGGTTTAGTCCCGTGCAATCCCTTGTCCAAATCCCACAGTTTCCAAAACCCAAATAAACAAAACCCCCAAACCCATCCTTTTTAAATGCCGTGGCAAACGTAAAAAATGAGTGAAACTCGTTTAATGAGCGGTCTCTGACCTGATGCAGTGTTGACTGGTTGTCTGGTGTAAGACACGTTAAAAGTAGGTTCTTCTACTAGCGGAGGAGGGTACATTCGCCTTCGGATAAAGAAACCAGCTCCACAACAGAACAAAACTCCCATCATCAAAAGGAACCTAGGCAAAGAGAAGAGGAAAGTCAAAACCCACCCGGCATTCAGGCAGCTCTCAAACCCAGACTGTTTGTTGAGAGAAACAAGAGTATCATCTAGCAATCATCAGCCTACAACTTTTTATCGGTGTTTCTTAAATAGGTTGTCTCTTGCGAGCAGGTCTGGGTCATTTGAGATAGCACTCATGGGGCACTTACAAATATATTATGGACATCTTCAGCGACTAGTACTGTTGTCTGATGTTTTCTGGCATGTAAAATACAAATCTGAAACTAAAACGCCCTTGAACTTTTGGGGAGTTCAGGTTCATACCTGACCTTTGCCACCAGGATGCTGAACTGAAATTCCAGGTCAGTACAGTTTCAAACTGCGTATCTTGGGCACAAGCCTCACGCTTACAGCATCGAGGCTGGCCAGGAGGTTTGTGGGGGACAAAGAGGAACACTATTCTGCAGTTGCCCTTAAAAGAAGATTCTTAGATGTTCTTAAATTACTCAGCACTGTAATTTTGCCTCTCACGGGAAATATGGTAGCTGGCATTGAAGCTCAAGCCAGAAGACTGAAGCATTCAGCACTGAAGATGACAAGCTTTGCTTTGTGCTTCCTAGGCAGGATATACATTCTCAAGAAAAAGGACATCATTTTGCTTCAGTTCTTCTCCTCTCTGCTCCTCTTCTGACCGGACTAAACCGTCCTCATCACTCCCTTGTCTTGGCGCTGGGGAAACAGGCACGTGCAGCGAGGGCACGTCAGAGGATTTTTCCCTTGATTTCCTTGATTAGTTATCAGACATGCTAGTGACTGATGCAAGCTCCCATAAACAAAAATGGTTCTTTTGCCTGTAATTGCCGCCTCATTTCAGGGCCCTTTACTGGAAGACAATGACAACTGTGCTCTTTCTTCTGGAAAGGATGGAAGTTGGCCAGAGGCCACTGAAGTTGGCCAGAGGCAAGCCTACACACCACGCTTATCTCCTCTGGAGCACTCCCAGGTGCCCAAGAGGGAGAATGTGACACCGCATGGCAGTGAGAGGTATTTCATGCGCAGGGTCAAATTCTGTTCTTGTTTCTACAGTGGAAATGAGAGCAGAAGGAGGTCCTGTTTCCCTGAGCCAATATTAATACATTGCCTTTTGGCAGCGATCCTGCAAAGGATTTGTTCTGAACAGAAAAACAGAGATTTACGACGTCACCCCAGGGACTGAGCTGCAGAGCTCTTCAATTATATCAGTAGAGATTGTACACTGAAATCCCACAGTCAGCTTCGGGAAATCTCTGTATTATAGTATATATCAGGCTTCTGGTTTTTACTGTTTGTTTCAATTTTGAAGCCTTTTTTTTAAGCAATCTTCAAATTCTACATAAAAATGTCTGAAAGCAGTTTTTCAGGAGAGCTTTTGCTTTCTCTCTACTGCAATGAGAAGGTTTTATTCAGGTGCTTCTTAAATTCCTCTCCAAAACGAACTTCCCTTATTTTTTCATTATGCATATAACAGTGATTAGTTTAAGCTTTATCCAGATTACTGAGCTGCTGGTTTCGCAAGCTCAAATCTTTCTGCCTGCTTTTCCCTTGCTGTCATCCCCAGTGAAATGCTCATAGTCATAAACGTACTTCTCTTCCTTTTTAATTGAAGCCTCAATTCAGCTGGCAAGAATATCTTAAAGCCTGCCTAAATGCACAATCCTCCTTATACAATCCTCTTTTAAAAGTGAGTGCCCAACAAAAACGGACAAACGCTGCTGCTCGGCAGTAGCTGGGACAGGCGTAAGGAATGCAGCAATATTGGATGAAAGTGGGACCGCTGCCTGTACAGACCAGCAGGATGCGGACACAGGAAAGGTCAACCGGACACGAGTAACCTCCGTTTTCAGTGTTTTGTCACTACACTGGGAGAATTTTATAAGCAAAAATCCAAAGTCCCTGCATTTATGTGTATACATATACATCACTGCACGCTTGTACCTACTTTACTTTAAAATGCTAGGGCTGGCAATACTCTGATTTAAGTCCTACAAACAAGACAAGAACAGGATAAACAAATTTCCCAAATGCCCTGACCTACCAAAAATACCATAGTCGCTGGATAGAGAGAGCTCTTACACAGCATCTTGAACCACAGCAATCCTCATAGGAGCGACATCTGCAGAGAAATAAAGAGAAAAGGGCGTTAGGGGAGTGGTTGCCGCTCAGATTAAAACAGGATCCCCAACCCTGATGCCGTTCACAGTCCTGCCCGAGGCATTACTTTCGGCATTGCCATGAGTCTGGGAGGCAAAGCCACCTGGAAGCGTCCAAGGCCAGGCTGGATGGGGCTCGGAGCAACCTGCTCTGGGGGAAGGTGTCCCGGCCCATGGCAGGGGGTTGGAACTGGGTGGTCTTTAAAGGTCCCTTCCAACCCCAACCATTCCATGGGTCTATGAATAAGAACAGACTACCCTTGGCTGGATAAAGTCGTCAATCACGTGTACGCATCCATAGCACGGCTCTATCGCTATTCAGGAACTTTTTGCATGTTATTGAAACTACCTTTCTATATACTTCTTTCAAAGCCACCTCAAAAAGACTGAATGCAGTGTTTAATTCTACATAAAAGGACACATTCTAAAAGAAAAGCAGTATTACTGTGTTCTCTTTCACAGTAAATGAACACTGCAGACCTCAAACATGAGCAGTTTGGGGCTTTATTTACTGCAACAGACAAGAATTGCAAGGTCAAAACTGCCAGATCACTCATTCTTTGCAAATGAGCAGCTTCCAAACAGAGAAACCACCGAGTGGAGAGAAAACTTCAAGTGTACAGTTATTTGCAAATTTAATGGTGTTTTTTGCTTCCCAGAAGTTGCACTGGACTGCAACTGCCAACAGCTCCCATTACTTAAGTAGGCTTTCCTCTAACCCCCCCCACGTTTCAAATTAATATTTCACATGGAATAGAACCATTTTAAAGGTATTACAGCACCAATCACTGTAAGCGCAAGGTACCGCTTCACTAAAAAGGTCAGCACATACATTGACTGCAGCCTCTGAACAATTTCTTCGGTAACTGCTATTTCCCAGACCAATGAAATATATTTAGTAGGAAAAAGGACAGAAGTAACACAGAAACCATGGTATGTGACAGACTCGGATGAAAACATTCAGATTACCATATCCACATACTGAAAGAAAAGAGGAGGTTACCACAACTGGATCAATCTTTTTAAGGGTGTTCACATCTGTATGCTCAAGGCACATATTTAATTAAGCATCTGGTTTTGGAAAATTTGCCCAACTGCATGACTGTGCTCCCCTATTTGTATGCAAAGCTAAAAAAAAATCAATTGGATAATTGTACAGACAATTACACATTTACACGCTCAGTTAACAAGCCTTCACTCACAAAATACATCAAGTCACATAGGCTTCAGCCTCTAATTGGGGCCAGAGTAGGATGCTCTATGGATACATAATCAGTTGTTTTGCAAGTGAAAAGAGTTACATGCTCTTCCGATGACAAGTAGGCAAGATTTATTTAAGCAAGCCAGAAGATCTGACATGATCAGTACAGCAAGGTCCATTAATATACTCAGGCACCCAGTTTGAGACTCAAGCAGAGTAAGTTGCTCAGGCCAAAAGAAAAATCCACCCACCTTGCCGTCCCTGAACCTCAAGGCAAGCCACCTCCGACCTTTCTTCTTTAAAGCTTGCCAGGACCCTAACAACTGCTCAGAGTCAAAGCTCCCAGACCTCACAAAACTACTGACAAGACTTAGCAAGTCAGCACTAACTTCAGTCCCATCACGACCAAGAAATTAAGTATTCCTCCATGCTCCCCAAGTGGATCAACCCGAGCTTTCAGGAGCTTTCAAGACATACGTTAAATGCACGGGCAGGATCAGGCCCCTTATGAAATGGGGTGGCAGCCGCTGCCTTCTGTTGAACCAGTGGTCGTGGCACCCCTTTCGCTCTTCAACACGCTTCGGGTTGGAGCACCTCATCCGCATTGATGGGCACTTGGCCCTTTTGCTGATGCTGCACAGCAAGGGCTTGGCTGGACCAGAAACGCAGAGAGGAAATGGAGCCCGTAAATAATGAAGAAGCCCTTCTTCAGGCAGTTAAGGCCAAAAAAAACAAAAAAAAAAAGAAGGATTTTAGGGATGTGAGCAGTCTTCATTTCTGCCTCCGCACATTGGCTCTGTCAGCCCAGACACCTACACCTGACCACAAGCCGGACGGGGAGCGGATGCGCCAGGCCGGCCTCTGGCCCCAGAGTAATTTCCAAGATCAAGCCCCAAGAGCTTAACTTGTATTAAAAGTTAAATTAAAACAGAGAGCCCAGGGAGGCTGCACGTACGTCTCCCATGCGCCCAACCCCTGCCTCGCTTATTTTGCATCTGTTTTCTCCAGAGCCAAAAGAGATGAGAAAAGGCTATTTTAAAATATATAATTATGGTCGTTCAAACACCAAAATTAAAACAGCATCTGTATGAGGAGTATGGTATCTGAATTTACTTTTTATTTTTAATCTCTAAATTGTCTAGGCTACATTGTCTAGGCACCATTTTTAAAGTCTCAGTGGCTTAGCTTTTCTTCCTGCAAAAGAGGGCTGAAGTAGCAGCTGGAAGACAGAAATGCTGAACTGTGGATTGTTTATGATGCTCCTGAGACCACTGAATGGCAAACAAACAGGCCATCAAAGAGAAGTTTCATCTCCTACACAGATGACTGCACTTCCAAATGGCTGAAAATAATAATGCAAAGGATGGAGGAGTCTCTCATTAAGCTGCGTTTAGAGAAGCTCCATTTTCTAATAGCCAGTAAAGTTTCTGAGGCAACTCATCCAAAGCTAAGCACTGCATTTGCTGGGTGGATCTGCGAAGCTAAACCAGTATCACAACTCGGAGGAAAATCCCTTTGAGATCCGACACTAGTCACCCTTTCACTTTTTACCCACAGAACCAAGCAGGCACTTTATTTTGCATGCCTGTGAGTACGGACACATGTACCTATATGTGGGCGCCTGGAATCAAGGATGATGCCATGATAACAACCTGCTGTTTGCATTCCCCACCGCTCGATAGCAGTGCCAAAAAAGGCTGGAAGAACGAACGGCCCATTTGCTGAGACTGCTGTCAGGGTACCACAAAAGCTCTGCTGTTCTCTGGTTCTTGATTCAATGTGCTATGAAAAAACAACACAACTTTTGACAACATCGATCCCAATTACAAGAAAATTAACTTACTTACAAAAGCCATATCTATTAGCAGGCAAAAGATGACAATAAAACCAGCTTATTAGTGGAGTAACATACAAGCTTCAGTATAATCAGTCTTTGATGTACTATCTCTTACTGCCTGACAGCAAATCCCAGCAGAATTAAGACCCCGGTTCATAAAAAAAACAATTAAGCACACACACGTATGTTTATTGAATTGGTATGCACATTCTTTAAATTACATTCATGCTTTGGCTCTTCTTTATGGAGAAGGACTGGTTGTGCCCAATGCCAGTTGAAGAAGAATGAGCCTTCCTGTCAATCTGAACTGGAGCGAGCCCATCTCCTACAGAAGACTTTTCTAAAGCCAGTTTTCCCTCTTTCACACATCAAGATGATCCCAAGAACTGCGTTTTCCTAGGGCAATGCTTGTTCCATTGATCAAAATTTAACCCATTACATCGGATAACACACGATCCATTAGTTGCTTTGCTAATCTGCAACTTCACCAAGCACACGGTCTCGCTTTTGAAAACTGTCTGCAATGCGATTCACGATTTAGAAGGTACATCTTTTCATTCATAATTCAGGAGAGTGAAATGAATGCATCTGCATGTCCAACAACTTGCACTGCTAGCACACCAAGGAACTGATGTGTCAGAGATCGTCGGATCACAGTGACAAGCTTTTTTGTATGGGTTTGCACTTAAATCGTGACACTGAACTTCTTTCCTTAACGGACAAGCAAAGCACAAAGTTTTACAGAAGCGTATACGGTATGACCCAAACCCCACAAACAAAACCTGTACTTGCACGTGTTCTGCAGATAACAACTGCTCAATGAAATGGTCCAGAAGCTCTTTTCCATTTATACCTGCATCTACACAGCTGATCAAGCCCCTTCTTAGCAGAGCTGCTGCAGCAAACAGCAGTATCTAAAAATAATTCTTTGATTGGCACTTGCTGAAAAGTGGAGAAATTTAACAGGTAAAGCAAGGATTAGAGTCTTCAGTAGACTGTATGGCCATAGTGATCTGACAACGTTCCCTGTCCTCACTCAACATGGGTATTCCCCATCAATGCCATCCCTTTGAAACGCAGGCTGTAGCATTCTTAGTTTTCCTCTCTAGACTGTTTGCATCATATGTGCCAAAGCTTGATTTAACATTTAAGATGTTTTATTAGCAACATCCTTTGGGAGAGTGAAGCGAAACGAATGGTTAATCCACATGCGGTGGCAGAAACCCTACTGTAGACACAGAGGATGGGAGGGTGAAAGAAAACCACAAAACCCCACAACACCCAGATACAGTAAACTGCATGATTTCTAACCAGTGTCCTGCAGATAAGCCTGACTTTAATTCCAAAAAAGGCTGCATGCCAGTCTCAGGTTAAATGATTGCTGCATGTATGTGCAAGATCTATGAAGTAAACTGGGATTCGTTGGAATGCCAGAAACATTGGCAGTTTTTGAAGTGTGTGTGTGTGGCAACCAAAGGAGGACAGAAGTTAAGTAAAGAAGGATATAGTGATAGACCAAAACTAAGAACAGAAAAGAAAGATGTTTTGGGGAATGGCTAGTAGCATTAGATGAAGCTAAGGAAGTCCCAGCTGTGGTCCTAATACTAGCATGGGCAAAAGACCAGAAGGAGAACCACAAATGCTCACAAGAACTGGAAGGGATGGATTGCTGAGACTGAGTCACCTCCAGGCAGAATCAGTGCTGAGCCCTCAAAGCCAGAAGGCTCAGGTCTGCTACCATTGAACAGATGAAGGCGGACAGCTAAAGTATGTGTATGTATTTACTTGTTCTAGGACAAAACAGTTTAAAAAAAAATATTAATCCGCTTGGAACTCAGCTGTCAGGATACAGTGATGCTGAACAGAGAAAAACCAAACAAGCCATGTAACAAAAAGAAAAAGCACGCAACCACCACAACGTGACTGGCAGAAACAATTCTGATGAAGCTCAGTCTTGGCTCATGCAGAGAAGAAATCAGAAAGGCAAAAGCTCAGCTAGAACTTAATCTGGCTACTGTTGTAAGGGACAACAAAAAATGTTTTTACAAATATGC
>JANZLQ010000009.1:5424414-5441521 GCA_026212715.1 Elanus axillaris | reverse complement strand
TCAGGGTGCTCTGCCCCCTGAGCTGGAAGGCGAGGATGAAGAGCAGCACATACCCCCCTTAATCCAGGAGGAAATAGAACAGATGGATGATGTAGAAGATGGGACTGTGCTTCTATCTTAAGCGGTCATGCCAGCAGGGAAAGAGAGGCGACTCCGCAATGAACCACCACCCCCTCCCCAAAATTCACCGACTGATTCCAGGGAACCCTGGGAACGCGAATGGCACGCGGCGAGACCACCGACTAACACGCTACAAAAGAAGGGAGAACGAGTTCTCAGTGCTCGCCCTCCGGACCTGGATCTCCACACTGGCTGGACCAACGCTGGACCCAGGACTAGTGAAACCCTTCTCTCTTTCTTTCTTTCTCTCCCTCCCTCTTTTTATTGTCTCTTTTCCACAGTCCCTACACCTCACCCTTTCAAACATAAACCGCTGACCAAGTCTGAGACTAAGAGTGGATCCAGCCGCCCCCGAGCTCCTCTTTGAGGAGGAGTCTGGAAAGCGAGGGGGTCTGCTCTGAACCTCGGGACTCAGCGGGAGGGCTCTCCTTGTGACACTTACATGTTCCTTTTTCTGCTCCTTTTTCTACACCTCTTTTCTCTTTTCAAGCAGCAGCTTAATGCCATGTTGCAAGGTTCATATTGCTAAGTTCACTTGTACTTGGGCAAGGTTAGCTAGGTTGAATGAATGTTGATTGTTGTTTGAACTCCCCTGGTGTCGTTTCACCTTAATTCTGACAAAGGAAATCCATGAACCTGAGTCGCTCCAGCTTTGGGACGTGACACAGGGACACAACTCCATCACAGTTACCTGCAGTCACAGGTTCTCGGCACCCAAAAGCATTTCTCTTCTTTTCTTATGCATAGCAAATGCGATCTCTCAGCGCATGCAAGAACAATGCCTTGCAAAATGTAGGTTTGATTTTGGCAAATATGTAACTATATATATAACAAATATAACTGCTTCCCAGATGAACACAGCCGTCACCTCAGTGGAACATCTGTACTTGGGAGTAAAACACTGCCACTGGTACCCAGGAGAGCACCAGAGAGATATAGTTACCCAGGTACTTGATAAATCACCCAGCCCTTAACTACATAAGACAACGTAAGGCAAAAAGGAGGAAAGGGGCTGTCAGGTCATTTTTTCTACACGGTAGAAGCAACAGACAGAAACAATATTTGCTCAGATTAGATTCCTGTCTTCTTTGACACAACTAAAATCTCCTACGAGACAAGATACTTGGCTCCTGTCCTTCAGGCGGACACGAAAAGCAAGTGCAGGCAACAACTGAAAAAGGGATTATTTCTCGATTATTCTTTAGGGAAAGAGCCTATAAACACCATCTCTGCGCAAGAACTCAGCAGAACGTGGTAACTACTCCCCCACTTCTGCTGGAATGAGAAGTATTTGCTCAGCTGCTCCTGTCAAAACGACCCTTCTACAAGCCTTCTGCTACCCAACTGCTTGCTGTAACACCAGCCCTCTCTTCCCAGACCCCAAGGGGAAACCCATGCTACAGAGGGACTCTCCTTGTCGTCTGTAAAGGCGGCAAGTCTCACCACATGGCTTTCCGGCCAGCACCCATCCATCTAGAAATTTTCGCTGCTCCTCCTGTGGCAGAACCTAGCAAGAACTGCCGTGGTTTGGGCTTTGGCCAGTGGCAGTATATGGTACCTTAAATAGCTGGTTTTCAACACAGGCTGGAGGCCTTTCTTTTGCAGAACAAAGCAGAGAAACAGCATAGCTTAGGCTCTGGCAAAAGTAAGCCATAGATAATATGTATGACGAGTTTTCATTTTCTGGAGGTGGAATTGTAAACTTCTCATATCAACAGAAACGAGGGCTTCTAGTTAATCATCAGGCCCCTTATTAAAGAGACAATTAGTTCGTCCTATCTCAAGATGCTCCCAGTGGGTGAGCAGTCCTACTGCATCTAATTGTTGCTTTGGGAGATTATAAGCAGTCTGCTGGCAGGGGGCGATGGGTCTCCATGAATTTTCTATCTGCCTGAATTTAATATACTAATACATAGTAAATTTTATTTTCCTTCACCAAGCCACCGCACGATCAAACACAGAGAAGGACACAGGTACTAATGGCCAGTAGTTAAGTGCCACCAAGTCTTTCAAAATTTTAACTCAGCGTCTCCCTGTCCAGAAAGCGTTAGAAGCTTCAAGATGATTTTGAGGTCAAGTGTTCCACAAGAGCTCAAATAGGCACAAGCCTCCCCGTGCCCCGAACAGGAAGCCAGAAGAAATTGATTCTCAGCCTCGCGTTAGGGTTCTTGCCTGGCACATGGGAGAGTTAATGCTCTGATGAGTATTTCAAGTCAAACAGCCTCAAGAGGAAAAACTGAGGCTCACTCGTGATAAGACACAACTATGCTTATCGCATCCTCTGGAAACGAGAGGGTGGTGGGACTGGGTTCCCGGCTCCACCTCAGCCAGAGAAGAGTCTGGTTTCAGAGGAATACTCCACTAGAAGACAGAGACTGCCCGCTTTTCCTCTTTCCTCACCTTTCTCAGAATAAGCTGCCTACGCCTGGTCAGCCTCCAACTCCAAAATCATTCAGAGCTTCAAATCTCAAATTAGGTAGGTCACCTGCTTGATCGTCTGTGAAGGCTGAGTTATTAAATCCTTCTCCCCTCCTCAGGACTCACTCACAGCAAGTTGAGTGGGTTGTTAATTTGATAGCCTAATTTTCCTCAGCTTGTGCATCAGACAACCGATCCATCAAAGCAAACTCAAATGCACGGCAAGGCATCTAGTTGCTGGGTGATGACAGCAGTTGGGACTACAACCTCAACAGATCCACCAACATCAAGGGAATCTAGTCCCGTATTTGAAGCAAGGAACACACCACCTTAAGGGCACAGACTGTTGAAGCTAGTTGTGATGTTTTGTACCCTTATTGTTTAAGGCCACACGGGACCGAGCAACGGTGGTGGGGTTTTGTTGCCTTTATATGCAGATGGTGTGATAATGACTGCCGTCTTCATTCAGGATACAAACGGTGCGCCTATGTTCTTGCGTTGAACTACATATGCAAACAAGCCCTTCCCGTGGCTGCTTGCTGCTAAATTGGTGGCCCTGGCCGGAATCCAGGTCTCCGTTCCTGTACAGTGCCAGCCATCCAAGGCGCCTGGAAGCGTGCTGCCTCCCCTCTCCCTCCTCCATGCTGGCTTCAAATCAAATGGAAGAATAAATCAACAGCTAGATTACTGCCCTAAGCACACACCTGCTGACAGTTCACGCAGCTGTAATTGCAATGGGAAAGCTAAGTGTATCATCAGGAAAGCCAACTTAATTAAAAGCAGTAAACATAACAGGATGTGGAGCACAGAAAGGAGCTCCCATCATGCAGTATGCCCTGTGTCTAGACTGGGGGGGTTTCCTAGCCTCTTGTACACACGTTGATGGAAGAAGTGCTCTCTAAGCTATCTGAATAACAGCAAGAGAAAACCGTGTTTTCATTGTTTTCAGCTGGAACATTTTGCACGTTCTTGATAATGCACAAAATTGTTATTATAGACTGACCGCCAAGCACATAAGGGCTTACATGCAAAACCCAGATGAATACAACTGTCTGATAAATACAACAAAATTTAATATGCAAAGGAAGAGAAGTGTGCTGAAATGCACAAGAAATTTATTTCAAAAACCATGAAAACCCACAAACAGAATACAATCAGCATTCTCCTCCACAATAAGAAAAAGAATTGACTGTTCCCATGTAGGGCAGGAACATGTTTTAAACATGAATAGTATTAGCAAACACTACTTTTTTAGGTTTATATTAATGTTCTTATAGTAATTCCAAATGAAAAATTAAACAGATTTCATCAACATAAATGTGTACACATGCAGCTGTCTGCTGTATGCAGTAAACTACTTTCTACAGCAGAAACATATTAGCCTAAATATACAACACTTCCATCCACACATGCTTTTAACATTAATTCAGGTCCTGCTTTGGATAAGCATTAAAAGAGGCTACAAGATGGCACTCCCCTACGTTTATTCTGTTCTTCATATATTTACCAGGAGCAATGGTTAACATTTTCTTCCAGAGAAATTTTCTGTGTTTCTGGGGGTCTTTCACCTAGTAGCACACCAGTAAACAGTCAAAAGATACTCAGACAAGGTACCCACAGCTGAGCTCCAATGCAAAGGGTCAGTATTCAGGAGGTGGATGCCAGAACAGGCTACCAAGGAGTTTAAAAATCACATAAACGAGTAGGTGTGATGTTAGGAAAGCCAAACCTCCCCTACAATTGATAGCTGCAAGGGGCATGAAGTGCAGCAAGAAGAGCTTCTACCCCTACATTGGCAGTGAATGGTATCTGTGGGCAAGGCAGAGGGCAGCTGATGTCATTTACCTCAACTTCAGCAAGGCTGTCTCCCACAATATTCTTGTACCCAAGTTTGGACATTACATTCTGGACAGGTGGACAGCTAGATGGGTTAAAAAGAAACCTGGTTGGATGGTGGGGCTCAAGAGAGCAGTGGTCAACAGGTCACACTCTCCCTAGAGAGTATGAAGTAATCGCTGGTAGTACCACAGAGGTCTAGACCTGTCCTGTTGACAAGCATGTTGCTCAATTTGGTGATAGAGTACTCTCACTGAGTTGGGCGATGACACCAAACAACTGGGCGATGACACCAAACTGGGCGTCAGTCAGTCAATGAGCTCAAGGGCAGGGCTGCCACTCCAAGACCTGGACTGGTTGGACAAACGGCCTGACAGGAACCTCGTGAAACTGAACAAAACCAAATGCAAAGTCTTGCCTGTGGGAAGGATGAACATCTTGCTGGCTGTGGAGCAGCTGTGATGAAAAGGCCCTAGGGGTCATGGTAGACAGCAAGCAGTGTGCCATGACAGCAATAAAGGCCACCAGCATCCTGGCCACCGGATCAGGGGAAGTAACTTTCTCCTTTCACTGAGCACTTGTTGGACCACATCTAAAATACCACATTTAATTTTGGCGTCCCCAGTAAAAAGAATGAAACTGATAAACTGAGGTGAGCTCAGCAAAGGGCCACCGAGATAGTCAGGGGCTGGGGCACTTGCCCTGTGAGGAGAGGTTGAAGGACTTGGCCTTGTTCAGCCTTAGGGAAGAAATGGCTTCAGATGGACCCGAGAGCAGCCTGCCAGCACCCAGGAGGAAGTTACTAACAAGATGGAGCCGGGGTCTTCCCAGTGGTGTAGGGTGGGAGGACAACATACAATGGATGCAAACCAAACCAAAAAGAGGTTCTGACTTGTGTGAAAAAACTTATCCACCATGACAGCCAGCAGAGCACATTCCCCAGAGAGGCTGTGCCTTCCTGTGTTCTTCCTTGGAGTTTTCCCAGGACCGAACTGCTTAAAGCCTTGAGCAACCTGGTCTGACCTCATGGCTGACCCTGCTCTGAGCAGGAGGTTGGACTGGAAGTCTCCTGAGAACCCTTCCCACCTGAAGTTATTCTCTGATTCTCTAATCAGAGTTACTCTCTCTTCCTCACTACTTCTCTTAGAATATCACATTATTAAAACATTCAAAACACAATAATCCAACAGGAGGAGTTGAAATGATGCTAGCTCAATATTGGATAGCATCGTAACTCTTTTCTCCCTCCTCGTGGGTGACTACTTCACTGACCCAGTGACATCAGCCACAGTATTTCTATTGCTGTGTACACATGCTTACCACTCATACTCGAAAATATTTGTGCTGCTTTATAAACATGCCAGGGAGCCTGGAAAGGAGAGGATTAGAAACATGCAGGTTCTAGCATCTGGAATTTATCACCTCATTAAAAGCTCAGATGTGATGGTAGCTAACAACGGGAGGAAAAACAAACAGAAAAGACCTATGGGATCGGTCAGTCATACCAGGGAACACACTTCACCCTGCAGTGTCGGGAACTTTCACATTCATTCTAATCAAACTACTCCTCATCAACAAAACGTAAGGCAGCCTTCCCTCTATTCTTCATTCCCAATTCAGAAGTGGAAAAAACAACTGGAGTATCTTAAGTGCTGCTGGCATCTGCATACAGAGGTGGTTTCACAATCTAATGCATTGACTACGTCATTGTTCACGTTACTGCCAAGTAAGGGAAGTATCTTGACTGTCTCTTCTGCCAACCATCAGCACTTCAGCTACATCTAGAATAAGACCGAGTTGGCTTATTTAAGCGAGAGTAGGATGAGGATCTTTGCAGAGGATCAGAGTCAAGTCTGTTAAGACAACTTTAATTCTGAATTGCTTTCTATGCATCCACACAGAGACGTATGATCTAATTCTTTAAGCAAAGTCAGGGATAACTTGGCTCCCTGCTTTTCCAAAGGCTAAGAATTAGACTCCAGTGACTAATTCCTTTCTCTGCTTTGTATCTGTTTACTTATTTTTCCACATAAATAGATGTTTTGCTGAAGCAGGAGAAAAAGTATCTAACTGACAATATCTTGTGACTCAGGCAACTAGGACGTGGAGAAATGGTTGGTTTGGTTAGGAAGTAAGTTAAGAGCAGTCTTGGAAATTCTCTGTATCAACAGCAGGAGACCAATGTATGTCTCTCAAATTCCTGGCAACCTTTCCGTGATGGCTTCTGGTTCTGAAATAAGCTTATTCACACAGCAGAAGTAGAAAAGTTTGGAAAACGATCAATTCCTCAGTCTAGCCTTAAGAAATGGAATCATGTTGGGAAGAAACATGCTTGAATTAAACTAAAGCTTACTGTTGATCTATGAAGGCTAGAACAGTTATGTCCACTGGAAAAAATAATTTTAAAAGCTACTAATACCATTAACTATTTGGACAAAGAGATCTATCGTTAGTTCTGTAACACAGACCTCCAACCTTTGCCTTAGCTGTTAATACAGATAGCATAACCAACAGGTTTTAAGAAAGCTTTGAGCAACATCTCCAGCAGCTTTTTCTTTTTTTAAATGACGACACTGGAAGACAGATCGAATCAAAACCTAAGAAAACTTAAGCGCCAAAAGAAGAACAGTCATATCACTGCAAGTTTTACCCCCCCATCTAGCTGAATTTCCAGTACGCTTATTTTGGCACGCTGATTTCTTATCCCATGTTCCCCTTGCTTAGCAGACACAGTCTTATCTCCGTCTTTGGATGGCTGAAGTAGAGCCTTTACAGGAAAGATTAACTCAGCTATCTTGCCTTTAAACTTCCGATAAAAGCAAACAACCATTTTATGTGACAGTCCCCCTTGGATTTCTATTACTCTGGGCCATTTAAACAGAAGCAGGCACCTTCCAGGAGGATGTGCCTAGCCAGAAGAGATAAAGCATATGGACATGCCAGTCCAGGGATGCCATGGTCCAAGCATGTCACACTAGATCTGTGAATAGACATGGGACTTGGTATTTCTGAGCTGACAACCTTTTTGTTATAACACAAAGTCTCCAAGAGAGATGTGACAAACGGCCAGCATGGGACCAAAATCACAGGGAAATCATTAAAAAGGATTGCATTGCTGGTTTTCATAAGTCTCCAAAGATAGTCTCATGACCAAAGGACAGACTACATATCTTAACTGGATGGAAAAAGCTTCTGTCAGAAAACCAGCAACAGAAAGGAAGAGGATCTATTGCAAACTCATTTGACTAAATATATCTCTTTCTTATGGACCATTGCTCCCGAAATTGTAAGATAAAATAAAGCCTGTTTCACTACAGCACATCCCAGATCTAGTTTTGCACAGAGGAGACACTCTCAGGATAAAGTTACATATTATGCCCTTAGATGATTTAACATCTAACCATACGCTAATGGAGAAGATCCTACTCACGCTTGCTCCCCCACAATATACAGAATACTCCCTTCCTCCCACTTCACCAGCGTTTGCCAAAAACTATACCAAGCTGATTCAACATTGACTTGAATGTGCTAAAATGAACAACTTCTGTGGGATTAGCAAGTTGAATTAACTCAGCAAAGGGTCAAACAAGTGCCAAAGCAAGGGGACTTCACCCTAAGATATCGAGATTGGTGTTGTGCCTCTCCTCCACCATGCAGGTGTGAAAAGACCAGGTAGGAAGCAGCTAGGGATCCTAGACAACAGAAACTGAAATTGCAGAAGTAACAAAGTAGGAAACCCCAGGCGCTACAGACATCAATGACCTTCCTATCGTTTTGATGCATGCCTCCTTTAAACCTACTGGGCTCCTACACGCTCGAATAGCCTCTCTCCCCTTCCTTCCACATTTCTTCACTTGTCATCACACGTTATCTATTCTCTGAGCTTTACCATCCACAAATCCTTGTTGTCTTTCCTTAGCGTTTCTTCTTCCCACTTAAACTCATAATCACAATAACAACAGTAACATTAACGTGACACTCGTCACCACTGAGACAATCACTGAGCACACACATCCCACCCCTTTCCCCTTCCTTTTTCCATTTACATACACTCTCCAGGAGACTGGCAGTCACAAGAAGTTTATGCAATGACTCAGACAACAGGGTGCTGCAGTAACTACCACAAACACACACAACTACTAGTAACAGCCTTCTGGTTGACCTGACATAGTCAATGTACAACAGTTTTCCCTCCCTTGAAAGATCTCCCAAACCAACCAACAACCCACCGACACCACAGGCCCTCTCACAACTTTCTTCCTTCCAATGTTCAAAGCTCTGTGCAATCCCAGTTAACTTCTTTGATGGACTGGAAAACAAACAAACCGCTTTTCTGCAAGATACTATTTTCAGCACACAAAGAAACCAGTAAACTAGTTACCAAAAGGAAACCAATTAGAAAGCAACCTTGCGTACATCGGATCTGTTGCAGATAGCAAGCCCCCCCTTTGTACGCCTTGCTTTTGCAGGGCTCGGAATGTATTTACCGGTGGCACGAAGAGTCTGAGCGAACACCCAATATCCAAGCACCTACCCCTTTGTACTACCAAGGGAGACAAACATTAGCTGCAAAAGCACATGGGCAGAAATGTAAGCAGAACACTGAAGCGATGATGAATAATGCAATCCTGAATGTCAGGGTACGGTGGGATTTTCATAATTTCCTAACATCCCTGGCTTCTTTCCCACACTGCAGCAAAACAAAATAAAACGTAGGTGGAACCAAAGTCCTGTTGTTATTAGCACGCAAAGAAAATGAACTTATTTAAATTCACCCATCTGTTCTGGCCAACCATTTATGAGTAATTCTCAACATTTCAGTCACCTGAAAAAAAGACAGTGAGTTCTAGGCATTTCCTAAGCAGTTAATATTCAGGATCACAGATGATTAAACCATAGAGTGCTTCATTCTTTCAGTGAGCTTTGTTTCTTGCCTGCTTTCTGGGCTGCTTTTGGTCTCTAGCATTTCTCTCCCGTTTCTGGCAGATGAAGTGGAGGTGGAGAAGCAAAGGGAAGAAAGTTCTTGGGTAGCATAAGGATTACAGTAATTTTCAATCCTTCAGCAAGAAAGAGCTTGCTCAGGGAACAGATGACCTAATGCTGCTACCTACTCCTCCACCCCACTTTAGTTTTATTTTTTTTAAACTTATGTTTACGGGTATTTGCAATTACAGAGTTATACAACGCAGGGACAAAGTTTAGTACATTCATCTCCTTTCTGCCCCCAAATCCACAGGGAAGACACCTCCCACCCACACGTTTCCTCTGCCTTTTTGTCGTTGCTGTGGGCAATTTAAAACGGAAAACTGCAATTCAGAGAGATCCTCAATCATGCACCTACAGGTCATTGACATTTGGTTCACACCCAAGCCTGATGTGAATGTAGATGCCACTCATCAAAAGGACAGTTATGTCACGGATAACAAATCATCCCAACTCCTTAAATTTAACAACAGTATTAGCACAGGGATAAACTTACTTTCAAAGTATTCTTGGTGCTCTGCCTGATTACCTGCCCTTGCTCAAAACAAAGGGAGAACTGTCCTCACATGGCTCTACTTATGTTTCCTTTCAGCGTTCTGAAATAAGAGCCATTTAAGATCTTGCATTTTGCTTTCAACTGCAAAGGTCGCCTGTATTGGGTGGTGAAACGAGACTGTTTACTTTTTTTTAATAAGGAGAAAGGGAAAGAAACAGGACATGGGAAAGAAGGAAAAGGAAAGCATGGCATCTTCATTTTTAAATTAGAAGTCTCAGAGAAGTTATGGAAAAAGTATAATTAGTGAAAGAACAACACTCTAAGAGCCTACAGAATGTAATTCTCGCTTGAAGACTAAAAAACACAAGAAGGAAACTGATGACTACTTACATATAGTATGTAGGATATAATCCCTCAAAGTACCAGCAATGCTTTTTGGCCTCTGTACACTACGAAGAAAGAAAAATACGGTGTTAATATTTACATAGGACAATGTACAATTAAACTCAGTTGTAGAGTATTTATAAATACTGCGACTTTGAGCAATTAAGAAAGGTTTACACTACCAAAGATTTCCCAATCCCAACACACACAGCAACTGGGAAGTCAGTTCACGTGAACGGCAGCGTGCCCTGCCAGGGTTCAGATCCCTCACGCAGGGCTTGTCTGTGGGACCCCATAGCTTCCCACGATTCACGAACAAAGTAAGCAGATTCGGTGCAGGCACAGCATCCAGCTGCATGTCTTCCCTGGCAGAAATGCTGTCTTAAAAGACCACAGAGAACCAAAGAGCCCATTCGTGGTTATAGTCGCTTAAGAGACCTCCAAGGCATAACCGGTTTGATGACACTATGCGTGTGACTACACAGTAAATTCAGTAATTGCAGGGAATTATTCATCTTTCTGGAAGTCTCTGGTGTGCGGAGCCAGGCTCGGGAAGGAGCAGAAGAGAGAACCCATCCATCCCATCTCCTCTTCCTACAACAGCTCGGAAATATCCCAAGTGTTCATTAAAGTACCGGAGAAAGGAAACTGCTTTCTGCAGCCCAGGGGTATTGTTTTCTTTCGCAGATTGCCAGCGTATCCTTGTTAAAGGATGGCGACAGACATTTTCTCAGCATGTGTGTGCAGGCAACGTGGGAAGCGCACATTGTTAGGGGAACTGCCAGAGTACAGTCAGCGGCTCAGAACAATAGCGGCGCTTAAAAAAGAAAGCCAGGCGTCATGCCCAAACTTATGTACAATGCACAAAATATTTCTGCATATCCCACTGACATTGCTAGCATAAAATGCCATCTTCGTTGCAGACGTAGCTCCAGGAGCTCCACCGCAAGCTGCGTTATCTGATCACATGTGGCCAGGGCATCGTGGCACACCTTCTGCAGAGCAGCGAGGAATATCTTGCTGGGGTTTTAGCAACAATTCCCTCTGCTGCTCACACCTGACACCCAAAGTCGGAGAGCGCTCGGCACAGCGGTGGTGCTTGGATCATCCTTCATGTTCACTTGGCAGCTCACCTTTAAATAATAGCTCATATGAGTTTATTAGCCTTCCCAAATCCCAGAATACTAAATGAATCCAGTTAAGACAAAGACAAAGTGTTTTTAGATCCCCGACTCTCACTCCTCAAGAATAAGAAAAGCTGGAAGCTCTTTAATGAGCATCTGATGAGCTAAATCACGGACAGATCAGTTACAGCCTATGAAGACAAATGGCTACGGATTAAATTGTTAAAAGCGGTACTGGAGATGGGGGGAGGAGGAGATGACACTTCTGATGTGTGCCACCAGGCCTTTCCACTAATACAACAGGCTCACACCCATCTTCAAGATGCACAAGCTTTAGCTTCTGTTGAAAGGACTGGAGCTTCTTCCTCAGGATAAACACAGTGGAAGCCTCATTCGTCCCTCAAAGCAGTGCTGCGGTCCAGGCAGTTTACCCAGGAGGGCTCCGTAGCTGCTGCTGGAGCAAGTGGTGTTCGACGATCCATCTCCACATTTGTCCTATTCCCCTATTCCCCTTTCCCACCCCTCCTTCAAAGCTTCCAACTTCTTAATACTTCCTTCAAAATATTTTCATCAGATAGCCGCTTCCTCTTCCTCTAAAATTAGAAATATGCCAAGTTTGTCTTGTAAGACCCTACAAACACATATGCATTATAAAGCCAGCAGGTCTGCTGCTGAGTCAGGGAAAAATACTTTGGCTCTTCACCTTTGAAGGCTGCAGATCAGCAGGCCCTGGCTAAAAACCCGGTGCCTGCACATCAACCCCTTGGGAAGCCTCATTTCAGAGCCCACCTTGGGGTGCAGGCGTTGAATTTTTTCCTTCCTGCTTCTCAACCAATGAGTCACTGTTTACCTCAACAGCCTTAAAGCCTTCGTCAGTCTCGAGCATTTTAATTGATGTTTTCCCAGCAATGTTTCTGACCATGTGGAGCCTGCCTACCCTTTACAAGTGTAAAGGATACATTTATATTCAGCACTCACTCAGTTCACCCCCCTCCCCGTATTTTAATCTGCTTTACAAGTAATAAAATGAGTTAGGAAGATTCCTCCTTTCCGCAGCTCCCAAGTTGTAAGATTTCTGCTTCTGCCTCTTTACAATTCTCTGTTTCAGACAGCCAATATGCTTATTGCTGTCATAAGAAAGGCTCCAGCCTGGGCCAGTTTTGCAAGGAACAGTTCCTTCTAGCTTCTAGCCTTAGATACCTGCATTAAATATCCTTTGGTGCTCAGACTTCGCTTTTCTATAGGCCCTGGAACAGCAGGTACCAATCCAGATTCTGCCTTTTTTCAGTATCACAGTGCTACGAATACTGTATGGCAGTTGTTCAGCTCTCCTACGTGGGAATCAGGCAAACAAGCAAGTGGACCTCAAACGCGAGCAGGACAGCCGAATCCAAAACACATGTCAAGTCAAAGAGATTTACACACACAGCGCGCACCACTGCGGTCCCTGCTCAGTTAAAACTCCCATCTCCATGGCAGCTTTACACCAGTAAACCCCAACATAAAGCGGGTGACTACTAACCACCGTCTCTACTGCTGGTTAGCAGACCTTGCAGGAGTTCACTGCTAAGAATATGAGGAGAACATCATTGCCTCTAAGGATTTGAGCCTCTTTAGCACTCGGGTACCAGAGAGACGAACAGGGTAGTCAGGGCACAGATTAGTTAGTTTTTCCCACTCCGCACACATCCTCTGAAGCCGGCCATGATCAGCATCGCTTGCCAAGATCCAAATTATTCTTGAGTTGTACCGGCCTCTTGGTTAAGCTGATGGAGAGCCATACAAGCATGAGAGGGGATGTATGCCATCAGCATCAGGCTCTCATCCTCACAGAGCCTTTGGAGGATGATGTCCTTGTAGTTGTTTGAGACTATCAAACCCTCAAGAAACCACAACTGGCAGCAACTCACGGCAGTCTGCAAGACAGACACAAAGGGAAGATTACTCACATTACTGCAATACAAAAGGACCTCAGACATCAGGGTTGGTGCCCACTCCACTAGCTCCTATACGAAGACAGGCTGTATCTCAGAGTTTCTAACAAGCTTTCGTTCGTGTCTTTAAAAAGCCATTTAGCCATTCTTCACTAATAGCAAAAAAAAAAAGTGAGTTTATGGTTTTTAAACTAAGCTTAGGTATGGCCCTGCTGATGCTTTCAACTTTTCGAGAAGGACTCTGCACATTTTGATTCTAAAATTCCCCCTTCTATGTCCTTCAACAGTTTGGCACAGCTATAAAATATAAATACAAGAGCACATTCATTTTTAAAATAAATTATGCAGGTCTAATTGGGTGTGCATATGTAATCTTTAGAGAATTAATGGTACGTGAATTAGCCAGACGCTTGAATACATTCCTTAAGACTGCGTATTTGGAAAGAGAAAAAACACTACACTTGCATTTTTGTTTGTTTGTTTTTAAATAAATCAGCATCTGTCTTGTAGCTGTTTTCTTTGCCAGACTGCAGCAACGTGAATTGCAAGCTGTCCTTTTCTGTGGCCTCTAAATTCATTCAGATTTCCTTTAAGAAAGGAAACATGCTTCCTGCCACAGATTGAAATTGCAAATGTTACTGCTGCTAGTAAGAACAATGAGAAAGAGAACTTACCAAAACATTAACCAAAGACTGCTTTTGATCACACCATAAAATACAGAATGCAAGTACGTACGTATGCACGTGGTGTGGGGGAAGACAGAGCAGGCAGCCTGCTCACTGAATATCGGATGGTACTCTACAGATCATTCGTTATGCTTTGCAGGATTTGCAGAAATACAATCTCCAGCAGGAATATCCTCCACATTGCACATCATTATCTTTCAGTCCACGGGACAATAAGAAGAAAACGGATCTGATCAATTAATTACTCTTTGCAATCAAAGGAGCAGGGTATTCACGACCAGCGCTTTTATTGAAGGCTTGGAAATGAATAATAAAAAAGTAAAAACAATTACAGTCCCATCTGCAGATAGTAAATACTTTCCAGTATGAGTGCAGTCTGGTGGTGTTACGGGTAGCAATGAAAAAAGCAGCCTGCTGTGGACAAACGTGATTGTGGAGGGCAGGGGGAAGGCAATAGCTATCTGTATGCCGAAGGGACAGCCAGAGCGAGTCTGTGACATCTGCTCAAAGCCATATTCTGTAGGAGGCACAGATCTGCTATCAATCACAAAGTCAGCAAAACCCTATCAGTTATCAGCAACTGAGGGCGAGGCTCGCTCTTTTTACCGAGACAAAAGGCTGGATGCTACACACAATTTCCATTACGTAGTACAGTTACAAGGATCCAAACAGGTAGATTCAGAAGGAAAAAAGCAGGTATAGGTATTTAACAGAGTGACCTGCCATACTGATAGGACAGGAATGGCTTCTAGTATTCTGGGATGACCCACTTGGTGGCTGTTACCTCCCATTCAACTGGGTATATGCTATACATTATTATAGTGCAAGTTGATGCATTCTTGTTGCTACAGCCTCCGAGGCTTTGCTAGGATTAATTCCTCGATGTACAAGAAGAAAGAGTTAAAAGTAAAAGCTAAAAGTATCTAAGACATGGAACAAGACCTCATCACTTCTGAGCATCACACAACCCTATTTCAACATACACCCAGAACTCTGTTTTCCAGACAGGTAGATCAAACTAGTAATCAAGGAAACGGGAAGGGCGACACCTTTCTGACCATATGGCTTCACAGCATCTGAGAAACGACTGGCTATACCTGCTGCCTCTGTTACAGAAGGCCTCCTGCAAAACTCACTCGCACAGATCTTTCCCAATTTTATTGGTCACTGCACCTGGCAAGTACTTGATGAAGCCCAGAGAAAAGGATGGGACAGTCTACGGTGCAACTCCAGACTAAATAATCAGTTCCAGAAGGCACATTATTGGCTAGGAATCACAACAGTTTTATGGGATCTGACCTTTAAAATTGTATCAGTTTTCAGAGCACTATCCATTTCAGTGCCTAGACAAGAGCTGAAAGCATTATGAGCTGCTCATTAGACATGGTGCACTGAAATCAGAAGGACTTCTGCATGCGGAAAGTTTGAAAGATTGGATTTGCAGAGACAAGAATATGAGCACACTACTCTTCCGTAGCCAAGAAAAGGGCAAAATATCATCTATTAGAGTAAGAGACAACATATACTGAAACTGAAAAGTGCAGCCTACGGGTGAAAACAATTTACTAGAGAAAATACATTTTGTTTTATAGCCTTGCCTGCATCCATCAAAATTAATCCCTACTTCTTCCCCGGTGATGCTAACAGCTGAGGGTAAAAGTAGCCCATCTCCAAACTACTCCAAGAAACTGAGCTTACAAGCCATGTTACCAGTGATTTCAACAAATACTCTCGTCACAAAAGACAGAAGCAACTCTTACTAAAAACCAGGATTAAGTTAAGGCATTTTTGTTTTCTAAGGTAATGAGGAAACAGCAGGAAACTCTTGTATAAAAGGATGCCGATCCTTTACTAAGCTTTCCCCCCCATGTAACAGTAAACAGAACAAATACTATTCCAGATATACAGCTGTTTCATCAAGACCAAGATTACAAAGTCATATAACTCATCGTATAAAGAACATTTTTCATAGATTTCAGAAGGAGTTGTTTCTGGCCAGTCTTTTTGGCTGTTCTCTAAGAAAGAAGGGAATATTTCCCATACAGGAATCTTAAAAAGAAGCAACTTCTCCACCTTGAATTAATCAGTCTGTGTTTTGCAGCAGTAAAAAATTTCAGCACAAGCAGCTAATTCTTATTAGTTCTTCTGCTGCTCAGGGCACATGCATTAATCATCATACTTTTATTTAGAATTAATGTGGGTTTAGCATTAGATAGCCTCTCATCATAAAGCATTACTTCGCATTTAGATCTATTAACCTTTCCCACAAAAGAAATACAAATATCCCTTGCATGCAATTTAATTTCAGGAGCCTAGGTCTTTTTTTTTTTTTTTTTTTGGCCATTACGCAGCACATTGCAAACGTCCTTCAATCCTAGAACGATACCATTTCAACTGAATATAATCGTTTCATCTGTATCCTAGGGGGAAAAAAAGAAGGAAGGAAAATAAAAAAAAAATTTTAAAAAGAGGAAAAGCAAGAAACCCTCATTTTTCAGAGCCCAGGAAAAGCAAGATGCGAGGTTGCCCTTCCTCCCCCCGCCACCTGCCTGCCAGTCCCGCCGGCTCGGCGTGCCCTCAGCACCGCAGACAGCGCCACGCCACGCCCCGCTGCCACGCCCCGCTGCCACGCCCTGTGGGTCTAAAGCGACCCTGGTGTAGCCCTCGCGCCTGCTCGATAGCTCACGGCGTATGTCAGCACTAACACAAGCAATGAGGAACAACAGGCATAGTGGAGTATCTCAAGTTGGAAGGGACCCGTAAGGGCCATCAAGTCCAACCAACTGCTCCCCGCAGGACTACCTAACCTAACACTAACCCACATCACTAAGAGCATCGTCCAGATGCTCCTTGAACTCCGACAGGCTTGGTGCCGTGACCGCGTCCCTGGGGAGACCGTTCCGGTGACCAACCACCCTCTCAGTGAGGGACCTTTTCCTAACGTCCAGTCTGACGCAGCTCCATTCCATTTCCTCGTGTCCTATGGCTGGTCACCAGCGAGATCAGTGCCTCCCCCTCCGTCGCCGCCCTGAGGAAGGTCCAGACTGCAAGGAGGGCGCCCTCGGCCTTCTCTTCTCCACGCTGAACAAGCCAAGTCACCTCAGCGGCTCCTCTGAAGTCTTGCCC
>JANZLQ010000009.1:5400210-5424236 GCA_026212715.1 Elanus axillaris | reverse complement strand
CCAGGTCACGGTCGGCCCTTTTGGCTGCCAGGGCACGCCGCTGGCTCATACTCAACTGGCCATCAACCCAAACCCCCGCTGACTGCCTTGGATGGAACAACTCTACTGAATCTTCTTCAAACTGTTTAGGAAACCATAGTTACAATAGTTGTCGTAGTTATGTGAAATATCCAGCTTGGATCTATATCAGAACGTCAAGCCAGATGCTTCTGAAAGTGCCAAGAAATCCTCAGCACCAGAGAAAGTTAGGACTAGCTTTACCTTCTTATTTCTACACCCATGAACTCAGCAACATTTGCACAAACATAAAAGCTGGGGAGGGGGGTGCGGTTAGACCTTCCTGGTGGAACTAACCTTACACTGAAAGTTCTAATGTCAGATCTGCAAGAAAGCATGAGGCATGCCACATACTGAAAGCATTTTCACCCAAGAAAAAGCAAAAAAGATTCAACATTCCACTGGAGTCTCTGCAGCTTCAAGGGGGTAATGGTAGACTTTTTTTTGTTCCAACTGGAAGGAAACATATGTAACATTTTCCCAACTCTGCTACAAGCAGTTGATCTATTCCAAATGGTACTGGGCAGGTTCCACAGCTCCAAAATTGAATTGAGCTCCTGCAATTACTCTGTTTCCTTTTATATGTGCATGAGAAATAAAAACAAGGTTATATCTGCATTCTTTAACTACAGAACAAGTCATAAGTCACCTTATAAAACAACCCATAAAGTAGGGTGCGTGGGCGGAAGGGATCATTTGTCAGGAATTGAAAGGAAGACCATGCAAGAGTGAGGATATTCACTATTTGCACCCTCAGCCTCTTTAAAAACAAAAGAAAACAAATACCAGTTTTTACAGATGAAAGGATTTGGTGTACAATGATCTCACTTTTAAGCCTCTAATGAACATCAGTAACACTTTCAGTGTCACCATTAAGACAGATATCAAACTTGCTTTCCTTTGACTAGGAACTGGAAGCTTGGTTCATCTCCAGCCCTAACACTAGGTAGGCACTTACTCCTCACAGGAACTGGTACTATCTAGAGTACTATTAAGAGCAAAGCCTAGATTTGGGGTTCTCCCTTTTTTATCTAAAACCATGCCAACATTCATTCCCTTCAGTTCGTCCTGAACTGGCAGATTTGCCCATTTCCTATGTACATTTAATTCTTCCGCTCTACCATTCCAAGAATGAAAACAGCCTTTAAATTACCTAGTACTTAAATCGTCAGGGGCTGTCTTTCATCTCCCATAATAGTAAAACCAAAGCAAAGAAAGACTGAGCAAAGGAAGATGTATTCAGAACTCAATTTTCTCAGTCATTTGCAGCACAGACAAGTAACAGCATTGTGCTGCAGATGCCGGTTAGTTAAGCTATGACAGCCCATCAAAGGCTGCAGGAAAATAGATTTCTTTGATGGTCACCACGACTCAGGGCAGTTGCTTTGGGAGTTCCTAGGCTTTGTTCTGCTGATGTTATGCATCCCCCACGCGCTCATTTGTTCCGCAGAGAGAAAGCGTGAGCTGACAGGACAGAGCGCAGCTGCATAATCACAGCAACTCTTGCTCCCCTCCCTACTACCTTTATTTTTCATTCTTGACATTTAATCTAGCGATGCACACCTTCCTCAGATCCTTCTTATGAGGAGTCATCGGAAAACAAATTTTTTTTTTTCAACTAAGATTTTTTCCTTTTCAGTCTTCTGAGATATTTATTCCAAAACCACAAATACTGGATCAAAATCTTTTGTGCTTTGAAGTCGTGAAAACATCTGTAACACTGAAGGCAGTGACTCCTCAGTCTCAAGAAACAAGATGGTCCATGACCAATCACACACTCAGTCCAGGGAACAAAAGGAATCGATAATAATGAAATCTCAGCTAAGTGCTGTTCCCCTGGAAGGTATGCAAAGCCAAGGCAAGTTCTCACCTTCAAGAGGTTATTCTAGACACCCATTGTGTTTAGCGTTAGATTGTTGTTAGGAGCATCTGTTAGTTTTAAATCAGATTACACGTCATGTGTGTATTTAATAAGTGAGCATCTGAATACAGTGGAGATTAAAGGTTACCTTGGAAACACTCTGATATTTGAAAACCAGTTTCTAAAAGAATAAACCCCGGCAAGTCAGAACCCAGGTACTTCTTTGAGCGTGTCTACTTCAACACTCCACTGGGGGAAGCTTTGTTCTTGGCCAACTCCCACCTGCTTAACAGTGAGTTGTCAGATGCTTACCTACCGATACTTCCATTAACAGCCATCATTATTGTGTTGTTCACATCTTTACAAGGCATCTCAGTCTCTCAAGGGAAAGGCACAGATGTATAATTTATGGTACAGGTCCAATCTGGTTTAATGACCAAACTGGGACTGGAGAAAGAGTTCTAAAGGAAACTTTAATGTAGCTGGACCAAATGAACTAGACTAACTACCTTGAAGTAAATGCTGCAACTCATAGTAACACAGCAAAGGTGAATATGGTCTGGTCTCCCAAGGCTAGCTCATTGAACAGAGCTGCATCACTGTGAATATTAGAATGCCTAAATATGATCACCTCCATGTTGCAGTCCAGAAAAGCATTTGCTTTGGGACTCAGATCCTGGAGCATTGGGAGAGTTTATGGGTTTGGGTTCATCCAGTCTAATAATTAGGTTTTTCTATTCTTGCACGCAGCCTATTAAAGTTCTTACTGACTGGCAGCAAACACATCTCTTTCTCAGGCCAAAACTCTCCTCAAAGAAAGAAACAGCAGAAGAGTTTGAACGAGAGCAATTTGTATTTGTTTAACAAGTCAATTCAAGCTTTCAGGGAGATGTTCTACTGTAGCCTTTGGGCAGACACTCACCAGGTAGACTGAAACACAAACGCCTTTTAAATTAAACTAAGAATCTAAACCAACTCCTGTTCAGACAGTCCAACACACTGCTACAGTGACAGCACATGATTATTAAATTCCAGTGAGACAAATCCGAGAGCTGTACCTCACAACTACGTATTTGAGCAGTAAGAAATACTAAGCATTTGTCCTTGGAGTATTTCCCATGAAAGCTCTAGAACAGCAAATAAATAGTCAACCCTTTCTGGCAAGTAACAGTGCCTACTAATGGCAAAGCATTCTTCCAAATGAAGTAACTTCCCACATAGGACCATAACATTTGTTTTTCTTCTACTAGGAGCCTGAATGTACCTACACAATAACCGCCAGTGTCTCAGTTTGCCAAATTTCAACACAATCCACTAAGAGTGTTGACAAATCTCTTCATTTAAATCAAAAGCATACCACCATTTGGCATTTTTCTAAAAGGATCATTTCCTTGGTTTGGGTGATCACCTGAGTTTTTCCACATCTCCCTGGAAGGACAGAGAAGGGGAAGAAAAACAAAAAAAAAGAAAAAGAAAAAAGGGTCTACTTCAGGTTCTAAAGATGACCATCTAGGTAGAGATACTGGATACACATAACCAGACAAATTCAAATAGTCTCTTGGCATAGGAGCCGTATCTTGAATTATACTGGTTTTCACCCCTCAAACCACCCACTTCACAACTTGAAGGAGATACTGGATGCGAGTAGCTTTTTACATGCCTCCTCTCCTGTTCAATCAGTACGTGCTCCTTGCTGAAACATCTGTCCATATACATGGATTTTCTCAGGACCCCATCAAGCTTTCAGCTTCCTCTAATAACACTTACAATGCAAGTCACCTAGTTATCACTGTTGGACCTCTAGTTACCACTCCTGTGGTCTGTGTCTTATCTGATATTACTTTCTTCTTTGTTCCTGCTTGTGCATGATAGATCATGTTTACGTGTGGGGAAGTTACTTGACAAAACAAAAAAAACAGTCAGGATGCTGCAATGAACTCCACTCTTCCCTTTGACACAGACATCAAAAATCTCTTTACTGAGGTTATTTCATCACACAGAATATCTGAGGTTACCTCAGGGATGTTCTGCAACTGAGAACTGCAAGAGTGAGAGAAGGTATAAATGAAACATTCGCTCTCCATTAACACATGGTCTACCCTCCAAAAAAACTCAAGATCCCTGCCTGGAGGTACTGCTGTAGATGGATAATAGCATGAGATAAGGCCATAAATGTTTAATTTATAAACCTAGCAGCTAGAAAATTATTCAACTAGACTGAAAGTGCTGAGGATTTTAATAGTGCCTGCCCACATTAACAGATGGAAACAGCACCAATAGCTCAGAAATGAGCACAGACACACTCGCATATTTGGTCAGCATTGACAACGTTGCATAAATTGAACTTTCAGAGAAAATTTAATCCCCAGGCAAGCAGTGGGCAACTCCAGAGGTATCAAGGGCATTGCGACTGCTTCCACAGGATGCGGCTTGGCTTGCTGCCCCTCTCTCCACAGGCCTGCCAGCTGCTCTTCCAAGTTCATCCCAGATGGGAAACAGCACCGCAGAACGAAGACGCTAAAGCAGCATCACGGTTCCTACATTTTTCCAGGGCAGTTCTGTACAGGCAAAGGACCCTTTAGACTGTAACCACAAACAAACTCACAGATGGGAGGAAGAAATAGAATAGGATCAGCAAGGCAGAGAAGCAAGCATGAGAATGATGTGTCCGAGACAACCAGCAAGATGAGAAGTGGAATAAAATCTGGGGCTAATTCTTCTTTCACCAGGGTGCACTCCAGCTGGAGTTAGCAGTAAAGAACCAGACCACAATCATGCCGAGTCATCTCCTGTGACCCCACAGAAGTAGTTTTCAGGATGTGGATTATCCAGAAGGACATCAGACCTCAGTCAGGTCACCTCCCCTTGTCCCTTCTGCTCCCCAGAAACGAAACCATCAGGCAGCAGAAGAGGCTAACGGGAATAAATGGCACTGACTCTGAGCCACAGTCAAGGCTTCTTCCCAGCAGTTTTCCAAACAGGCTTCAGAGGTCAGAAACCAACAGGGTGGCAGCCAAAGAAATCACAGGGGAAGACTTTGAATGACAGCATCTCGCAAAGGGTATGGGTGCGGGGACAACTCCACTGGCTTTGTCATTTTTATACTGCAGACAGATGGCTGGCGCACCTCTCCTCCGTGCAAGGCAGCAGTTCCCATCTTCCACCTACAACTGAGTTTGAAACCAGAAGCTCTTTCTGACACAGAAGCACGACACCATGAATTAGGCTACAGCTCCTCGCACCAGCCTAGGGCAGAAGTCTTGTTATCATCTTCCCGCAGTGCAAGGCAAAAAACCCCAAGAAAACCCAACACCACCCTTTGTTTTGTAGTGTCCTTAGCCTCTAATTTTGGAAGGGAAAAGCCTGGCACCTCACTATCAAGAGGCTGCTTCCCCTTGGCTCAGTGCTTGCCATGCTATTATTCTTTTTCAATGAAAAGATGGAAACTTCTACTAGTTTAAATGCAGCGGTGCCAACTCATGTCAATAAAGCTATGTTTCTCTAAAGCAGCAGCAATCTTTACCCCAGTTTACAGACTCCCACATCAGACATCAGATACCAAATAATGCCTCAGTCCTTCAAGTATTTGAATATGACTCCGTATATGAAAAGGACCCCGTCTTAACATTTGCGGTAGCAAAGTTAAGTGTGTGCACAAGTGTTGGGGGGAAGAGGTTTGGGTTTGCTCTTAGAGTTTCAGGTTACTGAGTAAGAACAGCAAACCACCTCACTTATTCATTTCCACTCAAATCCAGAAATATACCAACACATTTTCAACATTTTTAAAGGAATGGCTACGAATTCCCACAGTGCATTTTTCTAAAATTATGTCCAGCCTAAGGAATGGATGTCTTGCCATGAGTTGGGTCACATAAAAAGACAAAAGAATTGGTCTACCTGTCTCTTCAGTTAAAGGAGAAAAAAAAAGTTCTGGCTAAATTGCTTTTCAAATAAACAAACACTGAGTTTATGTCTGGTTCCTACAGTTGCCCAATGGATGCTTCTGAGGAGCACCTTGTACTTTCAGAAAGGGTAATGCTTCAAGGATGGGCTCCCTCTCATTTACTCCTGCATTCACCAAGTGTTTAATCAGAATATTAAAAAGGCTCCAGATTAAGCAAAAACCTCATTTTTCCCCCTCAGTGACCCTTCCAGCTGCTGTTTCTCACTACGTTTCAAACTTCAAGACAACATCCTCACTCCTTCTGAGGGATATTCGTTCCAGGTGCTCACAAAGCACCCCCACCAAACGCTGTGATGCCCATTCTCCCCCAGCGCCGCAGAGCTGCCTGGCACTGCCGGGAAGGAGCGGAGCAGGAGCCCGAACACCTTTCGTACCCGGGCAAGATGCCACTCCATGGATCCACACTGACCTGTCGTTCTAAAGCGTGGGCTCTGCCTTGTCATTCCTGACGCACGGTCAGGCGACTTCTGGGAAGAAATGCGAGTCACTGGACTATTAAAGGATACTTAAGAAATCTTGTTTTACCATCATGCTCTTAGGCTTTCTTAGCTTGATTTTAGGGCCTCGTCCAAAGACCGCTGAATGGAGTGGCTGCCGTGGATTTAGGCTTATGTCTCTGGCGAGGAGCATAAAACATAAATAAAACAGAAGTCTGCTTGCTGCCACCAATCTTTACAAAAGGCTAAGACAGATGCTACTAGCAGCAGGACTTTGAAAGGAGAGGGCTGACCGGGGAAAGTGCCAGTTACCTCACCATGTGCCGAGGTGCCACTAAAACCCCCAGAAAGTCATACCAGCAACCAGACTGAGGGGCCCACCTAACACTGAATAAACTGCTAGGCTGCCCTCGGTACTATTTGTTTTATGGCTGCTTTTGTTCGGCAGGGCCTTTTTTTAATTAAAAACAAAAAGTCAGCCTCTTGGGGGATCTATTTTCCTTTCCTCTTCTGGACTTCAGCACAAACACACTAGAAAAATTATAGCCACAGTACAAATAAAAATAGCTGAAGAACTTGCAGCTGTTGTTAATTTCCCAAGTATTCAACGTTGCCCATTTAATGATGGAACAATATGCTCCAGTTTCAGTCCTGGCACAAGGCTATCTGAGCGGGAGGCAGATATTTTAGCTCGTGCGAATGCCAAAGGCAAGTCAACAACTACAGCAAGCAGCGAAAGGGCAGGAGGACAACATGATGTAGACCACTGGACGTCCACACCAAACATTTTCTCCTGCTTTTGCTCATTTAAAATTATTAGTTGACTTTAGTAACATGTATAGCAGGAAAAAAATATGCCTAATAAAAACTCATGAAGTGGAAAACATTTTTACAGCTGACGAGCTGATTTTTCTTTCCATTTTGAGTGTTTCTGATGTGAAATGCAATACACGCTGAGGTTTTACTTGCTTATCTCCCTGAATCACAGAATCATTTAGGTTGGAAAAAACCTTCAAGATCATCAAGTAATAAAGTCTTTAACCAACTTATCTATAGTCTGGATGAGTGTATTTCCCTAGTCTAGTACAGAACAAAGTAATAAAGTATTTGGTATTTGTAGGGAACAGAAATGAAACAAAACATGCCTCTTCAGCTTGGCAAGGAGAATCAAAAAACTAAAACCACATCTAAATACTAAAAACACTTTTGAAGCCTTGAAATCAGATGCAGCAGAAATGCTTATTTAGTTACATCTCTTGCAGCTCTGTCTTCACTGGCTAACTTACCCACTTACAAACTAGACTGAGCAGAATTAGTAGAGAGACAATGCTCATAAACTCATACACAATATCCATGAGTAGCAATGAAGTACAAAAGAAAGAATAACACTTAGGTACAGGAGTAATATTCAAAGACTCAGAAGAGACAGGCAAGTTGGGAAACTATTGATTGTAACTGGAAATACAGAGCTTCTGTCTCTGTCGGGCTTCATTTGCCTCATTCACATGCATAAAAGGCACACTTAGAGGCCATAAAGGCAAAGCATTCAGCAGGTAATTTTAGTGAAAAAAATTCTGTTCTCCTCTTGTTAAGGGCCCACTGGAAGACCAAAATTTAAAACATAAGTAACAGTTGTAAAGAGGGGGAAAAAAGAAATTTTTAAAAGAGTCAAAGCTTGCAACATTGCCAAGACCCATCTATTACGCTCAGATACAGTTTTAACCTACTCCAGGGAGGGGGAAACAAAAAAAAAAAACCACAAAAAAAGGCCCAAAACAACCTAGCCTTTGGGGACAGTTCCCCGCCGCTGGCCGAGGCTAGCGGCACCGTCCTTCCTTGCAAAAGCAAAGGCTCAATCCAACACTCAACAGATCAGAGCCCCCGGTTCAGATCTCTCCAACATCAAATAAACCACCTGGCGAACATAACTGCGGTGGAGAAGAAGATGGGTTGGTTGGGTTGAAAACTAGATATACTGAATACTTTCACACATGGCCCCATGCCTTCCCGCAGGCGGCGAACGGGATGAGTTTAAGCCAAGGGCTCCCAAGGGTGCCGACGCGGTGAAGCGTGCCGGCGCTGAGCACCCAAGGGCAGAGGAGCAGGCGGCAGCCCCGCGCTCTGCCCTCCGGCCCGGGATCTGCCGCGGGATCTGCCGGACTCTTCTGCAACAGGACAAAGCAACGGCGAGAGCCACCGAGAGCCTGCTGGAGACAACTCCGTCTCCGGCTGTTCCTCAGGCTTTGGGGCTCTCCCTGACCTCATCCTGCTGGCGAAAGGTGTCTTGGGTCCTTCCTGCTCCCTTCCTCCTGCTGTGTAACAGAGCAAAGCCATAACCCTCTGGTGTCCAAAGAGACAGCAGTAATACAGCTGAACTTGTTGTTCGTGTTAGATTAATTGTTCTGGCTGTCCGCAGCTTGCTCCCTGCACGTGTGTCTGCTCTCGTGACAGAAGATGCTTGTGCGTGTAAGGTCGCATCATGGGACGATAAATGTATCAAGGCATACAGGCACTTATCCAGCCAGGTAAAGACCTATAGGCTATATTTCTCAGAGAAGATACCAGCTTGCTGAAACGTTTCATTTTCTCTCCAAAGAAAGAAACTAGACCACAGAAGCGATTTTATTCAGCTTTTAAATTTAGCATTAGAGCTACCAATAATGTAAGCAACCGCCTGTGTCACAGAGCAATCGCACAACTAGGTAAAATGAGACAAACAAGGAAAACGGAGTAAACGCCTCCACAGAGAATCCCACACTTGGCATCGCAGCGACGCTCCTGCACACACTGCAACACGACGGCGATGCCTGGAGGGGGTGAAACAAGACCCTGGTCATTGCTGAGCTCCAACAACCCACTTAAAACAAAGGTTTCAGGAGGAGAACTTGGCTGGTATTACAGCAATATGAACAGACCCTACATGCGCGCAAGCAGGCAGTATCTGCATCCATCTGGATGAGCCATGTGCCATCAGCGGTACTTGTATGACAGTTTGGAAATCTTTACACTAGAGGATGTCCTTCAGACTTCAAGCCTAGTCCAGCCAGAAACTTTCAGTTAGATGATGTCAGGGCTTGCAAGTCTACTGCCAAGTAAGGGCTATGTTTTCATTTCGGGGGGGAACCCCCACACCATAAAGCTGTTTTACTACGGTCCCACGGTCACAAAGTATTTTGCAGGGGAAAAAAATGAAATAAAAACCCAAAACCCTCCATCCAGAATGACTACATCTGAGAGACCACTTGATAACTTCTTCCAGGCACATCCACGTGGACCACTATTGGAACAGTACAAAGTCCATTTAAATTAAAAGAAAGGAAAGGAAACATCTTTGGGAGAAACTCCTCACTTTGAAAACAAAATTACTAGGGCTTTGCAGTGGGACACTGTTGGAATTCTTTACATGGTATGTTTTTGTGTTGACTTTTTATAACTGTTCAAAGAGAATGATGAAATGTCAAACTCTTTTTGGCTGCAACCATCAGGCTACGAAGCACCCTGATCATTTGTGAAAGTAATCCCAACTTCTTGACTCTGGCAGCTGACCTTGGTGGGGGAGAGGAAGATGACCAATGCGAGACTGACAACTAAATGGCAAAGATTACTAAAAATAATAAATCCACAATGCACTGAGAGTCTAAGGATGATCATTTGGAAATTGTCCTATTTCAGAACAGCTCTCCCCCCAAAATTCAAAAGTCTAGCTACCATAATAAAGGCACTCTTAATAGGTTAGCAACATCTCCTTTAAACCAGAACAGACATCAGGAGACTGGAAGCAATAGGACAAGCATTCTTCAAAGGTTCACAACTACAAGGGTCAGTAAAAAGATGCAAGGAGAGAAGCACATGGGATCAGGACACCAGATCGTGAACTCTCAGATTGTTGCCAATGACACTACCGAACACAAATGAATCACAGAATAACAGAAGTTTTTAAAAAAATGTATACATGCAACCACATCCACCTAGATGACTGGTAGATGTTCTGCAGGGAGAGTGAAACAAATCTTAACAGAGAAACAAGATCTGGACAAGAGGGAAAGGTGATGATGCTGTGCTGTTCACCCAGTTCTGCAAAAGCAAAGAGATGGAAGCGAAGAGTCCATACGAACATATTAAATGCTCTTCCAGGTTATAGGGGCGCAGAAGGAAGTCTCAGTTCTGTTACTTGTACCCAACACACAACTACTAGAACATAACACACAGTAGAGGGATATTCTTTTCCCAAGCTCTGACTTAGGATAATTTCATCCTCTCACTCTCCCTGAGGTCATCTACATCTCTCTTCCAGCATGTCTTGTTCTAGCTGATACTGCATTTTTAAATTGCTCCAGCTGACCAGACGTTTTTGGGAATGCCCATACTCAGTGAATGTCTTGGGACAGTTTGAAATGCTGGAAGCTTTTCTTGGAAAAGAGTGATCGTGACATCTTTAAATTCAGCAAGTGAAATTAAAAAGGCAAGTTTTTTTCAGCTTGAAAGGAGGAAAACAAAGGAAGAGACAGGGAAGAAGGGGCCAAACCTCTCAGAACCATGTACTGCCTTTGCAGAGGGTTTAGGCAAAACCTAACTGCAAACCATCCAAATAAAGGGTGTCAGCAGAGCTGAGGTCTTCTGACCTGCCCAGCTGGGATACCGTTCATGATAAAGTACCAGGGTACAACCACCCTGACAGGTAGCCATGTCTTAAGCCAGACCAGGCTGTCCATGCAGGTACCAAAACTTGAGCAGCGCTCTTGCTTCTTAAACACAGCAAAACACTAGAGGAAAATATGTAAGCAGATGGTACTAGTTTATATTCGATGAGGGTTAGTAGGTAGTTTTACAGTTTCTGTATACTTTGAAATACACAACATACCAACTCTATAGGCACTCTTCCAGGCTGCACTTAACAAAGCTTGGTAAATAGAGGGCTCCCAGGATTTTTTTTGTTGCTGCTCAGTACAGAAGGCTCCGTGTGCTGAGTGCCATGAGATGGACGTGCTTCCTCTCCCAACTCCCCACAACCAGCAAGGTAACCGGCGGCCTTGTAGCAAGGACATCTTGGGGCTCCTTTGAGCCTTATGGGGAGATTCCTGTTCTTCAAAGCCAACACAGCGTACCTGGCATGTGGGGATGAGGTTGCAAATACATTAGCTGCATAAGAGGCAGCCAGATGAGCCAGTCTCATGCATAAAATGCAAAACCTGTCAGATCTCCATGCACGCAAGTTAACTGGAAAAGCTCCTCGGGCGCCTGGGCATTTGCCAGCATTGCTGGAAACACTGCAAAGGATATTTACAGAAGACAAAGAAAAAGCCAGAATGTAAAACAAATTACGAGATAGTGGCGACTTCTCAACCTCAGACAAAGAGCTCACAGCAGCCAGCACGCGTAAGAGTGGGTCTCTGGATTCAGTGGCACTTGGTTGACTTCTTTTCGGAGCAAATTCTTGGATTTGACAGTGCTGGTTTTCTTTGTCAAGAGCCAGCAATGTTGTTTTGCTAATGGCTTATGCAGGAGTACTGGAGCCAGCAGCTTGCACACTGGTTGCTTTTATTGGTCTATTAAAATGAAATGAAGCTGGTGCTAAAGCTTTTATAATCATTTAGGTTATTTCATTATGAGTTCAGGGCAGAAAAGCAAGCAACAGCGTGTTATACAACTCCACAGGCATACTGCATCTGCCCCTAGGTGTAAGGAGAAATCCATATGGGCTGAAGGGAAAATGAACAATGGGAAAGTAAGTTCTCCCAAGTTTCTACTGGTAGAAGCAGCTGTTTGCTGTACTTAGCACCACAGAAAGAAATAAAGGGGAAATAAATTCACCAGAAGTAGAGTTTGACAGAAAGTATGTCAGAATGACTATTATTTTGTATTTGTCATTGGTTGCATCTAGAAGCCCTAATCAGGAACCAGGACACTGCTGCACAGTCACTACACAAAAAGGGAACAAGGACTATCAAAGTATAGAACAAAAGCAGCAACAGAAAGCAAGATGCAAACAGAGAGTAAAAGCAAACAATGAAGCAATATTCCTTCTCATAGTCCACGGTACGACCTGCAGAAATGTAAGGGAGGAAATTGCAGGTGTTTATTGAAAGCCTTTCCCAATGGTTAGGGGAAAAGGCAGCATGAAGGAGGCTAATCGAGAACTTCACAGATTTATTTGAAGATTAGGGTGGATTTAAGAAGAAAGCACTAGGACCAGAAGAACAGGACAGGGATGCAAACAGTCTTATTCTGACTACCCCGTTTATGTTTTTATCCAGGCAGCAGCAAAGCAAGAACATCTCGCAGTATCAGGAGCATCAAGGAATCTCACACCAATTTCTTTTCTGATACTATATTCAAACTAAACACTACTGTTCACCTGTTCATGTCCCTGCGTTTCTGCAAGTCTTCCTTGGAGTGTAGCATCAACAAATACCAAGTACCCACAGTGAGCGCATTAGCCTAGCAAGCCTACAAATATTTTTATTTGGGATCTACTTCTCAACAAATCACCGCTATCAGTGTTCTTTCTGAAACAGTGATTCCCCCTCCCAAATCCCATTCTCATTGACAAGTTTGCTAGCCGATTTTCTGGCCCCATGTCAAACAAACAGGACTTTATTTTGGCACTAGGCTGCCAATTAATCATTTCCTCCCTCTTTTGTTTTTGGGGGTTATTTAAGCCCTATCAAGTGACATTGTTGAATCTGTAGAACAGTTTTGAAGAGACTTAGGAACTAAGTCGAGGATTGGTGGTATAGTACTGTTTCCAGTTCATCACAAAGGAAAAAGAGTAAGTGTATCCATGCTCCAAAGCCTCAGAAGAATTTAGAGCTGGGATCAAACCAAGATTTCTACGCTTGAATTTCACATATCATTCATTCAAGTAGCTCAGGTCTAAAGCACAGTAATAAACCACTCTTCATTTACATGATACAGAAACCATAGGTCTCTAAGTATCAGATGTGCTTAAAAGAGCCCTTCTCAAAAAAACCACGCTTAGCCACACATCAGCAAGATGTAGGTAAACTAAAGTCTACAAAGACCTGTGTGAAACAGACTGCATGTATCTGAATTTAAAAGAATGGGCAAAGAGGAGAAGCAGCATGTCTCTGAGGAAGCAGCACCCAACTTCTTGTGGTTTTCCACAAGGAACATTAAAATCATGGGCATATGATTTATGAAAAAATCCCTACAGCGATGAACAAGCTTACAGTTACTATAGGTCCACACTTGGAGTTCACCTAAAAAAAAAACAACCCCAAAGAACCACCACGTAAGATCCCTAGCAGCTGAACTTTGATGTACAATATTTAATGTAAGATACGCTCACAGAAGCATTAGCTGTTAACAGCCCAACTATGTAATCTGACTGATACAACACAGATCAAAGCATATAATCCATTTCTTTCTCCAGCAGTTCATGTCCAGATAGCCAAATTAAGACTCAAAAGGATCAACTGAAATGGGTAAAAGTGACATGGATGTGAATGCTAATCATCTGCAGATGATTTTCAGTTCCACCTGCATCTCACCACTGTGACCACAGCAGAACCACTGTGGTGACAGGGTTAGATAAGGCAGGCAAAACAGGCAGCAGAATGTGTTTTGAGGATTTGCCATTCATCTTCGACTCTCTCCATACACATCCAAAATTGGTCAAATTTGCCTGCAGTTTCAAGGGCAGAGCACAGTTAAGAGACCCCAACAACAGCCTGGAAGTCCCACTTCATCCTGCAGACTGTATCTTGGCATGGGTGCCTTTGCCATCTCTCCGTTCAAGTACAGCACTAACAGATGTTTGTGATATACCATCAGTGCCTCAGAAAATCCAACAGGCACTGAGGGTCAAAGTGCATTCCTTCAACAACACAGGCTACAAAAAAGAAAAGAAAAAAAGACTACCCCCCAAAAACCCCCCACAAACCCACCACAAACAAAGCAAACAAAAAGCCCCTACTTTCTTTCCACTCTTTAGAACAAAGCTTCATACAATACAAAACTGAGCTTAAGAAACTTTCCATGGCCTGAGCCTCTTATCAGAAAAATCACTCGGCTCACTGGAAGATCACCCAGTTGACTCTGGGTGAGCATCTTCACCCAAGTTGGCCCAAGGCTCTCTAGCAGATCATCTTAGCTCATCTTTGAGAAAGCAGGGTGAGACAAGCTTCCCCTCCGATAGCAGCCAAAGTCTAAACTCTGTGATCTCTCAAGTCTTACTAAAAGGCAGAGAGAATGAAACCTTCCCAAACACCACTGCTTTTCTTCCTAAATGCACAATGCATCTCCCCGACTTCGCCTCTTCAAAAAAAAAAAAAGCGCACAGCAGTCTGTACATTAAAAAACCAACACGCCCAACCAAACCAAGAGCTCCACGGCAAAGCCTTTTCCCTCGAGAGGCACAAATCCCATAGGACAGATGTTAGCCATGTCGACTGTTACACCACTGGAAGACACTGCAGCAGTACACCATAAATGTGGGACAGCTGTATAAAACAAAACTTACTCCTAAACAATAGTGTGAACTAGAAATCACATGATAAAAACTCCATTTATGCAGTACAGCTCTTAGGAGTCACTCGTGATGATAAGCAGCCTTCCTTCTGACGCTCATGCCACAGAAGGGAGCTGAGCATTTGCTGCAGAAGCAGTACGTGGATTCCAACTGCCTTCTGACAGCTGCATTTATCCACAGTCCTTCAGGCTAAAATCTGTCCATCTCTTCCTACAGGCACGCTCAAGCAAGCCTCCGAGCGCTGTGTTTTGGAAATTACGCTAGACTAGTTTCTCTCAGTGTCACCACAGGAGGTGAACACACACTAATTTACCCTCTGACCAGCCCTATCAAAAGCAATGAAGCTTTGTGACACATGAGTCAATACGTACTTTTCAAAGTAGGTTTTATGGTCTTTAGCTCTCAGTATTGAGAAGTCCTTTAATCCGCTAATAACCCCATGCAGAGTAAGTTACAACTAAGAGTCAGTAACACTACTGGAATCCAACTCAGACCAATGAGGAGTTTTACTACTGTTCCTTAAAAGCTTAGAAATTAAAGTTAGCTTTATTTTAAAGACCAGTTTGAGCTTTTTTCCCACAGAGGGCAATCCCAAATTTTCAGCAGATACAAGGGACCAATTTCTCCCTTAGGAATTTAAGTGCACCTCCAAGTCCGTATTCCTGCTTTCCAAGAAGTGCTTGTAGCTGCGAGTCAGGAGTACAGAGAAGGGCAACCACAGTGAATAATGAGATGGAGCAGCTACCTTTCAAGAAGGGTCTAAAATGTTTGGGAGCCTTCAACTTGAAAAAGAGATGCCTGGGTGATGGGCAAGAGCAAGGCTGAATGCACAGCTGAATGAGGCTGAATACAGAACTATTATTCGCCAAGCCCTGTAACATTAGTTTCAATGAATGCCCCTTGTCCTAGCAGGAAATCACTTTAAGTACTTCATTACACAGCAGACAGACAAAATCTGCTGCTGCAAGAGTTTGCAGAAGCAGACAGATTTAAAAGGGACTAGACAAATCCATGGAAGATAGACCCGGAACAGTAAAGAGAGCTACACCCCAATATCCCTGATCCCAGGGGTCCGTACGCCGGAGAAGTACAAAGGGGAAGGGTCTCTGACAGAGGGGAGGCTCATGGCTTTTCCCGGCACAGCACCTGCCACCGTCCGAGACGGAGTACTGGGACAGACGGACACTTGTCTCACTCGTTTCTTCCAGTCTTACCATCACATATATTTCTCAATGTGCAATTAGCAAGAACTCTATTAATAAGTGGTGTGAACAGAATACAACTTTGGTCTGCATCTGAAGGTGACACGGCAAAAAGCCTTTATAAAGGTGCCAGAAGCATCCTTACAAAGCGAGGCAACAAAATCCCTTTAAAAAGGTCTTCAAAGAAATATCTGCATTCTTCCAGCAGAATAAATTTAGGACACTGAACTGATTTTGAATGTGCTAGTCTTGACAAAGTCTTTTGAAATAAAACCAGCACGGCAGCAATATATTTTATTTCCTATTTCAAACCAAATAAATGAAATATTCATCATTCAGTATAATCACTGTATAATCACCACTTAATTGAGTTTTAACCACTACCACATATCTCAGGGGCAGGCATAAAGTATTAATTACCTAATACCCACACAACACAAAGTATTTCAGACACATGATCTCTGACCCTACAGAGAGTTTGAGAAACAAACCAACCAGTCCATCAAAACACCTTCTGCAAGTTTATACATGGAAAAGTTATGCAGTATTCAATACGCCATTGAATATTCAGAGTCTCCCTATATAGCTGCAGTCAAAGAATACAAACCCCATGTTTATGCAGATTTAAAAATCCATAAACAACCACAAAGATGATCTTATACCTGCAAGACACAGACCATCCAATTTAACACAACAGCTCTCCAGGCAGGAGGAGCATCTCCTCTCACCCATGCACAAGTCCCATTGTACTTCGTGGCCTGAGAACTACCTAGACGAGGACTTAGAAAGGCATCCGATTTCGACCAACACCTCCCAGACAAACAGCAACATAAATATGGATGGGTCTGTGTGGTAGCTTATTGAGGGTGCTATTCATGAAAGCATTGTGATAGAGCAACAGAAAGTATTTTAGGTTTCAAGACAAATCAAAATCTCTGGCAGACTTTTCTCATTTAAAATATATTTTCTGACAAACTTGGGCAAGCATCTGGAAAACCATGGGGAATCCATAATTTTGAGATAACACTGTGACTGAACTTTGCTCGGAGTTAGAATTCATTTGAAGACAAATCTCAAATCAAAGCTGCATGGATTTAAATAGGAAGACTTTACTTTTTCCTTGCAAAATTATATATCCAAGTTCCAGATCAAGATACAACAGAAACAGGGTAGCCCTGCTTTGACAAATGATGGAGGAGAGTTTAAGACTACTCGGTGGCAAGGCTTGGGGCTCCTTAAGTACAACCCTAACTGTATCACAAGTCAAGCACCGCCTAAGGCTTTTCAGGCCAAGAGGAAAGCTGATGTGACCAAGGCCATGAAACAAAGGGAAAAAGAGAACCCCAGAAATTAATCTCTCTCAATAGAGGGAATGAAACCGATATTGAGATTTCTTTACTTTTTTTTTTTTTTAAAGTTTCATTAAAAGCCTTTAAGTTCGTTAGCAAAAACCCACAAATTATGAGAGAGGACCTACTGAGAGAAGACCCCCAGCCCACAATCAGAGTGAGCTTTGCTTGTTGTGAGATCCAACAACATGGCAAGTGATAATTCTGTGGTCCTTGGTGCTCCTCCTCCTTGGTACTCAGTAAAAGAATCTCAGAAATCCCTCATCCTCATCTCTGTTAATGGTAGAATGTGATGAATTTTATTTAAACCAGCTTTTAATTAAACCAGTCCAGTCAAACTTCTCTCTGTCTTTCCTATGACTTTTAATCCATAGCTTCCAAGACTATCTATGAACAGAAGCTGATAATTCCTTAAGTGCTAAAAGAGGAATACGGGACAAAGATCACAACGAAACATGCCCAGGTCTGGCGGCAGAGCCGACAGCAGAACCCCACTTTCCTAAGTGACACACTGCCCGTAGCCGTGGGGCCATACTTCTATACTGCTCCCTATGAAGTATGGTAGATCCCACAAAAACACTGGTTGGAAAAATATCTTCAAATATATGAAGAAATGAATGAGGCAACTGATTATTTCTAACACAAGCCAAGCTCTAAAGAAAGAACACGGGTTTTTTAACTGTCCTTTCACCGTACTGGGCTCTTCTGCACCCCACAAAAAAAAAGTCACCCCCATCACCAGGATTCATTATCAACTTTGCCAACAGCCTCAGCTGAGGGACAGAGCGCTGAGGAGGTGGGAAGCTTGGGCTGTGTATCCACCCACAGATTTATTCCCTCCAGGTCAGGTTTGGGGCATGTTTGCAAGGCATACACGTAAGCAGCTTGCTTCAACACCGCCTGCGCTGCCTCTGCCCGAGAGAAGAGCAGAGAAGTCTTCGGGGACGTTGTACAACCTAGCACTATTTATGCACATAAAATTGTGATCACAAGCTGAAGGCTCAGGGCCTCCTCTGAGCCCAAATCCACGGCGTGCAACAAGAAAACTGGAGTGCCGATTCTACACGTTGGTACAAGGAACTTTAGGATTGATGGTGCTGATGTGCATACTTTCATTCGAAAACTGTTTCCCTCTTTTCTTTTAATTTCACTGCGTAGAGCCCTTGAATGGTCTCTCTTGACGTTAGAGCTGCCAGTGCTAAATCAATCCTGATTTACCAGCCCTGACAGCAGCCACAGAAACGTAAGATTGGAAAACTGGACTAGTCCAGAAAAAGCGTAAATCATTGGATTAAGAAAACAAAACAAATAAAACCAATTAGAGCAGCATAGAAGAGACTTGCACAGGAATGTATAAACTCACCTCTATGTATTAAACATCCAGTTCCAGGGACATTTCATACAAATAAAATTTTTTTAAGTATCTAAAATTGCCTTAAGATTTTCATTAAAGGAAAAGGACAGCCCGAAAACCAGCCTCAGCATGACTTCCCTACCCCACTCCCTATCAGACAGGCAGGAGCTGAGGAAGGTACTGTGAACTGGCGCAGCAATGTCAGCAACACCGCAGCCCCACAAAAATCTGGTGCTTAGAAAAGACACTAGCAATGCCCTAAGCCCAAACGTTACACAGATCTGTTTACAACAGTCTTTAACGTCGGGAAAGGCATACTAGGCATTGCCTTCTCCACAGCCTTCACTGTACCACTTTTCCCATCTCCCTAGCTATTGCAGAGGAACAGGGATTATTTGAAATAAATCTCTCCAGTATTGCCACACCCCCTGCCTGGATGTGCTACAACATTCATAATGCTGCTACAAGATGCTCTCAGTGTAAAAGGAGGGGAGACAGATTTTTATGAGCTATTTATTAAGTATAAATATTTCATATCCGCATATAAATTAATTATGTAGTGGCAGGTAAACTCCAGATGGTGTCAGCTTGATCTGAAACTTTAACAGAAATCTTCCAAGAAACCCACTCATATTAGGGAGTTGGGCACATAACTATATTTTTGAGGGTTCTGAAACTAATTGTTTCCTGCTTTCCTAAAACAAGTAAATATCTTTGTTTTCTTGGCGTCCGTTAAGTGTCCCAAAAGACACACTGCAGAACAGAGAGGTAAGGGAAAGGAGGTGGTAGCAATTGTCACCTTGCAGTCAAGATCCACCCAAATCGGTTAACGTGCTCTGCAAGAATATGGCAAATCTGTGTTGAAGTCTCTCTCCCACCCAGAAGGGCTCAAACCGCTCTCGCCCTCTTGGAAACGAATGAGCATCAAGCTGCAGGTGATCAGAGGAGACAACATCTCAGATTTTTGTGCGGACAGTGTTTCTACTTGCATGAAATGCATAAATATAGGAGCAAATGCCCATCTACACTAGCATCCCACCTCTACCAGGAGACAGTAGCAAAATTTTTGGGACATCGTGTAAAAAAGAGCAAGGACGGAATTACCTCCTTCTCAAAAGACCCAAGCAGATTCCCCAAATCCCTCACGTAAGCAGTTCCCAAGTCAAGGCCATGCTGTTTAAGAGCAACCAAAAGACCTAATGTCTCATCCTTTTTTGTCTTCAATTTCTATCTTCTTCTGTCTCTGAAGGGGTATAATTGGAATAAGTGCTGCAAACACAGGTCTCCCTCTTTAAAGAGCATCTAAACCTCTGAGCTGCGGTGTCGCTTTCCACCTAACTTACTGCATATGTCCTTTGTATTTTACATAGTGGAGAAGAGCGATAATGTCAACAATTGACATAAATCAATTCCAGTATACTCTATCTCCTGCAGGCTAGGAACTATTCCAGAAGAGTGATACATACACAAATCATCCGGAGGACATAAAGGAGAGAAAACTGGCCTCCCACACCCTGGGTGAAAGCCAAGCTTTTCAGAAAAAAGTTCCACTCTCCTCTGACTACATATTGTAAAGCTATACTTCCAGTTCCTTAGCTTTCAGAAGTATTTAAACAAAACCAGCCTTTGAAAGCGCTGAATCTCTTTCAATGTGCTGTTATTTCTATTTTGACCGAAAGTACTCAGTGGCATTGACCCAGTCTTGCAAAACTTTAGACTGTCCTAAGACTGCATATTTCAATGAATGATTAATTGAAGCAAAAAAATGAAAACAAAAAACTTCAAACGCAAGCATCAGCTCCAGCAATATTTCAGTGTGTGTGAACGCAGCACTAAAAAGACACCAGTGAGTGAAACAGATTTAGTCAGCTATCCAAAGAGGTGGGATACAGGTGAAGGCTTTTGTTAGTTCATATTCTACCCAAATAAATACTGCCATCACTAACAATCTGAGGTTAATTAGACCAACAGAAAGTCACTGAGTCAAGTATATAATCCAAATACTATTATAGCTCAGCGGTAAATGTCCAAATGCATAAATCAAGAGACTAGGATAAAGATGCCTGTACGGTAGGAGTCTGGATGTATCTATCGATCTCAGATTCACTACTAACAGGACACACTGAACAAACATTAAGGTGACAATTTGACAGTTTCACAAGGAGAGGCGTCCCAGTCCAAGACATTTCCCTCCAGACCACTCGCATGCCTGGATGGATTCATCCCACCTACAAGATGTCTAGCAACGGGACTTCCAAAAATGCCCATATTCAGAAGTCCATGAGAAGGAAGAGCTTGTTGCAAAACCTGTGCTTTCCTAAGCCAAAGCAAGTGTTTACTGTGAAGTCAAAGCAGTTTCCTTATGCTGTCATGGAGCGGGAAACTAGGAGTCGGAAATATTAAGCTCCTAATTCTGCCACAAACACTGTGCATGGCACTTTCACTCCTTTCTGCCCACTTACCCATCTGTACAATGGCTATGCATCTGGCCTGGATGTGACTGGAACATGCTATGGCATATTTAATGCTTCTTAAGTACTGGGAAATCCTTCTGTGCGAGGTGCCAGGCAAACACACTTTTTGTCATTACAAATAATTGCAAAATTCTGGCTTCCCATAAAAACCTAAGTGCTAACTGTCAGAGACCTCTGAAGCTAACAGGCCGATTTGTTCTTTATTTGATTACTTATGTTTGAACAAAGCATGAAGAAATACTATAAATGTACAAATAGGTTTAATCTAATTCAGAAGATGGGTATTTGGAGAAGCCATTACCATGAATACAGCATCTATCAAAGTCTAGAACATCATTAAGAAAGACGTGTTCCTCCAGAACAACATACAGGACAGAGAGAAAAGAATAGTTATTTTTCCTGCAGTTGAAGAGCCAGGTATTGAAGTCAGGTGTTCATTTCACATCTCGCTTGAAGGAAAGACTTTTTACAAAGGGTTCCTGTTTCCAAGCCGCTCTAGATCTTTTTCAAAAGCTTGCTGCAGGAACATTTCAAAAGGAAACTTCTTAAAAGTTATTAATTTTGCTCCATCAGCCACTTCCAGACAGTGGGGTATTTGCAGACGCTGCTCATTTTTTTTTCCTCCATCAGACTTGCTTTTGGAAATCTATTTAACTAAATCTATTTAACTGAACTTGAAGCTCTGTAAGAAGTTTACAGTATCTTTACACTCTATTTTCTTGGAAGGGAGCAGATCACCGATTCTGATCAGAGTTAAAACTCTAAAACATGTAACCCCTTATCCTCCTCCCCACCAGCGAGAGTGCTGCCACCAAATCCAGTAAAACTGGCCCATGCCAGGGTTTCTGCCACAGACTAGCAACTCTCATTATCAAAGCCTGCATCTGGAGGTCCCAGAACACAGAAGAATATATACTCCTAATAAAATTAATCAGATTATATGTGCTGTATGTGACACTGGCAAGGTAGACAAAAGTAAAGCAAAATCTTGTACAGTGTCTCTGATCCAGAGCTGAAAATTGCCCTCATACCTGTTTATACCGTATTTTATACCTCGAGCCCTCTTACCCATCTGAAACTAAGAAATAATCCTTTTCTTTGATCCTAGGCAGGAGTTTACAGACATACCTCTCAATGTTGATGAAAATGAGATAACATTTCACTTTCACTGGTTTTAACAAGTAAATATAGTACAACAATTTGGTCTTCCTCCTCTTTTCACTCCTTCACACGTGCCTATCAGTCCCATTAGGATTATTCTTAATGTATCCGCACAGTTGCAAATTAAACAGTTTTCATGTTACAGAAGCTCCCACAACAGCTCTCACGCATCCTCACATGCTCTTGCACAAAAACTCACGTGTTTTTCCAGATGTGTAGTTTGAGACTGAAAAATTAAATCCATTAAACACCTGAGAATTTAAACAGTATCATAATAATTTCGTATTATCCGTGGCCTGTTCCTGCCCATGTTCTCTACAGTTCACAGAAAACCTACCAGCTGCCCCGCAGTCTCATCTGCCTGCTTTCCATCTACATTATGCAACAACCATATGTCTATTAAAAACATTCCCCCAACGCTCCTTTGCCCTGGCAGCAACAGCAGCTTATTCCAGGGTTGATACCCTACTAAAGAGAGGGGGCATAAATACAAAAGGAGAAAGGGTCTGTACACGGGGCAGCCTGCTGTAACAAGGGGTCATCCATGCTGCAAAGGGAATTCTAGAGAAAGCAGCAAGCCGAACCCTCAGATCTCTAGCCTAACATACAAAAAGGAGAAAAGCATGCAAGAAAACAGATATTCATGCAAAAGGGACAGGATGGAAATCTGTATTTCTTCCATGTAAAAAAGGATTTTTAGTTCTATTTTTCACTCTGTATCCAACACCTAATTGCAACATGAGAAACGGATTTACAGTGCGCTTTTAAGCACAGACAGTACAGCCTTTTCCTCTGCAAATAGGGGATAGTGAAGAAATGATGGGAGAGGCAAAGTCCACACGGGCACTGGATGTGCCAGGGCTGAATCATAGATGGGACTGAAGAAAGCTTAGAAAAGAAAGAGAAGAGGAAAGTATAGAAAAAGTTAACTAATTTTAAAAAAAGATAACTGGGACTCAGCAGCCAGGGAAGCGGAAACTGTTGCAAATCATTACATCAATAACATGCAAAAGAGAGAAGAAGGCCATCCTGAGCCAAGAAGGGTAGAATGACGGACCAGCAAGGCCGAGAGGAGGAGGAGGAAACCAGGTCAGAGCTGTGGGTGGAGAGAAGATTATGTGGCAGCTTGAAGATAAGGTTAAACAGCTTGAGCTTCAGGCAGCAAGAGATGAGGAGCCAATAAAGATGACGTGGCTGGAGCAATGAGAAAAGGTGGCAACTATACCTTCAGGACAGTGCATAGGACAGGAAATTAAAAACCCAGAAAAGCAAGTATAGGGGAAGCTAGGAAAAACAAACACAACAAACCCACAAAAAAACCAACCCAGCAGCCACCCAGACTCCAGCAGTTGCGAGTTGAGCCGAGAGCTGCAGGAACATTTTCGGAGCCAGGACTGAAGTTCCCCGATGAATCACTGGCGCTCAGAGAGCTCCTTTTGCTCGTTTCTTCTCCCCACCGCAGCCTCTCGCCCCCTTCCCGCCTTCTTCCGAGCTATCCTTAGCTCACCCCGGCACAACCTTGTCAGGGATAAGAGACTGCAAGGAACAGCACCCACCTCCTCCCCAGTTTCTCCCTGAAGATTTCAATTATCACTACGGTAGCTCTCGCTGGCTTTGGCTGCATCTGATTTTTTTTTTTTTTTTTTTTTTTGCGATTCACCTTCCCCTCTGCAATT
>JANZLQ010000009.1:5338172-5388175 GCA_026212715.1 Elanus axillaris | reverse complement strand
GGGACCCCGTGGGAAGCCCGCGCCGGAGCGGGCTCCTGGCAGGACCTGCGGATCTGTGGAGAGAGGAGCCCACGGAGGAGCAAGGGAAGAGTGTGAGGAGGAAGGAGCGGCAGAGACAGTGTGGGATGAACTGACCCCAACCCCATTCCCCATCCCCCTGTGCCGCTGGGGGAAGCAGGGAGAGAAAATGGGGAGTAAAGTTAAGCCCAGGAAGAAGGGAGGGGAGGGGGAAAGGTGTTTTTAAGATTTGGTTTTATTTCTCATTACCCTACTCCTATTTTTGATTGGCAATAAATTACTTTCCCTGAGTCAAGTCAGTTTTTCCCCCATGATGATAATTGGCAAGTGGTCTCTCCCTGTCCTTATCTTGACCCATGAGACTTTTGTTATATTTTCTCTCCCCCGTCCAGCTGAGGGGGGTGATAGAGCAGCTTGGTGGGCACCTGGCATCCAGCCAGGGTCAACCCACCACACTCATTTAAGCAAATCTGGCTTAACAGAGATGAACACTTAGTCCTTTAAAAAGAGTCTATCAGGTTTAATATGTCTTGATTTTGGCACCATAAGGTCACTAAATCTTTTTTGACATGTGGTCTCATTAAACTTTTCTGTTTCCTGTTGTTTGTATTTTCTTTTATGTATGTCTAGTTTTGGGAAAACATTGTTCTTCTACACTTCTTTCCCCTGTACACCTTTAATTAAAGGCCCAAATGAAAAAAAAAAAAGATTCAGAAATTAATAAAAAAAAATCTGTCCAAGCTCCCAAAATACAATCTTCTCTGTAATACCAAAATGCCTTCTAGAAGTGCAGTTAGTAAACTGGCAATGTTTTGGGGCCATGAGATGTGCATTTATACATTGTTTTTTCTTGTCAGAAATTTAATTTTTTCCCCTGAGCTTTGCAAGGTTATTGGAGAGAGAGGGAATTAAAGAGAAGGGTTACATCTACTTAAAATTATGTGGCTGATTTTATCAAATTAAGATCTGCGAGTCTTAATAAAACCTTTCAATGTGGATATCGTACACCAGTTCTCTATGCATTTATGCATTTAAATTTCAAATGCTAGCAAAGTTTATCGCTCCATTGATCTATTTTGCAATAATCAAAGTTAATTTGACAAGGTTTTATAATCCAAACACCAATACATGTCTAAGTAATCTCAACATTCCCACGATAATATGGGATATTAAAATAAAGACAGAGATACTGTAGTAGATCACCTAAATCTACCCCTTCTCACAAGAATGTCAAGGTAATATTCCCAAACACCAGATGTTCAAAAAGATACTTTAATCCTAAGAAAAAAGAAAAAAGGTTACTTGATGGAGGCAAAAAAAAAGGGATGGTCATTTGGGTCTTTGTTAATCAAATAAGAAACTGTCCTCCTTAGCTCAGCGTAAGAAAAGCAAAACATTAGCAGAACACCCCCGTCTCAAGAGTTGTGGATTTCTTTTTGGTTTAAATAATTTTTTATTTATTTTTAAATCTCCACATAACCTACAGAATATAAAAGCCCGGTGCTAACTCCTCCGAGTCAAAGAATTCTATCTGGACTTGTACCCTTTTTCACATCTTTTTTGAAAATCGGAAACTACGAAAAGAGAAGCAGGGTGTCCTTCCAGAATACAAGAACACATAAGTTGTCTGTGAATTCCCCGAACATTACTATCCTCTTTGTTTAGTGGAATACTTCTCCATCCCTAACTCCAGCACTGTAACCTCTCTCCAAATGCCCTGCGGCCCAAGATACCTGTTTCAACTTCAGCCCAACTTTTTTGCCTGCAGAGTAAATGGCAGCGATTGTTATTGCTGGCTGTAATGTCACCACACATATCTGTCGTCATTCCATTTATTACACAAACAAGATAAGTGAAGACAGGCAAGAAATACATACATGGCTACCACTTCAGTCCTTGGGAATGAAATCACTCTCTCTCTCATGACTATTTTTAGTGAGGTTTGTTTCCAGTCAAAGGCAAAAAGTGTTATCAAGGAAACAGTTTATTCTAGAGTCGCATTACTGGTCATTTCTAGACAAACCCCTGGTGCTTCAGAAACGAACAGTATCCGACAATAAGTAGTCCCAAGGCCCTTTTCATTCACTTACTGGGAGTTTCTGTTTGGGAGGAAAGACAAGGATCTTTCAGAGAGGTACTTTCTTCTAAACTTGTCCTCTTGAATTTAGGCAGTTTAAGGAAACAATGACTGCTGACAAGTTCCTTATTACCAGCAATTAATGGCCAGTTTGTTAATTAGTGTCCTGAGGCAAAGTTAATGAAGCATTTCCAGAAGAACCCAAAACAAAAACATAGAATATTTTTGGATATGGGCTAACAGCTCTGTTTTATTCAGTATTTTTCTTAACAAGGACAGATTTTCCTGTCCAAATCAGTGGACTGCAAAGTGCATATACTGGGAAAAGAAATCAGCTTCATTAGAAGGAAAAATAATAATAAACTGGTTGTGGTCTTTTTCCTGACCCAGAACATGGCAAGGTCCCAGTACATTCAGGAAAGAATAAAAATTTAAAAAGATGTGGAAGTGTTTTCTCTGCCTTTTCAATGAAAACTCCAATCAGTCCTGGAGGCTGTTCTCACAGACCGTTTCCCTACCTCAGTTAATCAAACAAAAACCCACACCTATCAGCTACTGAAAATGTCTCCAATGAGCCAACACCTTTGGAGGAAAAAACCCAACAAAAAGCCCCAAAACAAAACAACCCAGAAAGTTCATGGAGTTGTAACTCAAAACTTGGTCCTAAGGAGTGCTGCTTGCTTTGGGGATATTTCTCCTTACTCATTACGAAATTAGGAACATTACAAAGGCAAACTGAGAAGCCATCACATACCCTTTCCCCCCACACCACTCTCCCTCTCAGAGCTGGGATGAAATCTTCATTTTTTCCTCATCTAACCAGCAGAGAGAGACAGGACACCTCCTCTCTTACGAGTAACGGTGCTCCTGAAGCAGTGTCTACCCTGGGCATCAGTCTTTTTCCGAATTTCCCACAGGTGTCCCAACACGACGGTGCTCGGCTACCTCCAGAGCAGAAACAGAAATAAAGCTTGAACCGGCTTTAAAACCCGCTGCCAGTTGTAAAGACAAGAAAAATCCTCCAGCCACCACATGGAAGAGAACGACAAAACCTTCTAGGCGTGACCTCTATTGCCACTATTTCTACATCCTCCGGGCGAGCGGGTAAATCGGGCAAAACTGCCGCTGGCCCCTGCTGTGCATAAGCGACACCTTAAAGACCATGGATTTCTCATCAACCTTCCGTAAGGCTAACAGCCAAAAATGAGAGCTGGCCCATCTGGCTCCTCTATGAGCCACGCAGACAGTAGTGCCGAGGCAGACGTGCCAGCGGGAGTGACTCTGAACAGCTCACGGGGAGGTTTCTCCAGCAGCGAGCCTGAACTTTCGTGCTGCAACAGCTCATTTCATGACTCTCCAGGAAGAGGTGGGCTACAGCTGGCAGCTACAGTCACTACAGGCATTGCCGAGAACATATTCCCTATCGCTGAGTGGTAAAGCCTTACGCAAAAAGTCAGAAGACTATAAATACGAAATTTTGGTCGTTAATAAGGCATAGCCAGGCTGATTTAGTTTCAGACCTTGCATCAGCCAAACACAACTTTCAGACATGAAACATTTATAAAATGTCTGCATTTAATTAAAATGGTAAAACTTCTTAAAACGATTCTCTAAACATGTTAAACCACATGAAATGTAATCGAAGCTGCACTACATTTAAAAAAAATTACACAGGGTTTTTATTGTATAAACTATATTAAATTTTAATACCAGCAACGATGTACTTACAACAAAAACAAAGCAAAGCAGACCAAAAAAAGCTGGTTTTGCAGCATCTCCGTATCTAACCGAACCTAGCCACTGGTTGGTGGTTGAGTGGCTACTTTCCCCACAGAGGAACTGATGAAGTATGCTGTCAGAATACTTCAGAGAGTAATCAAGGTTTCATTTGTTTTGTTAATATATTCACTACTGCTGAGAACTGTGCTATATATAAAAGGAGAATAATCAAGAGCCATCTTTTACATGCTTTTGTCCCTGTCCCATCTCCTAATGAATTATAAATCAGTTTGAAGTTACGAATGACTTCATGATTAAATTAAGATAGTTTATGTATCTTTTTATACATGTATTTATAGTTTTTCTAGTTTATAACACAATTTAAAAAATTAGGATTTTTAGGATAGCTCTGCTACCTTTTCCTTTCGGGATAGCTATATCAACACCTTTGGGAAAAAAGCATTGTCTTCCAATAACATGTCAAGATTGCTGACATTGTTTTGACACGGTGATTCAGCATAAACTGCTGAGTCCATTTATGTAACATCAGCTACATTTATAAAAGTGAAGAGGCATAACCTGAGAACTCTCATGTGGTTTATGTACAATTTACTCCCCAGGACTGCAACCATAAGAAATCTGGAGCTTCACCATCATCCCATTCATTTTTTAAATGGGAGGTTGTATCGACTCCAGCCAGTTATGGTTTATACCCAGAGTCAGTATGAGGTTAACCTGTTCGGTGTGAACCAATTCAAACCTAGCAATACAGGCTTACTGCTAATATGTTATGTGCAATATAATGCCTCAATGAAAGTCTGAAGCTAGAAAGAACATCTTTAGAGATGTTCTAATCAAGTCTTAAACCGATTCTGACTGTAGGTTATATCAGGATTTTGTCAGACGGCCTAAATAAAGAGGTTAGTGCAAACAAATCCAGACGTGTTCTGCATAACCACTATAACAAATAGCTTCCAAGGGCCATTTGAATAACACTTTATTAGACATGCTAGTAAATACTAGTTATTTTAAAGTACGGCACATCTCACCCAAAAGCATCCAAAAAACTCTTTACAAAACCAGATTAGGCAGAAGATGAAGACATTTGCTACTCAAGAACATTCTGGGGGGAAACAGCAGACTAGTTTTGCCAAACTGTGCACCCCCATAAAGCAAACGATCCTCCATCCCTGCCCTGCCATCACTTGAGGAGTGGATATTAGGCTAATCAACATACCTTTGTAGCCCTGGCATCTCAAGGATGAAGCCAGAGCATAAACCCAAGTCTAATTTTTGCTACCCGGCTTCACCATTTTGGAAGGCTGAACTCACACACTCTGAACTCTCCCAAAACACAGGATGAGCGGTGCTCCTCAGGGATCGGAATCGGGACCGGCGCTGCTTAACACCTTTGTTGGCGACACGGACAGTGGGATCGAGTGCACCCTCAGCAAGTTTGCCGACGACACCACGCTGTGTGGTGCGATCAACGCACTGGAGGGCAGGGATGTCATCCAGAGGGACCGGGACAGGCTTGAGAGGTGGCCCCTGCGAACCTCATGAAGTTCAAGATGAAGTGCAAGGTCCTGCACAAGGGTCAGGGCAATCCCAAGGACAAAGGCAGGCTGAGCAATGAGTGGCCTGAGAGCAGCCCTGAAGAGAAGGGCTTCGGGGTGTTGGTTAACAAGAAGTTCAACGTGACCCAGCGATGTGCGTTTGCAGCCCAGAAAGCCAACTGCGCCCTGGGCCGCATCAAAAGCGGCACGACCAGCAGGTCAAGGGAGGTGGTTCTCCCCCTCTGGCCTGCTCTGGTGAGTGAGGTAGGTGCTCCTACCTGGAGTATTGCGTTCAACCCAACATAAGAAGGTCACGGACCTGTTGGAGTGAGTCCAGAGGGGGGCCACAAAGATGATCAGAGGGCTGGAGCACCGCTCCTGTGAGAACAGGCCGAGAGAGTTGGGGTGGTTCAGCCTGGAGAAGAGACGGCTCCGGGGAGACCCTACAGCGGCCTGCCAGTGCCTAAAGGGGGGCTACAGGAAAGATGGAGAGGGACTCCTCAACCTATCACTACACCCCCTGATAAGGAGTAACAGGTTTGAACTGAAAGAGGGTAGATTTAGCTTAGACGTTGGGAAGAAATTCTTCCCTGTGAGGGGGGTGAGGCGCTGGCCCAGGTTGCCCAGAGAGGCTGTGGCTGCCCCATCCCCGGCAGTGCTCCAGGCCAGGCTGGATGGGGCTCGGAGCAACCTGGGCTGGGGGAAGGTGTCCCGGCCCATGGGCAGGATAATTTTGAAGGTCCGTTCCAACCCAAACCATTCTATGATTCTGTGGTGCCGATGCCTCCCTCAGCCTCGGGGGTGGCAACAGGAGCTGCGTGGGCAGGCTTAGCCCCCCTGCCTACAGGTGCACCTTTGGCCCTTCGGAGAAGAGGCTGCGTTCCCGCCCTGCTCCTTCATTTCCTCAGCCCGCTCAGTGACAGCCCTGCGTCATCTGCTTATGGAGGTCTCGGGACCAGGCCTAGGCCGGAGCGGAGGTGCTCGCCCACACCAGCGAGCCCGTGACAGGTGGCTGGCGTAGTTATGCCCTGGGTTTTTCCTTCACTGCCACCTTGTCTTGGTGCTTTGAGCCTCCTTTTCCAAGCTCTTTCCACTCTTACCGCAGCTGGGCACGGCACTGTGTTCGGTCGGAGGGAGGCACGGCTGTTCTTTAAGTTCAGGAGGGACCAGAGTTTACTGAGGTCCCTTGCCCTCGCTTTATAGGAGAGCTAGCTACTTAGTCCTCAGAAGACTATCAAAAGAGATAAGGGGGGGAACTCTCTGACCTTCTCCTGTTTCCGTCTGAATGACAAACCTTTCCCAGCAGCGTGTCTGAAGGAGGTGTACCCTCCCACTGTCCTTTTGTGGGCTACCTATTTAAAAACAATTAGAGCGTATCCTTACAACACACAGCTCCTTTGTTCAGCACTTCCCTCTTGTCATAGTCTTCCAGGAAGAAACTTGCCATCTCCTGATGCCACGTTGCCCAGTGAAATGTCATCAAGTGGTTATTATGTCCATACAGTGAATTTGGGGGGAGTATAGGAGCAGCTTCCAGCTGGCACCATTAGTCACGTGTCCTCTCATACGCTCCGTGTGAGAAGTGACTGTAAATTTTAACAAATTCCCACACACTGCGTGACATTGTGTACTCAGAGGTAGCCCGTACATGTCCTTCCTGGATGATTGCTGAGTTTGATAGCCCTTTTTGTCTCTATTTGATGCCAACCAATCTGAAGCTGTGAGGTGCGTTTTTCAGATGAACACTCACGTCTCTGACTGCATTTGCTAGGAGATGCTTAAGGAGATTTCACAGCCACCACTTTGTCCAACAGTGAAGACTCAATGAGGCAACTATACACACAAGTCTCTCTATATAGTCTGAATTGAAAAGTCACACTTACGTCTAGGGTATAGAGAAAGGCACATTGTACACTGGGTACCATCATAAGATGGATCAGCTTATGTCGTCTCAACATGCAAAGTCAGGCATCGCTTCAAAAAGGCTTCAATTCCTAGAAGTTTGAAAAGGACAGTTTTCAAAGCCCTGTCCTGACATATGGCTTTAACACTACCCTCCCTTCCCATTCCTAATTTCTGTGTTGCATGACCAAGGAGACGATGTTTTGGAGACACACAAAGACACGATGACTCTTCATGAAGAAGCCAAACAGCCTGACCCGTTTATGGGTGTCAGATTGATCTGAACGTCAGTGCTGAGCACGGGTGCTCCGTGCCACTGCTGTATTCCCTGACAGGGGTGCTCTGGCAGCCCGGAGACAGGCAGAAACCCTGATAGCACAAATTCTGGGAAGACTGAGAAAGCACTAAGGTATTAAGAAAAGGTAGGAGAGGAATCTGGAGTCTTGCAACCCCAGATGCTACCACCCTTGAAAGCCAACACTGCTTGCACTTTCAGCTGATGGCCAACTATCAGATACGCCTAGGCAAGAGCCAGCTGTCAAATACATTTCAGTTAATTATTAACACATATATCACTACTGAGTTTAGGTTGAGAACCAAGAAAGCGTTAGGGATTTTTTTTCTCAAAAAAGGTGGCTACAGCCAGGGCAAGAAAGGAAAAAAAAAATATTAATGCTGGTTTTATCCAATAGGCAGATTAGCAAGAGTGAGATGGAAACAGTGGGCTGGAGGAAGAGGAAGCCGCACAGTCTGGAAGCATATGCTTCCCAGGGCATGGTTTATTATCCAGCCTAGATAAGCGTGTGGATTTCCTATGCTATAAAATTCTTTCCAGGCCGAGAGACAAGCTGAAAAAGGAAAACCAGCTCCTGACCCAGGAATAAACAGTTTCATATTTCATTTCAGTCATATCTCGGCTCACCTAAGTGATGTCTTCTTTCATTTCCGCCTAGCTTCAAGGAACCATCTTCATCCCCAGGGAAAGCCCATTAGCTTTAATGGAGTTCGAGTACAAATGAACTTAGCCCAGCATGTGGCATTTTCTCAGCACAAGTGCGAGTTGCATCAGAGCCCCTTAGTGCTTGTCTGGGCGATAAATGAACACTTTCCATCCACCACGCTGCAGCTCGTCGGTGAGGCAGGCAGGGCGCACGCATCGTGCCTGTTTGACACAACACTGAAAGGAGATAAGGCTTTTGTTGGAGGCAACGTCCCTAGGTAAAAAACCAGCCCCTTCCTTCATGGCCTGATTCCAGTCTTGCTTCAGATACAGGGTTCAAAGAGCTTAAATACTCCAGGGCACCCAGAATCTGCACATAGAAACAATTTTTTTTTTTTTTTTTAAATGGCTCCAGGAGCAGTAGCATTAATGAAGCTTTATTTTATCTGTTCGAGGCTTGCACTGCAGCTGGAATATCCTCAATATTCTTCTCCTCTGTGGATTCTTAGATGTTCCTCAATAATATTGCCAGCATCCTCTCAGTGGAGGTGCCAGTATTAACATATTTCTTTTACTCGGCCATCTCTCTTTGCTGAAACGTAAGAGCATACATTATTTTTGAGACTGCCACTCCTCTACCAGTTGGTTTTTTTCAACTTGAGTAACAGGTACAAAAATTCCTAGAGGGGACTCACAGTACATATACATGTGTGTATTCTGTAGACCTTATTTATTCTGAAACCAGACTGGTGCATATTTTTAAAGGATATAGTGCTTATAAACTGCTTTTTATTGAGTATTTTCTTGTTTATGTTGAAACAGTTGTTTCTAATACTATTGAGAAATACTCAATTCCACAAGGGCTGTGTGTGAAGCAGGTAACAACTTTACTATGAACAAACAAATATAATATTCTTATTTGCTTCTCTGCGTGAACTGTAAATAACTATGTACATCTACAATTTTGTATTTATTAAAACATGCCACTACCTCCTTCACAGGTGCTATTAAAAATTAGTCAAATTCTTGTTTGTTTTCCAAACTCTGTATTTCAAGTGTAGGATCACCTCAAATATATTTTGAGATCCTTTCTTTATAATTACGTGAATAGCAATAGCCTTCGTCAGTAAGTAAAAGAAAGCCCTTTTAAATTACATAAAATATTCAGTAAATGTCTCAGCCTTTCAAAATCATCACTGGTATCTGTTAGGAAAATACATCAGCGTTATTCATTTAAAAACAGGTAGAAAAAAAATATTCCCGAATGCAACAATAACCAGCCAAGACAAACTTGATGTCATATTTCTGCAGCTTCCGTATCTTGTTCAAAGCACTTTGTTTATCGGTGGTGTGTTTTTTTAAAGATCCCATGGCTCTCTTAAGACTTGCGGGACATTTTCTGAAAAACCATGACCGTTTTTTTCTAACTGTCCAGCAGTTTACACAAAGGTGTAGTCTCTTGGCAGAATAAGAGTTAAATTATAATCCAACTTCCCAGAATAAAGACTGATCTTTTTCATCACTCGCACCAATAACTGCTCATCGTGACTGACTTTAAATGAAACTTCACAGGAAATCTGACTCAGGACTTGCTAAAGTTGTAACAACCTACTACAAATTCAATAGCATATTACCCCCAGTGCCTCCCTCTTCAATAATTACATCTTCAGTAAGAGTCTGTGGAGGTTTAGAAAGATGAACCAGCCATAGTAGCCCTCCTCCAATGGCAATGTAAATATTTATACCTCCTGCAACTTAATTTTTGTAGGGATGGACATTATTGAGCTGAGCAGCACCAGTCGAAAAAAATGTACCTGATTTGTATTTTAGTATTCCAATACGTCCAGATATTAATTTTTTTTAATCTTCATTAATATCTGCTAAGCACATGAAGAGGTCAGTTTTCCAGAACTATGGGCATTAAATAAAAGCCACTGAACTGAAACAGAGTGACTGCTTACTGGGTTGTACTTGGAGACCTCCAAATAAGAGTCCATCGTAGTTGCAGTCACTATATTCCGGCACGCGGGAAATCTGTGGCCACTTCAGACACCATTTCCAAGAAAATATATTTAACAGCTAGGCTAAGAAATGAAGAGTGGAGTGACTATCTGTAAGCCACCCTACCTGGGCTTCTAAAGCACAGCCCCGCTGTTCGCACTCTGTGACTTTCAGGCTTTCTTGGTGGAGTCAGATGTTTGTCCATCATATTACAAAAATAATTCTGTAGCAAACAGTATTGTGAGAAGCAGCAAGTACAAGATAAGCATTAGTATTCCGAAAGACAAAACTTATTGATTAAACATACTACCCTATGCACCCAGAATAGCTGTGTCAATCAGATCAAATGCTTTTTTGTTCAGTTTTCTCAATCAAGAATGAAGTTTTATCCCCTCAGCAAAGATACTAATGCTTTGTGTTAGAGAACTCAGGAGCTCAGAGGGATTGTTATTTTTTCCTGCAAGATGGATCATTTGTAAATGCAAAGTCTTTGTTTGCATTTCACAGTGAAAGGACAAATGTTGGCTGGGTGGAAGGATTAAGGAAGGTGAAGTTCATTCAGAGTATTGTTATAGGACCAAAGCTCAGAGCCAACAAAACATTTAGGTTTTGAATTCCTATTTGGGCTCCTATTATTGATTTCAATGGATAGTTAGAAGTCTAAACACATGCTGTTGGAGCCAGATGTAGCCTGCACTGCCAGAGACCCGAGCACAGTATGAAACGCTGTCAAATTAAAGCGGTAACTTTCCAAGCTGCCTTCAAAGGGTTTGTAAGGAGACAGAAGGAAAAGGTCTTCGGGGCAGATGATCACATCTGCCAGGGGAGGAGGACAGGGCTGAATTGCATCTGTAGGAGATGGGGAGATCAGATGAAACAGCCTAACTTTGGCCAGGCGGAATCGGGGCCAGGAAATGAGTAAGATTTTGTCAGGAGGGTCTGGAAGCCACGAGAGGATGAGGAGACGGAGTGAGGTGGGACTCCGAAGAGAAAGGCACGGCACAACAGAGCACGGTCAGCCTAAGCGGTATGGTGCACAAGGGTGGAAATGAACTGGAACAGAGATTCCTAGTGGCGATAGGTGTGGATGGCCTGCAAGCCATGGAGTGGTAGTGGTGTGCGGCACATAAATGCAGTTTGTGTCCTCCCTTGGGAAAGGGAGAGCCTGTGGTACGGAGGCAGGGTAGGGGAAGAAGAGGTAGTAGTGCTTCTCCCCTTATGGCCAAGCACAGAACCAACAGCTGCTGCCTGCTATCACTGAGGCTGAGTAACCCAGTTGTAATTTATCTAGAAGTATGTAATATACCAAACCGCTCTTTGTTCCGGAGTCTTTATTAGGCAATACAGTAAACTGCAAATGGAAAAAAAGGATGCTCTGGCTTAATGTCTATTCATCCCTGTCAGAGCTTACTTGCTCTCTGCTTTGCACACCACTGATTTCTTCTACAGAGCAGCCACTTGACTTAAAAACGTGGTTATTCTCCCTAAGTGTTAAAAGAAAAGGGATGAGGAGAGGAAAGGCATGTTGGCAGAGACCAAGAACTAGAACTGATGGTAGTCAGGAGCACGTCATGTATCCAGACGCTGTCAGTGAGCTCCCTTAGCACTCTGGAGAAAATGCCTGGGGAATGCAATTCCAAGCACATGGTGGCATAATGGAAACGCAAAGCCATCCCCTGTGGCCTGTGAGGATGAGCCCCCTGGAATGAAACAGTCTGAAGCACTTTATTTTTACTTTGTCTGACCTCACCTTCCTGTCTGTGCCGTGAACAATCTCTCAACCCTTACTGCATCCTCCTAGCCAGAGAATAAAAAGCTCTACCAGGTCATTGGTTACAGTCTGGAAGAATGAGACCTTGGTGATCCAGTTCTTCTCATACCAGTGTAAATTAGGATTAATTCCGCTGAAGTCAATGGGACAAATATAAAACCAGCACAAGTGGAGAATCAGGTTTTAGATTTCAGCTCTAAGTCAAACAAAAAACATGAAGTAGTTGCCTAATAGGGGTTTTCCTTCTTCATGTAAAGTACTAACCATTTCCTGGGGTGTTTTTTCCTTCAGTGTGAACCTATCTGTATCACACTGAGAATTTCTCCACCGCTACAAGCCTGGGTATTTCAGTGTGAGAAATAACATCCCATTAAATAAAGATGGAAAAATGCATCAGTCGTCTGGGAACTACAGGCAACATGTTTATTAACTTACGTCCTCACAGCAATCTCAATTTTCTCATATTGTAATGAGATGGGAAGAGGTTTAAGCTGTTGCTGGACTGGAAAAAAAAATCAGCGCTAGATGTTTTCTAGAAATCACAAGGGATGAAATGCAACTGATGTCAGAATGACAAGAAATCATAACAATACTAATGGGGCATCTGATCTGTAAACCAAACCATTTTCAATAATGGAAAATACGTAGGGCTGTTAACTCTGCAGCGATGCTGTTCACTCAGCCTGTTGTAGAGAGCCTCATGGGGTCCATCATGAAAAGGAAGATTATTTAACCTTTAATCAACCTTTTTCGGGATGTGCTGTCTCCATCTACATTCACACACACGCAGCGCTGTTAGTCAGGGAGTATTTGCCTTGATGGTACCCCCAGTGGCATCTCCATCCGCCTGTTCTCCCATGTTTTACTACTGCTGCTACTACCACCACCGCTGTTGGGGTTGCATACAAAAGCAAAAGAGAGGATCAAGCCTATCTCCTGGCTTCCTGAAAATTCGACAGGGACTAAAACAGAGAACAGAAGGTCAGTGGTGGTAGATGCGTAACCCTTTCTTCTCACTTGAGTGATGGTCTGCAAGCGTAGCCAGTGTGCGACCCTAAGCCCTTCAATAATACAAAGTCTACCTACCAACCAACGTTGTGAAGCAGTCTTGATGGCGCGGATACACAGCTTAGACAAAAATATAGGGCAGGCAGATCTGCAAAGCTGGCTGGCATAGAGAGCATGAGGTATAGCAGAGTCATGACTCATGTTCAAACTCTGGACAGGGTTGTCCACCATACGCTCATGTGAGGTGATGAACTGTCAGGCAAGGAAATTTTCAGGAGAGATGATGAGTCAAGGAAGGCAAATGGGGAATACAGGAGGTCAAATGTAGGGTTTGTCCCTTGGGCAGGGTTTCCAAGCACTTGTCACAGAGTTAATTTTCATAGCGCTAAACCATTCAAGCACGAAATGCAGCACTGGTAGGAGTGCTGGCATCTGGATAGCTTTCGCTTTCTAAATGGATCCTGAGGGGCTGTGCAGAGGAAAGCTTTAAGTTTGTTGCAACATGAGCAATGTGGTGGTTTCTGTGTCAAGAGTGAAGAAAGAAGCCCCGTGGATTGTAGATTCTATAGGTGTAAGAAAGATCTCTTCAGTGGAGATACTAGATAGTGGGTTTTTTTACCCTTAAAAGGAATATCTCCAACCATCTGCTGTACCTACTTCAGGAAACTTGAGGACCAGAGCCAAGAATTTCTCCCTGGCAATAGTGCAAAAGGGAGCGTGCATGCAGGCACTGAAGCATGTAAGGCCCTGCATGAGGAAACTACCTTGATTTTCTTTAAATGTGCATACTGCTTACCACATAAATCAAGCCAACTCTTCCAGCTGAGGAGTATCAGTTCGCTCTAACTCAAGATGCATTCTGGCAGTCCAGTTCACTGTGTAAATCTAAGCGTAAGGCCTTAGCAAACTGTAAAGTCTGTTGAAGTCAGTGATTTATTATTTGCTTGGCCTTAACCAAGCCACTAATGCTATTCAGCGCAGACAAACATCTCACACCTACCGAAACTCCACTACAGCTTTTATTATCCCAGACGCTCCTTCCTGGCTGTTCTGAACCACTGCAGTGTGCCGTGCCTTGTTAAATAACTTTCAAGCAGCTCTATTTTCAACTATGCTAGATTTCTTACCAGCACAACTGGCCTTATGTTAGCACATATTTGCCTGACCCTCAGTCAATTGCAAGTCCGATCATTAAAATCTGTATTTGTGCTCCCATGCCCGTTTCTTGTAATGCTCCCTCTTCCAGCTAGCCCAGCCTTAAGAAACCACACTATAAGCACGCTCCAGGGCATCCTTATGTTTTAGGAAAGATGACTCAGATTTTCTAGGCTTGCTGATACTGAAGAAGAGGCAATGTGTGCCCAATAGTAGAAATAAAGCTGTTTGTTTCTTGAACACAGGAGCCAGGATGCGGTGGGGGTAAATAACACTGCTGGGATATGGGGATGGAAAGAAAACAGTCCTACCAAAAGCCAAGGGAAGCTGGCTGATAATTTTAAATGGCACTCTGTAGCAACCACTGCTACACAATGCTGGATGCTATGAGGGGCAGGTATCTCATTGGTGCCTCTCTCTGATAGTAAGGACTACATGGCATTCAGATAGAGATGTCCCAGGAGCATAAACTGGTGAAACATTTGAGGTAGAAACCTAAGATGATGCAGAGCCCACAGAGAAGCAGAAACTTTCTGCTGCAGCCACTCAGAGACGGTACAAACACAAGTTGGGTTCCTCCAAAAGAAAAACCGAGAAAAAAATGTTTCCTTGTTCATTGCCCCGTCTTTCCATCCTCAGACATCCCATTCCTTTCGCCCTCCTCTTTTTTTCAAAATAGCAACTGACTATGCACAAGGAAGGAAGAAAACAGCAGGTCTGAAGCATCCCAATATCTTTGAGATGACAGTCATAATGCTGCCATAGCCCAAAACATAACAAAACCATTCTACAATCAATGCAAAACCCATTCCCAGGTGCATTTTTTGACAGATTGAATTCTTAGTAACAAACAGCAAAGCGCACAAAAGAGCAGAAAATAGGTTTAAAACAATAACAGTTTCCACACTGAAAAATGGATCCAAAAGAGAGTCACTTTGGGCTGCAGCTGTGTTTAAAATTGCCTCGAGAAGAAAGAGTTATGGTCTGATACAGAGTTGTGGGGAATAGCTCCCACATATAGGAGAACTGTTGGTATCCTACAGCTCAGCGTAACAATCTTTACACACCCATGCATTAGATAGTGGAGTGACAGACAGCTGGACATCAACAAGCCAAAAAGCAATACAGCTTTTGCCAGTGGAGCCACCATTCAGCTTACTGTGCGCACAGCAGAGCTATACACAGCAGCAAATGGCAGTGTCAGTATCAACTATTTACTAATTATTATCTACGTATTATTATTAAAAGACTTCGCTTTGATGTTTGCAGGGATTCTGCCCGCAAAAAGTGACGCAGTTCCCAAGGTGAAGTGCTTCTGGACTCCATTCAGGATGAATATCCATTACCTTCTTGTCCTTTTTTAGTGGTGGTGAGAGGTGTTTACAGGAACAATAGGACTGACAGGAGAAAATCTCCTTCTTAAGGAGACAATAGTCCACTTTTCACTGCACAAAAAAAACCCAAACTAGGTTTAAGGACAAGCATAAGAAGACTGAGCCAGCTGTTATTCCAGCAGCAGCTCAGCCTCCAAGTATTTACACTATGCCTAGAAGGAGTCAGACTCAAGATGTTTGTTGGTAGATGAGGCTGGTAACGTACATCGCCCTTCTGATGTCTGCTGTACTCATACCTCATGAATGAGAGACCTTGGGCCTGTGCTAAGATACGGAGAGCAAGATACCCTCTTCTTGCAATGTCCGAAGCTTGGGATAAGATATTCCTTTTATCTCAGGCTTGAGAGTTCACAATATAGATGGTCTTAAGAAGGTAGAAATATCCTCGCTGCCAGTAAGTGGTATTACTTTATTACCAACTAGATTCATATGCATTTCAAATGGAACGGGAAATCTCATAACTAAAAATAAAACAGCAGAAATATTATATTTCTAATTGAAATAACTGATCACTTGGTCTTGTTGCGTCTGAATAGGATACCGTCAGACCTGTAATTATAACAGTGTAAACTGAGTAGCTCTAATAGCCGTCTTTTCACCCAGCCATTCTTACTGGCAGAAATAAAGACAAACACAGTATGTTACAGTGCTTTTTCAGATCACTAGACCAACCTAATCTAATTTATGCTGGCAACCTTTAATTTTAACTAGGTCAATTCACTCTGTGAAACCACAGAGAAAACTATCTTGACAATGCAAAATTATAAAGTATTGGAAACAATACGAGTCTGAAATGGCATGCAGGAGAACAGCAGCGTACGAATGAAGATAGCCACAATGGAAAATATTGTGCGAAGCTGCCACAGGAAAAAGAAATTCACTTTAGAAAAAAAAAAAGTCATTTACTCACATTGGGTGAGATCCAGCAAGCTATTGAAGTGAGCGGGGGATCTTTGTCTTGGTTCCAGCGGGCTTTGGCTCGGAGCCATTGTTTCTCGCAGTTCAGAGAATCAATTTGGTTCTTCGACTCTCAAGACTGAATTGAACAAGTAATACTTATTTTGATAATGCGGAAACCCTGCTTGACTAATTCGAGGATGTTTTGAACGACTTTGCGCAGGCCACCTTTATTGCTGGCATTGCTGAGCTTTACTGAGTCGGGACCCCAAGAACTCCTCGTGCCCCTCTGCTACCCTCTGCTCTCCGAGAAGCACGGCGCAGAGGGGTAAGGTACTTGGCGATGCTGCTTTCAGAGACCTTCTAGAGCTAAAACACATTTTAATATTCCCAACTTATAGTTGTTAATTAAATCAAATGTCAGTGGAATCATATTATTTTCTCCTGGTAGATTTTAATGAAGTTTTAAACTGATCCTTCACTTCAATGAAATAATTACATAATGCAGGGATGCGTGCTACTATTCATCTGAATTAATAATGCAATCGCTTTGTGTGCTGTCACTTTCTGCCGAGGAGGAAGACTATCAAGCAGCTTTCTCAGTCTGCAGATAAATGAAGCAGAACTCTCCCTGTTTGTGTTTACTGATACAAGATATGCGCTCTCCCTTATAGACCACGTCTTCCTTACAGTGACTATTCTTCTTCACCCTCTCTTACTCCCCAAACTCATGAAGTCCATTTTGTTTCTGGCTGAAGAAGCCAAGTTAGCATTGTCAGGGTAGATGACCATTGCCTGGCTGCTTGAAGCAATGCAAGCAGAGTCCAGAAAGCTTACTCAGTTACAAGTAATGAAGCATTAAAGCCTTCTGTTGCAGGCAGTCAACAAAATTAAACTAGTTCAAGCAGCTTTGTGAATTAGGAGAGTTGGTGAGGATAAAAAGCTATTTAAAGGAAGCGGGCACTTAATGCTGAGATGAAAGCAAAGGTCAATAGAGAAGGAGGAGGAGATGGCAGCAGCGTTTGACCTGGTGGCATTTTTCAAGGGCCTTTGTACTTCATTTGGGCTTTCATCCTTCTTTTTCTGTAATTATTCTTTATGCAGTGAAGTAATTAGAAAGGTGTTTGGTGCTCTGGTGAGCCTTCGTAAGCCATTCGTTTCCTGCAGTAGGACTGTCTTTGCGAGGGGCACGGACTCGTCAAAGAAACGATGTAGAAACGCCACGAGCACACCCCAGGGAAAATTCCTCCCTGTCCTGGCACCTGCACACAGTATGTGTTGCACTTTTTAAATTTTCATGTCTAACGAGGAAACAAAGTCATCAAAAAAGAGACCATTTTACAATCTAGGTACACGTGGAAAACACTGTTGCCTCATTTCACCTGAATGTGGTTAGCCACTGGGTACGTAGGGTCTCACAGGGATGTTCCTGAAGGATAAGGTTTCTACACGACGCGGAGCAGATGAATTCTCAATCTAGTCTTGTCTTATTCCAGTGCTGTCCGCAAAGATTGCTTTCCTGAGCAAAGCAGAAGAAATTGCCTCCTGTAGTGTGCTGAGAGTCACAACTGATTATCACTCCAGCAACACCGAGTCCAAGAAACTCTCCCCACTCCCTCTCAAGGTCCTGCCTTCCTCAAGCTTCACGCTCCAACACACTCACCTGCAGCCAGTTATCCTCAGCCCCGAGCAGCTTTGGTTTAGTCTCCTTTTAGCCTAGTGCCCATATTCTCCCAGCCCCTGCTGGTTTTACTCCATAAGGGGGCTTGTTTGGCCTGAAAGAGTTTGACCTCCAGAGCTAAGGTCTCCAATTGCCACCTCTCCATACACACCCCACATTAACCCCAAAGGAGGCTAACGAAGCTGCAGCTGCCACACTTTAAACATCAGCAGTCCCACCGGCAGTCCTTACAGGTTTTCATGGAGCATCATCCACCCAAATGAAGAAGCTTTCAAGACAACTGACTGTCAGGTTTAGCACGGCTTCACACATCAGCCAGGAGTCATTGATCTATTTATATGCCATGGCTTATCAATATGTATGGGCTATATCCATTAACTTAAAAGGGATCTCCTGAGTCATCAAGCCTAGTTTATTGCTATCTCCAGAATCTCACTCATTTCAACCACAAATTTACCAAAAGACATCTTGCTACTAATCAAATTCGGTCGAAAACCAAAGAAAAATTAGTAATTTAAAAACCCTGTACAAACTCATTACTCAATGTTTGTCTGTTATGAAAGTCATCTCAAACCTAAATTAGCTTCCAAAGCAAATATCCTGCAACTTTTTTGCCATTTTGCCAGCCTGCATTTTAGCCAAGGTGAAGACTAATGGCCCATAGACCACACAGTGCAGCACGAGCCTGCGTTAGCACTACCCAGTATGCTACAGTAATACAGCAGTTGCGTGGGATCTTGCTCAGATAACTGAGAGGGGGTGCCTTCTAGGGTTCCTCATACACATCCGCTTTTTCATGGGTTCTTTTGTGGGTTCAGCGAAAGGATTCATTATTATCATGACTCCTTTCAACCCAAGCTGCCATCAATGCATTATCAATTTTCAGTTGCAGGAGGCTGAAATGTTTTCCTTTCCTGGGCAGCATTTGTGCTCTGGCATCAAGACTTCCCGCAGTCTGTTAAGTACTTTATTTTCTCTAAAACCTTCCCCCCAGGGGTTGGAAATGTGGGTAGGCTAAAATGGGAACAGGCTCAAGAGGTTTTTTTTGCACTCTGTTAAATTCTGGGTTCCCCTTTCTCATAAACTGTCACAATGGTTTTGCAATGGTTTGGTAAAGCTCCTGTGATAAGATCTGAGCCCTGTGTGTATCTGCTGTGAGTATCTGGGGAGTTGGCCCAGTTTGCACAGTTTTGCATTTCTTTCTGATGGTGGAAATTCCCTCTTACTGATCGTGTGCAATAGGCAACTTTTACTGTTACAACTCTCACATCTCTGATTTCATTTTCAGAAGACCACCTTTAATTTTTTTCACAATTTGTAAATATATCTGTTCCTACTCCCAGCTGTAGTGTGTGCTAAAATAGGCGGAAAGAAAGATTTTTGGTTCTGCTGCGGAGCTGTTGGCAATGTCCCCTTGAGGATCATTCTCGAATTTTTAGGAGCTCCTTCCAAGTGTTGGGCTTGGATCTTAGGGGAAGAACCAAAAACTCTTCTGGGTGCTGGAAGGAACAAGAGACCCGTGTGAAGTGCCAAAGCATGGGCAAATCAGGAGATGGCAGAGAGAAGTGGAGAAACTTGCAGAAGTTTCCTAAGAGGATGGAGAAAGGTGGATGAGCAGTCCAGCAGAAGGAGGCCACGTTCCAGAAAGCCAAGAGTAGCCCTTGTAAGTGCATTTTGAATGGGCATATTGTACAGTCCCAGATGCATATAACCATTAAACCCTTGTAGTAGAGAATAATACGTGCCAAGAATTCTCATTGCCTTTATTTCAACTTCTTATTTGACAATCATTTACTGTTTGCTTCTCAGTTTTCAGGCATTTATTCTCTCTCCCACATTTGTCCAGCAATGCTGTGAAAGGAAAGGCACAACTAGCCTAAGACATTTTTAAAATGGACTTTTTCAGTCATTCTCTTTTGGATAATCAACAAGAAATAGGCACACGCATGCAATACCATCTGGTAAGAACCCAAAACTGAACTGCATGACACCTGGGTGGAAAGTGTAGAAGCTCAATAAAGTATTTTGCAGCTACATACATTTCGAGAGGTACTAACATCAGTGAAAGAAGTCTCTAAAATTAAATCTCATTCTTTCTCTTTCAGTCCCTGATGATCAGAATTGGTGAGTAGCTCCACAGATCATCCAGGCATCTGTCTGCCACACTTCTGACTGAGCAGCATTTTTGTTGGTTCAGCATGTATGTGCCCTCAGCTTTAAGGAGAGGAGAAAGAGATGAGAAAGAGAACTTGAAGGGTTCAGCAACTCCAGAGTCGTAGATATTGACTGTAATGGTATATACTGGTATGCTCTGTTTGGGGCGCATAAGAAGAGCTACTGTGGCCATTCCTAAACAGTTTCCAGTTTACGGCTCTGCACATTTCTCTTGATGCCTCAGTGACAGAGCTGGTATGACACTTTTCTGTCCTTAGCTGGAGCATTACAAGGTTTCATTCGCTTCAGTTTGTATTCTGGAGTGAGCCTAAAACTGCCTCTCAATGGGGGCTTTCCGCCTTTTAACGTCTGCAATATCCTTCTTCCTCCTAGTGCCCTACATCTGGTTGCATGAAGAGAATTCATTATGTGGACAATCACATTCATCTCTGTGTATAAGTAAGAGTCCAAGACTCCTGCACATTTCACAGTTTCAAGGGCTAGCCAGGTTGCTATCAAGTTTGTTAGCTGCCTCAGCTTAAGCAAAACCCTACTTTCTGTCTCCCTGTCCCATTTTCCACATTATTTGAAGGACTTTTCCTAAGTGCTTGTGATGGTTATCCCAGGATTATTTTATATTTCAAACAATCCTCCTGACTGTGACTAATTTTGTCACAGTAGTAGTATTTACCTCAATTGCTTCTCTCTGCTTTTTCTGACTGCCAGCTTCCTGGTTTAAACCAAACTTAGCACTTCTTTCCAACCGCTTCAAGCGCCACGAAACAGATGAGAATCCCTCTTTTCCACCCAGCTTGGCACAGTCCCACGCTTACAGCATTGCCTGTGGCAGGGTCCCATACTCCTTGCTTTCACAGGAGTTTCCTCTTCTCTTGCCAGTGCAAGCACTGTGATGAATATCACAGGCTTTTGAAACTTGTCAAGACTCCCACACTGAGCTCTACAGCCTGCCTCCAGCTATGTTTGCCTATGTTAAACTACGCTGCAATCCCTCTGTCACTCCAGGCTGGCCTGATCCTGACCCACTCATCCCCCTGCAGAGGAGAGCCAGCCACGTCGCACCGTAACGCGGAATGCTAAAGTCACAGTCAACCAGCCAAACGGGTCCCATCAGAGGACAAGCTCACCAGGTCTCTCTCCCTGACCGCGTACTTGGCACTGCCGGGCACGGGTGCTGCTGCTCGATCAAGCCTTGCAAGAAGCATGCCCTGAACCTGAGCGGGCTCCTGGCGGAGCAGAAGAAAACCATGCCGCTGATGCTCAAATCCAGCTGAGCATTTACTAATTGGTCCAATATGAGATACCCTGTATGGTCTATATATATGGACACATGAAGAGCACAGGGCTGCTCGCATCCTCTGCTGTTCTGGGTGGGTCGCTTCTCTCTCTTCTAGCAATATGCTGAAGCTGCTCAGCAATCGCAAGGACGTAACCAATCTATCCTACCTTTGACGCTCAGCCTGAACAGATGCAAGTAAGCGAACATTTTCAAAGAATGAAAAGGAAGTGGCTTTGATTTTCTAATCAAACATCGATTGCCTAATGTCACTGGCATTGAACGTAAGGGTGTTATTTCCGCCTTAAAGTGTTCTTTCTTTTTCAAGCAGGCAGCTGTAGCCAATAGACGAAAAAACAAAGAATGACAAGTTTAGACCAGAAACAAAATAAAAGACCACATCATGCATAGTCTGCTAAAAACTCCTTTTTTTTTTTCACTCTAAGTGGGAATTCTACTTGAAAAAGTGTTTCAGATTTTGCGCCTGTATGAATTAGCATTGACTTTCTTACCCAAAGAGCCCTTTCCACACAGGGTTAAATAACATAATTTGTCTTTTCTTTGATCAAAATTTAATCAAACAGTAACCATGGGGATGTGAAGATGTTACAGGCAGAAAAATCAACCACCATGCATAATACCTCTTAATAGAGGTTCAGCAACCATAAAAATAAATAGACAGTCACTGTTTCTAGGTTCCTTGATCCAAACAGATGAAAACATGAGATTTTATCCGCATTGCTAATGTCACAAGATTGCAACTAGAGCAATACCTGGGCATGTGATGTTCTATAGAAATGATTATTTTTGACTAATTGCTGTGTTTTCCTGGAGGAAGGAAAGGCGCTTCCCATTCATTTCATGCCCTAGGCCCGTCAAAAATAAATACAGTCCTGTATTAAGGACAGAGGTTTCAGTTACACACTGAGGGCCAAATCTTGCAGTCCTTTTTCTAAGGAAAACGTCTCCTCACTGCTTTAGAAGCTGAGATTAATAAGCTGGCCTCACTTTCGCCACACAAACACACATAGAAACACAGAAATCTGCAAGCTTTGTACTGACAACAGAACCGCAAACTCAGCAAACAAACAGCACATAATTATTTGCTCAATTACTCTCAGAGCACAACATCCCATTACCCTTGAGCTGGCAAGGGAAGGACGGTGCTCAGTTCTGATTTTTTAAATTTTTTTTTTTTCCATAGGTTTATAATATTGCCAAATCTAGGCAGGTCACCACGGGGACAGCAAATGCCACCTTCCCACTTCAACGTATTAAAAAAAAAAAAAAAAAAAAGTGACATTTTAGCATGGACAAAATAATGTATATTCCCCAGGTAACGGCTCAAAAAAAACCTCAAACGACAATGGCTTGGAAATTTTCCCGAACTACTCAGTCTGAGCCAGATATCTGGTGTGGAAAATTACAGCCCAAATGGTTAGAAACTTTTAGAAGCAATTGAAAACAGCTTTTCCCAAAGGAAAGTGCTGGGCAACCTTACTGATAGGCAGGGCACCAAGTTCTGCATGAAATAATGAAAAAAGAATACCGAGTAAATAATGCTTTTGTTTACATTGGTCCTATTTCCTGCTGAGATGATGAGTGGTAACTGCTTAATGACTTACTATAGCCACTCAAGTAATAAATCAGAATTGATGACTTTATCTTAGAGTAGGTTGTGAGATTTTGTCGTCCCCACTGATGCAACCCACCGTCTCTTACTTCACTCTCCTCCACCACAGCAGAGGCTACGCTAAACATGCCACCACCTAGCTCAGTCTCATTAGCAGCCGTAGCAGGACGGCAATTTAGACCCTTGCTTTCTGAGGCGGCGGGGAAGGTAACAAGAGTCAGGCAATTTAGTTTAATTGCACGAGGCGTGCAGCCGAGCTGCACCCTCCTGCCCCGGCTCTCGTCTTCCCCGGCTCCTACCCCGTGCAGAAAGGGGCTGCTGCTCTGCGAAGATCTGACACGCATCACCCTCAGCCAGCTCTTTGCCTTTTATTCTGCTATTTATTAACTGATGCCCGCAGATAATTCCAATGTACCCTGGCCTCATTACGAGAAGGCAGGCTCTCAGTTCAGTAATCTCCCAAGATAAAAGAAAACAAGGAAAGAAGAGGAGAAAGTAATTTATGTACTTCAGGCGCTGCGCCAAAGCTCAGAAAACACGGCTACGACCCAAGGCGTCTGCGGGCAGCAGGATGGCCAGCCTTTGTCAAGATGTGCCTTGGTCTGCCTGGGTCAATGCCTTGGTGGTAGCACAGCCATCCTTTTCTCTCTTCCCTTCCGAGCTGGGCACTGTCTCTTAGTTGCGCTTGGCCACCCCACTGCTACAAAGGGCTGGATTTAGCACAACGGCGACACCAACAGTTACGGAGAGATAGGATTATTATTGATGTAGAAGCCAGGCTTTTACTTTTGCCTTTGTTTTCTTTCTGTGGTCCACCCTATAAGCCTCGAGCCCAGCCTTCCCGGGCAGCTGGCCAGAGGGGCAGAAGTGACCATCACCACCTCCTTCGAACCTGGCCTCCTCCACTACCCCCACGACAGGGCTCTCTCCTGTAATTTCTAAGGTGAGCTCAGAGAAACGGAGTTAAAACACAGCCTTGGAGTGGGGGGAAGAAAAAAAAGAAATATTTTTACCTTTTCCCAACCTAGGAGCGTGAAAAAATAAAACTAGGGATACTTTTCCTGGAAAAGCAGCAGCCTTTAAGAGTTACCTTCTTCAGTTCAAATGCGGAACAATAACCTCTAAACATAAAAACCCTGGAGCAGAGTGAGATCTGCCATGTTTCCAGAAGCTGAGCTCGCAGCAGAGGCTAAAACCCGGACCCCCCCAGCCCCACTCGAGGCAGCTGAGAGCGTACCCTGCCCTGCAGCGTGCTTCCCTCCCACTTGTGCCTTCCTGACTTGGTAAAGCTCTCCTGTTAAGCATGAATAATGAACTGATCTGGGTTAAAAATAACTTCCTTTTTCCCCTCAGCTGGTTTTGTGGTTTTTTTAAACCGGATCATCCTCACAAATCCAGTCCACAAAGTAGCTCTGCAAATCATTCGTACAGCAGAAGGGCTGCTGCTCAAGTACAAGGGCAGAGCAAGCAGTCCTGGGCTTAACACAGCATTTTCTGGCGATCCTCTCTCAAGAAACCATTCCCGCATCCAAAACCCCACAGGTTACCCTTATGGAAGAACTGGGGGGCACCTGCTCAGAGGAGAAACTCCTCTCCCCTGCTTGTTGCTGCTTCTTTATCGAGGCTGTTACTCCCAAGTATCCTTGTCTTCATCTAATTCTGCATCTAAACTGAAAGCTAGACACCATCCATGTGTTCAAACCCCTCTTTGCATCCACCTTACATGAACACAGCTTTTGGGGAAGACCAGGTCCCGCAGCCACCCTTAGGAAGGGCCCAAGCCCGTACCTTCCTGCATGGCACTGCCCAGCAGATGGGCTGGCCGCATCTCCCTATCCAAGCTACTCCTCTGCATCCCACCTGCACTTCCACAGGCTGTAAGGCCTTCCCTAGGAAGGCAGAGGGGATTTATTGGCAACCAGAGCCCTGCCCGCCCCGTGCGCCTATGCCGAGCGTAGAAATCTGCAGAGCTGCGCTGGGGGATGTGATAAGCACGCGCCTGCTTTCTAGCTCCTGCGATCATTACAAACGTGGCTCCTCATCTCTTCATGCTTATTACTTCCCAGTGCCACCTCCCGGTTCCCTCCCGCAGCTTCTGAAAGCTTGCAACCATTTTTCATTAATGTCAGGGCACATATTCTATAACTATCCTTTGGTTTTATCTGCAGGCAATTATTAAACCGCCTCTTTCTTATCTCTCCTTTCCTCCACTGCTAAATATGTCACCCAGCCCAATATCTGCTCTACCATACTGGCTTGCTACCTCTCTCCTTCCTTTCAGGCACGTATCAGCACTATCTGCTCTGTGCAGCAAACCAGGGGAGATCCAGACTACGGGGTGGGTTTTTTTGTTGTTGTTGTTATTTGCCATTTTCACCTTGAGTCCTTTGGTAAGTCTACTTGCAGTAAATCAAACCCTTTCCCCCTGTATAAGCATCTCTTTGCTGGAATAGTCTCTGGGACTGATGGATTCCCTATCACTTTTGCATAATGCCCTTCTCGGAGCCTGTACAAAGTACGGCGTTACCCGACGTGAGGCCAATTTAAATAACTCCTGCTGCACAAATATCTGTCACACTTCAAAGGCGTGTTGTAGCCCTTCAACCAAAAGCAGCTGTGCTGGCAACCCAGAACTGATACTGCTTCAGCTAATTTTACAGGAGAGGTTGCTTTGCAATAAGTATCATTTCTGGCCAGAAAGAATATCCAACCTCCTGGTACAATTGCTTACTCTTCCCTACAACAGCACTGCTTCTTCAAAAATCCCCTTTTCCTCTTCTACCCACACCCACTTTATATTTTCCTGAGGTGAGGGAGAAATACAGGACTTCCTTCTCAGTTTTATAAATGTCCCGCTATTTATTTTTTTTATGCCATAAAACACCAGGCAGCAACATTTATCCTGGAAGTCATTAATCCGTTATTCTTAGATATACTGCAAATGCACCAACTATGCTGTAGGGTAATTGCTCACACTGAAATAGTCCTTCGTGTACATTCATTGTTAGAAAGGTATGCAGCTCTAGTTCCAGTACTCACGCCTAAGACACGAGTTGAGCATAGTTTAGTAAGCTCTACCCACCCTCCAGGGTTTGCAAATTAATAAATTTAGGAACAAGGTATTGATTCATTTCAGCTGGGATTTACGGTGGCTGTATTGCACCCACCGCTCCTTAAACTGCCATCGCTCTTTGGAGTACCTGCAACCGGTGCAGCCCTTTTCATAAATTCCACAGAAGAAATTATGCTCTGCTTTTACAATTTATCCAAGTGCTTTTTGCCAGGCCTTTGCAGCACATATACCACAGACCTAGATTTGAGGAACTCGGAAACGAGTTCATCAGTATGTGGCTGTACTAAATACAGCTCAGCATTTTTCTTTTAAATGTTCCTCACATCCAGCATGTTTGGATCCAATCTCTACCTAATACCTTTGGACAAGTTACCCTAACAGGAAGGTTGCTTCAGTTTTGCTTTTCGCTGTGACGTTGTAAGATCACGCTCATTTTTCATAAGCTTGACCTAGGGCATTTGCATTGTCCGCTGCCTCCTGGACACTTGAAAGTCAAGAGCTTTGCTGCCTCTACGTCTACCTCCATTTTCAGTGTTGTACTGTGAATCTTCACCTTAATGACACATAGGCAGTGTCCCTCTTCATACACATATGGTCCTGGGGAGCAACACCGTACCTTTTTAACCGAGAAACTTTTCTGCCGAGCATCTCTGGTTTTGCATCTTGGCTGGGCAGCAAACAGGGTCACCCCAACCCTGGGCCAGCTGCTCTACACTGCAGCTTTTCCTAAAAGCGCTACCAAAACTCTGAAGTGCTAAGCTCTAATTCCTAAACATCAAGGCTTCACCCATTCTTCTGCAGCCCAGAGAATATCCTGACCCATACTGGCCCCCCACCCACCCACCTTTTTTTTATTTTAAAGCCTCTTGCCGAGGCCTTCACGAAGCCAGTGATGTTCCCGTGTTGGAGCCTTCTGTGGGTGACTTCAGCCAGAGCTGTCTCCCCACCTCCTGCTAAGTGACAGCTCCTTTTTCTACAGAGGACACCTAATTCTCTCTCAATCCCAATCCTCAAATGTTATCTTCCTTCAAATAAATCACCAGGCTACTAGCACGCAGTTTAGTGAGCTTGTCAGAACTAATTCCTGTTTCATGTTGTTTGTGACACTAATTGTACGTTGCTCTGTTAAAAGCTATAGCAGGCACATGAAAAAAAAAAAGAGTACATCTTTGTACTTTGTTTCCCTCCAAACTCACTGTTCTTGATGAAGACGGGTCTTTAGCTTGAAAAAAAACCTACTTTTTCCACTCTGTGACCAGCTAGCAGCTCTTTTTCTGGCTGCGTCTTCCATAGCAGAGGTTTCTTTGTCTGCATGCCAGGTCTATTCTCACAGCATTTAATCAATCAGCCACAATCACACCACATCCGATCAATAGATAGCTGCCTCCCTCTAACCCTAGATATCGAATGTTCCCACCTCACCTCCTGCCCTTCCAGTTCTCCTGCTGCAATATGAGCACTGCCTACATTACATGTGTATTTTCTCATCCTCTTCACGCTCCTTGTCTTCTTATTGACAATTTCTTAAGTATTTGTATAAGATGCTACAAAGAATTTGACAGGTGTTTTGCTTGCATTAAAAGAGAAAGTATTTCTGGTAAGCAATATTCTTATTACATTATGCCCAGTGGGATAACCGTATAAGCATTTCAACCTTTTAGGCAATGGTTTTGTTTTTTTTTTAAACCATCCTTTTTTACTCAATAGAAGCAGGTGGAGTAAAGCCCTCGGTTTCTATATGGACTGCAGCCCACATGAAAGCAAAAGTTTGGCTGAGCTTTGCCTCATATAGACTACATTTTGTGTGCAGATTATGGCACTGAGTGTGTCCCCCAAAGCACGATGAGAAGAGAGTTAAGTAACCCCCTCCCAGGTTCCCATAGCACGGTATCCACTCTTTCCTTCCATCTTTTCCATGCAAATACACCTCTGCATTTAAGAAGCTTGCTGTAGGCTCAGTTGTTACCTACCCATCCATACGTTTGTTGTCAAACAAGAAAAAGCAGGATTCTGAAATCATTGCCAGCATGATGGCAAGGCAAAGTCCTGTGCTGAGCAGGAGGCTGTGTTGAACCCACCGCTGGGCACAACGTTCTTGCTCCAGCAGAAACAGGCACGACCTCCTCGCTGAAACTAAACAACACAGATTATTCCTGAAGAATTCAAAACTATTTCCACCAAAGTAATTTTTTTTGTTGTTTTTTTTTTCTGCAATTGCAAATAAGATATACTGCTTTTCTAGATGCCCGGCAGGTTGCTCTCTCTGTATTGTTTAAGGCCGTGTTAATTGTTAGCAAAACTCAGGTGCAAACACTCGGATTCCTTTGACCAAAAAAACCCTGCAGCTGCTCATAATAGAGCAGGCTCTGCTTTTATGAACTTCTGGCTCGTTATCAAGGAAAAAAAGATGGAGGATCCAGGCTTAGGCATCACCTGATACAAAAAGGTCTTTAATGGGAATTGGCTGTGTTGATGGAGACGTGTGATGTAGGATGAACTTTTCAAAAGGTCTCGGCAGCAGTCTCACTCTGCTTCCCCAGCCTGCCAGCTTTAACTTCAAAAGGACTGGTGGCCATCAGCTGAAACACTTGGGAGATCTCTTTTATAAGATTTCTAGCTAAACTCTTTAAGACAAAATGGTTTATTGTCTTTTAGGAACCACAGGAGAAAACATCTTTTGATAAATAATTGCCTAAGTGGTGACACAAAGTTTCATATTTATTATGTTAGCAGTTTCTCCGTTAAACGTGTCCATTTACACCTAATACCTTTCCTTTGGCTGCTGGCATAACAAATGCAGTCTGTGATGCAGGAGCAAACCAGGCTCTTGGTGATTCTCATGTCAATAAAACAAAAATGTAGCAGATCAGACTCTGCCGTCAGATGAAGTTGTGCACGAGGGAGCTGACTTGCATCCTGCGATTGGCTGTTAATTAGGTAGGCTATACTGAGTAGAGCATAAGGCAGAAAGAAAATCTTACAGAATTTTTGTAATTCATGGAAAAATATATTTAAGTCCACAGCTTGAATTAAAACATACACAGAAGAAGGAAAATCTTTCTTTGATAAATTTCAGACTACTATGATGAGTATTTTTAATGAGCTGAACCAGAGCATTTTGAATGGTTAAGGTCTGGATTTACATTTTGGGGCATAGATCCACCATTATTTATAATCCTTGGTTGAAAAATATTTTTGCTGCTGTTATACAGTGCTCATTTCAGCCAGGAAGAGCCCGAAATGATTTCAAAATAGCACGCTGCAAACAAGTGAGAATGTTACACAAAATAAAACATCTTTAGGGAACGTGGCACGCATCTCCAGCACGGAAACACAGGGTGGTCATGGGCTCTGAACAGTAGTACCTTCCCTGTGGCTTGAGTAGCTTGTCATTTCTGCTTTCTACTGCAGGTCTCAAATGGGAACACTAAGTGAAATAAGATTCTTTTTTTTATCCTCTAAAGTAAAGAAAAGGAAGAAAAACACTGGTGAAATCTGATAGACAACACACTAGAAAGAAGGTACCTGCAAAACACGGAGAGGCAAAAATAGAGCAAGAGTCAAAGCAGAGGGCTAAGACAAAGAAGGAAGAAGCACAGAGAATCAATACCCTTTAAATAAGAAAAGCATTCATATGTTCTTAGTATATAAATATGTTCAACTCACGACGGCAATTCAGTTGTAGCTCCATTGTAAAACAGGAGCATTATGGCTTCTGTTAGGGTCTAAATGCTGCAAGCAAGGAGCCCTATTTGTAAGTGTCAGCTTAGCAGATGCAAGCTGAATATCCTGTGTCATCTCCCACATCTTGTTGCCCACTGGTGAGGTTCTCTCTGCCGTGACCGAGATATGCTCTGCCCGGCTCGAGTGTGGTCGCACAGAGGCACACAGTCCAACGGGCTGCCGGTGCCGAGGCGGTGGTAGACCCCATCTCTCCAGCACAAATTTAGCTCAAGTCTAGCCCATAGTTTTCAAGGTTAGAATAAAATCTTTAAAGAGGCTTAGTTTTGAGGAGAAAATTCTGATTAACGTCATAGCTAGGTAGCATACGTGCAAGACCAAAAATAAGGCCCCGCTACAATAAGCATCCGAAATGTGTCATCTACATTGAAGTCAATGTAAGCGATAGACGGCAACTGGCCCGCGGGTTGAGAACATGTTATTGCAAGGCATTGTGGCTTCTCTTGCTGTGGTGGTTTATAAGAACCGTGTAAATAAGCACCAAGAGAAAATAACTAAGGGTCCTTGATTTCAAGATTTCAGTACTTTACCAAAGACTCTGCTGGTGCCAAAGAGTTTTTACACTAAACTACTAAATAAGGTTGATTACACTACAGCTAAATAAGTAAGGTATCTTTCTCCTGGGATTATTTTTCCTGTGCAAGGAGGAAACTCAAATTCAAAACAATTGCTTCAGACTTCCAGGAGGAGAGTGCTCAGGCTTTCTGGCTCATAAACGCATTCCAGTGTCACACTTTGAGAAAAGAAGAAAAGGCAACATGAGGTCTGGAAGTACTTCCCCAGCTATCTTCAAGGACATCGGCAGGCCAGGTGAATTTCAGCATATGTATTTTGAAATGCTGAAATGCCACTTGCCCTTGTGACCTGGATTCTCAGAGATCCTAAACTTACCTTTAAGGATTTTAGGGAACTGCCTAGTACGCGAAGAGATAATAGATGAGCTATTTAGTTTATTTGCTGGGTCTCCTGTTATTCAAGCTAATAGTGGAAAGTAATTTCAACAAAACGAAGTTTCCATTTGTTTGTAAACACGATAGACCTTCACCAACACAATACACCAAAAATACTGTCTTGATTTCCGCAAATCTTTCATACGGGCTTAGATCTTCAGGATACTGATTACAGCACCTACTGCTCCTTTCTTCATTGCTGTCTTCGGAGTGCTACGTTCCAGGGTGGAATTAAGGATTTAGCTGGCACGCTCACATGACATATAATCCCATGGTTTACCCGTTATATATGTGACTCAGAGTTAACTTGCCCAAGGGACAGGTTGAGCAAAGATCTTTACTGCCACAGGGCTTTGAAGCCTGGCAGAAGTCAGACCTAACCCAGTGTTCTTCCATTTATGAACATTTTACGTTGCCCACCCCTTCCAGCACTAGCAAAGCTCCATGTCCACGCTTTCATCTCCGCCTCGGCAGCCTCCTCGCCCCTGGCAGCGGCAGAGCTGCGCGGCCAGCTCACGGCTGCTGGGAAGACCTGGGATTTATTCCCAGACAGGAAAACCCGTGTAGTGACTGGAGAATTAATTATTTCCTTTTATTCTAACCTTAAGAGAAATGTATGCATTCCTGAATCCTGTCAGTTGATCATTTCTACCTGCATCGTATCTCTGCCTGCCTTGTATTTACCACCTGGTCCATGCACCTCAAACCTCTCAGATGGCCTCCAATAGAGAGGATTGCAGAGGCTGATCTTTCAAGTCCCTGGAGACTTAGAAGCACTCTTGCTTACAAAAAGCGCCGTCATTTTTAAAAATCGTTTTCTGCTTCAGTCGAGTCATATGAAGGCCGCAGTCTTCTGCCTCAGCCCCTTCAGCTGGCTTTAAATGAGCTCACTTGGTATGGGCGGCATACGGCTGATGTGGCCGGATTCCCTTCCCCGTTGCCGTAGCCAGGTGCCAGGCTGCTAGAGAAGCTGGGAGTGCACGAGGCTGCTACTCGAAACCTCAGCCACCTACTCCACAGCCAGATCCTAAAACCCAACCTGAAGAAGCCAAGCATCGCCGCGCTGACCCTCTGAGAGGTAAGGGCTTCCCTGCTCCCATGAGAGCACCCCGTGTTACCCCATGGCCAGCCCCTGATTGCAGTTCCCTTCTCTTCTCCTGTACTGTTTTGTGCTTTTTTATATTAACTACGCCAGGTGCATTGATTTCCTTACCGATTGGTACAGCCTCTCCATCTTCTGCATATTTCATTTTCTGACTGAAGCTCGCACCAGAAGTAAAACATTATACTACCACCCAGGTACCCCCATCTTCTCCTGTTCCAAAATCCGTAGGTGTTACTCGTGCCTGAGGCCACAGAAACGACTCAGCAGCTCTGCCGCTGGCCATGGCATTGACAGCTGTACCGTGTATCCAAGTAATATTTATTTATTTATCCTTTAATATTCACAAAAAGAAGAAATGAGAGGGCAGCTGCTGCTTATGCTTACGTCCACACCAAGTGCTTCTGGCATGTCTTCCCAAAAGCATTACAATGCAGAAAAATAAATTCAAAACATGTTCATTCTCTCTGGCTTAAAACCAAAACCAAGCCCCCAAAACCTAAATTAACTGGTATGTTTATTTTCCCTCTTATTTTTGTTATTTCCAGACAGTTGGTGTTTTTTCCCAAATTAACATATTGCTCATCTTTTTAGATTAATTTAAAAGTCTGATCTTCTTAATACTGAAATTTCACATCTGCTAAAAATTATGACAGCAGCCTTAACCCTGCACATAGTTTTAATTCTGTACTAAAAAAAAATAAATCTGAGCTAACGAGTATGCCATCCTTGCTGTTATGAATAAAAACACACATATTTGGGACATAAATAACCAGTCTCGTTATTTGCAGCACAGCAGGAAAACGACAACAATCTAGGGGCAAATCCGAGGACCATGATGCCGGGGCTTTTGCACGCCAGGACCTTCCTCCCTTCTGGTGGCTGCTTCAGCTGGCTTCCAAGCTTTGGCCCCAACGAACCATCCAACCGTAGGGCTAGCTTTCCTCGAGAAGTGGCACGTCCACCACCGTGCTGGTAGCTACGCTGAGGCACGGTAATCGTGCGTTGCGTCTTCAGCTCAGCTTTGTTGGGCAGGAGGCCACTGCCTTTGGGTTGGATGCCTGTCCTGGTAATAATAAGCACAATCCATTGCCTCCTGCCACCTACGGTCCCAGTCCAACTCTTGACCCGTTCTTCTCTCACACGCACAAATGTTTATCCCACTTAGCTGCCCTTCTTCTCTAGTTGGCAACTCCCTTTGAGATGCCCACATGTTCTCCTAGATTTCCACCATAACAAGGAGAGCTGAGGAAGCTCTTCCCTCACTGGGGATGAGCCGCTGCTTAGTGGTTCCTGGCAACCCTAATACTTTTGGAGGCCCTTGACCCATTTCGATCACATTTGAAAAGGAGAGGAGATCCTTTTAAACCTATCCGGAGTCCTACAAGTCTGGGGGAAAAACAGGGAGCCAAAGGGAGACACTGCAGATGACAGCACACTTGGTTTCTCCTGTGGGAGGCATTTTATCATGCACTTTCCTTGCAGGAAAGGGAATTAAGGGACAAAAGGCACAAACAACTTGGCAAAGTAGACTTCATTAGCTCTGCTGCTCGCAGAACGACTTGTATTTGACTCTGGGCAGTTATCCAGCCAATAATGACATCTTCAACTCAGCATAAAGCCTTCGATGAAGACAGGGGAGGTTTAGAGGCTGTTCAGTTACATGCCATCCTACACGTATAATCATGCTCTACAACGATTTAGCGCATTGGGATATTTTTATTTTGTTGTTTCATAAAAGCATCCAAAAGATAGGTAAGGAAATCAGCTGTGAAAATGAGGAAGATAAGTGTCTTCCAAAGCAGCTGAAAGAACAAAGTACCATAGTTTAAACAGCTCGTATTGACCAGAGGAGTTAGTATTTTATTTTCTCCTTTTTTCCCCTGTCAAGAATACTCACAGAATATGCCATAAAGTAGGTTTTAATTCTCACAGCTTTCCTGTTTTTAAGCCTCCACGCTATTTTGCTTGTTTGCTTGTTTTAAAAATCGATGGAAATAATTAAGGAGGCCCTTAAAAGACTTCCGTTGCTTTCGGTTGGTTTCATCCTTAGGCTTGGGTTGATAGAAAGCAAAACTGATACTTGTTAAAAGCTAATAAAGGCATTAGTTATTTCCAAAAATATGGTTAAAAAACTAGGGAACATTCTGAGTTTCTTTTTGTGGTGGTCGTTAGAGGTCACTGGAAGTTTGTGAGTGCTACCATGTGAATTGCCAGGCTGTTCTGCAGCATGGTCCTCGGCTTGCTGTGGGGCACACAATGCTCCTGTGTCAACTCTCCTAACATGAAGCAGAGGAAAGACAGGTGCAATCAAGAGCAAAATCCATGCATGGACTTTGGCAGACATATTGTTTACAGTGAATTTGTGTGCTGAATCTATATGGAGCCTGTCCAAATGCCCCAAAGCAAGAAATGTCATTTATATTCATAACCCAGAAGGGAGGAGAAAATTATTCCTAAAGAATTACAGGCTGCTGAGCATGGAAGAACTCCAGGCTTTCAGACAAAATCTCTGTTGCTGAGCATAGGCACAAGACAGGTATTGTTGCTCTTTGCAAAGCCACATGGATGCTGTTTGTCGTCAATACCCTTAGGTTTCAGGATGCTGCACACCCATAGTATAATAACGTTTTCCCATAGGATAAGCAATCACAATGAGATGCTGCAGGGCACGGGAGGAAGAAGAACAATAGGTACGCTGTTGGCTTTTTTCTCACTACATCCCTTAGCAGTGGCCTTTTTCCTTACGGTCAGTTCTGGAGCATCAGGTGGTTTTTCTGGCTGGTGCATCAAGCAGTGCGCCCTGACTGCCCGTGGCACAGTGTCCCGGAGAGCCCCGATGCAGAGCTAGGTCAGGCCTCAGCAAGCCTGCTGCTCTCTCAACCTTCCCCTGGTCTCAACAGAGATCTCCTTATGTGTTCTTCCAAGACTGACACACCAGATCTGTTCTTTTGGCCTAAATAATTTATGACTTGCATTATGCATGTCTTTCCCTCCTCTGAGTTATGCTGCCTGCCTGCAGAGCCCTGAATACCTGAGAGTAAGCACTATCCTGCTGATAGGCTCAAGTGTATTTCATTTAAAACCTGTGAAAATACACACCTCACCACTGTAAGAGGTCCAGGATCACCTTACTTTATACCAGGAAAGGGCACAGGCTGAGGAGACAGACAGAAGCAATTCTCCAGCTGCACGGAATAGCAAAGGCTGCACGTGCCGATATGAACTTGTCCAGAAAACACCTTACTCGGCTGAGAGTCGAAGTCTGGGGCTTTGGCTGTCTCGCAGAGGAACGCGGAGAGAAGGGCACCGAGCTCAGCCCTACCCTGCCCGGCACCTTCCGAGGTGCACGGAGGGCTATGGACCACGTACGTGATTCCCAGCGTTCGGGCTGGTGTTCCGAATCAGCGGGACACTGGGGAACAGGCCTACGTGTGTGTGCAAGATTAGGACAAATAGGGATTTGATTTGTTTGGCTGATTTTACCGCCTTCTGTTAAATCCATTTTTCAGAACGTGCAAAACTCTCTCTGCTGTTCCTGCCACTTCTAATCCCCCTTTTTTTGCTGTTTTGGAGGAGCACCTACGGTAATCCATATGCCAGAAGCAAGCCACATTGGTGTGGGTATCCCTGGAGGTTACCCTCAGAGCCAAGAAACTGTAATTGATGGCATTTAGGAGACATGCTCATTTCAGTCCTCTAATGCAAATGTGGAGGAAACTCTATCCGGCAATCCACAAAACCAAACCCTAGAAAACAAACGAGCCGTAATATGAAAAGGCAATCGTTTGATTCAGCAAATCAAGAGTTAGCCATAGACTCCATATGCAAAGCAAGTTGAAAGACCTGGTTTTCTCTAATTATTTGGTCACTTCCTCCATTGCCACGTGCTGATGACATTAAAGACTGATTTTGTTCTTTGCTGGGACGTCTCAGTAACATTATCCTTCCTCTCAGCCTGCCTTCCAGAGGGTGGGTGCTGACCTGCAGGCACGACAAGCCTGGGAAAGCACAGGCACCTTCTCTTCTTCCAAACATGCTGCTTTTCTCTAGCCTGACTGCATCAGTAAGTGGCAATATGCAGCGGAGAGAAAAGGGGATGAGAGAGGCAATGGGAGAGATGGAAGTAGCGGGAGCAGTAGGGCAAACGGAGACGCCAGAGGACAAGGCAGGAGGGAGCAGAAGGAGACCCTAGTTCAGCAGTCATCCTCCCCTGAACTAAATATGAGGATTCCTAGCAAAAAACACCTTATAAAATAAAATAAAAAAGGGGGAGGCAATTTAGCCTGGATGTTGAGGAAGGAACAGTCATCACAGCTCAGGCGTGGTCTGGCAGAACTGGCCGTAAGTGCCTCTCTACACGCAGCGGGAAGCACACGGCTTCGCGTCACCCTGGCTGCAGGGACCGAAGGAAGGGGAAATCTGAGGATGGAGGATAATTCGGTGGCTGGGGATAGCACAGAGTCGATTCTCTCATCGGCCTGGTATTAGCCTCCCAAATCTCCTAGACCATTGCTGATTTCAAAGCAGTTGGCCGCACTTGGAAATGCAGCATTATAGAGCCGAAAACAAGGAAACAACTAAGCTCTTCGTTGCATACAATTGGCTTTTTCAAAAATGTTTTCTCACCACTTCTGAGACTCAGCTACTGAGCCCCCTGAGAGAGGAAAAAAATGCACCTGTGACACCTTGCACATGACAGGAAAGAGGAAGCTGCTGGTTTTCTTGCATTCTGCAGTTCCTCCGATTCCCTCCACCTTCCCTTCCCCCGGGAAAACGTGGTGGAAGAGAATAATCAAACTGGGGCAAGAGGGTCATATAAGTAGCGTCTGAAGTCAGCACCAGTCCGAGGTACAGCCTGCTCTGTGTGTACACGAAACGTCCAGCTGAAGCAACTAACTGAGAAGAACTGGTCCCCAGACTTTTTATGACTAATTAAAAGATTTCCATTAATCTCAGCTATAAGCTGCAGAGAGATGGAGCCAGCTGGGCTCCCACGCTGCAGCACCTTTGTTTTGCCACATGCCAACTCAACAAGTGTCATCTGCCAACCGTAAAATTGGCTTGTTATTGGGTTTTACGCATCAGGATCTGTATTCTTGCAGGCTTAAGAGCGGATTTGGGGCCATGCTGGCCCATACTCTCAACAGAGGACGCACAGCACAAGGCAGTGGGGAAGAATCACGACCAAAGGGCATTTCTGTGTTCCCTGAGCCCTGCCAGTTCTCTTGGCATTGAATGCCAAAATGATACCATTCCATAGCCCAGAAATTGTGGGGGGCTGCTAAACCGGTCATTGCTTATCCTTGCAAAGACAAGCCACTGACACTGTCATTAGTCCGGGATTTGCGCTCCGTGGGAACTGCTAGATACCATGCTCCCAATTAATCATTTTCTTTCTACAGGGATACCAAGCTGGCAAATTAGGCCCCAAGGGAAGCAAAATCTCAACATTTTCCAGGTTGGCCTTTCATCTGATCTTTCCCATAAATGCCCCCTCTCTGTCGAGTCCTTCACTCCCTATTCCCTGCTCTTCCAGTCTCCCCCGACCCCGGGCCTTTGCCCCTCTGGCTTATTTTAAACCTCACTGATGCAGAATACCAGTCGGAAGGAGGGATGTTTGCCTGGGGAAAAGAGCCAAAGAGGACATTTCCATCTCTGTCCCTGGGACTGATGAGTGGAAGGGACATTTCACAGCGGCTCCTCCAGCAATGCTCCTTTTTTCTGCCGCTCAGTGAAACAGGCATTAAGAAATAAACATCATAATTTGGATCCCTTGCCTATCTAAATCTTCTCCCTAATACTTCAAATCCTTGTCTTACAGACAACAGAGTCAGCAACAGCCTATTATTGCACCCATCAAGCAAGAACTGTCCCTGGTAAATTTTTACTCTTCTGCGTCTTTCTATATTTTGGGGGGTAGATAAACAAGAGCAGAAGTTTCCTGAGATCAAGAAAGAAACAGGGCGCTGACATACAACAAAACTGCTGGTTTATTCAAACTGCTTTCTGTGGGGAAAAAGAAACTGGCTACTGGAGCTACTTCTAAGCAACCAGATCATCATGAGATTCAGAAACGCATGTCTGGGGAAAATATGCATCCAGGCACAGCTGAATAGGAGATGGCCAGATGTCATTCTTTTTCCATTCTGGGAAAGGGGAAAAGGTTTCCTGCAAAAACATATTTTTTTCCCCCGTCTCAGGAAAAGCTGCATTAATAAATAAGCATCACAATATGAATCTCTGCCCTGGCTCCATCTGTTAAGCCACTACAAGACTCCAGAGAGAGTCTTCACACAAATAACACTAAATATAAATTTCAGGCTGCTCTTCATTTCTTTCTCAGAACCACAAAACCAGGGAGAACAGCTAAGTCCATGCTGCCAGGGTGAAAACTGTGCCCTGAATGGTTAAATTTGCCCCTGTTCCTTTGTTGGTAGCCGCTAGCATACAACCAGACTTTACTGAGCATTGGTCAGATTTTTTTTACTGACCAGGTCATGTTTTTTCCATTAACGGATGAACCACCAAGAAATCACCAGGCAGTTTCTGCTTGTCCCAGAGGAGCAAAGAGGTTATCTTGAGGCATGCTCTCCCGCTGGAACGTGGTGAACAACTTGCAAGACAGACAGCACGGACGAGACCCAAGGCTGATAAAGCCTCTCTAGGGAAATTTCTTTCCAAACACTCTCCCAGCTGCATTTTCTGTAGCACTGTCCTGAGGCACTAAGGTTTTGCATAGTCCGGCGGAGAGGTTGCAGTTACAGGACAGGAGGGTGATGAGGCATAATAAGCAGATCCCAGCACACCGGGCTGCTTTGGCGGTGAAATGGCCAGCTGCGACCGGAGGATAAACTTGGCCATAGAGTGTAAACTACGCTTTGGCAAGGCTGTAGGTTGCTATTTCAAGAGCAGGAAGGGACAGTTTACTGGGTAAAGTTCACCGCGTAAATGAGTTCTAGGTAACCTTTTATTTGATTAGATAAAGTAACCCACAAGTACAAGCTGACAGCAGGAGCACAGTCCTTTGGGATCAATCTCAGGGATTCTCTCTAGGATCAATACCTCCTTGACGTCCCAGCCCTTCGTTATATTAACAATACCCGCTTTCTTTAAGTCCTTCGGTTCCCTAATCTTTCCATTCTTTTTCGCTAATTAAAAATCCTTGCTAGTTCACATCAGTTTCAGCTAACTTGCCAAGTGTTCCCTTTCCTCCTGAGTTTTCTAACTTTTCTGCATCCTCCCCTCTACGGTCCGCTTTCTCTCTATACATCAGCCTTCTGAAACTTTGCTAACATTCATTCATGTTTCCTCACAACTGTCCAACAAGCTCTCCTAATAATTCTCAGTATTTTGGAACTTCCAAATCCTTTCCACGGATTCAAGCTCTGTGCTTTCCATGCATTCCTTCAAGTTTCTTTCTAAGCCTTCAGCTTTGTGCACGAGAATGACCAGCAGTATTATAATGCCATTTTATTAGAAAAAAACCGCACTAAAATGCTGTGCACAGTAGATACTCTGATCACGTATGGGGTAGCTCCAACCACGCACAATTTCCTAGCAAGTCTACATCTCAGTGGAGGTGTAGACTCCTTAGGCTATCAATTCCTTTAGATATCTGCTCAGTAGCTCGTCACATCTGACCGGAGATCACGGGGGGCTGAGTTCTGCCGACCCTCAGCTTCCAGCGTAGCGATAGCAAAAGGTCGACAGCTGAGCGCTGTGGGACTCGTGACCAAGGACTCAGTGTTTTCTGCTTGCGTCACTCGTTCGCTTGCAAAGTAAAACCCCCGCAAGTCATGTCAATGGGCTCGTGCCACACACTGGACACGCTCTACGCCACAGGTCACCTCGTTCTTGCCTTCTTCAACCCTTGCAGCCCAGGCATCACCCTGCCTCCACTCGCTGCCTTGGCTGCGACGTGTAGTCCGAGGGCTCTTCACCCACGGTAAGTCACTTGCCATCTCCAGCACCTTAAAGCAGCATCTCCAGTCACCGCCTCTCTGTGAACACCAGGTATCCATCCCTGACTTCCCAGGCTCCATCATGCCTTCCTGCCCATATCTTTGGAGGACACGGACTTGTACAACACAGACTGGGAACACCTCCACCGTGTCCGCAAACACGCAGACTATCTGGCACTGCCACAGGCACTCCTGTCCCCTTGAGCAGAGCAGATCCCCAAGGACGACTTTTTTTTTTCCCCTCCATCAGTTCACATTTATTTCTTTGCTTTGTTCTGGCATCTTGTGGTTTACGAACGCAAATGCTTTCCTCCCTTCCCATGCCGGGCTTCTCTACATCCTGCTTGTAACCTTGGTATTAAGGAAGGTGCTGTATAATATGCAGGAACTTGTTTTTCACGTATTGGCCTAGCACACAATGCACTTAACAGCTATTTTTATCCTTCTTAACGGGATGGCTCGCCACTCGCATTCTCAACGGCTTTTAAGTCTTTTTCTACGTCCTCCCACTGAGAACTGTTAATGTCCACCAATAACCTCTGCTCCTGGGCCCTTGCTTGCTGCTTCTCCTCCCACCACTCCCTCCAGCCCGCAGAGGCCCCAGGCTGGCATCCTCTCCAGCATCCCAAGTCTCTCTTTCCCTCCATTTTGTAACATTTTCCCTTTGGGGATGCCAAATTCCCTCCCTGCCCCCAATACCATCTCATCGACTGATTACTTAAAACTCATGCATCACTTCTGTCACCATTTCCATATAAAAGCGCGCACGGTTTTTGTGACAAAGCTGTCATGGCAACTTGAAGTTTGTCAGGTTTTCACATTATCCATAATCTGCAAAACTGCACATTATTAAGCATGTTCTGATGCTCCCAATTACTTACAAATTATTCCATTGCCAGATGCCACTGCTATATTCAGTCAACATTTGTCAGCTGGAAGAAAACTTCCAGATTAAGTTGCCATCGCTTCAGGGCATGGAGGAGGGAGGCTGCTCTTCTGTCATGCTTGGAGCAGACTTAGAGGAGATCAAAGCCTCTAATACTTCTCTGGCTCCGCTTGCGGATGGACTTAAGAGCTTCAGTAGGACGGGCTGCTAGGGAACACCATTACTTCTGCACGCATCTACTGAGCCTTAAAAATGTGACGCAATAGCTGTTGCCATCCCCTTTTCGAGCACATTCTGCGTTAACACTCACATTTTGGTCAACTAGTGTCAAATACACGCATGCTGATAGATCTAGACATAAATTAGATAATCCATAGCTGGATTATGCTGAAGCCGTAGTAGGTACTAATAACCCTGAGCTCCTCTGCTCGGAGCCCACAGAAGTGCTACGGGAGCCTGGCAGAGCCGGACGTTTCATACACATCTGTGCTGCTGTAAAGACATTTCATTCACTAATTTCATTTCCCATTTCATTTGACTTACTAACACCTATTCCGAGCCTGGCTCGGCCTCCAGTTGGCGGCAGATGGATTGTCCTTATTTTTTATTAGGCAGTGAGGCTTAGGTGTGGGGAGACCGTTTTATTTCCTTTCTGATCTCAACTCTAAGTACATGCAAGTATTTTTCCATCTGTTACCTGATTTTCTTCTTCATATGCTTCAGACATTACTGGAACTACTTCATCTTGCAAAAAATTCTTGCTCTAAGAAAGAGCACAGAGACTGCTAAAGCTTTTCCCTGTGGAAACCTGGAAGGTTTAATCAGGTATAATGCCTTGACTGATTTCTAACTTTTAAATTCCCGATCTTTTAACTCCCAAGAAACTTTTTTTCCTGTACAAAACCTATAGCAATAAATGAATGAATCAGTTGTCAAGAATTAAAATTAAAAGTTGCTTAATAAATAATTTAATAAAGTAATAAATCAGCTTGCTTTCCCCCTCTATATGCAGAGTGACTTCTGCTTTATTCCTTTCTTTGATGAAAAATTACATTTGCTCTACATTCTCTGAACAGCTTTAGCCATTATATTTTATCCCACTGGAACACGTCTGGGATAAAAAGCACGTGAGAAGGTTTAAAAACTGTGTATTTGCCCCCGTTTCTGGAGTGAGATCAGGCAGAATCACATACACTACCTTCCCACAGACATTCATTCTCCACCAAGCTCAGCAGCATCCCAAGGTCCTTCTTTGGCATTCCTGAGGGGGACACTATTTTCTCCATTATTCCTCAGGAGCTGCCGTTATTTTGGAGTATCTGCAGGATGTCCCCCGTGACGTATTACAAATTCATTCCCGTGTCAGTGGCTTCTGAACGCAAGAATGGCTACGGATAAATTATTTTCAAGGCAGGATTATCTGACTTGAAACCTACCCCTCTAATGAAGTTCGAAATTCAGTCGGTTCCCTGCACTGTGTTGAAACACTCCAGGACACACTCCGTGGTCTCAACCCAGTGAGAGTACCTGTTCCTCCTCTACGGCGTGCCTTTTCTCCCTCTCTGATTTTACCAAGAGAGCAGAAAAGTAAGAATGGGAGCTCTGGCTTACTGCCTAAGGAGGTATTGCTTGACAAACATCCATTTCCCCGGTGAACGCCTTTACCTTCTAGCGCTTCTATCATGCAGCAGCTTCTATGAACTTTCCATCCTCCACAAACTCTCCAGTAACTACCAAATTACACACCTGCTTCTTTCACACGGCACAGCATTTCTCAGCTTTTTCTGCCAGGGCATCAGAAGCTGTAGCATGCGTCAGCTTTCAGTTCTGTGATCTTCTTGCTTCAGTTTCTGATTTTCACCTTCATCTCTTTCTTTATCTGGACGTTGAACTTTTCGCATCCTCTTTCAAGGCCTCACTTGGCTCTGCTACAGCCATAGTTGGTATCGGTCAAACCCTGAACAACTGCAGCTGTGCTCTATTCTCGTCAATATTGCATTGTCAAAAAAAAAAAAAAAAACCACCAAGAAAACCAAACCCCAAACCCAACCACACACACACACACAAAGATTTAGGGCTTTCCGGCACCTGTTTCAGATACATTCTGATTCATTTGTATAACAACCTTTTTGAGGGATTTGATGCCAAGTGCTGGCAAATACTTCCCTACGCATCTTCCCAGAACACCTAGTATCCCCCATCTCCCTTACCTACTGCTCCCAATAACTTTAATCCACATTTTCAAGATCAGTAAGAGCCTAATCTGCAAACTGGCTGCAAATAGCACTGTATTCGTCCCTCTGGGATCATCAGATTCTTGGCCTCTTTGTATCTTGCCGACTTTATAAACTGTCTCAAAATCCCTTCCTTACATCTACAGTACTAACTTCTCTCTTTTTAACTCTTTCAGTGTCACAGTAGGTCTCATTAACTTTGGTCAGTTATGATTACTTTCCATTGCACAGGCTTTCCTAGCAAAAGATATAGTCGGCTTTTCCAGTGTAAGTAGCATTCTCCCTCAGTGGTCCACTTTAGCATTTGCCCCTTCTTCCATGATACACCGTTTCCTCTCACTTGCTACAGTGCATTCAGATTTATTGCTCCTTGTACACAAATGGTCTCTTTTTATTGCATTTCCCAGTGACCGATGAGGTTTCCCCCAGCACAGAAGGATTTCCAGCTGCTTGCAAATGTTGTAAAGAGCTGCTAACAGAAAGAACTCAAGAATCCAGCATTGTCTGGAAGAGAAACACCTGTCTCAAGTGAAGAGGCACATAGAGACATTTCCCAAGAAGTAAACCATACAGTATGGTCAATAGGAAAGCAGAGCGCTTCACCTATCATTTACCAGAAGTCAATCCTGCAGCTAACCCTCTGCCTAAAATATCTGTTGAATTCAACCTGAGGTCAACACGACACAGGGAAGGTGCCTTCTGAACTTCTTCCTGATGAGTGAGGATGGAAGGATGGATGGATGGATGGATGGATGAAATGGCAAAAGTAGAAACAGACATGGAAGGTAACGGGAAAAATAGATAACAGGATGGTGGAAGAGAATAAAGTGCTAGTGTAAAGGAGTGTATCCTGTCCTCTCCCCGAAAACTCATTTTCCTCTGAACCCTGCTACTTTGCTCTTCCTTTTAGGTCTGGTTTATCACCACCACCACCACTGCCAGCCTGGCTTTGCTCCTCCCCTTCTGCTCCCTGCATGAACCTGCCTCTGCTGCAACACTCATATTGTCTTCTGCTATTCTGCAAACCCATCTTGCTTCTGAGCTGTAAGCCCCTTTCTCCTTTCTCTCTATTATTTGAATTCCACAAGATTCCCCGTTTCTCATCAGCACTTCCAAGCCCATTCTTTCCACAAATCTCTCTCTTTCTCTCTCTACAAAAAGGTCTTTTAGGACCACAAATACGCTTCTTCCCAACCCCTTCTCTTCACTAAGACACCTACTCTTTCCCACTTTTACCTAATTGCTACTTTTATGGAAACCACTCCAGCTTCAGTTCTTCCATCTTAAAATTACTTGCCGTCTTCTTCCATTTCCTGAACACTTCGCTCTCCTACCCAACCAACTCGCCCAAACTTCCCCTCCCTCAGGCTCCCTCTCCTCTTCCAAACCCAGCCCCAGACTCTGCTTCCCACAAGTCCCTTTCTCCTCTCTTCTCCGCGATCTCCCCCAAGGCCTGCTTTCACCAGCTTTTCTCCCAGCCATTCTTCTCGCTGCCAAAACCCTAATTCAACCTGCAAATCTCATCCTGCTTTAGCTCGCTGAGCCCTTCCTCACCCACGTTCAGCTCTTTCCAAGCCTTTTCCTGGTGCAAGGCCAGCCAGGACATTTAGTAGTTCATACTGAGAAGCATCCACTTCATCAATCTCAAAAGGATGTTGACAAAAGGCTTCTCAAAGGATACGTGAGTCACTGTTTCTCTGCCACTATTTTATCCCTACCTACTCTAGGACAGCTCATTTAACAAACAAGCAACCGTACCAACTGACACCAACAGCGAGCAATAAGGCACAACCAACAGACAAAGAAGGTATTATGATGGTAATATCAGCTCAATACAGCATTTTGCAGCCCTTTTTCTTTTGGTTTAGAAACCCCATATGTTCTAAGAGCATTGAGTGTTTCGTGTGTTTTGTCTTGATTTACCTCTAAGCCCCTCCAGCCAAACTGTAAACTTTGTGCTTCAACAAACCACGCTAAGTGGGTTACTAAAAGCCAATTCTTCTTAAATTTACATATTGCTACCGCAGTTACAAAGGATCTTGCACAAATTGAGTCAACAGACACTGAATTTTACGGTAGGACAAAGACAACCAGCGAAACACACCAAGCAAGAGGAGACAGTACGCCAATATAAGCTATGAAGGATATTTGGAGGACTCGCTGTCTATATTCAAAAGAAAACAGATTCACAACTCAAAAAAAGCCCCCAATCTGGTACAAATAATCCTAATTCAGTGGATTAAAACAGACTGCTTCTTTACACCGATCTAATAGCATTCGTACGTTTTGTCTATTTAACCAAAAGGTTTAATCCAGTCGCGCGCTGTGTGTGTGTACAAATACAGGTATTACCTGTTTGAAGTGCCAGAACAGAATCGGGTGCCTGCAGCACTTAACGCTAGTCAAACCCCAGGATGATTACTGGATTTGCATACAAGTTGAAACAATTTCAAGGACAAGGATCAATAATTTCAGACTTACATACTGCAAAGGAAGCTTGCTGGATTGCAGGAAAAGTTTTCTTTTCATACAACAAGTGCAACAAATTGAATTTGCCAATCCATTGATGCCCTTGTTTTGCATGGAGCTTTGAGATGCCACTTTTACAGCCAGTCAGGGTCAAGATGAACCATAACTGTATCTCTGAGGATGGAAGGTCCATCTGTGGGCTGCATTCCCAATAAGGTCAACACAGTAAATTCCAATTAAGGCAGTCGGCAGAAAACAGGGCTACCACGCCACGATTCCACCACTGCCTAAGGCCAAACCAGCACAGCTCAGGAGACGAGGAGGATTTAGTAACACCAGACACATCTTTTCCCAAGAAAAGTAACCTAGCACCATCTCGGTTTACCTAGCTTCGGGCAGCGCTCTTCTTGCTAACGATTACTGGTGACACGCCAGCGATATCAGTCACAAGGACTGCGGTTCAAGGGGAAATTAATTCTCTTCTGGTCTCTGCTGCTGGAGGCTGCATCTTCCCTGAGCCCCCATCACGTTGCTCCTTGCTTTTCTAATCTCTCCCCAGCCACGAGCTCTTCCAGTTTCTCTGAAGCTCTGCTCATTCTGACTACCAATGCAGATGAAGGAGGCTCTCCCTGGGGAGAAAAGCCAGCTCCCAGTTTGGAAACAGAGCTAATTTTCAGATGTCCTTCTTTTTCCCACACAAGGAAGGGGCATCCATTCTGCCCCTTCCTCCTCCCTCCGAGAATACAATTTTTTTTTCTGTGTCAGAAAATAAGCATTAATAAATAAAGAAAATCAAATTAATCCTTGTCCTAGCTGAGCCTCCTTGCAAAACACAGTGAACTGCTGCCTCTCAGGGACTGAAATCAATGGCAGACTTGCATTTCAACTAATACCATACATGTTCATTCTCCTACAGGTTTGTGTGTGTGTTGAGGGGTTCTTTTGTTATAAGAAGAAACAAAACAACCTTCAGATTTACGAAGAAATATAACATTTTTTGGACTTTTTCAAAACCAGCTTTTCTACAGAAACCCACCTGCATGCCAGAGCTAACAATTACAACAGTGTTTGAAGGCAGCAATATCCCTTTGGAGAAAAATTATATCCAAGCTGCTGTTGCACAGGGAGTTTATAGCTGCCATTCTTTTCTTTTTTTTTTTTTCCCCCTCCATTTAGGTGATTCTCCAGTTTTCCCTGTTCTTCCACACCTCTTTCTCAGGAAAATTGTGCTCATAAATGAACATCCCAAAGACCCTAATGCGAGTCCCTGCGCCGAGTCTTGCTCCAACACTAGGGACTCCTCCCACACAAAACAATTACAGCTGAGGCTTCTTTTTTTAACCCAACTCAAAACCACAAGTATGAGGAATTACAGTAAGCCAGCACCACTCCTCCATCTAACACATCTCCTTAGAAAACATCTGGAAGGTATTGCATAGCTCTAGCCAGCCCAAGTCTACAGAGGGAATATTTTTCTCACAGGTCCCAGAGGACTTGCTTTCTGTGCTAAGTCTGCATCAGTTACAAACCTTGTCTACAAATCAAGCTGGATTTGCTAAAAAAAAAAAAAAAAAAAAAAAAAAAAAAAAAAAAAAAGAGAGAGAGAGAGAAACAAGAGAACCAAAAAATCAAAACTAACCAAAAAATCCCCATCTCGTGTCTTCACCTCACGTCCTCACCTCACGCATTGGCTTTCTCAGGGTTGGTAAACGAGGGCACCGCGGCGGCTCCGTGACTGCTGCCTTTTCCTTCTGGGCAGCTTTGGCACAAGAAATGCTCCTTCACCAAACAGGCGTTCAGGGAAAAAGCACCCAGGCATCGCCTGGGCTGGACTCTACTGACTGAAGAAGTAGCAACCCTTTCCTTCATCTCCCAAGCCTTCTCCTGGCTGCTGGGCCTTGGAGGAGAAGGGGTCTCTGGCACAGCTGGCCCGTGTTAGCCGGAGGCGGAGGGCACAGCTGGATGCAATCCCTGGGGTGATGTTGGGATGGGCCGGGAGGGAAGCACCCAGCAGATGGTGTGGAAAGAGGCAGAAGCCTGAATGAAAAGAGCGGACTTGGAGACGTGGAAGGGCAGGAAACACAAATCCTTGATGCCACGGTCACTCTACGGAGTAGAAACGTATTGTTAAGAGGAAATATCTTTTTAGTCACGAATGAATACATAGGTCACATATATATTTAAAAGCATGTAATGCCAATTTCCAAAGGAAGACAAATGGTCCCCCTGCTTCCTGCTCTCGCTTGCTCTGGGTGACGCAGGCAGGAACCATTTTCACATCCCTTCCCTCTGCCAAATTCTAACTTCCATTTCTCTTGATTACCATCAGAGTCAGAAAGAAGCTGTGATGCCTCCTAAGAGCCCGTGCCTTCCCTGCACCCTGCCCACACTCACTGCTTGACTCTTCCTCTCCTTCCCCAGGCAATCAACGAGGAGGTTTGCCTACTTTAAGCATGGCGATTCTTACAAAAAAGCAGGCGAACTGTGTTTCCTGGTCTAAACTCTACAAAATTAAATGCCTCGCTTGTTCTCTAAGCTTTCCAGCTGCGTATACCTGGACGGTGACTGTAGTCAGAGCCGGGTACGTAAACACCTCAACGCCCAGCTCCACCTCAGGGCCAAATTAATGGTCACGTCCTAATTCATCAATGTTTTGCATTGAGAAGACCTCCTCACGTTGCTGAAGGGATCTTGGCGTAGAGTGTCAATGGTGGTTAGGAGGGCACAGAAGAAGGTTATGTCCCACCTGTGACACCTTCTTGTGTGCCGTGCTGCAGGGATGCATTCAATTTTTCCAAATACTATTTCCAGGCATTGGTTGTCAGCATGTCTGGGCACCTGGCACAGAACCTCCCAAGCTCTACAGCTCTTCCTCTGGAGGCAGTGGAAATATCCCACATACGCTGGACCCCCATACCTTGCTGTGGGGTTCAGGGACACAGGAAACAACATCGGTTGTCAAAATTCAGCAACAAATAGGTTGTCAACATAGGGTCAAAATTCAGAGTTCAGACTATCCTTGAACAGACTCCTCTGAAGAGTTTTCCATCTTTTTGCATAGCTGGAAACCAACGTGTTTCAAATAGATACTAGACATATCACTGGCTACTCTACCAAAGCAATTCCTCACTGCTTTATTCCCTGCACCGTTTGCACCACCCAAAACACATATAAAAATCCTATTTTGCTGTTTACAAGTTTGTTCCAACTTCCCAAAGCTGTAACAGAGCAAGTGCTAAAGCACCAGAAAAGAGTTCTCTGACTAAATTTATTACAGCAGAACTACAAATCACATTTCCAAAGAGTGTGGTTTGAAAATACTGGAGGGTATTTATTTAAAACATGAGAAGAAAGCAGAGCTCATTGAAGCGCAAGTAATAAAGATAGAAGTCGGACTTCTAAGCTATTTGACAAAATAATGCCAAGCGGTATTATGACCCCAGGAGCCACAAATATTGAAGGAAAAGCTCTTGATGGTCCGGGCAGGATGAATTTGAGGACATTTATGAGGATGGGGGAACACACACACATTAACCACAAAAAAACCCAACAGAGCAGAGCAGAAATCAGTGTACAATTTCTGTAGAAAACATGGTATTTTTTTTTTAAATCTATTGCTGGTGGTTTGGATAAGCTCCTTGTTGTGCACTACAGGACAGACTGTAAGTCCATTTAAGCTCATGGGAAATCAGGTACTAGTATTGTCTACCACAGTCACTGTCTTTCCACTGAACAGTGAAACACATCCTTCTGACAGTACTTTCCCCTGAAATGCTTTTTATCTCTTGCCCACAACCCCACTAATAAGAGGATAATATCTATAATCTTAATTTTTCAGGTACTGGTGATCTCTTCATTACATTTATGAATGCGTGCTGCACCCCGGATTAAAAATCACAAGGAGTAAATCTGGACGTGAGCTACAGGTCTGTCTGAGCCTGGTTTCTGTAACGGGCTCGCCCAAACCCAGTTCTTCTCCAGAGGCTGCACCATTGCCTTCTCCGGAGGGTGCTGGGCGGAGGGGCTGCGCGGGGGAGCCCCGTCACCCCCGTGTCACAATGCCACCCCCTTGCAGCGCAGCCATCACAATGCCCCAGGGCAGTATAAAAGGGGCAGCCCCAGGGCCCTGCTGCCAGTCTGCCTGGCAGGCGGCCCGAAGGCATCCAAGAGGAAGCCCTGGAGGAGCCGGTGGGATTACTTGGTGGGGGCTGACGGACGAAGACCAGAGGTTGGACCAGGCTCATGGAGATGAGAAGAACCACCAAGCCCTGGAAGTGCCCGAGGCCATCGGGATTTTCTGGATGGATAGCTGTGGCCAGACCAAGGGAATGCCTTCCTGAGGAGCACTGCAGAGCTCGCCGTCCTCATCGCCTGCGGAGCCAGG
>JANZLQ010000009.1:5306031-5338072 GCA_026212715.1 Elanus axillaris | reverse complement strand
GGCTCCAGGCTGGCTGCCCCATCAGGAGCTGCCACTTTCCAGCTCTCCCGGCGTGCAATACAAGCGCAGGGCAGGCAGGAGAGCACGTTTCATGCATCACTGCCTGAGAAGCACAGCAGCGGAGCAAGTTCTGGAAGGCAGAAGGTGTGCTTGTCATCGTTACGTGTCATGGTTCGGAAAATACCCCACGGCACCGCATACCTCCTTCTCCTTCTCCTCCTTCTCCTTCTCCTCCTTCTCCTTCTTTCGTGTGTGGTCAGTCCTGATCCTCATTGTTCACGTTCTCACTCTTCAGGAAACAGGGACTGCTTGGCCTGTATTCCTGCTGCTCCTGTCTGTAGCTCTGTGACTTGCCTTTGCCAGGCTGCCCCAGATGAGCTCAGGTTGGCCTTCATTCACTGGGCATTTATTCTTCGACAGCCAGACAAATGACATGGTTCTATTTCTGCACCCGCATGCTTCCAGTGAATATCTCCCTTGAACAGCTCCCACTCCTTGGGAGCAATTTTGTTGCATCTTCCATCAACAGGTGTCCCTCCGGCTCTGCTTTTCCATTTTGCTGTGATGGATTAGTGGTACAGCTTCTCTGAAAGGGTCTTAAATGGAATTCAAATAGCCAAGTACCAACTCAAGAGCCTCTCTGTTGTTTTGCACTTTGAAGAAAGTGGGTGAGATGTGGTACATTTTGATGTGGTTGCCCTTTGTACTCTTCTGCACCGACAGGAATTACTGTGTGAGGCGTACGGTATGACGACTGTTTGCTTTGGTCTGTATGAACAGAACAGTCCAAAAGAAAATAGCTGCAAGACATCATTTAAACCAAATCTGTTCCCTGACGTGAATGGCTAAAACCAGACAGGCAGATTAAACTGTGATTATCTAATGCATTAAGAATCAGTGGGATATGTTCACAGGATAGGCTGAGTTGTTGACACACCTTAGTTTGTGTCCTGAATTTCCAAAAGACCAGAACTGCATTGATAGCAAGACATTACACCACCAGTAATAACTACCTGACTATGATTTACTGCAGCCTGCTGCCTAATAAACAAGCCTTAACATCCTCAAGTGACCGGAGCACTGCGAGTCACATCTTACTACATGCTGTTGCAAAATGAATATCAATGCACAAGAAATCCTTTCAGCTACATATGCAGAGGATACAGCAACCTTGGATTTTACCAGATGTGGCTGAAAGTAGAGGTAAAATTTTCCCTACCCTTTCTTTATTGGAATGATGTAGTTTCCCCTCTTGTTTTCCCTCCTTTTCCCATATACCTGCGTTGTAGTAACTCCTCACTCTCCAGAACAACTGGTCACAGCTTTGTACCAGGGCTGGCAACTTGAATCTGCACAAAATGCACATGAAGAGAGGAGAGAGGTCTACAGGGGGTGGAGTGAGAAAATAGTCAGGCTCACATTCAGTACTTTGTAGTATTTGTGGTGCTACAGATCAAGCTCTAATTTAAATTTTACTTGCAAAACCCAGATGCCTACCCAAAGGCATTGTTAGAGCGTGGCACTTGCCCGAGACAGCAGCATGGCCGTTCAGGCTCACGTAGCCAGTCAAGGCACTGCTTCTGCCTTCAGTCGATGACTTTAGCAGAGCTGTCAGAAAGAGAAGGTACAAATCCCGCTGTTCAAAGGGTGATAAGCAGAAGTCAAAGCGACTGTGACCAGCCCAATCCCATATTGAGTCCAGAGCCTCACCCCATGTGGAAATTTCCAAGTTCCCCACTCCAGGCTTCCCAAAGCCAGAGGACAAGCTGTTACGACTGCAGATCACCAGATAGGAACTTAGCAGGCAGAAAAAGAGGTTATGGCCTCCAGGAGAAACCCTGCTCCTGGGTGGGTTTCCACCACTCCCCCTGCTTTCACGGTGAGGAGTAACTCCCGTTCACAGCACTGGAAAGCGGAGATGGTGCTGGGCTCCATGTTGCACCGCTCCTCCATCTCACCTCCCTTCCCAGAGCCAGATAGTGCCGTAGGCTGGCAAGGAGGAGCATCGCGAGGTGGCTGCCAAAAGGAATGTCTCTCTTTGCTGAAACTGAAAAGAAAGCAAGGTACATCCGAGGAAGCTGTATATGAGGTAAGGGACAAAGGGAGCCTTCCTCTATCAGGTTTCCCTTCGTGACTGATGTCAACCACCGTCACGGACGCTTGCCCCCTTCAGAACCAGCTCTGGTAGGACATCAAGGAGGAGATCAAGAGCTTGGGATGTGGGACTGGGTCCCTGAGCCCAGTCCCCCACAATGTCAGCGCACCAGCTAGTAGGTAGATGTCTAGAGCAGAAGGATCCACGGTACATCCCCTGTGTAAGCCCTTGCCCACTTCAAAGTGCAAAGAAGAGCCTCCCAATACCCGACAACAGCCGTAAAACCAGATGTGACAACAACTCCTGAGAAAAAATGAGCTACCAGGCAAGGAAAGCAGGCTTGCCTGCAAAAGAAACTTGAGCTCATGAGCCTTTTTTGTCCTTTCTTTTCTCTTGCTTTAAAACCCCTCCTGCCACTGGCTCTTTCTCAGCAAAGAAAAGGTGCCTCTGCATGGAAAAAACCTATTAAAGCAGAGCAGCCAACTTACAGCGGGACCTTTTAGCCATGGGCATTTTACACATGAGAAATCCAGGCATCGCCTACAGAGATTTGCACTTGGTGGGGTTTGGGTTCTTGCAACTCTCTTCAACAGAAAATTGGAGCAACTCTGGCCCTTTCATATACAAACACCATGAAGAAAGGTTATCTGTGTTTTCTGAGTTATTTCCCACTGAAAATTTTAATGCCCCTTAATGGATTTTTTTTTTTTTTCTTTTTCTCTTTCTTCCTTGAAGTGCTGGTGAAGTGCCAACTGAGAGCGACAGCTCAGCCTCCTCCCACCTCTCTCCACCCTGGACTCCATCCCTCCAGATTTGGGGCAGAGAATTGCTGCTGCCTGTTCTTCCTCTCCCAGCCCGCCCCAGCCCTGCGGCGGTCCTCCAAAAATCACCTCAGGGAAGCACCTTGTGGCATCGGAAAAGGGGCCGCAGCAACGGCAGCACATCTGGAGGAACCTCAACAGGTAGGGCAGGAGGGGTGGAAGATGAGGCACCACAGTCGCATAAAGGTTGGGCAGGGACAAGCCATGGGTGCCTGGTGGTCCTGCCTGAAGAAACGCCGCTCAAACTGCACCCTAAAACACCACGGGTAAGCTCTGCCATGTACAGGGATGAATTTCTGAGCACGTAGTACTTGCGAGAGGATTTGCAAAGAACAAGAATAAGGAAAGCTTTTTGCTTTACGCTGTCCTTCCCTTCAAAATCCGTGACGTTACAAGACACTAAAAGAGGGCTTTTCACGTGAAGCATTGGAAGAAACATGCTGCCTGCCATGGTTTTTCAAACTGGAAGGACTGCAGAGAAACAGACTGCGCAGAAGCACTTAGCGGACCTAATCATCTAAGGGCTGTCGGCAGATGTAGCCCACATAATGCTACGCACCAGGGAAAAAGGTAGGAATATCTGCAGAGCCCCCCATCTCCAGTGAAGCAGAATACAAAAAAAAAAAAAAAAAAAAAAAACAGCCAAAAAAACAAAAACCAAACCAAAAAAACCGAGGTGCATTGCTTGAGCTACACAAAACCTCATTATTTTCCAGTGAAAAACACCTCCGTGCAGAGAGCTGCTCTGATGAGTGAAATCAAGGACATTCCAAAATGATTCATGAGTGTGTAACCTGGCTACAGTTGACAATAAGATGACTGTGTCTTGACAGGCTGGGATGACAGACTGAAAGACGAGCTCCTAATGAAATCAAGCTCAAAAGCAAAAGTAGGGAAAGCTCGAACGGCTGATAAGTTAACGTAGAAAAACTTAAGATACAACAGCACATGGGAGTGCTCTGGTGTGCAGTCATGACCTGCACGGTCATGTAACAGAACAGGCATCTGGAATAAAGCAGATATGAGCAACAGTCTCACGAGCACACAGAGGTGAATGTACAACAGCAGGACGCGGTATTACAAGAGAAGCAAATGTTAGAACACAGCGGGTTTGCAGCAGAGGTGGATTGCACTGTGGAAAGCAAAAAGCATGCCCAGTGAGAGGCAAGATGTACATGAAAAAATGACATTTAAGCCCATTCTGCCTGAGTTCACTGCAGTTAAACTAGCAGACAAGATTAGGGTGTACAGGGTAGAAACAGTGACATAGATGGTTTGGGTCTGGTTGTTTTTTTACCACGGGGCAAAATAAGATAAGGGTGGTGATAAGGCATTTGTAACTCCCCACTTCGACAGGTTTTAAAGAAGTTTCTGTAACATTCACAATCTGGATGCAACTGTATTCCAGCATAGTAAAAGTCTAAACATGAACACTGTCTATGCGAACCAGACTAGGAATTTAAACAGTCCTTATATGCAAAAATGTTACATTAAAATGCAGGTACAGGCAATGATAGGAAAATACCAGCATCCAGGCCTTTTCCATAATACATGTGTATTTTGCATCAGTACTAGAAGGAAAAGTCATAAAACTATTGAACTTGGTAACAAATCCACTGGCAGTAGAATTCATAGAATGAAATCTCATGTCAGAGGAAACTGAGAAAAGGTGTCCTGATTCATTTAAAATCTTACCGAGATTTTGCAAAGCCACGTTATCGACAAGTACCGCTAATAATAAGGACCAGAATAAAGGAGAGATGTCAACTTACAAGGGGACTGTACATTTCTGAAAAGGAGGGGGAGCCATTCGTGCAGGTGAGAGAGAAAGAGAGAGACAGAGATTTAAACAGCTCCTTAAGAACCACGCAGAACAAAGATACTGCTGCCTACCCAGCCTAGGACACCAGCTGTAAGTCCTCGCATCAAATACATCAAATGCAAACCCCAAACGCTGCAAGTGTGCCACTTCCCAAATCACAGGAAGAGACTATTTGAATTAGAGCTATATTTGAATTACAGGCCGTACTTGAATTATGCAAGAGAAAAAGAGGAGCTAATAGTTCACCCAATGCTTCCTACCAATACAGAGGTAGCTCCATCCTATCTGTTTGTAGCTCAGCCAGCTCCGGTGCCTTGTACAGCACCCTTATTACACTGCATGGACATCTTCCGTCCTCCCACTGCAAGGCTTGGTTCTTCCGAGTTAGGGCTGAAGTTTGCACTGAGAAGAGCTGTGCTACATCCCTTCTTTAAACAAAAATTCTAACAGGTCTCTCAGAGTCCTGTAACCTCATTTAATTCAGCCTCTACAGACTCCAGCTTGCAGCACTTAAGGCCAACCAAGTATCTTGCTATCTTTGTCAAAAGTTGGGAGTTATTATTTTACTGCAGATACTTGGCTTCCTGGTATTATGTTTTATTACTATTGCACAGAGCGTACGGCGTCCCTTGGGGAGCGGTAAATGCTACTGCATGAAGCACGTCAGCACCCAGTTCTGCAGGTCTCACCGGAGACACCATCACAGAGCCAGATGTCCAGCCAGGATCACCTTTGGTGGGTCACTCGCCAGCAAACCGTGAGGCTGCCCAAGGCCCCAGATCATGCTGCCAACCTGAACGGATCAAACACCTTGAGTGGCAGCTGGAGATACGTGTGGAGTTCAGTCTTTACAACCTTGACCCTTCTACAGACTGCTGGAGGACCTGCCGTCCCCAGAGTGCTTTCTGTAACTCAGCCCTACAGTTTTACTCAGACGCCACACGTTCTATTCTTTTTAAAACAGCCAGTTTTGACGTGTTAGGACCATTTAAAAACCAGGCCCGGTTTACACAGCTGCCGCCCCTTGCCTTCCCCCTTTCTTGTCTGCTTGATCTGCTCTGGGGGCTCCACTGACGTCTCCTCATAAATAATGCAGCTCAAACAACTCCTGCAGTGTCCCCGGTCCTCTTCGCCCTTCCCCTCATCCCACCTCCCATCTTCCCACACTGGTCCTGACAGTCCTCAGTAATCACACAGGTAAATTAGACCCCATTCCCAGCCCCGACAGAACAGGCTCTCAGGTAAATAAATACCTGATCCCCCAAATCACATCCACCTTCTTTCCCTCTCGGCCAGAGCTCCCCACATACCTTTGCAAGTCCTCACACCAACAGCTAGGTTTTTTTGCTCTTTGGAAGTTTTCCATTCCCCTGATCTCTAGCCCTCTGGAAAGGCCTTTGGATCAAACCCTCTCTTCCAGGTTGCAGCTAGTGTGAGGCAGTTAGTGACTCCGTGCCTCTCATTTGCCAGAGACAAACTTCAGCCTATGTCAGCAAACCGAGCATCCCTCCTTCACGTAGGAGCATTTCGCATTACAGCACTTTCCGTAACAACTCCATAGCATCACGCAGAGTTAAAGTGTACTGCAATGAACCTCCTACAGCGTCCCACAGGACCGGGGCGATTTCCAGCAGAAGGAGCAGAAAAGGAGCTACCTCCAAAGACCATGATATACTAACCTGCCCGTGTCACACCTTATACTCACCTTCTCACAGCTTTGCATCTCTGAAACTGGTCGGGTTCAGGCTATGCCAATTACTCTCTGAAAAACTCTTCTGATTGTATTTCTGCTACAGTAAAGCAGTTTATTAAAGCCACAAGAAAAGCCATTTCAATACTTGTTTCAGATTCTACTCAGCAGATTCAAAAAGGTTGCTCCAATACACCAGTTGTTGAACGGGAAACTGGAAGCATGCAGCTGAGATTTGGACTTGCCAGCACTCCTGGGCAGGAGTCAGACGGGACCAGAAGGGCAGGAATCTTGCGGGAGGGCTCACGAGTTGAGATAAGGTCACAAACCCCACTACACTTGCATTCAAAACGTGGAAACAGGAGAGGGAGACAGCTGAGGGCTTTAGGATAGGATCACAGCCTGTAGTCGCTGGCAGGATTTCACAAGGCTCGACAAGTGAAAGGGGGGAAAAGAACGGGTCAGGACAGAGCCACTTTCAGCACAGGCAATGGGAACTGCTAATGAAGGACAACAGGAACTAAAAGGAATGATTAAGAGCTCCAATATTTTATTGGTGAGTTCGACATCTGGTTAAACAATATGTATGTTTGAAGCTTGACATCCAGTAGCTCTCATATACAAACCATCGCAGTACCTCCGCAAATTCACAGGGCTGAAGGAAAAGCCATTTGAATGCTGCTGGCTCCCAGGAGCAGGGCAGACAGCAGCAGGCAAGCAGGTTAGCTGGGAGGAATGGGAGGGGGATGGAGGAGAACACAAGTTATCCAGCTCTAGGCATCTGCCTTCCCAGCTCAAATTAACCAGCTAATTTCCCCAGACGCTCTCTACAGAAACAAGCTTCTCCAGAGGGTGATTCACTGCACAGTGTTATACTGCTGCTCTACGGAGCTCCCGTGAATTCATTCCCCATTTCTTAGAGGAATGCTGCTCTCGCCAGCAACCGCAGAGCACGCCCAGAGAGACGTGGTGGCTAATTTTGATGCCTATAGATGGGGAGTGTGAATTTCCTTTCCCTTTGCCCTCCCTCCCCAGCTACCCGTTGTGAATTAGCATGTAGACAAGTGGTTTTCACCCCGTATTCACAGCTGAGGAGTTTGTCAAGAAACAGGACCCCTCCTGTGCTGTCATACATAGCAGCTAGATATACACAGCAGATTCTAATTTCACCCTGATCCCAGATCTGCCCAGGCAACGTCCATCACATTGGTAAAGAAGTCCCTGAGAATGCTCAGTGAAGTGTCCATTTGGGCAGCCCGCACAAACCTGCTGCCAACCCACGTGGATTTCCATCCATTGAAGTCAACAGGAGGGTTTTCCCTGATTTTAACAGATAAAGTAGATTTAAACAAATTTCACACACAGAATTCATTCACATATCAAGCTACAGTTCCTCCTAAGAACTGACTGATTTGGGAAGAAATACACAGTCTTTCCTTCCCCATTTCCAACTAACTGAACTGTCTGAATGAACATGATTTACCCAAAGGACGACTTTTTTTCCATCAATATTGACTGGCTGTAATTACGTATACATTCACAACATAAATGCTCCCTTATTAAAAAATTGCCCAAGTGATAACGTAGAAAAGAAATGACGGTTCTGTGTTTGGAAGAACAACTGCACAGACTGAAGTTTGCTGCTATATTAATATAGCACCAACAGATTCTGTAATTAGAAAGTAAAAGGCAAACAAAGGAATTATTAATAGTTTTGTGCACTGTTTAGGCTTCTCCTAAAATTAAAATGCTTCTTTAAGGAAGTGGTAATGTCATCATACATGACGCTGGGACTACTGTAAAATGCTAAAGACCCGTCCCCACAGGTGTCATACGCCATAACCACATGGCTACATTTATTTTCTACAGTTCTATTCTAATTTTATCACCAGTTCTAATGAATTTCACTGTTTCCAGGAGCGCATTAGTTATTTTTTTTCTTAAAGGCAGGATGTATATTACTTTTAGCAGTGATCTGTTCACATCCTGAATTAGATACAGAACACAAATGAAGGACAATAATATGCTGCTTCCAGTACAAAAAAAAGAAAAATATTTAGATTCAGTAGAAAGCAGGCGGGCGATGCATTAGTTTAATGCACTGTTCTAATCTCTGCTGGAAAAAGATTTCTATGTTGGCCCAGGGCACCACAGAAATTAAGTGAGTGAACTCAGCACGGCATCTATCAAGAGCCAAGATATTTCTTCTGTTCTGTTTTGATACCAATGTAGATTCTATTTGAAGGTAGACGGTTTGCAATGTGAAAACAAGCAAACAAACAAACAAACAAACCAACAACCAAAAAGCACCAAAAAATCCCAAACAGGCACAACGACCAATTAGAGCAAACACACAGAACACTTCAGGGCATCTGGAAGAAAAGGTCAGGACTGTGGTGGCACGAGTTCTGCACATCAAGTGATGAGGTGAAAACTCACCTAGAACTTCATGCTAGCTAATACTTCTTTCTAGATAATACTACATGAATACTACTAAATGAGACACATCTCATTTTCAGACATACCTAGAGGGGAAAAAACCCCTCAGGATGGAAAATCGTATCTAGTATTTGCAGTCCTCCAGGATCTGCTCTCAGGGACATTTCCAACTGAATCACAGGAGAGCTTCTGGCTGCTAGGGTCCTATCTGCCTGGATGGATGGCAATGCATCGGAGCAGGGTAATGTTGCTTTGTTCTGGCACAAACCAGAAGGCACAGGGTATAGCCCAGGCTCTCCACCCACCCGGAGAGCCTAGGAATCTCAACTAGTCAAAAAAGAAGGTAATGAAACAGAAATAGCAACTGCTTGATGGCAACAATGAGCTCTAGCCCTACAGCCTTCCCGATCGCCACGTTCCTCCTTCCCTAAGAGCAGGCTCAGGAACAGATTTTCTCTGGCTGTTCACAGTGCTGTTGGATCACCTCGGCAAGGTCAAGACACCGCAAAATTCGCCATTTCTCAGCAGTGAGCTCCTCCTTGGATACCTGGCCCAGCAGTTTTTTGGCAAAAAGGTTCTGATCCTGCATGAAAAGGCCCACAGCAGACCTTGGGGCTTGAGGGAAGTTCTCCAGGCAACCACTTGTGAAACAGAAGTTGATTTTCTTTTCACGTCTCATCCCTGGCCCCCTTTCTTCGATCCAAGTCAGAGGCCTAGTGTGTGGGAGGAGAGAAAAAGAAGAGTATTTATGAAGAAATGGAATCAACAGTTCTAGTTTATGCTTTTTTTTCTCAGCATTTACAGAAAATGTCCTAACAAATGCACCAGTTTTAAATTTCAGTCGTTGAATATTCAGGTAACATGTTCTGACCAACGTGCCTTGTGGTTACAGAGTTGAACACGGGGTAATACTCTTAACTCTGCCTCTGCTTCCTGCCATGACTTTCAGCAAACCATCTAAGCTCTCTCTAGCTTTGTTTTCCCTACGCATAGAGTGGAGCCAGCAATGTAGCCGTCTCACAGGGAAGAGGGAAGTTTAATCTGTTTGTTTGTGGACTTGGATGAAAACCGCAGTTAAACATCCAAATATTTTGTGCACGATTCAATCACAGCTAAACTCAGGAGGCCCTCAGTCTCTAGTCATTCCTCCAGCAAGAATAAATTTGCATCACTCAGGTACATAATGACGACCCAGGCGCTACTGTGCTAACTGAACACCGCCCCTTTACGATGAGCTGGACAGACAGCAAGTTCACTCATGCAGACGCTAGTGTCTGTACTCTCTGAACTTTTCAAATAAGTTTCTTCCTCTTCATTGGGAGCACTGAGTTGCTCCAAGAGATTCCACCCGAAGATGCAGATTTTTCCTGTTTCAGCTACACAGACTCTCGGGCAGGTCTTTCTTAATCAGGGCAAAGTCCTGTCTTATGCCAATGTGATAGACACAGTCTCCAGGCCAAGCACTGGTGCTGTTGGCTATTGACTGGCATAGCTCACAAGTCCTCGCACTTTCCTCCCCGATTTCCCAGCTCGGCTGAGGAAAGAGCAGCCCTGGGACATGCTGCATCACTTCAGGGGCCTTAAGAGACTCCCCGGCCCAACACTGCAAATGCTGGCGGAGGCTCTGAGGAATGGTCCTCAACACCAGCCACAGCCACAATCCTCCCTTCCTGCTCTTTCATCAACTGCCTGAACCGTGCCATTACCTTTCTGCAGCTCATTCATCAGCACTCACTACTGCCTGTGTTTAGAGCATGCACATTATTTTTCTTACTTGGTTATTGATGGCCCTTCCACAGTCCTTTATGGCCCACTTTAGTCTGCCACTCACAAATTATGAGGGCATCAACAGCATGGAAGAAAAAATTCTGTCTCCAAGTACTGCCCATTAAATCTTCAATATCATTAGATCTGGAAAGAAAGTCCTTGTCAGTCTACCCTGAACACATTCTGCAGAGCACTCAGCTTAATGATTCTGCACCTCTCGTCTTTTACGCTTTAGGATCCAGCTTCTATATTCACATCATTGTATCAATTATTCTTTGCTCACCTATACTGCTCACCTGTACACGCACACCCTACAAATTAAGCATGACCAGATGCATCTGACTGAACAGAATAAAACAACTGGAGAAAAAAACACAAACCCAAATCACAGCCTGCAAGAATGCACCGGAAAAAAATCCTCAGAGCACTAATAAATGCAAAGACACTGTATGATTCAGAAAGTCCCAAAGCTATGTGCCACTGCAGGCCAGAAGGATGCTTGAGGACCGTATCACTTGGTGTTTTCTGTGTTCTCATCCTCCTTCCCCGAGGTGCCGGCTGTTGACCTCGGTCAGAGGCAGGCTGCTGGGCAAGCTGGGTTTTGCTCCAACTTAACAGAGACGGTTTTATGTTCTTACGATAGCAAACAGCCACAGAGGGTTCAAGCCACTGTTATTCAAAGCTGCTTTATCTCAGGTTGGCAGGTATGAAGAATCCACTGGGCAAGCACGGGCAAAGATCTCCACCATGGAATAGCGTGGAGTCTGCCGTATGATCCAAACCAGGCGGTGTCGACGCAGGGTCACTTCCCTGGGGGGATCTAGAGCAATGATCAGGCTCAAGCGTATGCCTTCTTCTGCTCTAGCTTGAGGAAGCCACCGAACCAGAAGCACAATCATGCAGAACAGGCAGAATTTAATCAAAGTGATTAAAATGACTGACTTAGATCAGTGAGCAGGAAAATGTTGGGTTTACCAAGAGATTTGTCTTCTGCAATTGGATTTTAAGTTATTTTCCCAAAGAGAGGTTGATTCTATTTGATTGGTAACCAAAACATATTAATTTTTAATTAACAGCAACTTCTACACTAAAATTAGTCCCTTTCATGCTATAAAGATATATATGCTGCAAGTCTGCACATTATTTAAGCAATTTTGTAGCTTAAGCGACAAGGTTTATGTCAGAAAATTGTGAAGGGCTGCTGTTTTTTTAATAGCTACTTTAACCAATTTCATTAAAGATTTGTATAAAAGTATTATCTGGCTATTGATGTAGTTAGTTATTTAGCAGCGTTAGCAGTGTTACTTAAAAGCAACGAACCCAGCATGTCTAGTAGCTAAATAAAGCCACATTAAATATGCTGGACAGCTAAAGAAGAAAAAGAAAGAAAGTTTAACCAAACACGAACTAACCAGCTTTATACTGATTTTTTACAAAGCAAGCACTATCTGCAGTGACAAAACCACCCTGACTTTCTATAGTTTATTCTGTCTTCCCAGATTTCAGACTGCTAGAGCTCTCCTAGCTACATTTTATTCATAGATTGGAAGTGAGTTTCTGCTTTTCTGATTCCCTGTCTCCTCAAATAATGAGCAGCCCTAGTTGGACTAGGCTAGCTCAATAAACCAAAATGAAGTGAACAACCTTTGTACCTGCAGAAGAACTAAGCTGGTTTCATGCTTGAAAGAATTCTGGGTCCAGTCAGCTTAATATTTTATGCAGCAACTTCTGCAGAAATCATGTATTATGTGATTATTTTTTTAATGGATGTTCAATTTGAAGCTATCTTAGATTTTGTAAGCTTAGATCTCGATAAAACCATCATTTCAAATGGTTATTGTCAGAATATGCGTTCAGAAAATGTCTTGAATTTCTTTTAAACCTCATCTTTTTCACGCTTTGAAAATGCCACTCTTTTTTATCTACTACGCAATCAAAAAGGGGTACCTTACCTTGGATGGGAATTAGACAATTAAACCCTACCCCTAGTTAACATCAAAAGAGACGTTGCGCAAATCATTATCTCTCCAGCTCGCACAAAAAATTCCTTTTTGACATTTACTGAATCCAAGCTCCTTAATCCTGGGCCGGGAACTGCAGTCCCAAACCAGCCGTGCTGTCAGTAGAGGTTTGGCTTTTCCTGGATTGCTCAATGTTTTATCACAGAGAGGCTGTCAGCTCAACTGTCTTGGAAACACAACAGAGGCAGAGGTCATCTCGCAGATAGCTGGGCTTCAGGCATTAACACACACCTCCAAAATCCGCCCAGGGACGGATGAGCAGCCAGTGCGGGCTGTGCAGCAGAGACAGACTATAGCCTTTGCACAAATCCCTGCTTAACAAGCAGAACGCAGGCTGCTGCATTCTGCACCTGCTGTATTTTCCGAGGCTGAACTAACCTGATTTCTCAAGGTTAGTGTCATCGTGTCTTTCAAAAAGGACAGGATTGCTCTCAGGAAAGATGCAGACCTTTCCCCTCCTTCAGCAAAGTCAAGATTGGGCAAATTAGAGCTGTAACACCACCACCATGACTGCCAGGCCATTAACTTCACTTGGTGGAGAGTGGGCCAAATTCTCTGCTGCTCTAACTCCACTGACGTCAATGGGGGAAGGTCAGCAGGAAATATGGCCCCGCCACCGAACAGAATACAGGAACGCTATGTAACTTTCCAGCCGGCATAAATTATCCCAGAGACATAAAGCTGACTGTCCCTGAGGTCATTAAAACGCTTATGGTGACAAAACACTTACTGACCCATACAAAAGGTGAGTAGTGGGCTAAGAAAAACAGGTATTGGTTAGTGGTGTAGAGCAGGGAAAAACCAGCAATCCAGAAACGGTTCTGGATGTAGCAAATATCACATAGAGCAGCTAAGGACTACCTAGGAGACAGGACAGCCAGGGAAATGTTTAAGCCACCCGCTAGTTCCACCTGCTGGAATTAGTTCAAAATCTCACTCTACATAGAACTTTACAGCTGCTCGTGTTACTGGCAAATTGCTAAGAGGGTAAACAGAGTTCGGATACGGAGTTCTGTCCTCTCACAACTGCATTTTAAAAGGAATTGGAAAAGATGTTTTATTTAAAGAGAGAGGAAGATTGCCAAGACAAGATGCTAATCCCACTGCATAAACTGCAGTGGACTTTGTAGGACTGGCTGCTAAAATGCTTAACTAGACCCGTGGCGAAAGGAACAGTTCAAATTATTCACTCCCCAAACAGCTAGTCCTTCAGGTTACTACTTTTTTTAACTAAACATTTATCTAAAATGATCTTAAAGAAGTAAGCATTCATGTTTGGTGTTTTTTTCTTTTTTGTTGTTGTTGGGTTTCTTGGAGTTTTGTTTTAAGCATTCTAGCAGTACATGTGCAACCAAAAAGGGTAATTTATTACCAACAAAGCTAGGCCAGAATATTTTCCCATGGGGTCTTATTTTCCCCTGCTCTCCCTAGTCTTCTCGTATGCCTCTTGTCATATGCCTATGGGCGGGTCACCCGTCTCAAAGGCAGAGCGTGCTCTGTGGAAAAACAGGAAAATAGGAGTGAAGAGAAAGGAACAAATTGTTCCATCACCATTCCTACCTCCTAGGAAATACATAGAGCTTGAGTAACTTTTCTATACCTTTTCATGTCAGACAATTCTCAAGTTGCATCTGATGCAGGAAACTGTCGTCATCAGTAACTTCAACCTATCTGAAAGGACGTGACCTCCATGCAGATGCCCCAGAATGACCAAACTGGAGAGTTTCCAGACTTTGCATCAAGTTGAGTACTCGATCCACAGTATGAAACACTGATGACTTACTGCATTGTCATATAATATTTTAAAATATACTATTTTATAGCAAGGCTATTGTTATCATCTAATAAAAGGGAGCTCAAACTCATTATTATCAAATGCATCATCAAAAGAGTTTTCTGCAAGACAGTCATAGTGCAACGACTGGAAAAAATGACAATGGCTGCTGGATTCTCACTCAGTCTGACACACTCATGCAACAAAAGCAAAAGGACAAGAAATGGGAAACAGACTTGTCCTACTCAGGATAAATCGAAGAAACTTCAGGACTGCAGGTTAGGCATTAGTCAAGAGCAAACTTTGCATGTTGGCCTTTCGGTAGTTTATTACACTTCTGCTCAAAATCTGTAATTTTCTCTTGACCTCCAGCTTGTACTACATACTAGCACAAGAATTATAGTGCTATAATCTAAGTATTATAACTAGTGCATTACCTTTTCAGCCATATATTTTCAACTTTTAAAGAAAGGTTAGCTTTCAATGTACAGTTACAATGTCTGATGCTAAACAAAATTATACTGCCTCCGAACAATTTTTCAGAGTACAAGAGAAGGGTCTTTCAGTCTCGGGCATGCTAAAATGCATTATGGGCCCATTCCTACATTCAGACATCAGAAAAGAGCTTTTAAACCTTCTTGTGCTCTTCAGCAGACATTATTTGGTGGTGGCTCTTTTTACCGTGATTACTACAGAACGCACTTTCAGGTCTGTTTCTCCTGTACACTTTCATGCCAGCATCCACCCCTTTTGCTTCCACAAGAGAAAAAGAGGATGCAGAACTCCTACAGGTGATACCTGAGGAGCCTGGCTCATCTGCTGCCATGGCCATTACTCACTTCTTGTTTGCCGTCTGAAAGTGAACAGTCATTCTGGAATAATTCTTATCCTTCTGCTTTTCTCTGGTGGCAGAGGTAACAGTGAGGTCTCCAAAGAGGTCAATTAGCCAAGTCAGTCGGGCAATTCCGCTGAAAGCTGGGAATCCTGTTTTGCTTTCATCGAGGACACTACCTGGTGTGAGAGCAACAGAAAGTCTTGAGAAATAGGAAACAGAACAATGCCCTCCGCATAGGAAAGGCTGAAGAAACTGCAGTGTTGCAGGCTTGGAGATGAAGGTGTAGCAAGGCCATGAGTGGATGGACTGAGTAGGACAGTCAACAAACATGTCAACCTTGAAATGAATCAGTTGGTGAGCTACGACAGAGAAGGCTGCACAAAGTACATATGTAACAAACCCTTCAGAACATGTTGAGGACAGGAGGGTGTATGTGGATTTGACAAGGGAATAAAGCAGGGAGAAAACAAAGGCTCGAAAATCTCTCCCCAGCTCTTCTGGGGCCAAGCACCAGTATGGAAGACTAAAGGTCCCCGCTAGAAATTGGGAGACTTCCTCAGAGCTCATCCTCCTCTCTGAGATGAATATGAATGAGAAATTCATCACTGCCACCCAAGTACAGAAGGGATGAAGAAGTGCTTTCTCGTCCATACAACAAGGCACGGGCTTGCATTCCTCACCAGGTAGCAGAAAGAGATTAGCAAAGCAACAGTCCATAGAAGACAACTGTTAAGGCAAAGATGCTTTCCAGACAGTTCTGTAATTTCATGGAAATATTCAGAATTGATGATACCTGTGTCTCTAGTCAGTTGATAGACAGACTTTTGTCTCAAAGGACTGAATGAAGCCTGAAAGGACCAGCGGCCCTGTGGAGCGGGCCGACAAATCCAGACAGACTTTGATTTCCTCACAGCTACTGACCTGTGAAATGCAATGTTCCCTTCACCAGGTCCTTCCCAGCCACCTCTTTTTTCAGCTGCTTGTACTCTTCAGACAGAAGTTCAATGTGCTCCACATGGAGTACTTTATCTGCCATTAAAAAAAAATATAAATCAAAACCCAAACAACACACCAAAAATCAGGGCAGATTAAATAAGAGCTTTCTGTGTGAATCAAAGGCACGTCTAAGGAATAAAGGCTTCACCAGCCACCAGTGGGAACTCACTTAGAAATGTTCTCACGCATGGCTGGCAAAATGATGTCAGAAAGAAAATCAAACATGGGCTCTGCGCTGAGGCATCAATCTGGGTTAAGGATTTTCAGGAGACAACAAATACAGGAACAGTAGCCACTATGTTTAACAGAAACTCTGTAATGAAACCCAATACCCAACTAAGGCTGAAACATGAGTCTTCAAAGTAAAAGACGGATTAATTCTTGGCCTCTTTCCCCCCACATTTCCTTGTTCTGCCTTCTTCCTCCCAGGGTAGTAGGAAAGAAAAAGGAGGTGGAAAAATAGCGTAATACTCAGATCCAGATTGTAACAATATGTTAAAGAGTACCTCCCTCCACTGCAATTAATTGGGCTACTTTGGAATAGAGGCTATCCAATACACATTGAATGTGGCCCTCATTCAATACGTGTTTTTCTGGAAGGTTTCCAGGAGAGTCAGTTTAGGCTGCTGACAGTAACTGCTGCTGCTTCGAGAGACGAGGCATAAATTCTGCTCAATGGGAAGCCATTTGGTGAGCAACAAGGCAGTAAGCAGCACTGGTACAGGAAAACAGCAAAGCTGAAACCCTGTAACTCTGGTGTTTTAGGTCAAACATCACAAAGGAAATTTTTAAGAAGCGGTGGTATAAATAGTGCAGCTTGTCCGAACAGTTTGCACTCTGCTCCTGCCCAGCACTGTTCTTTTCCTTGCAGCCCCCCACACCCCCACTGGCCTCAACTGAACTGCCAGCTTCTGGCCTTTGGCACCGCAGGGATGGGACCACACACTTTCCAGAAATAAAGAGATTCTGCTTGGAGACAAGCTGTCTTTCAGAGAGGGATGCCTTGCTGGCGTACAATAGCATGAGCAGCTGTGTGTGACCAGCACACCGCAAACGCTAGAAACTAGGGGATCTGTTTCATTTTATTTTCAGGGAGAGAGAGGACAGGGAAGTGCACAAGTCCAATGGCTACGCTCATTAAGTGCTTTACTATCACTGCAACGTAAGTTCCCTTCTCTAACTGCATTCTCGGTGTCACAAGCAGAGACCAGTTCTTTTGTCAGGGCAAACGTACCTTACTCTTAGCATTAACACTTGCGTGTTTATTTTCCCATTGGCACACGTCTTAAAACCTAGATTGACACATCTCCGAGACAGGCGTGTCGTGTATGTCATGATTAATACTAGACTGGAGCCCTGCCTTGAGTTTGATACCTTTGGTGCTACCCAATAGGTAATACTGTTTACACCCTTGAGAACAAATGTGTTACCTTTCTGCTCAGCCATCTCCCAGAGCTCACGGGCTGCCTTAGCGGACAAAGCCATGGGGTACTCAACGAGGACATGTTTCCCAGCTTCTAAAAACATTCTGAAAGGGATACAAGACCGGCCTTTACAAAGTGTATCATCATAATCATCTCCCTCCACTGCGCAAACTGCTTCTCATTCCCACAGTCTGCCCCATATAGAAAAATGCACAGTGCGGAGTAACAGAAATAAATGGCAAGTTTCCTAGCAAGGATGGTGTCGTGGCTACATCACACATTTAAACACCAGGACAGCTGGGTTTTAATTCTCCTTTTTCTTCACTCACCTACAGCACATCACTAAAATGCTGCAGCGTTGAGCACCGAATTTCTAACTTCTAGACACTTGAGTGGCTGCAGTGGGGCAACAGAGTGCCCTTCCTCTATATAATCTGTGAGGAAAGGCTTTGAATCCTGTTTTAAGACGCCTGCCCATCAAACACAGGCCTAGAGGGACACAACTGGAATTACTTGGGAAATGAATGCGTCTTAAATCCTACTCTCTTCCAGGGCTTATTGCGTGCTCTGGGGAACTCACTATCACTCCCTTCAGGCTTCTAGTCTGGCAGCCTCTTCTCCAGTGTCCACGTCCTCTCCTGAAACAGCTTTACGCAGCCCCTCTATGCTTCCAGATTACAGGGGAAAGGCTAGGAAAGAGGGGAAAAAATAAACACCTCAAAATACCTGATGGTTTCTTCATGGCTTCTGTTCTCTGTGCTGATGAAGGCTGCATGGACCTCTTTGCTTCTTAGAGCATCTTCCAGGCTAATCTGCTTGGCCTCATTAATATTGCCACAACTTCTCCTGAGTATTTAGCATAAATACAACCACAGCATAACTGTCACAGTCCATTCTTCCCAACTGCATATTGTGCAGCAGCACTTAGAAATTGTTCCCACGGACCACTGTCTCACTGACATGAGCAGGGCATGAGCACTCTACCGGCAGAAGAGGAGTGCACAAAAGAACAAAACAGATGGGCCAGTGTGTAGGTGGTGGTATCAGTACAGAAAACACCCTCCTATTGAAGTGTAAAGTGCTTTTTGATTTTGCTTTTTTCAGTTTTGACGTTTTGGTTTTTTTTAATAAGCGCCATTAGGAAAGAGCCACTTCCAAAGAGTGACTTGAAGGAAGACAGTGCTCCTATGGGAGAACTTCTCCCCAACATGCTGGACAACATGGGCAAAAGCACTTGAGTTGGCAGTACCACATCCAAGCACAAGAAGGGACAAGCAGAAGAGGGACGAAGCGGATGGCTGGCTACGATGGCTCACACCTTGCAACACACACCCCACGTCAGCGCTAAGGGGAAGGCTCTCCGGGCCACCACCCTGAGTACAGCTCCACCTGAAGATGAAACACACACACACTCCCCCCAAAAAAAGCTCTTTGCGTTAGTGAAGACTGGAGCAGACGCCTAGACAATGTCAGGATAGGTGACAGAGGGCATAAGGGTAGGCCACAAGCAGGACTTGAAAGCAAGGAAAGGTAATGTTTGTGTGTGATTGGAATGAAAAGAGCAAGGCAACACATCCAAGCATGCTGTTTGTGAACTGTGCATTTCGACAGCACTGTTTCTCAACAGAAATAGCGGAAACCCTATCTTCACTGTTGTTCAAGGCTAGCTGTAGCACTTGCAAAGGCATCAGGGAACCAAGAGGGTATTTGGCAGGGAGATAAACTGGGTGACCTAATGGGTCCTTTCAGTCTCAAACAACCCTGACTACATGATTTAAATATATCTGGAAAAATAAATTCACAGTCTGAGATCCGTACATGTACTGCCTAACTATTTAAAACCTTTATGCCCTGCTGTTATGGGGCAGACAGTCTAGCAGGAATGCTCAGAGGGAAGCGTATGCTAAATTTCCACAGCTCCAAGCTAGTGAGAAAAACTGTTGCTCTCTAAGAAGCAACCTTACTGGATGTACTAAATTATGGGATTTTCCTTACAGACATCTGCAGGTTCAGTACCAGGTTTAAAAAAAAAATAAAATTCAGAATGTTATGATGAAGTTGCAGTATTAGGAGCTTTACAACGTGTTTTTGTAAAAACAACTTTTTTAAAACTCTGTAAAACTTCTTAAACATTTTTTTTAACATTTTACAAATGTCATGCAGACATTAGCTCATTAGTGTAATTATTGTCTGTACCATCCTAAACCTACAGGAAATTTCAGTCAGACAGAATGGCATTTCTTTTTATCACACAGATCCTACAGCAAGAACATCTCTCAGCTTTTATTTTAGTCATTTCTGCAAGGTATCTCACGAAGGTAACCTGTTTGTTCCCTCTTACAAAGCTTTCTGTGCTCATTTCCTAGCTGCCACTCAGAATGACAGGCATGTTTGCATAAACTTTCCCTTTTCAGACAGCCTTCATTGTAAAAGAAATACAAAACTCTGGATGTTCATCCTCTACCCCCCTCAAATAATAGCCCTCCACAGGCAAAGGCATGTGCACCAGAAGAAACAAACATTACAATATACACATTACACATGCTAAAATGAGATTTCTAACCTGGATACAAATCCAAAGAGTTTCAGGTGCTCAGAAGGGCTAGAAGGCATCGGATTCATCAAGTCTCGGATTCGTGCTAAGCCAGCAATTCCAACTCCAACCACCACTGTCCCAAACATCTTGTTAATCTGACCAAAGAGAAAAAAAAAGCAACAATTTTTTTTTCTTTTAGCGGGGAGAGGAGCAGCTGGGAGGGGAGGGGGGAGGATGGATTACTCTTGAGCCCTGCTTTCATACAGCCAAACCTTATTCAGATGTCAGCAAGCAGCTAACTGAGATGTGATGCTGTAGGCTACTGAGCTCACTCACATCCCATTGAAATGTGATCAAGCGGTTCAGTCTGTCGTAGGACTGGTCTTGAGACTTGTATTTAACAGCTATTATATCACAGCTCCGGCACAAAATTCTTCCTTTCCGTGAATAGAAGGTAGACTTCAAAAGCGAGACATTCTTCTATTTATATTGCCGCTTCCACGCTGGAAGGGAGCCAAAAGGCTCTGCAAACCCAGCAGAGCTTTATATAAACCCTGCTGACTTCCTGAGCATCTGCAGCACAGCCTGCCCCGGACTGCCACACGGATATATGCCATGTAGCATAGCCGGAATACTTTGGGGCAGGAAGCAAAGAGCATCTTTTTCTTCCCCCGTGTAACCACAGACACTTCCTACAATGTCAAGATGCAACCAACCAGCTGATAATTTGGTCAAGATGCTTGCTTGACATTTCCATGCATGAAGAAAGCTCTGCCATCTCTTTAATGACAAGCAGGCATGTCCTCAAGATTTACATCTCCCCAAAGCACATTCCTGCCACAATTGCATCATGCGGAGGACACGCCAGGTATTGCGCTTACTGGCCAGGCTGCTGGGCCACTGGTAATAAATTCTTCTTTTGGTTTTATGATTTGCTGTTGATTTGCGGAACCACTGGGCAACTGGTGTAACCTTTCAAACCTGCACTGTTCCACCACCATGAGGACTGGCAACTCTTTGTAAAGTAATTTTAAGATTTACAGGATAAACGGCCTAAACCCAAGCCATGTCAGTCCCTCTGCATTTTTTGTTCCTTCCACCCTAGAACAGCATCCCTTCAAACCCCATTTCTTCTGTTTCGGTGTGTTTTCCTTCCTGTGCTATCGATTGCTTCACCCGAGTGAACTCTTCTGATTGCTTCCACTAGCTGGCTGCAGCCCTTCAAATCGTTCCAAAACTTAAATGGAAAAGTGGACAACCCTGCTTCACTCCTCCTTGTGCCTTCTGTCTGACGGGATCACACTGCAGCAGCACAGCCATAAATGACTGTTCTGACAGTGCTAGAGGTTGACAGCTGCTAAGAAATTACATCAACTGGCACAAAGAAAAAAGGAAATCCAATCACACGTGATGTCTGGGGTTTGTTTTTCTATAAGCTCCTGCCTATGTATATATTCCTGTTGGTGCTGAACCCTGCTTACTTTATACATGCCAAAAGGGTACAAGGGTAAAACACACAGCGGCATGTTTAATATAAAAGAAGAAATGAATGATATTGGAAGAGTTCTCTGGGGGGATTACGGCGACATGTCGTTACCAAATACTTGGGGTATAACATGATGACACTGCTTACCAGGGAAGAGAGATGTATAGGGCAGAAGCAGAGAGGGGGAAAGGAGGGTAACATAACCACACAACCCATTTGCAGTTCCACTCACAGGCAGAGTCCCGGTCTGGGCTCTCAGTTACACTCGCTTTTCTCTCTGGCCAAAGAGAAAAGAGACTGAGACTTGCAGAATGACCTCGGCTGGAAGGAGCCCCTGGAGGTCACCCGATCCAAACCCCGCTCAGTCGCACCAGGGCCACGCGTAGTTCTGACTGACCCCACGGATGGGAATCCAGCAACCTCCCAGGGTCCCTGCCGCAGCGTTTGACCATCCTCACGGCAAGAACTTCTTCTTAGTATCTACTCAGAGTTTCCCGAGTTGTCTTTTGTCATTTCGCTGCGCATCTCCCAAAAGAGCGTGGCTCCAGCGCCTCTACCTCCTCCCATCAGAAAGCTGCAGGCAGCAATAATACCACCCTTTACCCTCCTTTTCTGGAGGCTGGACAAACCCAGTTCCCTCAGCCTCTCCTCATTCATCTGCTCCAGCCCCCTGACCATCTCGGTGGCTCTCCAATGGACTCGTTCCTGTATTTAACTTACTTCTTGTACTGGGCTACACAACCCTGGACACAGCGCTGCAGGTGTAGCCAGGTCCTGTTGGCCACAGTCTTGCTAATGCAGTCCAGGACTCTGCTGGCCTTCTTTGCCAGAAGAGCACACTGGGGCTTGAGGTTCAACTTGTCCACCAGCATCTGCAGGGAGCTTTCTGACTTTCCAGCTAGGCAGTCTTCAACCTGTACCGGCACACAGGGTTATTCCACCCTGGTGAATGGACTCTAAACTTGCCTCGCCTTAACTTCATGATGTTCCTGTCTGCCGTTTCTCCAGCCTGCCCAGGCCCTTCTGGTGTACCGTCTACTCCCCACAGTTTGATTTCATCCACAGCCTTGCCAAAGCCACACTCCATCCTATCATCCAGGTGATTAATAAAGACATTTAACAGTACTGAAGATGAGCACAAGACTTGCCCTTTTCCAGTCACCAGGAACCTCCCCTGATCACCAAGAGGCTTCGCAGTGACATCAGCCAAGTCCCTCAGCGCCCTTGGATGTACCTTGTCTGGCGCAAGGGGCTGCTGTACATCCAATTAGCTCAAGAGCTATATCACTGTCTTCTGCTGGGAGTAATGCTACCTTCTCACAGACTGTGTTAGCAGACTCAGAAACCCAGGAGGTCTGAGGACAGACCTTACTAGCGAAAACCAAAGCAAAAATAGGCATCAAGAACCTTTCATTTCCTTCACCCTGGCCCCACTGAGCAGCCAGCTCATATTTTCTCAGCCTTCTTTTTGTTGCCAACGTACCCAGCGTAAACCTTTCCCATAGCTTGTTTCAGCTCCAGCTGAGCCTTGCCTTTCCCAGCTCTGCCCCTGCAAGCTTGGTCACTGTCTCTATGTTCCCTGTGGATAGTCCCTCCCAGCTTGTGCACTTTCTTTTTTGTGTTTGAGCTCAGTCAGGAGGTCCCTGCTGATCCACGCTGGCTTTCTGCCATGCTTGGCTCTGCTTGCAGCACACTGGAGTGGGGTGCTTGGGCTATGGGGAGGTCGGCCCTGTAGATCAACCTCAGCCCCTCTGCCTCCCAGGTCAGTCTCCCACAGAACCGCACCAAGCAGAGCCATCAAAAAGCAAAAAAACCTGCTCTTCTGAAGTATATGCTTGTAATTCTTTAAAAATTAGGTTCGTAAAGGGCTCCGGTGTGAATCAGGACCGGGTCAGCAGAGGTTTAGAAGCAGTCCAGCTGGAGAGCAGCCGATCAGAGGCTTACTTTAAGTTCAGAAATTTTCAGTTACTAGAGTTAAGCTGTTAATATTTACCTACTGCCTTTAGTAGGACTGGGAGTCACACAGCAGACGAATTCCCCTGAGGCTCCTACAGCCATCTCGTTTCCAAGAACGGCTTTTTTTATCTGGTGAGCTGCTGACCTCTGCTTCAACGAAGTGGAGAAGGTGGGGGAGCCGACTGCCTTCTCCACTGCCATGAACAAAAGAATATCTCTCAGCAGATGCTCAGGTTGCTGAACATCCACCTTTTTGCCTCTCCTTTGAAAAAATTTTCCTAGTTTCATCTGATGAACAACTTCTGACCTCCTCAAAAGTCACATTTAAGAGAAGCAAGATGATTTCAACCTGGGAACAAAACCTGTTACTATGCAACCCATTGCCATAGAAACCAGCCATTCGGTCCAGGTCAAGGGTTTGCAGGCTAATACAGTATCGACATGGAAGGAGACATCTACTAAATGTACAGTACAGACCTTTGCTTATGCACGTAGCTAAGAGAAAAATCGCTATGTATGCATTCCTGCTGCAGCTTTTTATTACCCTCATTTTGGTCACAGAACAAATTGTGCAGCTGCTCAGGGAGAAGAGTAAATTAGATGGTTTTTGGAACTGTCATGAACCAAGTAAGAGCAGAATAGAAAATACTCATCTAAGAGTCCAGACAAATATATGAACATTTACTCCTTATTTCAAACCTTTATATGAGGATAACAGCTACAGTTCTCTTTCAAGCACAAAAACGATGAAGGAGGAAGCCCAAACCATAAACTGCTGTGCCTGCCGTCCATGCCTTTTTCTTAAAACCGGTGACCTCGGTTAAAGCTTTGACAAAAAGATTTCAGAGGCATTTTCAAGGCTGCTGAACTTTGGCTCCTGTCGTACTGAAAAAAATTGTCCAGTAAGTGATATAACAGTACATCAGCCAGTGTCCGAAAGCATTTTCTGCCCCCTTTCCTAACCAGCTGTATGAAAGCAAAGAGGCTGGTGAGAAGATTAGAAAGGGATGTCCTTCGTGCTCACAGACTGTGATTGAGGAGCGTTCCCACTGCCCAGCAGCAACCTCCCCGGCCTGGTCGCAGGCCGCCCTGCCAGCCCCACCAAGGGTCCCCTCCGAAGCGGGGTTGGGGCACGGTGGCTGCCGACTGGTGTGGGAGCTCCTTCCCATGACGGCCAGTACAAGTGGCTCCTCTTACCGAGGGAGATGAGCACTGCGTGACACACAGGCGGAGTGGAGAAAGGCGTCTTGCTGAAGAGGATCATTTATCCTACACCAACGTATCATTGTCCTGTCACCCCTCTGCTCTCTGTCAAGTTGTCTGTGCTTCTGCTGCTTATTTCCTCTGCTGGATAGATCTACGCTACTTGGTAGCAAAAAAAAAGCGGTCTATACCCAAGTATTCTTGTGAAATTTAGCAGTGAAATGGGAATATTCAGCAGCAAAACAAGCTATGGAGTATGCCCAAAGGAATCAGTCACCCAGCAAATGTGTTCCCCGCCAGTGCAATCACAGTGGGACTTCAGCCCCTGCATCTCAAATCCACTAACGCTCACTGAGGTAAGCTTAAGGGAAGCAAGGCTTACCTCTGTTTCATGCAACATCACGAAGGCCATGCAAAGCCAGTGCAGAGGCAAGATAGAAGGCAAAATAATTACCTCCCCTTCAAAAAAATTTTTCATGGCATATCTAGACATTATAGGATGAGAACGGGTACCTTCTCTCATGATATGTAGAGAATTTCAGTAAGCCTTATGCATTCTCCCTGCAGTTTTCAAAGTCTCATTCCCACAGGCACAAATGAGCGATTCTCATCAGACATCAAAATATTTTGCAATTAATGTCACTGCAATAGCACAACACTGATGTGGGAGGCTTTCCTGAAGCACTCCCAGCCTGGTCTTTTTAAATGTGGCCCTCCAAGTGACTACCATTTTACTACCACACGTATCTTAAAGAGTAGCGGAAGCGAAACCTCGCAGATGAATACTCAATCTGAAAATACTGCTGTCAAGGTTAGTTCACCTTTGCATACTCAACAACTGAACCATTTCATTCCCACAATAATTTTTCAGCAATTTTCACACTCTCCACCACCCCCTTCCATACCTGTCAGATCTTTGCTTACATTAAATCTATACCTCTACCAAACCTGAGTGCTGACACATGTTGTCATTTCCTTCCTGATGCTTAAAAATACACGATACAATCCCCACTGACCTGGCACCCACCTCCCACTACTCGGAAGAGTATGGCCAGGTACCAGCAACTGGGGAGACTGGGATTCAGGGGCAGCTACTGGGCAGACTAAGTGTCTGAGCCTGGCTGCTGGAGGAATCCACCTTGTGCATAAGTACATATATATATATACATTAGATATATACACTTATATATATACACATATATATATACACATATTTATACACACATATATATACTTTTTTTTTTTTTCCTAGCAGACCTTCATCCTGCTCAGCCAGAGCGGGGAGCAGGATGAGGATGCTGATGTTGTCTGTGCTTCTGCGAGTTCTCTGCCTGTGATCTATGTAGCTGGCCACGTACATGTGCGTATACACGGTGTTTGTGTGTGCTCTCTGGGCGCTTGCTGACCGGGAACACGTCTTCAGCCTCAATACTGGCTGGACCAAGGGTCACGGAGCTGAGCAGCCCTGCCCCTTTCAGGCTGTTGGATTCAGCCTGATACTTATCCCTAACATAAGCCAGGCTGGACTGAGGAAGTTTTCCAGAGCTCCCTTTGAGCAGACTCGTGGATTAGACATCATAGAAAACATTTCCTCTGTTACAGCAGCAAAGCCCTGAGGTGAAGGTTGCAGCATCTTCCTCAACAGAAGTTTTCAGGGGAACGCTGGACAGACGGCAGCAGTCACGGTAAAAATCATCAAGTTGAAAACTTGAGGTTCCTTCCAGCCCTACATCTTTGATTTTAAATACCCAAAGACCTGCCAGATGCAGTACTCGGGGTGTTGGTACATGCTACAGCCTGTGCCACCGCATCTTACTCTCACCATCTACTCTAAGCAAGACACATCTGCCTGGAGCAGAGAAAGCAGAAGCTGAACAGCGTAGCTTTTGTTAGTGTTGTTTTTCAAAAGGGAAGAACTGCACAAATGCTCTAATTTAGCAGCCTATGCCAAGGCATAAATATCCTTTGTTCTGCAGGAAACCACTTAGGCACTTTAACCTCTATACGTGCTGCAGTACCTTCAGGAAGTAGGCCCAACACAGGCCTCACCAACCCTAACTGATGGCAGAGCGCGAAGAGAAAGGAAAAACAGACATAAAGGCAAAGAAAATAATTATTTGAATGCTAACATGCTGGAGTGGGAGTGGGTGTTTTTGCCCTGCCTTTGGTGCAACCGAGAGATAAAAGTGAAGTCCTTCTGCAAGAAAGAGACAGTCAGGACGGCAACCCCCAACACTCTCTTTGTTACTTCTCTTTAAAACATTAATGGAACACAAAATGAGAGTCAGAAATTGTCTCCAAAACCTGCCAAGACCATTTACAGCCTCCACATTTCAGAGGAAAACAACAGCACCTAGAAGTTGTAGAGCAGCCACATACATTTTCCTTGGGAGTTGTTTGTTACGGTCTTAAGTCTCACCCCCCCAAAACATCTCGCCATCTCTCACACCCATCTCTCTGGCTATCGCAGCCCAGGCCACGCTCTCCTGGCAGGCACGCAGGCTCTGCTCGGCCAGTTATACCTTCGAGGCACCAACTCGGGCAGAGGTTGGCTGCCAAAAACAGTCTCTCATCCTGGCTGGCACCACTGTACCTTGGAAACAGCCAGCCAGGGCTTTTCTTCCTGGCTTTTAAACGCCATTGGAACAATACAGCTGCATCGGTTTACATTTATGTGCAGGCTTCTTTGCCTGCGCTTTCTGATTAAATTCTGGTTTTCCAGCTGGCTGCCAAAGCTGAAGTTGATATAGTTACGTTGAGATATGGGCAGATGCTGTGTTATACCTGCCAAACAATCACCTTGACTCTATACAGTGATGGGTAATAATAGATGACTGCACTTGTAACAGATGCACTGTCTCCAGCACTGACACCTAAGTAGAAAGGAAAACGTTTTTTAAAACATACTTCTGCAACTTAACCCTACTAACTCCAGAGTCCACAGCAGTCCTGACTCCTGTCACAGCGAGGTTGCTCTCCACAGCCTGCAACTCCATACCTACAGCAAAAACATCTCACAAAACTAATATAAAACCATGAGAGGTACTGGAAGAATCTGAAAATCTGGTTTTAATACATGACATACTCGGTCCTGTGGGGGACTGAATCAGAAGTGCTGTGACGCACATGCATGGGTATGAATGACCATTTTGTCCTGTTCTCTCTCTGTAGTCACCCTTTGTGGTTCAGATTTGGTTGCTAGTCTGAAGGGGAAAAACCAAGGCAAATAACACTTCTGAGATGGAGTCCCAGAGATGTGCAGAGACGCTAAGTCCTCGGCTTGGCTTGTTTTGTTTGAAACTGCCCTCAGATAACCTGTATTGTTTCAATTTGGGGGGAAAAGAAATAGTGATTTGTGCAGCCAGTTTAAATGGTGAACCTCACCTATTATAAATGCTTTGCATCAGACAACCGATTTCTACAGGTGACAGCTAAGAGCCAAATTACATTTGGATGTAATCTGGATACTACACTAAATACTAATGCTGAAACTATCCAGGAAAGATCTGAGCCCATTTCTGAGCACCTGAAAAAAGTAAAGAGAAAGTCATGAAGGGCTCCACTTTTTATTTTATAAAAATATCCCCTTAAAAAAAAAAGACCAAAAAATGACACACCACCCTTACTTCTAATGTTAAGCATCCAGGAACTACTGTGGAGCGAATTAGAGAGAGCCTTGTGAAATTTCTGGTGGGTAAATAAACAACCCCACATAACTGCAGCCTCATCACAGCTGTTCTTTAACCAAAAGGCTGCCTGTATGTGGCTAATTAGTTTATGACTAAAGCAAAAAGAGCCACAAAACAGTCCCAAAAACTTCTTTCAGGTTTTAATGTGCAATAACAATTTTTGAAAATTAAATAGTCTATGGTAGTAGAAGAAAAGAGTGTTTTAACAAGCGACTGTCAATTATTTTAGAGTGAAGTCCCATTTTAGATGAGCACTCAGGAGAATGAGCTATGGCATGGAGCTATCAGCAATCCCCAGATCCTAATTTTCCAAGGGATCAAACAATGCTATTGCTACAGCACCAGACTGTGCCTGAACACAGGCTGGAGAGAATAACCCTGAGTAAAGCTAAAAATGGTACTAACCCAAAGAGGGGAAAAAAAGGCATGAAACACATCATCCACCACTTTTGTGACTTAACGTCCACGTAAACACTAAAGCTATCAGAGTTGAACTCTGCCAGGTCCCTGTGGACCACGAAGACTGTCCCCTGACTTCCCTGCAGAACAATAAAGCCACCCGAGTAAAGTCTCCGCACAGCTAAGCGGCCGAACGCTAACTACTGAGACTCTGCCTAAACACCCGTTTCATACAAACACATTGCTGTTTTGTGCTGGTTCTTACAGTTTTTAAAATTGAGAGCTTTTCATGTTCCATTAAAAAAAAATAATAGGAGGACTAGTCATCCATACCTGCATTTTGGGAGAAACTTTGCTCAGACCTCATCACAAGAGGTGTAGTTGACAGGGCCGGGAGCTGAGACATGCCAAATAATCTCAGCACTTTCCCTTCCCTCCCTTATGCTGCTCATTTTGTTTTCGCTGTGTCACCTACAGAGAGAAGAGGCTTCTCTACCTCACTTGATGGATTCACAAGTGCTTTGCACGTGAACTCTAATGCCAGGAGTGGCTTCCAAGCCTTTGCTGTAATACAAATGAAAGTGATGATGGACAATAACAGAAAAATGTTCTGAAATATTTTCTTAATTACTACATCTGCCCCTGAATTTGCCTGCCAATTACTGCAGTCCTTTCTACAAGCACTTTCTTCTTCAAAGGGCCTAATGAATGCAGAGCTGGGCTGGGCACATGTAGGAAAGCTGTATTCCCGGGCTGTATTCTTACTTACTCCCAGAAGTTTACTGGATGACCTAAAGCAAGCAAATCACATCCCCTTTCCCTGTCAGTTCTCCCAATTTCCCAGAACAAGGGAAATAGCTCTCTTCTGTAAAGCACTCTCAGACCTACTGATAATAAGTGCAATGTAAAAAGTAGGTATTATTACAACCTCTCTTCTCTGCTGTAGGAAATCCCACACAGATCAGACATCTAGAGAAGGTTTGTATTGAAATATCTCTATAAAACAATGCCATCTAATGCATGACACAAAAATACTTTTTTCCTTCCTTTCTCTTGCTGTTAAATTCATCTGAAACCCAAACACTAGAAAGAATCATGTGCATGCTTAGCTTTAATCGCAAGTAATCCCATTGGTATCAATGAGGATACTCCTACAAGTACATTAAGAAATAAGAGCTTTTGCTGTTTACTGTAATATTAGTAGTCACAAGAACAAAACACATACCCAGCCACAAGTATATTCTTTTAATATCTTTATGGACTCAACCCAATAGATGATACCTATCTTCCGGTCCACTAAATGTCACTGCATCCCAGATCTGTAACAGCCTGACCTATTTTGAGAACCCCCCAGACAAAAAAAGCACCGCTACACACTGCAGTCACCATAAAGATATTGCTTACCATGGCTGATGAAACCCTCTGCCTCCATCATCAGCATGACAGCAACTCATAATACCAGAGGCCTGCCCCATATTCTCTTCAGAGCAAACAATATACACATAAATTGTAGCTGGTCAGACAAATGTATTTTTTTAGCCAACTTTCTATTCCCCTACCCCAGCAAAAATGTTTTCACTCTTTTAAAATAAATTGAGAGTGATAGAAAGGTTTTTTTAATAACTAGATTGAGATAACTTGAGAAGTACATAAGGTTTTGCATAATGTTGTAATCTTAAAAATTATGCATGCAATGGCTAACAACTCTGTCATTTTATCAGTCTTCAGTAGGGCCTGAAAAATGCAATGGATGCTCTCCCTTCCCATTAAATTTTGGAAATCGATCAATGTCAGTAATCGCTTGAGACTAGGAAAAAAAATAGCTCTTGAATGAAGATTAACAACTGAAGTTACTCAAATTCCTCCTAACTTTAGAGCTCAGTATTTTTCATGTTATTAGGCATCGCAACACTCAAGAATCGTACAGGCCAGCCACTAGCCTGCTCTCTCATTAGGAGTTAGTCTGCAATTCAACATGATTTAGCAGTCAAGTAGTCCTGACATGCTACTCATCTGTTAAAATTGTCCCAAGAAACCAAAACCACCTTTACCAAAATATCAGCCACTAGAGGGGGTGCTTAATATCCTACTTAAATCATACTGCTAATAAAGTTAATTAAAAAAAATTAGAACAGTTACAGGAATGCTGTAAAAGCGTATTTCCCACAGTACTTCAACTGCACATTAGGTCCCATGCAAAGTTTTAAGAAGACCAATGCCTTCTTTGCGTATAGCCGGACGCAATGCAAAAGCAAACTCCACATCTTCCCTTCCAATTCCTAGGTCTACCCACATCAAACCCTGCGATTTCTACAAGCAGAGATGTAGTTTTATATGCCAAGAAGATGGCTAAATTACCCACGAGTTTTGATTTGCCTGTACAGACAGCTCTGAGCATGCCTAAAGCCAAAGCTTCAAGTGTGCCAACCTAAAGCCTGACCTGCTCAGGCTTGACAAACAACTGGAAGAATGACCTACAAAATGGTTCCTATTCACAACTCTCTGCCTCTTTACAGATCCACCATCACCAGACTTACTGTTCCAAAAAGTCTCCAAAAGGACCTAAACAATTGCCATCAAGTTGGGTCCAACTGCAAGCAAAGCAGAAGATCCTACTTAAGCTCAAGCCACTCCAACAACTACTTGTATTTAAAACATGCCTAGAGAGAGATCAATATATATTGCAACTCCTGCACATGGATGTGTAATGAATACACAACTCATTAGAAATGCTAAACTGACTTGATGATTGGGTCCCCACAGTGTCATTAGCTGGACAAGGATACTGGACAGATTGTGCTAATATATTAGGGGCACCGTAGGTTCTACATACTTTGTTAAATCTCGTTGGTTTGGGACCAGTGATGCTTCTGGCAGCACCTACAAAACTCATGACTCTCTCCAAAATCTATGTAAAAATAACTATAATTGGTAAATAGGCTTAAAAAAGAACCTTTCCTCCTCAAAATCTGCCTTGAAAGTGGCAGTCTTTCCAGCAGCTGATACAGAGCTGGTTTGGGTTCAGGATGAGAAGAATGTTGATAACACGCTGATGTTTTCAGTTGCTGCTAAGTCACGTTCAGTCTGA
>JANZLQ010000009.1:5281252-5305777 GCA_026212715.1 Elanus axillaris | reverse complement strand
AGTATGGAAACTGGGGGGAGTGGGGCTGGGGGGGGATCGCCGCTCGGGGACTGGCTGGGGGTCGGTCGGCGGGGGGGAGCGATTGCACTGGGCATCACTTGGTTTGTATATTCCAATCCTTTTATTAGTATTGGTGGTGGTGGTTTATTATCATCATCATCATTATATTTAACCCCAGCTGCTGGCTGGGGTTAAACCACGACAGAAAGATATGGAGCTAGAAGGTTTTAGTGAAGACGACTGCCTGCTCAGAGGAGTACTTTAAATGCACAACCTATTCAGAACCAGCATGGCCATGTAATTAGGATAAAAGAACACAGTACCACTCTTTCTTATTTCCTCTGCCAAATGAATGTGCTTAATGTGGACCACTGTTTTAGTTATAACAACTGTGGCTGAACAAATGGATAATATCCCATCAAAGGCAGGATCGACACAACTGCTTAATTTTGCAGTAACTAAAACATCTACTGCAAAGGTTCAGGAGCAGACAATATTCAGGCCACTGGAAGAAGGAAACAGACCTTGTAAAAGAGGTAGAAAAAGAACTGGATCATGGAAGCAGATTTCTAAGAGTGAATATTTCTGTTTGAAATATAATACAAACATTTCTCTCTCTTACCCAGGTTTTACTAGAATATACCCACTTCATTTTATTCTGCAATATTTTGTGAGTGAATTGAAGCAATTTAACAGTTACTCTTGTAAGAGAAGAGCTCTGTTCCCACCTCAAGTTCATGTCCTTAACTGCACCATTCCTTTAAATGGTCAAAGAGGTCACCAAGTTCTGAAGAGAGTGACTATACTGAACCACCACCACCATCCTATGCTACCAATGCTAACATAAAATTAATTTTTAAATGTAACAGCAATCCTGCAACCTACATTAATATCATAAGCACAAACACTACACGTGGGCATCTGTAAATTAACACTGGTTTATAGATGCCTGCCTCGGATATTGGACAATAAATCTCTGTTCTTCCCTCCCATGGTCAGACTTGTGTACATAAAGGTCGCAATGGAGCCTCAGAAGCTCAGAATACGTAAAAGACAATTGTCTGCAATGATCTGTCCTCCAAGTCCACTTGGATCCATTGGCTCTGTTTAGGATTGAGTCGGAGAAAGAGCCTAACAGTGTGGCCAAACAATAGCTTGTGAGTCAGACTTACAGGCCACAAGCCATTTGACTACACTTGCTTTCAGGCTGGATGGTTTTTCCTCCTGACCACACAGATTTTCATTCTGCAGTCTGGAATAGGAAAGTTTATCGCAGATAGGCATATAAGCACACATAAGGCCATGTAGGAGCTGGAAATTAAAAATAATAATAATGAGCACACTATAAAGGAATGGACTTTGAACTTCTTTTTGTTAAAATGACAGAATGGTTTGGGCTGGAAGGGGCCTTTAAAGACCACCTAGTCCAACCCCCCTGCCGTGAGTGTGATGTTTGCCTTTTTCCAGCCACTGGGGACTTTGCCTGATTGTCATGACTTTTAAAATATGACAGAGAGTGACTTGGCAATCGCATCAGTTCTCTCTGCTCATGATAATCCTTTTGATGACAAAGGCTATCTCTGTCAGCACAGCAGTATGAGATCCCAAAGGCAAAAGATGAAGAGTTGAAGCCTCATTTAGTAGCCATTTAACCAAAAGAAACTTAGTCTCCGGGGTTATCAGCACCTTCATGCTTCCTCAGGAGTTGGTGACTTAGCAGCACCTAGCATAGGAGAACTTCCCCTCCCGTGTTTCAAAAACAGGAACATTTTGTTTCTGATATTACAGGCCATTTGATGCTGGGAAGCTACCGGCCATCTGACAGGGATGGTAGCATGCTGCAGCGGACCAGCAGTTTTTCCTGAAAGGTGCTCTCTCAACACGAGAACATGGATGCAAGAGAACTGCTGACCTTGCATTTGGAAGAAAAAGTGCCTCATGCATTTCCCTGGTGCAAAATTACGGCTTCTTCCAAGCCAGCAGGTAATAAAGACGGTGCTCTCCATCTCCGCCCTCTTGAGGAAGCAGCATGCTCTCAGGTGGAGTCTTAACAGAAAAACTGGCTTCGGAGCAGCCAGTGAATTACATTACTACATTCCCTGCTCAGAGGGCAAGAGGAAAAAAGGATGTGAGGCTCTTCTCTCCCCTAAAACAGAGGGCCAGCTGCCATCTAGCCACTTTAAGCCCTGTTTACGTTATCATATAATACGGATATTTTTATAGTTCTTTTGCTGGGTTTTCATTGTGTCTATATTGCAAATATTACTAGATCAGGCTGGCTGTCAGCAGGACCTATCCATGAAGGACTGGGTCGGAAACACCTGTCAGAATTCTGTTATTTTTAAACTGTAAGCAGACAGGCAAATGACCTGTTTATTCTGAAAAGATTTATTCAACAGCCCTTAGTCTTAAGGTCTCATTATAGATGAGAGGCATATGAGAACAGACAGCATGTCTTACCTTTGTAAATACTGGGCTAAATGCAAAGACAGGTATTCCACTTCACTACACAAGTAAGTAAATGTAAAATAGATTAAAAAAAAAAAATCAAAGCCTGGGTTAGCTGCTGCCATTTGAGAAGATTAAAAAGTCCAAATGAAAAACACATTTCCTAGAGCAAACATTTCCAGTAGCTGCTGGTACCTGTTATCCCGACTTCTGGATGCCGAACCCAAGACATCTCAGGGCTGTTTCTAACAGATACACTGCAGGTCACTCAGATTGCCAATTCAAGTACTCCATACTTACGAAAAAAACAGGCCTACTCTATCTTATACTGGACACCAAGAATGAAAGCAGATTAAGCCCATGGTCCCCTTCAACGCTGGAAGTGTACCACTCCGGTTTATAGCCTCATCACTTAACAGTGAATTGTCACCAGTACAGAATTCATCTTTATCCTTTTCTGTGAGTTCCTTACAGACTTTTGCCACTAGAGAATCATAGCTTTAGAGGAAGCCAGAAGCCAGGAGTTAACTTGCCTTCTCCATCCGAATTTTATGAATCTTATTTAATGGGAACAAAAGAAAATCTCAGTCTTCCTACATTTGTACCTGTCACCAAGACTAAGTGCAGAAAGATCTGTACAAACACGCTGATCCCACTTCTAGCTGCACGCAACTGTGCTACACCCGAGAAAAATTAACAAATCACTCCAAAGACAAGTACGAGCAAGCCACCGCACTCTCTAAATTCATCACCAAATAACAGACTAACCAGTTTTCTGTTGCTAATCTGTGCCTGCAAAAGGCAGTAAACATTGATGAAGGGCTGTTCTCTGTAGTAACAGAAAGGTTCACAAAGGTCCTATGGCTTCTAGCACAGCTAAAAAACATGCAAGGCATTTCAACTGGAATGACTGTGGTCTCAACTTTTCCCCTCACGTTCCGTACCACTTCTTCCTTTTATTTAGGGATTACTTAATAATTCCACAATCTTTCCTGCAGCTTTCCTCTGCTCTCATTCACAGAACAAAGGTAATGACAAGACAATAAAGATCCCTTTCTGCCTACACATTTCACCAAGAGGGAAAGCTAATAAACACAGTAACATTACTTGAGCCATAAGAACGGCTTGCTTTATTAGCCAGTGTAGTGCAGCCTTTAATTTAGCATTTAGGATAGTTACTATAATACAACAGGAACACTAGTTGCCCCAAACAGGGTCTTTCTAAGTGGTTTATAATGCTATACTGAGAAGAAAGAAGGGGGGAGAAAAAAAAAAAAGGAGAAACTTCTTTTATGCTAACTGTTGAACTCATGTAGTTAAAGTGGTGGATTGCACTCATCTGGAATAACAGGATTAGCAAACGCATTTCATTATCTTTCCTAGTCAGGTGTGCTTTCTGCAATGCTTTCTAATTAGCACAGTAGAGCTCTGTCTGGGCTGAAAATATTAGTCTAGGGAACACTTAAGTTCAGTTAAACAAAAAGCCAAAGCTCTTTTTGCTTAGTAGAGAAGAAACAGGTCAAATGAATATTTATATTTTTATTACAGTTGCACTTACTTCATAAAGTTTCAAGATGTAAGCCCAACCATTTGGCCTTAACATGTGCGAGAACACTTTCCACGGTTCAAGGCTAGCTCCAGAGGAGAGGGACAGGCCCTCAGCAACCTTTGTTCTGCTAAGTTACAAGAGGTCATGTATACATTTAGGGTTTTTTTCTTACTACAGCATTAAGCTGCTAAGTGCCTTGGCTTTCAGACTATTTTTCTTGCTTAAGCACTATTCCCTCCCCTCTCAGTGAAGTAACCTTTCTGACACCTCACTTAATAAAGTGCAGTACAAGCATAATGTAAGTTCTTTTACTACACTGAGCACTACTTGTAAGCTTCAGAAAGATCTACGGTTGCCTGAAAATTAGACTTGAAAGAGTTATCCCCAATCCCACATACGTTGATGTTGCTGTACCACTGTGTCAAACATAAGAAATGCTTTCCTGGGGAGCTCTTCTCCCACTGCAAACACTGCTTTATAACATCTATCCAAGCCCCTTTCTGTTAGTTTCTCCACTTCCTTCCAGCTTTGGTTTGCTTTTATCTCTTGTTGCCTGACTGCTTGCTTACCTAGCCATGGATGGCAGCACAAACAGAGCTTCAGTGGATCACACCGGTGGCAATAGAAAACACCCACCGAAGCTTCCTGCAAGTCTGCACAACATACAGTGCAATATCTCCTCTACAAGGTCTATGAAACTGAGGTAATTTCAGAATCATCATTAAAAAACAAAAATACCGATGTGCATTCCACTCCTGCATCTTACTGAAGTCCTGACACTAACATATAAGATGGGAAGTGAATCCCATTTTAATTCGAAAACTGGTCAGTTAATTTGTCCATTTATCTTCACTTGTTTTGACAAGGTCAGTTTGGTTTTAGTGCAGTGATCAAAGTGGCCCTTTTCTTATCCTGTTCTTATCTGCTGAGTTTAGTTTCTTAAGTCTGTGGATATAGCAGACATTCTTCATTTAAAAAAAAAAAAAGTTTGGCCCTTTGACATTTAAATTAAGCTCTCAGAGCTGAAGGTGGTGGTCTTTTGGGGTTGTTGGTTTTTTTTGAAGGGGGAGTGAGAAGTGGGTGTTGAAACATCCAGTTAGCACAACAATTTGGAAAATAATGAGGACACTAAAAATAAGAAGTTGAAAAGTACAAAGATCAATTCTCCTTTTTAGCTATACAAAATAAGCATTGCCATTCTTTCAAGGATAACACGAACCATCCTTCATTGACTTAAACTCCAGCTGCTCGCAAACAGTAACTCAATTCACTGTCTAAAGAAACTGTGAGGTTGCTATCAGAAAAAACGTTTGTTGACCATGTGCATGTAAACTCAGGAGGCCAAGTCCAGAAGAATCAACAGCGCTCCAGTATAAAGGAAGTTCCCTGATCCGATAGTAAGAATCGTATCAATCATTAATATTGTACTATCAATTATTGAACATGTAAGTTCCGTGCACACTTGCAACAACAGTTTTTAGTAAGACTTCAACTAAGGCTTTCTTATAAGTGCTAAAAATAATTTTAAGCATCTACCTATTGCTCTTTGTTTTGTGAAGATTAAAATTCAAGTTGGATTTATATTCTTGAAAAAGGTTTGTCTTTACTTTCCCGTTTATCAACACAAAAGACGGAAAGATGCTGAAACACTATGTTATTGATTTTTGGTACAGTGTCATTCTGTCTTGGCATCTGTAATCAGAGAACCAACAGCTGAATGATTATTTTCCTCATTCCAGGAAAATTACTTTGGCAAAGCAGGGCGATTGATAAAAATGATTTCACACAAAATCAGTTCAATAAACTGTTGCCCTAATTAACACCAGCTTGTTTTTTTTGAACCAGCTCCAACACAGAAGTTCAGCACAATGCCAGCAGAGTTATATAAAGGCTGAGCCTGTCTTTTTCTCTGTGGGTAGACTGAGCCTTGATGCATGTTCTTTTTTAAGATACTTAGAGATTGGTGGCAGCTGTGACTAAGAGCATGAAGTAATTCTTAATAAAGTGTCGATGTGTTCTACGCACGGATCCTGCATCGTATCTGAGAACGTAAGAATCACCCTTCTCCCACCAAAGCCTGTCTGGAACACGGCCCCACCACGTTCCTTTGCAAAAGGAAAATATTCTCGTTTCCGCTTTACCCATGGGTAAACTGAGGTACAGCAAGGTTAACAGCCTGCTGTTTCAGAATGGGGTGTCAAGCACCTGCAGTAAACATGGACTTTAACAGGATTTGGAGGAAGCTCAGCACTTCTAAAGACAAGCCCAGAAGTCACTTTGTAGGAAAGGTTCTAAGTGACTCTCACCGCGCAGTGCTCTGGCCGCCCAGTGATGCTCCCTGGCTACCTCCACGTCATTTACCAGCTAATGCACTGCCCCTGGGACATTCTTCCCAACGAAGGGCTTCTCTCTTTCTCCTTTCTCCCTGTCCCCCCTCCCCGAGGGCTGGCCTGTCCCCTCCTGTGTGTCTCTGGAGCAGCCAGGAGACATGGGACTCGCAGGACTTCACAACCGAGAGGCAAGAGCTGGTGGCAAGCAACCTTGGGAAGCGTGGAAGAGGGGGGTCAGCAGACGAAAGCGGTACTTGCAAATCCTAATTACAGTTAGCAGGGATTAAGTAATAGTCACTAACCTCTTCAGCTCACAGAGGGGAAACGTGATCCTGTTTAATTCTCCTCCGCTGCCTGCAGCTCCTTCTTATACAACACTGCAGCCCCAGCATATCGCCCTGTTGCTATCATTGCAGCAACACCCCCTCGGCCAGGAATCCAATAAGGACATTATAGGGGCGGGCTGTAGCCAGGAGCAGCTGCAGCAGCAGAAAGGCTGGTACAGGCAGCGAGGCTGGCAGCTTTCTCCTGGGAAAGAACCACCGAGAAAGCTGCACATGGCTGGCAAGGGGCTGCCACCCACCCCCACCCCCCCCCGGGGACCTGTGCAAGACCCCGGTTAAGCCCATGCAGCCGTCACCCCAGCCAGACACTACCTAGAACCCATCAGGCAGTGAGTGGCTCGCAGATCCTGGTACATCGGCTGCGCTCATCTCCACCCAGCTGCATCCCTGGGGTTTAGGCTACAGGCTGAGTCCATGCTCAGGAAACTGGGAGTTTCAGCAGTGCCAAGCAGGAAAGGAATCACTCTGCGCCTGGCTTTGCCCGAGCGGGCGGAATACAGAGAGCAGCTGCTGGGACAGCCCAGGCTAGGTGTTACACAAGCTCTTACTCAAGACTGTTTGCCTCCCTTCCTACAGGGATTGCTTCCTGAGACCCACAACATGCTGTGCTTAAGCATTAGCTATTCCTTGGCCAGGCACTTTTTACTCAGCTCTTACTCCTAGCCTCTTTACTTACTGTTTTTTTATCTACACACAGCAGGACTGGCTTTCAGCTGCTGTATTCTGGGCTTGGAAGATAAAAGCCCAGGAGGGTGCAGCTATTTTCCCCCAGGCCAGTAGTTCCTGCAATAAACACCGTATGAAATGAGGATGGTCTGAATTCCACAGATCATTCTATACCATGCTGACCTTGGGCATTCACAGAGTATGACAGAACCTAAAACTGTGTCACATTGGGACTGCAGGTACAAAGGATCAAATTCTGTACTCATTCACCTCAGACGTAAAGTAAAAATAACTCTGGAGAAATCAGTAACTTTTTTTTTTTTTGCACCCGAGTGCGTTCAGTTCAAGCTGTAGTAGTAATACCATAAGGCGTCTGTCTCCTTCCAGCAAAACTTTAAAATTCAATGCATCTCTAGATTCCTTAAATTCTTTATTCTGAAATTCTGCGGGTTAGGATTGTAAGGGTGATACACCTTTCTTTCCATCTTTTCTCTCTCATTTCTTCTGACCAGTTAACTTCCTCACCAGCAAGACTTCAGGCATTCACTCAGCCTCCTCCCAGCTACATTTGCTTTCCAGAGTCACAGTTTCTGAGGCAGTAATGGAGTCTTAACTCCTGTAAAACTTCCGTGGTCTAACATAACTTCACCTGAACATGGGGTTTATACTGACATTACTATGCTGGACGTTTCAAATATGTCACAAGATGTTTCAAAATTCTCTCCTTCCCCTCTCAAACACATTGTATTACCAGAGGCTAAAGCACAGACAGGTATCAATAGGTGTTACACAACTGCAATAAGGAAAAGCTCCAGAGAGTAAGCGAAGAATTACATACAAGACTAATGAGCAGGAATTTTGAGGTCCATCAAAGCATGAATTAAGGTCTGCAACATATGTGTGGTATTGCATAAAGGAGGATTGGCAGACCCGGAGATATGGCATTTAAAGATACACATCATGAGTTCAACATATGGGACTGCTAATGACTAGCACGTGACTGTATGCTTAGCATAAAGAAATGAATCAATTAGCACATGATAGGAAACCATAACGAATAGCAGAACATATGAAAGAATAATAGCAGAACATATGAAAGAATGCATATGAGAGTGATTAGAGGCAGATATAACTCAGAGCCTTTGGATTCAGTAACTGTGCTCCCATTTGTACAGCCACGTGTTCTACAGGATGCGGGACCTGTCCAATCTCATCATTAACCTTGTAAAAAAAAAAAAAAAAACCCAAACCAAATCCCTACTTTCCAGATGGATCAGCTCAAACCAGGTGGAAGTGGCAACACGCAGCCAAACAGGAGGGCACAACTGCCTCTTTCCACCACACTGTGGAGTTAGGTTAGCTTAAACCAGTCAGGTAACTACTTGCAGTTTCATCTCTGTATACTGACTCGAACACACTCTACCATACGTTTGTTTGAGGTGGCGGATAACAAACCCAACATTTAAATGAACTCCAGACCTGGCCGAGGTTGGGGTGGTGGGGGGGAAGTGTTTCCTCCAGAGGTGGAATGAGACGCGGGCTCCATTTGTGGCCGTGAGATGAGCATCCGTCATGGGAAGAAAAGCTAGGGTCCCCAGGGTGCTGACAGCAGGCGGGGGGAAACACCAGCCTTGGAAGAAGCAGCAGCAAATAGCCCCCAGCGTGGATGTAGTTCTACGGGCGTACCGATGTCTTACACAGTCTGTTTCTCTTTCCATGTGGAAAGAGCAGAGAGAGTATCTATAAATAATGAGTACTTTTCAATACCAATAAAACTTCACCAAAAATTGGATGGATATTGTATAGCGTTCATCATTGCAAAATTACAAGGAGAAGGCCTGCGGGGCTAGTTAGGCCAACACAGGCATAGCTGGGAACTGTGGACAAGCTTTTGGCAGAAAATCCTTCTTCAGGTCTGAAGCGTACGAAATAGATTTTTCAGAGAGTAATTAGATACGTAGGAGTTGGACCATCACTATAGGTAAAGGCAACCGATTCCCACATGGAAGAGATGTTAGCGGAAAGGCAGGAGGAGAGAAAGAATGGTTAAAAAACTTGGAGCTTTGCATATGAAACAGCCTCTTAACAGGGCTTCTTAGGAGTGTAGGAGGATTTCCCACTAGGCTGGGCCACCTGCTCCCTTTTTTGTCTTGTACTTCTCATTGCCTGTTTTTTGGTCATATCTGCACATTGTTTTGTTTTGCTGATTGTCTTTCCACGCCACGATTGTCCCCGCTCTTACCTTCCACGGTCCCACAAGTGTTGCAAGTCCTAGCAAGCAGATATATTAATTAATTTCAGCTACAACCTAGCAACGTCTCACTCCTCCATTATTTTGTCAGCAACAACTAAGCAATGCAAAATAATGTAATCATCATTCTGAAGATAGGAGTTGACTGGCAGCCACTAGAAGCCCTCCATGGGAAGAAACAGTTTTATTTGGCGGAATTCAATAGCAGCTAATATTCCACTAAATCACAATGGTAAGCTAAAAAGTGTGAATAAGAAGCTGGAAGCTACTTGCACAAGGGAACAAACTGGCTTGGCAACAGCCCTGAGAAGAACGCTCGATTCAACTCCTCAGCCAGGAAGCGTATACGATAAACATCAAAGCAGGTACGATGCGCTACGAAACAGCAGCAGAAGACGCTCTGAAATTATCGGTACGCTCATCGTTTAATTTCAGATGAATCAAAACTGAGAGCCAAGGCTCAGGATCCCGTAATCCAGCAGCGCTAGCGCACGCTTCGCAAATGCTACAGCCTAAGCGCTGAGCTCAGTGACAGCTCGGGAGAGCCCGCTTAAATAAACTCCGGCAGGGACATCAGCTTATGTGGTACAATGATGAGGGATAAATTTGGAATGAGAAAGATAAGCTAAAGACAGCTGTGATTAAGTGTGCGTATCGTTGTATGGAGTCAGATCATCAGATCAGATCCCTTGCGCTTCCTTTGGGGATTGCTCGAAAGACGCTTACAGAAATTCTGTTGGGGTTTTCGATTTTATTTCAAGGCATAATTTTTATGGTGTCCCTTGGTTTGGGGCTTGGCCGGGAAAAAATGAAGAGACACCCCTGAGGAGAGCGGCCTCCGGCCGCCGCCACAGGCTCAGGTGCTCTCCGAGTTATGGCGGGGGGGGCCGCGCTCCGGCCCGGGACCCGCCGCCTCACGGGCTTCCCCCGATCCATCCCCACGCCTGAGGCCCAAACCCCCCCCCTGCCCCCCGGGGGGAGAGGAAATACCCCCCCGGTTTCAAGGCCGCCGGTCCCAACCGAGCCCGCCGCCATCCTGCCCGGCCCTCCGCCGCCCGGCAGCTCCCCCTGCCGCGCTACACCGGCAGCGCCAGGCCGCGGCAATGGCGGCCCCCGCGGCTCAGCACCCGTCAGTCCTTCCACCGACCACCGCTGCCGTGAGTGGGGAAGGGCAACCGTGCCCGGGACGCGCTTTTACGGCCATGAGGGACCCCCTCCCCGAGGGAGCCGCCCTCCCTCCGGCGGCGGGTTGGGCGCTGCACAAAATGGCGGCCGCGGCGCGGGGCGGGCTGTGGGGCAGCCGGGCCTTGGCGGTTCTGTGAAGGGAAGGGCGGCCGCGGAGAGCAGCGGGCAGCTGGGGAGGGGGTAGGGGTGAAATGGAGGCACTGACCAGCGGTGAGGGAAGGCGTGCAGCGAAGGGGCTGCAGGCCTGCTGGGCGAGGAGTCTTAGACCTGTAAGAGGCTGAAGGAGTGCAGTAACTGTGAGAACACATCATCTCGCAGGACCATGTGAACGGTAATAGCACCTTAAATACACCTCACGCGCTCTTAGAGGTGGCATGCGAGGCAGCAAGCTACAAACAAAGGGAATACTCTAGCTGCTGTTAAGGACCTGCTCCTCTAATGCTGGTTTCACCCACTGAAATATCATTTCTAGAGACGGTGCTGCCCACGGGAGCGCTGCCAGCTCCCGCCTGGGTGGGTCTGAGGTGGAGGAGGCGTGGGGTGCCATGGCTTCTGCCCCATGGGTGGTGACGTCCCTCAGGCCGAGATACGGTTTAAAACGGGCACACGTGTGCGGTAGGTACCTCGTGCTGTGGTAAAAGCACAGCTAGTGGGAATTGGAAGGAGTAGGGCAAGTGTAAAGCGAGTCAGTTGCAGTAACTCATCCACATAAAGAACGCGACCGTCAAGTTTTGCTTCATCATTCAGGGACAACTTGAGAAATTATCAAGTTGCCTTGAGCATGTTTAATACTCTTAACCCCGCAAAGAAAAGGAATTGCTATGTTTCTTTCTCTAAAAAATTTAAACTCTCCAGTTTAAGACTGCTCTCATCACTAAACCAGACAAGGTTTTTCCCCTTACCCTCTTGACTGGTGAGGCTAGTTCCTTCTGCCACCCAGCCTAGTTGGTTTTGACTCAAATCAGCTACTTTCTGCTGATTCACATGAACGCCCAAAGTGCAAGAAGGGAGCATAAGGTATAAGAATGAGCTGGGTTGCTTCTTTTAGAGACGGTTTTTGATAAACTGAAGTGTTGAAACAAAAAAAAATGAGCCTTCCCCCCTTAGGCCAGCCCTCACAGGCTGGAGTAATAGCAGGCTGTGACAGCAAGATGGCCCTATTCCACTGCCTAGCTGTACATCGTGCTGTACCTCTTGTATCAGGTTTAGGGATCAGCTGGCTTTTTGAAAGTTGGTTTTCACGGCTTTCTGGACACGGCATACACTGCAGCCACACAGTCCAGCAGAAGGGAGGGAGAAGGTGCAATGAGCACCCCTTCCAGCAGCAGCTCGCAGCTGCGCTTGAATACAGTGTTAAACTGCACCTACTCTTTGTTTTGAGTCTAAGCTTTGACTCAAATTTGAGCAGTAAACTGGTGTTTCATAGTCCATATTAAGGGTTCTCAAACTTGGCTGGGGTGTGGTGGAGAAAGATGCGTGCATGTTGACAGATAACAAAATACTGCCTCTCTGGCAGCTTAGTGCCTAGAGATCCTTTTGTCTTAGTGAGAGCAGCAATTCTTGTCACATCTTAACTATCTCAACATAATAATTTAAGGTGCTGAAATATCCAAAATCAGCCAAATTCCGTTAAACACAAAGTACAAAGAAAAGTTATCTTAAACAAGCCACGTAGCTATTTTACAGGTGTTGCATTTATTCCCCTGAGGAAGAAAGGGTTATCGTGAAGAGGGGGGTGAAGAGGTTAGTCAAACTTAATGTGTCATTTTTTGTTGTTAGATGAGCTTTAATTTAGACTACTGTAAATTGAATGAAAGAACATGGAGAATGGAGATAAGGAGCTTTTAGGATTAAAAGAAAAAATAAACCCCAAACCCTTCATTACTATCTTACAGCTTTTTCTGAGTAGTACTTTGCTGTTGCAGTTCTGAAATTAATGAAGTGTGCATGGATTATTGCTGCACGTATTTTACTTCAAAGCTGTTTATTCCCCAGAAGTCAGAGGCTTTGCATGTCTGTTAATATAGTAGTTTCCAGGCCACTTTTCTAATACAAACTTCTGGGTTTTGACTCAGTGCCAGAGGAGCAAAAAGGAGCAAAATAACATCCTCACCTTTGCAGCTGTGACCACAACATAAAATCAAGCAGGAAGAAGAGCTGATGCTGGGGGTTGTTTTTACTACACTTAAGGCACCTTAAGTGTTGGAGCTCACACAAAGTGACAGGCCCACACATGCCCTCCCTAACAATGCAGCTGTTAGGGCACTTGACCTTTTTTTTTTTTAAACCTGCCACAGTTTAGCCAGCACAGGTGAACTCAACTTACCTGTTAAAAACCATAGCTCCATAGGAGCATTGTTATTGCACAGCTGTTTCTTTTATTTGCCTATGCTACCTTACCTAGTCTGCAGCACTGAGGACGGTTCGATAGCAGCCCAGCTTGTGGTTGTTCTGAGAATGAGGAGGGAGCTCTAGGTACAGGTCTGAAGGCCACATCAGCTTTAGCCTACTTCTGTGCAGACACCTCACCGCTTATCCAACTCCCAGCTGTACAAGTGCCACAGAAACGAATGTCAACAATGAATGTGTGTGAACGCTTGATCTTGAAATGCTTGCATATTCGAGTGAGGGGGAGGGGAGGGGGAAAAAAGGAACTTAGCTGGATTTTTCTATTTGTCTATAATGCTGTTAGTGACTCAGTCTACAGTTTTGAACTGTGATTTTGCATAACTGAGGAGGTTGCAGAAAAAGGCTGTATTGTTTCTCAGTTTCTGGAAGTAAGCAGCAGTTACATGACTATAAAGCTAGTGTGGGAGCCAACCTCTCGAAGATGCAGTCTTACTTTTTTCTACTCAGCATATCATGAGGAACAGAAACTTTTTGAGAGTGTGTACTTCTGAAAAGTTACCTGATACACAAGACGACTTGAATTTTTACTAACGGGGTTCCAGTTCGGCATTGCTTCCTAGTCTTTTCCTTGTTGTGAGCAACCTGAAAAGCATCACCAGCTACTTATACTGACATTTGCTCTGAAACGTGTTTCAGGAATGCTTTCTGGTATTGGAGTGTCTTTAGTTAAGTGCTAGAATACTTTAATCTGGTGGGGTGGCGGGGTTTTTTGTTTAACCACTGCACAGCAGTAATAACAGTTATGTTTTACCCACCTTCTCCCCCCAGGGCAGAGTAATTTGCTTTTCTTGGTATTTACATATTTTCATTAAGTGATTGCACAGCATTCCACCAGCTAAAACACACAGTCCCTGTTTCCGGAGCTGTCTCGGAGTACTCTGCATATCCTCAGTACACAGCAGATAATTTGGAGGGGTTTGCCCTGCCTTTCTCACCCCTCCCTACACCAAATAAAAAAGTCATTCCTGCTACTAATTTGATCGCTACGCTAAACATAGTAAGGCCAATTATCCGTTACCTAAAAACGCATTCTGCAATCATGATATTAGACCTCTTATAGATCAAGCTGGAGGCTCGTGAACAGGAAATGTTTTCCTTTTTCATATCTGTAGCTGTATCTGCTTTGAAGAATGTCTTTGTAAGCTTCTCCCATTAACTAACAAAGAGATAGAAATCTTCCACATCCCCGTGTGCCTTCTCCAGCTGCGGATTAACTTCATTAATGGCAGCAGTAATCTCCTGGTCTGTCTGGCAGGTGTTGATCTGTGCTCCAGTACTAGTGTAGATTCTCACTTTGATGATGTTAAATGAGTTAGAGCCAAGAGCGTGCTTTTGAAGCAGATATTGTCTCCATGTACTGCACTTTGACTTGAAGTTTTCAGAAGGACCACGAGAGGCTGCACCACAGGAGAATGCCTAACACCCTCCGCAATTCATAGGTGGGAAAGTCCATGAGACCAGGCAAGAGCTAGTCTAAACAAACCACACACACAAAACCCGTATAGTGGGAACACAGTCCTCAACATCAGGTATTTTGATTTACAGACCTGTACTTACTCCTGATGTAGATATAGCCAACAATAATTATAAGAGAGATCGGTCTAGCATTAAAATAATTAGAAATTGATGTATTGAACTCCCCCAGAAGGTAGGCCCATAAGAAGCTGGAACATCCATAGGGAAATTTCATCCAACAGAAGTCTAACACAGTCCCAAATACCTCAGACCAGTGCTTTCCTGTCTTTAGCACCCTACAGGAGTCTCTGCAACTGGTTGTGTGGTGTTGATGAGCACCACAAATTGAAGGTGTAAACACAGGGTGGTATACTGAGATCTGGACTGCTTGGAAAGACATGCTTATCTGAAGAACATTCATTTTAATGTAACATGAAAAATCATTCACCGGAAGCTGAGAAGTATACGTAAGGTACTTAGAAGGTAGGAGAAAACAAGAAGATACTCAGAATACAGAGACATTTGTAGCTACAGGGTGACTAGACTGCCTAACAAGAGCTGACTTTGGCAGGTTGTAGGTAGAAGGAATACAGGTCTCGCCAGAGACACAACTTAACAGTAAAGCAGGGATTTGTGTCCTGTTCATGGCATAAGAGAACCATGAAAGTAGTGTTAACATTATAACCAGGCACAGAAACTTCAGTTAGAAGATTAGGGAACTGCAAGAACCTACTCTGGCAAGCATGCTAGGTAAGAGTTATTAGGCTTGATTAGATGCGTTTAGAGGCAATTCAGATGCTTTCCATATAGGCGTGGTTTTTTAGAGATTGCTGCTGGGCTGCTCTTCAGCCTACTGGGGAAAGACATGTAAACCAGTAGGAGAAAGCCAGAGCTAGTCCAGGTAGAAAGTCAAGGACAATGTAGATGGACACCCAGTGAGGAGAAAAAAGCCACAAAATTATTTAACAGCATTGTGTTTTTTCTGAAGTCTTAAAATGAGGAACAGTATTGTCTTAAAAAGTCCTTCAGGTCCTGTCAGCTCAATGCAGACATCACTAAGTAAAGGTCTTTGACTTACACACAGCCTTGCATACTCTGATCTCCTGTATCATTTTCTTCTGGCTTCGCCACAAAATTAGACCTCTCCAAAACGCATAGTAAGCATCTTTTCAGTGGTCTTCCCTGAAAGCAGCCTTGCTAAGCAGCAGACAGAATGATTTTTCCTCTATGCTGCCTGTCCACCATTGTCTCCAGCCATAATAAAAGCAGACTCTAAAGAAAACATTTGCCATGTTTGACAGGACTGGTTGTCCAGTAATATGTTATCAGTGAGTATTCAGAGGAAGTGACACAGCACTGTTTTCATATGACCTCCAAGTATCAGGCATTTCACTTTTAGTCAAGAAAAGCTTTACGCTTTTTGCCTTGGCCCCTTAGCATCACCTCTCCTTGGGATCTGGAGAGGTGCAACACGATGTAGGTCATACACAAACCCATTCTGACTACTGAGTTTAGATGGAAGAAGAATGTTGCTTATTCCACTAGGACGGGAAGGCAACTGTCAGCACTTAGAGCTACAGCATGAGCTGCCGCAAGGAGTTAAATGAAAATCCTTTGTTAAATAGAAAACAGAGAACTGCATGTGAGTTATTAGAGCTGTAGCTATCTAAGCTTAATCCTGGCATCCAGGAACATTTCCTTGGGTTTTACTGGATATGTACGTTTGTGGACACAGCTGTACAAGCACTGAGAGAGAAAACTAAAAGCCTACATGCTTCAGAGCCAGCAGTACAGTTAGAAAGATACAGCATACTAGCACAAGTGAAGGGAAAGGGAGGAAAAGTTGCTGTGTTTAACTTTTATCACTACATTTGGTCTAGGCAATTGCATAGACACAAAGCTGCTTTAGGAGTGCTGGTTTGCTGTAGTACGTTTCTACACATAGCCTAGTTGGAAAGCCTACCTTAAGAGATGGTTTACAATAAGATTACAAGAGTACGTTAAGAGATACTTAGTGGAAGCCATCACACACTACTTGAAAAAGGCAAGTAATAGGTTACCAGGAGCCCCATATACACCAAATAAAAGGCTTCAATCCTTTTAAAAAATTAAAAAGAAATCAAAACTTGTATCCTAGCGCATTCTCATTTGGTTTCCTACCTAAAGTAGCTGTAGACTCCTGCTGTAAAATTACTCCTCTTAATACAAGAAGCTCCCAGGTATCTTCTTCTCTCAAATTTTGATGCCTGTCACCTGCTACTCTTTATAGCCTTTCTCTTTCGAGCCTCCAAGGTGCAAAGCTTCCAGTTGAAAAATGTACTTTTTAACTCTGCCTTACCCAGAAGTGGTGAGGAGCATGTTTCTCCCAATCTTTATCCTGCTAGGTACGGAGGACTAATTCTGAAAAAATAAGTTGCCTGAATTTCTGTTCCTTCCTTTTTTTTTCCAGTCAGGAATTAATTTCAAATTCCATAGGCTTCTGAGTAGATGACTTGAACTCCAGGGGTGTATATGAGTTACAACCACTGTTAAACACAGGGTGTTTTCTTCCTATCTTTATTACAAAATCTACAGCGATCTCCACACTGCTTCCATTTAATTGGAGTTTTGCCACCAACTTAAATAGGTAGCTCAGGTCCAAATTCATTAAAGGAATGGAAAGATTTACTCCAAACGTGGGATGTAGTAGAAGGATGATTAGAAGCTGAGCAGTTGCTTTTACATGGTGAGCATGCCCTAGCTTGATGAGGTTATTTCCTGAACCTAAACTGTAAACAAGCAACTGTGCAAAGTTGCAAACCTGTGTATGGGGTGCTGGATGCATCTCTTGGAAATTATGACAAAAGCTAACAATCTTCACCTCCCTGAAGTTGGTGAAACATTTTCCGTGTACTTGACTGGAGCCAGGATTTTGCTGTAGACGCTTACTCTGACTTTGCAGGAGTTAATGCACACTGCACAGTAAATTCCTCTGAAAACTGTTTTAGCTCCTCTCCTCCCCAGTTCTCCCTTTTCCTTTAGGATAACTGAGTTTTAAAATGCTTTCCTAAACCTTCTTCATCTCCATTCCCCTTTTTAAATGAAACTGAATAGATATCCTTCCAGCATTCTGCTTGAGCAACACCATTGGCATCAGTTTTATACTGTATTAGTCATAATGCACACTAGCGTGACGTCTTCCATCAGAATTTCAAAGCACTTAACAACTATTAATTAAGTACTGCGTCTCTGTGAGGTATGTAAGCAATTAATTTTATAAGCCAATGCCACGTAAAGGAGAGAGAAGGGTGGATTCTCACATTAGCGCATAGCCTCTTAATCGTTTACAGTTATTTTCTTCACAAGTGTCTAGACCCGAAGTAAGTTCCTCATGCAGCTTTTGTAATGGCCACAGTAACAGGAACATTTGTGACGCTGAGCCACAAGACACCTCTCAAATATCCATTCTGTGAAAGCATGTCCTCTCAAATTCATTGTAAAATGGAGTTATGGTAAATCAAGGTGGTAGAGAAGACAGGTTAAGAAGTTGCGACTTGAGCTCCAGCCCTGCCTTCAGTTCATCAGAACAGGCGTTCCTAAACTTGTCCTATGTTTGCTTTTCTACAGGTAGCGAATGATTTTCTGGACATTGCAGGCTTCCTTTTCCCAGACACATTTACTCTTTCCGCCTGGAAATCACATTTAGGCAGATTTTGAGGACTTCATAAATTTGTCTGGGCTTTCCGGATGTCTGGTAGCTGTAGGGAGCAGACACTTCTGAACTAGTTGCTGCATGTCTGGAAACTCTGGACATTAGCACTGTGAGCATGCACTGCAGTTACAGAACATGAAGCAGCCTAGCAGGAGCAGCTCCGTGTCTGCTCTGCTGTCCAGCCATGCATAGTAAGTGCAAAACTCTTCAGAAACAGCAGACTTGATGTAGACATACTGTGCAGCTACTAAGACTGTGCAGTCAGCCCCATGCTTTCATGGGGGAACTACGCAGTTATTTGCATACAGATTATACATCCCCTGGCTCCTGGGTGTGCTGCAGCTGCTGCATATGAACATACTTTTTTCTACCCATTAAATCCTCTGCAGACATGTGGGATTTCCACCCCTCTAGTGTGCATCCTTATATCCACACTCCTCCAAAGCGACAATGGATCAGGGCCCATACTTGTTCCACTTCTCCCTTCGATTCCCCCTCCCTTCTAATGACAAGTCCTTGCATTGAGACGGTGTTTCCAAGAGACACCCTCACACAATTTCACGGTTTGCCACTGCCAGGAGAGAAAGGTGGCAGTCCCTCCCAGCAATCCTTGCTCTTAGTCATCCTGCCTGCTTACCTTGCGCTGGTTCTGGCATGTGTCGGATCCCTCCGTTAGCCACTTTGACCTATTAGCCTGGAAGAAAAATGGCAGAAAGTTGGATAGCTTTCTCTGGAATAGCGAGGCAAATCAGCTGACTAAATGGCAGATACAAGGTAAAGGATCAGAGGAGTATCCAAGCTGCTGCAAGTGCAGCCAGAAGGCTGGGAGAGATTGAGAGACTTGACCTTGCACTTTTGCAACAGTGGCTTGTTAGATCAGCTTAGCTGCCTGTGAAACGCTAGTTTAATTTCCTTCTTTTACAGAACAGAGGCCCTACTTTGCCTCTTTTTCTCTCCCCCTTCTCATTTATAGCTATGCCATTCAACCTGGGGAAATTTGGGTGAATTCACAGTTTTTGTCACACTACCACATAAGAATCATGTTTTTGGAAGTGTTACCAAGGGGTTTTTTTATGTTATGGTCTTATAGGCAATTGCACATAAACTTCCTTAAATATACTTCGGTGGCCTCAAACCAGTTGGGTTATTTGTTTTTCCCCAGCTATTCATATGTTGGAGGCTAAAAGCCTTGCTACCACCACATTCAGAAATCTCTATGCTCTTTAAACATGCTTATTCGGATTCTAAGGTATCCTCAAAAAAAGTTTGGAATCCCTTGTCTTGCTCCCTTGAACTAGTTTCACAATTGTACCTAAAGCTAAATACAGCTCCTGTATTGTGTGGAAACCGCTTTGAAATTAAATAGAAATTTGAGAAGCTGCTGTTGGCTGCCTCAGAGAGTGTCAAGCACATGATATATTCCTCCCAAACAAACAAACAAATAAATCAATCAGGTTTTTTCCCTACTGCATAACATCCAGCTAGATTTGAGCTGGAAGAGCAGAAAATCAAAATGTGATGAAATTCTGATTTTTCCTTCAGTATTGTTTGAGAAATGATGGAAGACTTCAGTGCATTAATAAAGCAATTTAAACATCCGTCTACCACAGTGGTGGAGTGCAGAAGATCAAAAGAACATTCTCATCTGCTTGACACACACACACCCAGTGTTCGTTCATTAATGGCATACTTTTAGCGTAGGTTATAACTGTACACATTGTACAACAAAGCAGTGCCACGAAGTCCCCTGTCCGTAGGGATCAGAGAGAGCAGAAAAAAAAGTCTGGTTGATTAATGCATTCTCAGCAGCTGAGAACATCACTAACTCTGACATGGTTTGCTGTGAACTTTGAAAGGGTGGGAAGAATAACTGCACGCTGCTGTCTTCGTTTGATTGTATTGTTCAGAATGAATCCCCAATGATAAAATAATTCCTGATAAAAGGTGTTCTAGCTTTCGGAAGTTGTGCACTCAAAGCACACACAGTGGGTGAGTGTTGAAATATCAGCGCTCTGTAAAATACATACAAATCAGCGGTTTGAGGCTGCCCATCTGTTTTGGTGACAGAAAGCGAAGGTCTAAGTATATGTATTTTAAACTAAATATGACCCAGTTCAGGTTCTGAAGAAGAAAGAGGGCTCATCCTTTCCTGACAGAGGAAAGAGACAAAACCCATTGTGTTTGTCTTGATACTCATTCCATAGGGGTCTCTCTCTATAAACCTAAACTTCAACTGGAAAGCAGAAAGCATTTGCTTATTGTTTTTGCATTTTTTAGAAAAATAAATTTTCTCACCTCCCATTTAGGAAAATCCCAGTTGTAATGAGGCTAACTGGGCAGATTCCAGATCAAATTTGTTCCTGGCATGGTGGTGGTGACTTAGTGGTAGTGCACCAGAAATGAATCTGGCCCTTTCTCCCTGTGAAAGTGAAAGTCTCTTAGCCAGACGTTTCAGAAGCACGCAGAGTAATATGCCTTTGGATTGTACACAGCTAATCCTCTTTATACTTTGCTGACTGTAACCTGCTTAGTCTTATGTGAAATGTATTCACTGTCTTTTCGTGAGCCTGATCCAAAGCCTGTTGCAGTCAGTGGGAAAAGTCCAGATTTTTTTCAGTAGTTTTGGAGCTGACTATATGAACAGCTGGTCTAGCTAGCACTGAGTCTTCTAGTTGAAAGACAAGGAAAATAAGCAGCACCAAACCGCAGTGGACTCAGTGCTGTATTAAAGATATAAATGAAAGTAATGTGAAACTTGTAAAACCAGACTGGACAAAACACTCTGAAACATGCTGCAGGGAGCAGTCTAGTGCTAGCAGGGGAATAACCTATTTAATGATTTCTTTTCCATAGCTTTTACTTTTCCACGTATTCTGTAATGTAACAGTACTTTTTTTTCCATAGGCAAAGAGCTGCCAGACAGCAGCAGTGGAATGAGAACATATGTAGTGTTTGCTTTTATCTTACATTACAAAAGAAGTATGAATACCTTGTGTTATTCCAAGTATAAAATTACAGGTGTCAAATCATTTGGTGCTTTAAGTACTCTGCCAGAAAAGTAATCCAGTAAAAATAGCTATGTCTTGTCAAAGCTGAGCAGTTAGTATTGTTATTATAGTTCCTTACTTGCACCGCTCCAGCAGTGTAAGATGGCACAAAACAAGTGTAAGAGACCAGCAAGAAACTTGCCTGGAATCGCCCAGAACATAGAAAGACAGAATGCTGGAAACCAGATAAACCTAAGGGCCCAAAGTGAGAATCTGCCTGGTCTGCTTTACAGTTGTTTTGAACTTTAAAAATGCTGTTAAACAAAAGCTGTGTAACACCTTAGGGGGGGTGATTCTTATCCAGAGATCGCAAAGAATTAAAGCAAAGGGTGATTTTGTCCTTGGTTCTGGATAAGTATATGGTTGACCCTCTGTCCTAGGGAGCGTACCGTTTAAAAAGTAGAAGACTATTTAGCTGGAAAGGTGAAAGAATTTTTTCATCTCCATGTTACAGGTGAGAGTGCAAAACAGAGATTAAGATGGCTTGGCTGCGTTAGACGGCTGCATTGCCTGTGGCAGAGAACGCCTAGGTGCTGTCAAGTGCTTTACAAGCAAGGTCATCCTTGCGGAGCTGAATAAGCCTTGAGGAAGAAGCTTGCTGTGGACCTGAACTAAGGCAGGAAGTACAAGAACGTGACATAGCAGAGCACAACATGGGGTTTTGGTATGTGAATTTCTCCTCAATAGAGCATGAAAAGCCACACACGTTTTATGGGGCTGTGGAAATTAAGTTAATACTTTTACTGTCCATTCCACAAAAGCTGGGTCTGAAGAAAACCTATTTAGTATATTATCTCCCTAAAGGGGGCAGAAGACACTGCATTTTATACTTTTTCTAGGCTTCTAGAGCTGCAGTGAAACCTGGGCAGAGACAGTCTAGTTTGCTAAATTGAGGACACACTGCTTCTGTCAGTATAGATGTTAAGAGGCTTATTAAAGGACATAGCAGCTGACAAGTGAACCTTTAATCCCTGACAAATCCCTTAAGTTTATGACCAGTGTAAAGCAGTTCGTATGAAAAAGAAACTTTTAGTCATCAATTCATGTGTGTTTCCAGATGAAATGTGTTTACTTGCATGGTGGTAATCAGAACACATTTTACTTGTCATTTTCAGGATGAATTTTGGCTGCCTTAAAAAACACTCCCCCAAAATAGCTCTCTTCTACTTCTTGAAAACTACGGAGTCATATTCATTGTCCATACTGGTATTTTAAGTAAGTGGCATGTAGGGTGTGGCAGGCTACATAGTATGCTGCTGCACAGCAGACCAAATCCTGATGCTGAGACGCTGCAGTTGTTTTAAAAGGTCAGAAACGACAAGGGCATGCAGTGCACCAGAGCTTGCCTGTCCTGATGGAGATATGAGAAAGGGGTTACCAGTCACACACGTAGATTTACAGAAAAACTTCTAATTTGGTTGCTCTTTTTTTCTTTGCAAACCACACGATCACGCTGAATGTAAATATCTCGTGCTGCAATAAGTAAGTCAATTTTAGGTTCCTTTTTCATACAAGTTTTGCTCCTGTTAATCTGTGAAAAGACTATACCAAAACCCAGAACTAGCTATGAAGGATAAATTGGATTTTTTTCAGTTTCTGAGAAGAAGAACACTGCAGTAGGTCTCTCAGTCAGTAGATCAAAGGATGCATCTAGTGTACCTCCGTATGCTGTAACGTGAGCTATTTGTTCAATAGTTAGCTCTAGTTAACTAACATGACTATTCATTCTAAAATAAGCACTCTGGCAGTGTTTGCTCCCAGGCAAATACTTGTTCTGCTACAGTTCTTTCTCAGCTCAGCTGCCTCTGATCCCCTTTGCAAGTGCCAAAGTTGTTAGCCTTTGTAGTCATGAGAGTTAATTACCACTCATTTTGTTCACTTTTCTGCATGGCCAAAAGCTTTTATGTCCTTTACATAGTTCGGCAGTGGAAAGACTAGCCTGCGTTAAGGGACTGTTTCTTATGCAATATATGATTAATAGTTGCCAAAAAGTAGTCTGCCACATGCATACTGGCAGGTTGGTGGCTGTGCAGCTGCACTGCTAATTACATAGCTGGGCTGGTTGAGCACCGTGCATCTGATGGTGGAAATAAGCTTCAGGGCCCAGCAGGAGATCGAGGTTAGGTAAAGTGAGCCACCTGGGAAGTGGTGACTAGATGTGGCATCTGGGGACAGATGGGATGGATCTGCTGGGGATGGAGGCTGGACATGTGGAGGGTACAGCTACTAGCTGTGATAAGGGGCAGTGAGTAAGAAGCAGAGGAAGAAGTTAATAGCAGGCTAAAGCAATTCATGTAGCAACCAGCTGTGCTCAGCATGGCCCTTCGGTACTGGGCTGGACGCCCTTAGCTTTGGGAGTGGTTGTGGTAGTAGGAGAGGAGCATATATTATTGTTTAGCTTTCATATCAGTCCAAGAAAACCAGGTTTATCTCCCAGCCCAGAAGCATTCTCCCCACCAAAACGGATATTCAAACACAGTGCTCTTTAGAGGTTGTGGCCTGCAGTAGCAGGAAACTCAGCAGAGACCACGTACTTTCAGCATCTCTAATCTGGATTTTTTTTTTTACTTAAATTATGCTTTTCCTTTTCAGCTAAATAAATGGTAGCGAAAAGCCTTTCACTGTGTGCTAAGATATTCTCAAGTGCTCTTGTTTCCAAGGGTAACTTTACTGGGGGCAGCGATGCAGTCTCAGAACAGAGTTCTTACGTGTCCCACTTACAGATTTTCTTCCCATGCTGCTGACAGCTTGATTTGTGAAAGAAAAAAGGACAAAATAGCAAAACAAAACTCAACCCACAGCCCCTGCAAGACAGAAAAACACAGACTTGCTGTGCTACAGAGGAAACGTCAAACACAAACATTTAAAAGGAGGAAAGCTTCTAGTCTACATGTACATGATAAAAATCCTTTTACAAGAATAAGTCACATAACTGTAACTGTTTTTAAGCTTTAAAAGTTTCCTGTTTAATACCTGTGGGATAAGTCTGTGCAGCTAGCTGGAGGCCAATTTTAACCTTGGACCATTGAAATCTATTGACCTGTGGTTTGGTACAGAGCTGGCCATTGTTTTTTTCCTGCTTTGAAATAAGGGATATCTGGGAAACCTCTAGCACTGGGGGGGGGGGGGGGGGGGGGGGGGGGGGGGGGG
>JANZLQ010000009.1:5260113-5281152 GCA_026212715.1 Elanus axillaris | reverse complement strand
CCCCCCCCGCAAAAAAAAAAAAATCACATAACTGACTCTGCGCTAGACCTGTTTTATTTAGCTGCCTAGTTTTGCAAAGTAGCCAGATAGTGAAAATGTTGCTCAATCAAGCAGATGTCAGACTTAAAAACTCACTATGATGCTTTTAAACTGAATCTGGTAGATACTAAGAGGATGTTAAGTGCATGTGTAATTCTACAGCTGTTTCATTCTGGTGTGAGACTAAGCAGCAGCTGTGGGAAGAGAAGGGTGAACTGGGGTGTTCTGCTGTTGAACAAACAATTTTATTTCTAAAGCAAAGTCTCATGGTAATGCATTGCAGGGCTCATGATTCATAAAGCCGGTCTAATGTTGAAGGGAGCTGTGTCTTGATTTGCAGCTTATAAAAACAGGAGTTTGCTAATAAATGTGTTCTTCAGAATTACAGCCCAGCACATTCTTAAAAGTGGAGTTCATGGCTTTGTCTTGAACAGTAGCCTCCTATGATTACTGCATACTGTGCTTTTATGATAGGTGAGCCAGCTTCCTCCTGGCCACTTAGTTATGTCACCATTAAGTGGAGAAAAAGAATTGGGATGACCCAGTCTGAAAGGGGTAAAGCAGACAGCAGAACACTGCCATTGATGAAACAAATTTGCTTAAAGCACATTCTCTAGTTAGTCTGAGTCATCGGTCCTCAAATATGTTTATTCTCTCCTTCCTCCTCTGTCTTTCCCTAAGCTGTATTACAAAGCAGTAGTTTGAGTGGAAGCTGGGGAGCACCACGGGGGGCTCCTGGGAGCAGGCAGGGATGGGGACAGAGCCAAGGCACTGCGAAAGCCCAGGTTGCAAGAGCTGCTTGAGTCAAGTGTTGCCTCTTAAGGAGGGCTCTGGAAGGACATACTCAACCATGGGTAAGCCATGCATTAGTTCAGCAGCTCCCTTGGTGCCTGTTCCATGTACTGCCTGTTCTTCCTCCTGTCCCTGGAGTTGCCCCTTTTGCTCCCTCCTGATGCGAGCTTTGGTCTTAGGGAGTCCCAGGCTGGATGTTCCTCTCCCTGTCATGTCCCCATCCTCAGTGCTGGGATTTTCTGTTTCAAGTCTAGAATCTTGGGAGGAAAAAAAGTATTCCCTGGTTATGAAATGAAATGAGTCAAACATACTCTTAAATCGCCGCGTGTGTTTCTGGCAAGAGAATCTGAGACCTGCAGGGACAGGTCAGACCAAAGTGTGGCTATTCAGTGAGCATCCACAGTAACCAAACTGAATATGCCACCCAAATGGTTATATTTTAAAACTAAGTAGTACAGGTGAGCAGATGTATTTTGGTAAGGAATAAGGAGGAATTGATTTTCCAGAAATACTAAACTAGGAAGTGTTGCTTAGTTGTTCACAGTGTGTAATTTTTCCTTCTGTCAGCCAAATACACAGTTTTGAGGATGTACTTCTGGTATGTGCTGAGCTCAGGAATCTGCCTTCACCAATTTAATTCCCTTATCAGAACATATCAGAAACATTTCCATCTCTTAGCCTACCTGTATATGTATGCGTGTTCATATATGTATCTATGTGTGTGTATCTCATTGTTAACGGTGAGCATTAACTGTAGGGCATCAGGGATGAAATGGACTGTAAAATTTCGTGCCATCTGCCCAAAGAGCGGACTGACTTCAAAAAGAATACTCAGATGTTTATGAAAGCTAGACTGGATGGTGATGATGCAGTCTCTCTGTGAGGGAAAAAACTCTTTTCTCAACTGGCAAACTTTTTTGAAAATCAGAATTTTTTGCTGTCCGATATGCTGTCTTTCAAATGCAGGATTCCAGTTTTCTGCTTCATTAGAACAGCACATAGACTGAGCAAAGCAAAGTTAACAGGATGACAAAATATTTTGATATGTTGTCCTAATTCAGGAGAGGATTTCTCACCCCTCCGTGGAAGAAAGCTTCTTGTCAGCATGGGCTGAGGCTGCAACGAGCCCAGTTTCAGTGGCAGCAGCTGTGTCACTGGTTTTGCTCTTCCACGAGAATGGCAGGATGGCAGCAGCACCAGGGGCAGCATTAGGGTGGCAAATTTGTAGATGAAAGAATACAAATTTGATTACAGTATTGGTTATGGTGTTAGTCAAGTTTGGCCGATTGCATTTATGTTGAGCAACACCCAGAGCCTGCTGGAGCCAGTGGGAGTTTTGCCATCAGCTTCCCTGGGGGGTAGGATTTTGCTCATTGTTTAAATTAGCCATATCTTCACGGGAGCATATGGAAGCAAATGCAAAGGTTTTGAATTGAAGGAGCCAGTAAGCAGCTTTATGCATTTACTTTGTTACACAGGTAAAAGCTGAGACAGCAAAACCCATCTGCTAGACCTTCAACACATTTCTGTAAAACCCATGTTAGAGTCACAGCATTCTTTCCTATTTTATTTATGGCCCTGGATGCCTGAATGAGTGCATCTGGAGCTCAGATGCCTTATGCCCTTATTGTAAGTTAGTTAACTCGAAAAACTGCACATGCTCTCAGATCTTTGCTGTGGAAATGCCAGGCTCTGTAGTTGAGGTGCTTTTGTGTGTGCGTATGTTTTTTACGTGAAAAGGCTGTTGAACTTTATGCATAAACACTGTTCTCTGTCTCTTTTTTTCCCTCCCTCTTTTGTTACAGACTGTGGACTGGCATTGAATATTCAGGGAAAGCTCCCCAGAGAGATTAGGGACATGGACAGATTTTAAACAGGGCCTTAATGCATGGACATGAAAGGACAAACGTTCTAGTGGGAATACTAATGCAAATACCCTGCTCTTGGGTGAAAATGCATTAAACAGCTGCTTGCATGCTAAAGATGCGTTTAAAATCAATAGAGACCGGAAATCATAAGATTTATAAATAGAGAGCTTGCTAGTTCCTCAGTGTAGTAACGGAAGAGAGTAGAAGTACTTCACTAACCCCCTTTGTTATAAAGCATACAACACTGTCAAGTACCAGTGCTAGAAAGCAGTGCATCTATGAATCCCCTTCTGAAAGGCTCAGAATCCCAGATCCTGCTGAAACTTGTTTCAGACAGGAGTTGTCTGTGTCCTCCCCAGAGTGCTATGGGAACTGAGACTTAACAGCATTAGGAATTAGATGCTTTGACGTAAACTGCCGCTATCATCAGTTACTCTGATTACACTGTTGTGGAAGATAGCCTATTGCTATTTTTAATAAATCTACACTAAAAGAAATCCAGTGAAGCCATTGCAGAAACAAGCAGTAACAGTACATATATGTGGGCCAGCTATGTGGCAATTAAGTGTAGTCCTGCTGTAAAAATTGACAACCTAGATGGGTCAGCACCAGAAACTGGGTTGCGTAACACGGCAATATCAAAGCTGCAGTGTTGCTTTAGTCACCACACGGTTCATGTTTATCATTAAGCTATGTGTGCATTAAAGGAAGGCTCGACAGATTCAAAATAAATATAATGAAAAAAAATTTCAAATACCTTAAGTTTCTAAAATAGATGTCTTGCTCTACCATTTCTGTACATTTGCCTTATGGATCCTTCAGCCTGACTCCACGTCACTGCCGTGCCCCAGTCTCTGGAATGGAAACAAGTATCATTTGCATTACAGGAGTGCAGCAGCATCTGTTTAATACTTAAATCATTTAAATTCCCATTGTGGACCACATTTTGTTACCTGTGCACTTCGTATGACCCATTGCCTCTATTGCCACTGTCCCATGTTACAATAATCCCTGAAAAAGCTACCACTAAATTGAGGCCCTTTGTTCTAGGCTGCACGTTTGCAGCTGCTGCAGGCACTTGACAGCTTCAAACTCCACATTTCATAGGCTCCGTCTTAGTTTGGGCCAGAAGAACAAGTTTTCAGCGAGGAGCCCTGCAGCGCTATGCTCTGCATCCTACAACTTGTCATTGCTGCCTGCCTTCTGCATCGTCCCCATAGCTCTTCCTTTTGGCTCCTTTTTTGTACCAATTCAGACATTTCTTTCTACCCTCACAGCTTTTCCTGGTCTGCTGCTCCCTATTGTACCCTTTAAACCATTCTGTGGAGATACCGCTTCTTCACTAAAAGCTGTTCCCAAGGTTATTCCGCGGGCCGCTTTTGAGGCTGTGTTGAGCGTATGCATCCTGCGTGCTGCTTGGAAGACAGCGGTCAGGTCCCTCTCTGCAGCTGTACGACACAGGTAGAACTGCAGCTGCTGTCCGCGGGAGATGTAATTTTGGATTCTTTCAGGGTGAGGTCTCTCTAACCTTAGCCTTGCTCTCAGTAATGCCTGTGGTGTAACCATGCTCAAGTTTGTGGTTTGGATGTTGAAGAGCACAGTGCCCTTTGAGAACACAACTACCGTTGACATAAATGGCAAGACTTCAGGATGTCTGCATTCACCCATGGCCATTAAAGCTAATTGGACAGCAAGACCAGTCAGACCCCTCTCCGCAGGCTACTCCTTGCTGAAATTAATACTCTGCGAGCCCTGGAGATGGTGCCACTAGGGTTAACCAGGGTGCCTCTGCATGCCTCTGCTCTTCCTCCCTGGCCTAAAATGCACAGATGTCTCTTAAGACGAGTGCCACTGCCTCTTCTCTACTTCTCCCATGCTTGGCCGTTTCTCAGAGACGCTGGGAGAAGAGGAAATGCCAAAAGGAGGGAGCGCTTTCCTGAGCTCGCGGTGCGTCCTCTTCCACCGAAGGCAGGATGCACCGTGCAGCCACCTTGGGTCGTGCTGCTCCCCCCCGAGGTATGTGCTACATGGTTAGGGATTAAAAAGGGGGAACGACAAAAAGCAGGGCTGGGGAGTGAAATGAAGACGTCCCAAGGGGAAGGCGACTATCTCTTGCACATGTGTCCAGAAGGTGGCACCGCCGGCCCGGCTGGAAGCAGCCCCGCTAAGCCGGGCTCTCAGCCCTGTAAACCTGCAGCCAAGCCTGTGCCCTCCTTGCCTGGCTCCTCTGAGCCCACAGGTGACCCCCATGGGGATGACCAACAGCCGTAGGTGTGACTGGGAGTTTGCAACTTGAATAACTGAGCCTCGGGAGGAGCAAAAAGTTTAAGCAGCAGGATCTTTACCACCTCGTTACAAAATTAGTTTTGTTGTTGAAGTAGGGAAAAGCCGGTCTGAAGACATCATTCAGGTTTTTTTTAAGATCTCTTGCAGCAGCTGCTAGTCCTTGTAGGCAGTGTGTAGTAGATACGTGCGTATTGGTGCAAGCAGTTATCATCACATGTGGCGGCAAGCATTTCCCAGGTGACGCAATTCTAAATCCCTAAAGAAGAGACAGTGCTTTATCTTCTCTGTTTTGGGGGAATCTCTGTGGCTGTGAAAGGTAGACCTGGAGCAGGGTTTTGGCACTGTAATCCCAGGCTTTGAGCCAAAGAGCAGGGCAGGGAGGCACCTTGGTGCTGCAGAGCCCTCAGCTCATTGCCCCTAGGCAGTGAAACCATTTCACCGCGAAGGGGAGTGTGTAAAATATGAGCCAGACGAGTTAGGCTTTTCTGCAAGAGCAGTTCTGGCTTTTACGTTTCCTTTCTTGAGATGGAAGATAGCTTTCTTAATTTAGGCAATGAGTTTTCCAACCTCAGAAACCACAGGGATCCATGCTGGGTTTTGGGGATATCCTGCTCTCCTTGTTGGCCAGTCTATCCTTGTTTTCCCTTACTAGCATTATTGTTCTTGGTTACTAAAACAAATCTTTTTTTCCCCCCCTTTTCCTCACCCCATCTCACCTCTGCAGGAGCCAAAAACTAGCTCCTGTGCCTGCCACGCAGGGCCAGCTGCTGCGGTGGGAAGGGGAAGGCAGGCACCAGGCCAGCTCCGGCTGCGGCAACACTGCCAGTCCTCGTCCTCCAGCCGCTGCCCTCTGCTCCCTCTGTGGCAGCTCTTCAGTCCTAAACACTAGCAGGCAGGACGAGATACCTGAGGGAAAGCAGCAGCCCGCCTGCTGGTCGTGTTGATCACTTTTGCAAAAAAAACCCCCAAAAACCACCAAACCCAACAAAACAACTTCCAAAATAACCCCCAAAGCTCTGTTCTGTGCTGGTTCTTAGGTGCTATTAGTTTGCCTCTAGTGGCATGAAATTGAAACGCAGGCTGGAGTAAACTGATAGCTGGGCACAGTGTTTTTTACTGTGTGCCTTTAGGTTAACAGTGTCCTGAAAGGACCCTTGTTCTTTATAACTATACACTGAGTGGCTAAAAGTAATTGGTTTTAAAATACAGATAATTAAGTCCATTTAAATTTTATAAAGGTTTTTTATAAAGGAGGAAAAAGGTGGGTTGAAAATAAGGAGTAGAGGAGAAATTATGCCAAGTTGCACAGTTGACTTTGTGCTGGAACAGCCTGCTTTTTCCCAGGTGCTTGTCTGCTATTGATGACTCTCAGCATAATGCATATACAGGAAGGCAGAACATGCAGCTGGACAAGAGGGTTGCATAGGAAGAGAACATGTTTTTTACCTTGCAGCAGCCTCAGATGTTGCTGTTCCTTCTTATTTCTGCCTGTGTCCTTTGTTTCTTATATAGTCCCCTTGCTAGACAATGTTAGGGGCTGGGCCTCTCAGGTTTTTTCTTTTATTTTAATGTTGTTGGTTTACACCACTTCTGATGATAGACTCTTTATCACCTGCTCCCTGCAAGGCAAACTGTAGGGTTGCTTCCCTTCTGTAGCAGCTGTGCTGGAGAACTGCTGATGAGGAACAAAATGGGAGCTACTGAGCAATCATTTGGAGACTGGCTATTAAAAATAAAGCCAGCTAATTAGAGCTCAGAGGAAGAGGCAACACTTTGTGTAGAAACACCAGAAGGTAGGCCCTCCAAATCCCATACACTCCCTGTAAATAGCTATAATTAACCCCACAGAATTCAATTTATTAATTAAAATTTAATTAATATTTTCTGTCCTTGACAATCATCTTGGAGGCGGTCAGGAAAACATAGTGGCAGCTGGGTTTCCATAGAGGAGCAGTGACATTCAAGAGGGCAGAGGCACAGGAGACTTCTCTTAGTCTCCCAGTTGTACCTGTGATAAAACAAAACTGAAAGTGGTCGCTGTATTGCTGGCAAAAGAGGGGAGGATGTGAGCCAGTGCAAGCCCCAGTCTTTTCCTGCATGCTTCCAGGTATCACCCTACAAATGCAGCACCTACCTGGGTTATTTGAAAGTGTGAGAGAGGAGTAGTGAGAAACTGAATGTCATTGCTTATTTGACCACACCAACTGAGGGCTGCTGTACAGCACTGTTTCACTTGGTTTCGGTGTTCTGCTTGTGCTTTCTCTGAGTAGAGTAAGCTCAGCAGAGCTACCTCTTCTGAACTTCATGGGCCCCATCAAAGTAAACCAGCTATTGCTTAAAAATGGTGTGTCTGTACTAGTATCTTGGTGCACTTCTGTTTTGCTCCAGGGATGGGTTTCCTGGTCATTCATCCTACCCATGGTCAGTATGTCAGACACCCATCAGTGTCTGAGCTCTCTTCTTGAACAAATCCATTGGTATCCCAAGGGAAATTGTGAGTGTCATCAACTGTGCAATTCACTCCAGGGTTTGCTCCAGACAGACAGGATAGGTGTGGAAGACACCAAATGTACTTCCTTCAACAAGGACAGTGCTTCAGCATTATTCCAGATTAGGCAATAGCATAACTTGTACCCTCAACCATCCTTTTCCTAGAGCATGCAACATTTTTTTCTGGCACTGTAATGTTTTTGATGCAGCAGAACTGCTGCCCCACAGCATACATCTGTTAGTATTCTCCATATTTTGAACTGAAAAAACCCCACCATGCCCGTGCACAGAAAATAACGACTGTTGGCTACAGGGTCATGAGAAGAGATGTGAGTTCAGCACTATGCAGCATGGCTGCAGCCAGCCCACTCAGTAGAGAGCAAACTCCTAACAGTGTGGTCCTGAGCTGTCCTGCAAAACCAGGCCTGTGGGCAGGGGTCTGCAGTACAGGCCTGGTGAGAATAGCCATGAGGTAAAGAAGGTCTTTTATTCCCCATTTAACAGAAGGGTGTAGACTGACTCAGCAAGAGAACATGCTCAGAGCTGCTGAAACCAGATCTCCCAGGTCACGGGGAAAACACTTTCAGTACAGAACTGTTAGATAAAAGTGAGTGGGGAGAGGAGATGGGACACAAGCACTATCGTCTCCACCATCTTCCTGTCTTCTCTCCACTCCTCTGGATGAAACATGATGGGTTAGGCAGGTTTTTGATACACCTAGTGGATCAGGCCCTTCTGGTAGGGAAGTGGCATATCATTTCTCAATCCTAGGGAGGCAGGCACCAAACTGTCAGTGCTATGAGGTCAGAAGTGCTTCTGAGCACACCCAGAAGCAGAACTGGAGGTTCCTGGTGAACGTCAGCATGAGAAAAGATGAGTGTCACAATTTGGAGTCTCTTTGGCCTCTGGGCTTGTTACGGATGCACGCACAACCAAATCCAACAGGTGTTAAAGCTCAGATTTATTCTTCAGTAAAAAGCTAGTTAGAAATCTGGTAACATTTTATAAACCATGGGCTCCCCGACCGCAGACCTGCTGCTCCCAGGAGGACTGATTCCCACATGTCCTCCGGCAGGACCCCGTTTATACTCCTGTCGGATCTGACCTGTGGTCATTTAATCCCTCTTGGCCAAGAAGGTCACCTCAGTGTCCCTGGCACGTCTCGACTGGCCAGTTCAAATTTCAACCTGTGGCCTCCAGGGTTTAGGTTTTTTTCCTCTTCTCCCTGCCTGGAGAAGTTTCATTACCTGCTGGGGGGAGTGTACTGCCACAGGGCTTTGGTGCATAACTGCAACTTTAGGACCATCACAGACCCAGCCCTTCCGGTCTCTCCTGTGGTCACACAAGAAACCAGTCTCAGGCCCACCAGACCATGAGTTACATCATCCATCAGTTGTGTGCTCCCAGGCATGGCCAACGCTGAGGGGGGGCGAGGGGCTCGAATGAACAAGTTCTCTACCCTTGTGGGAAAAGGAGTGCCTCTGATGCCCTGCAAAGGTGCTTATGCAGGGCTGGCCCCAGTCTGCCAGCAGCAAGGCCAGGAGGGCGGAGATGAAGATGCCATTGCTATTGCAGTGGTTCTGTTGGCTTCAGGCTGGGACATCCGCTACAGCAACATAAAGTCACAGCACCATTTGATCTTGTGTTGTCTCACGTGATGAAACAGGCCTGATCCATTGTTATACTCTTAGTAATTTCAGGTAGATTTCAGTAGAACTGATGGAGATGGAGATAGATGCTGAAAATCACTGCAGCCTTCATCCTGAAATGAAACTCCAAATGAGCACAGTAACTGTCCAACAACTGTTGCGACTATTGCTTGACTTTGCGTGCATCATTTAGCCTTTTCTTTCTTTCTCTTTCTTTCTTTCTTTTTCTTTCCCTCTCTTTCTTCCTTCCTATCTAGTAAATGATTTTAACTGATTTTTTAGAAAGGTACTTCCTGCACCTCTCCAAAATTCACCAGCTTCTCTGACTTTTGCAAGAAGAGTGGGAGAAAAAAAAAAACCCAGGGGACTCACTGCTAAGTTTTGAATTTGACATCCAGAACAACAAATACATCCAAACGATTTTTGCTTTACTGTTAGTCATTTGTACCAACCCGCAATTAAAAAGCTCAGCATTTGTTCTCATCTCTTTCTGAAATTACATTTTCCACTTCCTAGGCCCTGGCCTCAGGCAGTGGATTTTGAAGCAATCATGGTAATTAATGTTTAAAGATGAATGTTGCAACTTTTAACACAGTGTGTTGCTGAGTAAACATCCAGCAATGCCTGGTACCAAAAAAGAACACCAAAATACAAGGCTTTTACTGGAAGCTGCAGGTTTTGCGAATATTATCCTTAGAGCTCCCAGCTGCAGTATCTTCAATTACCACTTCCTCTGTGGCTGTGGATGGGGAGACTGTCATGCTTGAAAAAAGCAGAAGAAAATAAGTACCACATCTAATCTGTCAGTTCATTGTGCCACTGACTCATCACTCCAGAAAGCTTGCTGGGAATGATTAGCTCATACAGAGAGGGAGGAGACAAATCTTTGAGAAACGATCTGCAGTTGTAACACGACCAGTGCCATATTTGATTTTTGCAAAAGGGCAGGAGGACAAGGGATGGAGCGGGAGGAGAGGAAGGGGTAAAAATGGAAGATGCAGGGGGCAAAGTCTGGTCAAGGGGTTCTCTTTCTATTTCACGTCCCTTCATTTGTCCCGAGTCGGCCTTTTCTCTGTAGAAGCCACAGCTTTCAGTCTGTTACTAATCCAGTTGGTTTTACCTGTGATAGCAGCCCACCCTATGTGGGGGTTCTGTATGTGACACCAAGTGCTCCTCAGGAGCATTATCTGAATCTTTCATTGCAGCGTTTTTTTGGTGATTTAGAAATTAAATTACTCTATCATCCCTAACAGAAATCCATAGCAACTCAAAAAGCAAGTGGGAAAATCAACATCTTTGGCATTTCAGGAAGGGGAAAGAGTAGTCTGGATTGAGACTGCCTCCTTACTTCAGGCATCTGACTTCGGCATTGCAATCCTGATTCAGACCTTTTGGAAGACACACCTAAAACAGGAAAAGTAGGAAAGTACTCACACGGTCTTGTGAGTGGTTTCTGTCCAAAGGGGCGGGGGGGTCACACTGTGCCGTGGGAGGGGTCTGGCCATGCCAGGGACCCCATACTGCATCCACTGGTTTGATATGTCCCCTTCTGATCTGATCTCTTGGTGCTGTTTCTCATACACTGAAGCCTTTCCTGGTTTGGCAGAGGCCAGTGACAAAATTCTGAACAGATCAACTGGAACAAGAACAGAATACTACTTTGGGCTATTTTTCCCTCCGCCCCCAGCCTCTTCCCCCCTTTCTTGTCTACCTTCCAGAAAAGAGAAGGAAATTCCCAGTCTTAACACACAACTGGCAGGTTGGCAAGCCAAGTTCGGAGCAGGTGCTTGGGGCTTTGCTACTCTTTGATGTTCTTTCTGCTCAGAAGAAACCAAAACCCAAAGAGCTCCTGGAAGAGCTCCATATGTGATTCTGCAATTAAGTGTGAAAACGGAACCTCCCAAATAATCTTGCCTTTCTGGAAGTGAAGTTCAGGCTCTAAGAAAGATTAGCAAGAGAAACATTCAGCACTAGTCATACTCATTTGGGTAACAGGCAAGTTTCTGCCCGTGCTCACTTCTAGTATTCATTATGGATGTGTATTAGTGACTTCCTAAGCAGTAATCCCAGCTGAACAGTAAATGAAGTATTGCCTTCTGCTTTAATAATTTCCTGTTCTTTTAGCATTGTTTATATACCACCAGCAGCATGCTGATATATTAACTGGGTACCCAGTGCTTGGCTATTTTATTATTCGTTGCTTTAGTTATCTGCCCAGAATGCTGATCCTAAAAGGATTAAGCTAATTTTTAGATGATTTTGCAGTTGAAGCACAGTGGGTTTGAATTCTTTTTTTTTGTTGTTGTTTTTTTGGCTCCTTTAAAAGTTTTCCAGAAAAGATGAAGACCTATTTGTACTAAATTTAAGCCTGCTCAAAATAGCTTGCTTGTGGTTTTTCTGTTAATTTTTTACAGATCCCTTAAAAAAGAGAGGTCCAGAGAGCACTAAGGCAGGGTACAGGATGCTTCAGTTACACTTCATGTTAAACATGACACAGATCATTCAGCATTTTGCTAAACTGAAGCGTTATCATGTCCCATGGAATTGAAAATGCTTTGGGAGTAAAAGCAGTGGTTTTTTCAATAAATGCTTAACCCTAAACAGATCATTCAAATGGAGTGTAATAAAGACTTGACTACAGCTAATGAAAAGATTTTGTTCAACCTCAGTGGGCTCTCAAACAGGGCGGAGATAATACGCTTGCCCTTGCTAACAGTGTCCATTTAGCAGTGTTTCCTTTCCTAGACTGGGAATTAGATTTCCTTCTCCACTGTTTGTATAGAAAGACTCAAACTGCTCAAGAAGATCATGTGAGAGCCACTGTGTTTAGAAGGAGCTGCATTTGAATAGAAGATACCTCCGAAATTCATGTTGAGCCATTTAGCTCCAGTCAAAATAAGCATCCTTACCATGCTTTTGAGCTGATGCCCTACAACAGACTGTACCAGTCTACCGCACACGCTGCCTTGCTGCAATGAGGGACTGTAAAAGAGCCTGCCTAAACAAACAGCAAGCAGCTGTCTCACGTGACCGCTCACACACGTGTGCATGTGTTCACACTGGTAGGCATGTATATTAAGCCATCCAAGTTTATGCACCTAAGGTTGGAAATGTTCATCTTTTTTTTTCCTAGGCTCCATTCCCAGTTTATTCCAAATCCTGTCCCCAGACTTAACATTCTTCATTTTTACATTGTCTGCTTTGAAGTCTATGGACCTGAATTGGGCACGCTCCCAGTACCTTCAGTTGTCTCTGGACCAGACTTCAAATAGCACAGCTTATCTAGAGGACATTTTGAAAGACGTATGACTGTTGACTTCCAAGGCCATTTCGTAGGGACTAGGACTCATAAAGAAGCAAGCACAGGCACAGAGCAATTTGATCAGAGGCACAGTCACCTAAGCATCAGGGATGAGGGTAAAATTTAGGGATCTGGCTTTTGACTTGCACCAGAGCATAATTTGCTATCTTTGTTTTGTTTTGTCTTTTGCTCTTTCTCCTCCTTATTTCTTCACTGTTACAATTAAAATGGCCAAGGTAATTCATGCTCCAAATTCCTTTTCTTGTTCTGAAACCAGCAATGAGTGCTGTAGGTTTTTCTGAAGGAAAACCTCTCTCTAAAGCTGCCACATGTTATGGTTTTCTCTCCAGGAGCATGAGATAGGGAGAAAGAAGCTCCATTAGTGACCCTTTTGCTATGTAACCTTTCCTTAAAATGTCAGCAACTAAGCTTCTAGAGAGAGAACAACAAATACTGAAAGAGGAATGTGAAGGACATTATGAAAAAAGCAAGAAAAGGGATCTGCTCAGACAAGTTTCTCAGGAAAGGTGATGTAATATGTACTGTAGAAAATCCTAGCGGTTGACATAACTTACTCTCTTTCTAAGTAGCTGTGGCTGCTGGCAGGCTGGGAGAAACAAAACATACAGCTGGGAATACAGCTGAGCAGACTGTTTTGTCCAAAAGAAATATAGTAGGTGTAAAACTTGTTTTCGGAAGATGTCATTGAAGTTTAATTGAAAAGTGTCCTATTAATTAAGGCTGAGCGACCAATGGATGAAAGTCTCATTTCTGTTGGAGCTGCTCATGGTGATACTATAACATTAAGTCCTGCATGCTGGGAGTCCTCAAGAGGCTGCTGTTGGGATGCTGTGGTATGCAGTTCTGTTACAAGCATGCAGTCCCATTCCTAGAGTTTAGCAAATGTTTAACAAGCTTTTTAACAGCTGTCTTGAAAATTGCCTGGCTTTGTATTGACTGGCTTGCACATATTTCAGCCTGGTTTCCTTCGGAAATGACTGTTCTCAGCATGTGTGTTGTGTGTGTGTCTGCATCTGTGTGTATACAGTTTGGGAAACACCCTCCCTGTTACAACAGACCTGACAGGGTCTTTGAGATATTGAAGATACTAGAATTTTGTGGAAGCAGGTGGCTGGATACTGAAGAGGGTCTGGATCTTCGTTACAGGGAACTGTGTTCTCAGTCAGCCCTGGAGCCTCCAAGAGGCCCAAATCTGGAGGATCCCACATTTTCTTATTCCACTTCTCAAAGAGCTTACTAGTTTAAAGATCTTGGCTGCAGCCTGAAATGTTCCATCTTTAAGAACACTAGCTCCTCTACTTTGTTCCTCCTGGTACATGCACAGAGCAAAATGCTGCATATGCAGAGACTGGTAAACACAAAGTGCCATTAGAAGAATGAATGTATCTGTTTTCAGGTAGCATAGTTTGGTTAAATTGGTAAACAAAAAGTTCCGGCACATGGACTATTGTGGGTTTGTTCATTATTACCAAGAGAGGAAGAGCTGTACAGGAGGAATGTCTATTATTAAATGATATTTAGCTGTAGGACTGAAATACATGGTCTGTTACCTCCTTTTTATAAATACTGCTAGGACTGTTAGACAGCCAGCAGGCATGGTTTTTTGCAAAAGAATGTGTGGTTATTTTCATAAGTTTTTTTTGTGAATAAGGCCAGACAAAGCTGCAGGAGACCCCTATGTTTTTGATGGGACTGCTGTCATATCAAAATGTCATGTGCTAACTTCTTGCTTTACTGTAAATTGGTTGTAAGGAAAACACAGGCAGTAGGACTGACAGTACTAGATGTTGTCTTGGAGTGGGAGGTCAAGGGACCCTGTTGAATCCTTAGGAATGTCTGAATATTCTTCTTCTGCCTCTGCTACATACCCACTCCTTTGCATTTTCTCTTTTGTTCTAGGTGGAGTCTAGATAAGAGCTGTCAGCAGAGCTTTTTAGCTGGATTGAGGCTACCAACTGATATCAATCTTGAACCACCGTTTTAGAGGAGTGGCACCAAAAAGCCTGTTGTTATGCTGAGTGCTTTACAGGACAAAAAACACTCCCTGCTTCCTCAGCTGCCTAAAAATCAAGCCATAGATATTGAGCTTCAATCTGAATACGGTAAGTCAGGCCTCAGAAGCCTGCATCCATTGCATGATTGAGATTAAGATAACTATAGTTATCAGCCTGTCATACAACTCCTTTAAAGCAAGCCAGGGGAAAAATCACTAGAGCCCAGTGCTGTGTAGTTGACACTCTTATTGCCAGATGTCTCCCTGTTGTACTAAAACTACAGTAAACGGGGTCTTGTTAATACACACTAGCACTGTGCTGATGTTGGCTTGCTTTTCAAGAACTCCCTCAGTTACAGCAGTGCTGAGGCCGGAAAACTGCAGTGGATCATTGGAAAGCCCTGTCCACTGCCAAAACCAGTCTTGCTTCTTGACCATGGCAAAAGCTGAAGATTTCTTTGTGCAACTTCGGTTTACTTCCTAAACTGGAAAGTGCAGAAGACATCTCCTAAGATGGCCAGTTACTTAAGCAAATAAAGTGGCAGTCGACTTTTCTTACTAGGGTAGGAAAACAAGGATCAGAAAGCGATATTATCAATACAGTATCCCTAAAGAGACAGTAACCTTTCAAGAACCTCTCTATCCAGGATACAGTATCACCTAAGTATCACTTAAGGGTACTGTATCCCTAAAGATGCCACAACCTTTCAAAAACCTCCTCTTGGGTTTTCCTTGCAATTTGCTGGGCTCTGTTTAAGAGAAAGTTTCCCCCAGCTAAAACCTTGGTGGCTAGAGAGATGGCGGAGGAAGGGCAGTGTAACTGCCTGCTCTTCTTCTGCACAGAGATGAAAACCAGCTGGTTGCTCCAGTTGGCCTTTAGGCCAGCATTTGATGAAACTTTGTTCCTTTGCTGTTCCCACTAAATCCTTTCTGGTGTCACGCTCACATATGCAGCCCTTTCCCATTCCCCTATAATCCCCACAGATACTTTTGCTTCTTTATAAAAGTCCATTGTGGCTTGCAAAGCTCGTATCAGAAACAAAGCTATTTAAATCTCTTGTGATTTCATATGTTTATTCTTTTGACATCTGAGCACAGTTGCTAAAAGTTTCAGAATGGTTGCTGCTCCCATTTGAATGTCTTCCCCTCCCTACCCCTAAACCAGGTGACATGTTTAGCTTCAAATTGTATAGTAGGGAGCACGTTAAATATCAGATCTCAGAGAAATGGGAAACAACATGATCGGGCTGCAGCTTTAGGTGCTGCAAGCAGCCCGACTCTCCATATTAAAAATCAACTACTTTTTTGGTTTAAAGTGTGAACAGTCCATCAAAGAGCTACATGAAATCCATTTTCTGGGTGATGGAATGTATGCCTGCCTAGTTTGCTTCCTATTAGGTTATTAACACTTACTGCATCTGTAACTGCTGGTTATTGAAGGAAGGACTTAACTTTCTACCAGAACCCTGGGACTAATTAAAACATTGCCCTTAACATTTAATGAGAAAGTTGTTACTTTCACCGGTAAACTGGCTTAGACTCTTAGTCCCATAAAGCACAAATGGCACATACTGAATCATAGTTAACAAGCGGATTTGGGGAAAAATGCAGTCAGAGGAGTGCAGCTTGTTGCATAAGTTAAAAATGGTTGGTTGCTTTCTTCTTACTTTCCCCACCAGTACTGGATATTATATATGCTAACTAGTATTCATCTCTCAGCAAGGTATCCAGACCTTGTAGGGCAAGTTCTTTCTTCCAGTAAGACCTTTGCATCATAAAATGGCCCAGACAAAACATCCCCAGGGGAAAATCCCATGCTCATAGGAACTTCTAAGCCAGGGTACAGCACCATTTGCTTGCCTAGCTGCTCATCTTGGGTGGAGGAGAATGGCCTGTTAGAAAGGATTCTGCTATCTTATTGTTTGTACGTAGACACAGTAAACTAACCAATTCTATCTTCTCTGGTACCAAGTTATACATCATTTAAAGTGACCTGATTTAGCATCACATGAGGAGAGGAACATTTGGAGACTATGGGTCCTAATTACTCATATTATAAAAGTAAAAAAAAAATACCACAGGCCATTTCACAATGCATTTACAGAGAGAATGGTAAGAGCAGTGAATAGTGCATTTTATTCCAAATATTTAACCAAGATTAAATACACATCTGAACACTGTCACTTTGAGGTACATTCCTAATCTGGCTTTGCTCTTGCTTATAGTGGTATAAATCAAGAATGACTCTACTGAAGTCAGCAAAGTTATTACACTGTATTAAACTCAAAAGAGAGTGAGTCTTGCTTTTTACCTCTACAACAATTCCCATTCAATTCAGTACAAATACAGCAGTACATTTAAGTGCGATGCAAGAACAGAACCAATTGGTAAATCTGTGCCCTACATTCAGTACAGAGTTCTTGAGCTGAATTTCCATCTGAGTACTCTCGAACACTGCAGCACTAAATCTCACTTTCCTGCAGTGTAATCTAGTTTCTTTTCCCCAGAAAAAATTACATTTTCCTTTTTGTAAACAGAGGCCACATGAAACACATGGTTGTCTTCTGAGCAAAAACCTCAAAGACCATAGCTTATATATATTAAAAAAACAACAACCCACAAACTTCTGTTTTGAAGCTAAATGCAGTTTTTGAGTCCATCATCAGCATTTTTCATTCCATACCAGCTTTCTGCATAGTGGAAAATATACACCCTTAGGAGGGTAGTAACTATCATAAGTCGTTAAAAAACAAATTATCTAGGAAAGTAATTTTTTCCATTATGAAAGTGGCTTGTCATATATTAGTGAAATGAATTAGTCATATAGCACACCTTTCACAGCCTCAGAAGAATTAGATTACAGCCTATATGTTCCCATGTGTAACAGGAGCAGCTCTCCTCTTTATACATACATCACTATCACTCCACAGTTTCTGATTATGTTTTCTTCATATGTAATCAGAAATCACTCACAAATCAGTCCAGAGCCTAAAACTAACCAAACCAGTTCATATTTCTGGCATGAGCTATTCTACTTGCACGTCTTTCCAGATTAAAACATTTCTTGTTGTGATATGGAAAGATTCCAGGTACGTGGTGTTCAATGGGAAAAGGTGACAGCATGACATTGAGGAGATGTATGCATGGGGAAGGGAGGAAAAGCAACAGGGAAAGAAAGGCACATTTGCTTTTAACCCACTTAGTAGAAGAAAGTCAACTGAGCAACAGCTACGCAATTCATCCTTTGAGTTAGCACTCTGCTTTCTGGGACTGTTCAGAGTAGAGAAGGCTCAAGGGGGATCTCATCAATGTATGTAAATACCTAAAGGGAAAGTGTGAAGCAGAGGGAGCCAGGCTCTTTCCAGCGGTGCCCAGTGATGGGAACGGAGGCAGTGGGCACAAACTGAAACACAGGAGGTGCAGTCTGAACATCAGGAAACATTTTTTCTCTGTGAGGTTGACTAAAGTGCTGGCACAGGTTGCCCAGGGAGACTGTGGAGTCTCCATCCCTGGAGTTACTCAAAAGCTGTCTGGACATTGTCCTGGGCAACTGGCTGTAGGCAACACTGCTTGAGCAGGGGGATTGGGCAATGTGACCTCCAGGGGTCCCTTCTGACCTCAACACTCTCTGTGATACTATGATGCTGCTTTGGTCCCTTGTCAGTGAGAAAGTGACGCACCTCATTCCTTTCAATGAGGAACAGCAAATTTGAGAAATGCAAAGGGTGCTCCAGCAGCCAGGAGCTGTGGAAGGGACCCCAACAAGCACAAAGAGTTTGCAGTGAGAAGGAATGAAATGTTTGTGGGCGCAGGACGGGCAACCTTACATCTGGCAAATTAATAGAAACAAAGCAGGAGTGCAAGAATTACACATTACTTCCACTTCAATCACTCGGAATAACATTCCTATCCTTTTTATTTCAGGGAGGGAGAGCTGTGACATAACTAATAAATATACTTCAGGTATCACCTGATGACTACAGCTTTGTGCCAGTGGCACTGGGAGCATAGGAGGGATGCTGAGAACTACTGTCAAAGGACTTGTCGCGTGCAAAAGCAAAGCAGAGAAATCTGGATGCCTGAATTTTATGACATTTAATTTCAGCGCAGGCTACTGAGGCCTTGGTGGTTTCTGGGCTTATAAGCATGTTTTTCAGGCTAGTTTACCATGTAATTCTCCTGCACAGGATGAAGATAAGCACATCAAGGGGTGGTCAGGTCCAGGAGCTTTATAGTGCCAGTTGCTGGTTCTGCAGGCTGTAACACTTAGCTCTGGCAGTAGACAAGAATCCCAGACTTCTGGGCTGCACTATGATCACACTGGGGGAAACACAGCAAAAAGGGTCACACACCTCCTCCATCTCCCTTGACTAGCTTGTCTTGAATGCCAGCTCTCCTACATGCTAAGAAATAGCTGAGCTGGACTTCATGCAGTGGTGGGCAGGAGGAAAAGTTAGGAGGCAAGTTCAGTGCAAGGCTCAACTCTGCTTTTTCTCAGAATGTCACCTTCCTGGAACAGCTTCCCATCAGCGTGGCAAGACAAGGTGGCAAATTCTTTTTCTTCCTTAAGTGCAATTAGCAAAAGGGCAGGATAGAGGAGGCTGAAACTTTCGCAAACATTAACTCTGTAATGCTAAGCTGAGTTCAAGCAAAGGTGCAGCACTCTCAAACAATACCTGGCACATTAGGGCAACCCCGACAAGCAAGATGCAAAGGTGCAATTGCAGTTTTAATGTAGAAGTAGCAAGTTTCTGTCTGTCATACTGAAAATAAAACATCTTGCCGAGTTACAAAGGCGGCATTTTTTCATACTCTGCAGTAGATGACCGTGTTAGCAAATAATAACGCCTTCATCTTTTGAATGTGCTGTTGGAAGTGGAGAAGGAGCTCTTTTCACATCTTGCTCTATTCTGCCTCTGCTTCTAATAAATACAAGTGCCTGCAGCTGAAAAGCTCTATGCTAAAGTGTCTGAGATTCTCTAACGGAGACCTCAGAGAAGCACTGCTGGGGTTAACATATTGTTTTGCCCAGGCCTATACAAGTGTATTGCAGAAGGCACTATGCAAATAGTGTTCACAGAGTTTATAATTTCCTGTTGGAACAGCAAACAAAAGAAGGTCATTGATTTAAACCAGAGAATACAAATGATTTCCTGCCCACAAAGCTGCCAAATGCTTGGAGTTATTGATTTTTTTTTTCCTCCCTGCTGCTAACCAAACGGTTCTAGTCCTGTCATGGGCATCATCAGCTTATTGACTAAGTAAACATAACCCATTAAGCTGAACATTTTAAAAATAATAGAAAATTACAGTGGCTAGAGTAAAAAAAACCAATCTGCATTCCAAAAAAATAAGAATGAAAAGGAGAGGAAAACCAGCTCCTGAAGTTAATTAACTTTTATGTAGATTCAAGTTTCTGGAATTTAGGTTTGAATCCAAAAGAGAGAGAAAGGAATAAATTGAAAGAAGACTGAGGGGAAAAAAATCCCTTTTTCCTAAAGAAGCCAAAAGGGGAGGGTGCAGCGAAGTGGGTACTTCAAATTTTAAGACCCCCGAGGAAAAGAAAAAATTATTGTAAAACTGAGCTTGAAAGGGTAAAAAGGTGTGGCAGCAGTATGGTAAAGGCATTTTATTTATTTATTTATTTACTTATTAGCAGCAGGAGGTCTGTGCTGTTGTCTGAATATTTTTTTTTAAGCCAGAGCTGAGCACAGCTGATGCCTGGCCTTGGAACATGTCAGTTTGAAGATAGCACGTACGGTATTAATAAATGTAGAACAATACTTGCTGTCAAGTTGGTTACAAGGCAGTAGTTCACTGAAGGGGGCCTGACAATGTCAAAAAGCATTAGACCAGAGCCAGCAAATGCTTTATATGCTACAGCTGAACCCAAAAGATGAATTGATGCCCTGGATCTGACTTTAAGGCATCTGTGAGCTCTGGAGACCGTGTGTTTGTCTGAAGAAGCAGGGAAACAAGTTGTTTTTCTGTCCTCCTCCAACCATCTGCCTACACGTGGAAGGCAAGGAGCAAGACATGAGAGAATAAATCATGGTGTGTTGTAAGTGGGCAGGGATGCCTTGCAGAAAAAATAATCTTCAAAAGCAGGAGCACATGCTCAGGGGAGGTGTTTGGAGGCAACGCTGAACAGCAAGCAAAGAGACAGCTACCAGGCTGGGACACTGCAGAGAGGGCTGGCTGTCCCCTGGGACTGGCTGTTGCAGGTGCGGCTGCTGGCTTCCCTGGCCAAAAGCCTTGCAGTCCTTTGGTGTGAGATCTAGCAGCGAGAGACGAGCCAGCCGGAAGAGACACCAGGAGAGAAGTAAACAAGCAGATTACAAAGTGATGAAAAATAAGGGTATCAGCCTTCTACAGTGACTTAGAAGAAGGTGTGACTGTTTCCTCCACCCCCTCACCTTCATGCCTGTCGACTGAAGAGTACTATTAAGGCAGGTAGTCACAGATTATTAATGACCTGTTAACAGCTTCTTTAATTTTCTAATAAGTGCCAACTGTGGCTGCTGTAATTATTCTGCTGGTCCTGCAACACGCCCTGTGCCAGGCTGCAAAATACTTTTTTTTTTTTCTGGAACATATTGT
>JANZLQ010000009.1:5236811-5250860 GCA_026212715.1 Elanus axillaris | reverse complement strand
GGGGAGGGGGGGCAGGGGTGCAGGAAGGAAGAAAAATAGCTTGCAAGAACTTTCCTGTTTATCCGCGGCTTGGGAAAAAACCAACACAACAGAATACACACACCCTGGCTCCATTATCTTTGCAGGCACAGCGCTGGCTTGGCTCTGTCCCTTACCACTCCAGGCCAAATCCAGCCCTGCCGCGAGCGTGTTTAACTTTAGAGGAGTTTACTCGAGAGAGAAATCCAGCCCTTGGAGCCTGAATGCTCACAGTGTGTGAGCGAGCACACGGGCACCGGGAGCCCCCGTGACAATGCGCCGCAGCGCTGGCCCCCAGCCACACCGGGGAGGTCATTTGCTTCTCGGCAATTAGCGAAGTGGTGGTATCGCTAAAAGAAGTTGAATAAACACATTCAACCCGGCTGGGTCCCTGGTTTGCTCTGTTCTCACCACCCTTCCTTCTGGGTGCGCGGTGGGGCCCCAGTGAGCAAGAGCCCGATGCCTCTGCACTGCGCTTTCATTCAGGCCTGGTTGGAAGAAGCTTTTAGGAAAGAGGAGGAGGGGGGAAATAAGCCTTTAGCTTTCTTCTTTTACAACAAATGTCTTCCCTTTTTTTTTTTTTCAGGGAGGAAAAATGCCAGCGTCTCTAAGAAAACTGCAGCAAATGGCTGTTTTCATGGGACTGTTCAGCGGTGGGGGATGCATCGTGATGTATAATCTTATGCAAAGTAAGTCCTGGTGCTGTTAGCAACCTTATTTCTCCTCTGCCCCTTTCATTTGCTTTTGTGTAGCGGGGAAAATAGTGGCATGCAAGATGTGAAAAGCAGATGAAGTTAAGGGAAGTGTGGCTGAGCCTCTGGGTTCTGCCTCCATGGGCTCTGCTTTGTTTAGCCCCAGGGCTGCTGCACGCAGTTCCACAGGTGGGTATTACGAAGGGAGCAGGCTGCTGTGGTCAGGAGAAAGTCTGGTTTCTGGGGGGTTTCCTGAGGGTGAGGGCAAAGTGAAAGCTTAGGCAGTAACCCAGGTTTCGTTTGCTTACTGAGATTTACAACTGGGCAGGAAAAGAGGACCATCTGTGAGAAGGTCTTCATGTCTAGCGGTTTTATCTGTAAATCTCTCTGTGGTGCTGGCCCTTAAGCACAACATGCCTGTGAAGTGCTAAGACATCATTAGTTTCTCCTGAATGAAGGGCAGATAAGAGCACTCAGCATTGAGAAGACCAGAGCAAAGAGAGAAAAGCTAGACAGGTGATGTTGCTGTTATAGGCAACTCTTAATTGCTACATGTCTTTGGCCAAGAATCCATATTATTAGTCCAAATGATAGATGTTTATTTCTTCTAAAATTGTTTCTAGATATTTGGCATCAGACCAGAAATAGGCTTTGCCTCTCTCGGGGGGGTGCTATAGGCCTCTTGGCCCTATGCCTCCCCCCTTGCTGGTGCTATCAAATGATACTGCTTTTCACCTACCCTTATATCAGAGGATGCTGCCAGAAAAGCATAGCCAAGCCTGTTCCTCAAGCCCTCAGATAAGCTCCGAAACCTCCCCTTCATTTTACACATATTAATAACAAATCAGACAAGGCTGGAAAGCAGGCTTTAATTTTAGGCAGCTCATGCCCTCAAGCTCTGGTGTACATGACAGATATATGATCCTCTTACGCTTTAAAATATTGAATCTGGCTTTGACAAGGACATTAGCATTTTTTAATTTTCAGCTTCAGCATTGTTATCTAGAAATCTCCGGGGGAAAAAAAAAAAGTCACCCCCTGCGCTGTACAGAAAGTCAAAGGGCTCGTTGCCTGCATCACTTAGCTGTGCAGTCAAGTGGTGCAACACAATGGCTCCTCCTTGCCGTGTTGCAATATCCGTGGCCACTGAGTAGCTGTCTGGTAACTCGGTGACACGCCAACTGGGCTGTTGAAAGGACACTTTCTGCTGCAGAGTGTGTCCTCCTGTAGCCTCCAACAGACAGGGAAGCCACACTGGCACTTTTCCTCCCTTGGCCCATGCCCAGGGCTATCCCAGTTCCTTCTGCTCAGTGCACAGAAGTGGCCCATACTGGGACCTGGGAGGAGCAAATGGCCTCCATACTGGTGGGAGCAGGAGGAAAGGGGTGCTTCCTTCCCCTTTCTGCAGGCTGAAGGGAAGTTTGCATGCACATGGTCTCTGTGAAAGCTTGAGCAAACACTCAGGTAATTCTGTTTCTACTCACTCTCTTCACCTCCACACCCTCCTCACAGGAGCAATCTCCCCAGCCAACCCCAGCATCCTTTCAGCACTTTTACAGCAAACGCATGGACAAACGGATTAGTCCACCATTTTATGTCCGACACACAAGATGCTAACAAGGAACAGCAGAGAAGGAGCACTAGGAAACTCAACCTGTTTCCCCTCCAACCTGCACAATCAGCACAACATACTTTTAACATGATCTGTAGGCACTAAAGGGCTGGCATACTGCAACCCCTTTTGCCGGAGCTCCTTGGGATGGCCCAGGGAGCAGGGAAGGACTAGCGGAGGCTGCAGCCTAGCAAAGCTGGTTCTATGCCAGCTGGATGCTGCCTGCTCACAGGGGATGACTCTAATTAGGGAGAGGGGGCAGCATCCTTCTGCCTCACGCTCCATAAGTAATACTGACAGGCAAGAGACCAGGTAACAAACCTTACACCTTGTTTTAAACTCTTTGGAAGGCAAGAGTAAAGTTGCCAGCATAGGATTTTCACACGTGCACACTCTTAGCTTAACTCTGCCCTTCTTGATGTCAAGAGAGTGAAGTTAGGCTGGCATGAAGCACATCTAGAAATCCCAGCAGGCAAGCCTTAAAACTGTTTATAAGCAAATCTCTGCTTCCATAAGGAGGGTCGGCACGTTTCCAGCCTCACAGCTCTGCATTGTCCATTAGTGGCCACTGCACAGCATTGCCCAGCTATACATAGCAACCAGACATTGATAAATAGCGATTTACCACAATTGTCCTCCATATGCCAACACTGAAGCATCCAGGCTACTGTGCTATTGTTGCTGCTTGACCATTAACTCTAATGGCACTTCTTTGTGCCTCCCTTTTAATGCATCCATCAGTAGAGTTGCAGCTTCATGGCTGCCACTTGAAAAGCCGTATCAAGACCACAGCAAGAGTTTCACAGCAGCAGCAGCTGTTCCTGTCTCACACCAATGCCTGTGAAATATTCTCCATTCTTAAAGTATTTCCTGTACCTCCTTTAAAAAAAAAAAATTACCTTCAGAACATTTTCAGGTATTCATCCTTATGCTTTTTTGTTTTCCTTCCTTTTAGATGACATACAAACATATGAAAAGCAGGGAGATGCAGCCATAAGCTGAACTGTATATCAGTATGGAATGAGCTGTATTCAGAGCCCTCTTCACTTAAATGAGCTGAATAACATCACAGTTCAGCACTGCTGCTCTGATGTAAGGGCGTGTTTCCTCTTTTAGCCAGATTTCTCCTAATTAATAGTTTGGACTGTTTTTCAGGGAGGGTGTGGTAGCCTGGAAGAAATGTCTTTTTCTTTTTTTTTTTTTTTTACTTATGTTTTGATTTTAAGTGGACAGTCTCCTCACTACCCTGTTTCTATCGCCTAGAAAGTTTTGCCAGGACCCAGTATTACCAGCAGGCTTTGGAGCAACTGAACAGCAATCCTGATGCCCTGGAAGCCCTGGGTGCCCCCCCTCTTAAGGTTCACAACATCCGACTGACAGATGGGAGTAATCGCGTGGACACCGAAAGAGCACAGGTAATGCTGGGGAGGTGGTGTCACAGAGTGGCTTCCCAAGGCAACAAGAGATCAGCCGGGGGATTTTCAGAAGGTCACGAGTCACTTGGGTCACTAGAAGGCAGCAGGATGGGGTGCCAGTTGATCTGGAAGAGGAACGGATTTCCAGAGCATAAATCTATGCTCTAATATGAGGGACTAGAAGCAGCAGGAGCAGCATCTTCGTGTTGGGCTATATGGGCACATCACAGAATGCCAAGGGACCTCCCAGGCCAGTCAGCCCCCACTCCTGCTACCGTAAGCCACAAAAATCACTTTCAGAAACGTATCAGATCCAGCTTTAAAATAGCAGTTGCCTCCCTCTCCCCCCCGGGTACATCCCACGCTAACTTCTAAAGCTTTGTCCAGAACGGAGTTTTATAGCTGCTTATGAGCTATGCTGTGGTACAGCACAAATGGTGTCATTTTTAAAAGCACCTGTAAGTCCGTCCCATGGAGGACAGCTGCAGGGTGCGGGGCTGAGCGCTGGGGTTACGTAGTGACTGGAGAATGCTGTGCTGGGTGCTGAAGTGTTGCACAAGGCTGCCTTGCATCAGCCCAGGGCTGGGCCAAAGCAAACCTTGCAAACACAAGTCTGCTTCCACGCTGGGTTGCTGCCTGAGAAAGACTTTCCATCAGTGTTTATACCCCTTAATACAGGACTGGCTGCCCTTCCCTGGTTTTGCTAGTGATGCAAAATGTCCCTAGAGACCTCTCCAGGCAACTCACTGAGGGACGTCATCAAATTTGAATCATTTTGTTCCTCCTGGTGACTAGTTCTGAGTTCTAGAGATCAAGCAAGGGCAGTAAGGAATGGAGCAGATGGTGCAGTGAAGGAGAGAGGCTGTCAGGGCAAGAAAAAAAAAAAAAAAAAAATCGACCTTCAACCAACTCACATAAAATTCTACTTCCTGTCTCACTGCAGCCAGGCTTCACCCATGTGACACCATGGGCCAAAACATTTCCCTGCTTTTACAGATTTAACCAGGCAACATATCGAAAGGCAAAAACGTGGGGAAAACGCAGAATCTCTTATGCTGATTGAAAAGAAGAGAACCTGTCCCACCGATATGTTCCTGTGTCACTGTTTAAGAATGCTGGTTGCTCCGGTGACTCAGGGTGAAGTCAAACCCTGCCTTCTGCCGACCTCACCCAGGACACAAACCACCAACTTTCTTCCTTGCTTTTTCATGCTCCGAAGCATTCATGTTCTCATGAAATAAACTAGTTAATCATCATTAATGTTTATATCATAGATCGGTTTACTGGCTCCACAACATTCCCAGCTCCTGGGCCTGCTGGAGAACCCCTGGCATTTTCCCTTTGTGATTGCAATACCACCAGCAAACGCTACACCTGAAACATTCCTTTTATTCAAATTTTAGACCGAGTGCAATTAGCTGCGGTCAGTGCTGCAGCTCCTAGCTTTGTTTGTTAAACAACTGAGTGGTAGAATTTGTGAACCTGACAAAAATCACTGAACAACTCATTCCCTTGATGCATGTTAATGGACTGATCTATAGAGGATCTCAAGCTACAGGCTTGTTAAGGCTATGGGAAGCTCTAGCACAGTGCAGGTCACTTCTGGATCACCATGCATTCTGGTAAGGAAAGGTGTTTGCTCATAAATAATTCAGAGAGCAAGTGGTTTTCCCTGGGGGTTGCAGCTGTAACACAGTACATTCTTTCAGCAGAGAGAGATTAATGCATGGCAGAACAGGCCACGCACACCTTAGCTGTTAGAAAAGCTTAGTAAAACTCAAAAATGTGCTAAAAAAAAATAAAATTAGTTTAAGTTAAAAGGGAGGTTTTGGGTCTTTGACTGTAGAAGCAGTACACGTCCATTTCGATAACATGCTTCACTGAATCTTTAACATACTTTTACATCTGCAGATAAAGTTACCGGTATCTGGAACAAAGTCAGCGGGGTACCTCTACATTAACTCAGAGATGGACCACTCCCATCAATGGTGCGTACTGGGGAGGTGCTGGGAGAAATATAGAGACACAAGGAGAGAAGTGGCAGGAGAAAAGAGTGGAGCAGGATATTTGTCTTAGTAATTTGTGCTGCTGAGATCATGCACACAAAGGAAGAGGAAATTCATGTCTGAAGGTCTTGTGAAAGGTTATTACCATCATTATGACAAAAAATGTAAATTAGTTGAGAAATCTATTGAATTCATCCCTATGAATACAAATGGAAGAACAACATGAGCCATTAATTTGTGCGAAATGTTCTGCAAACTACAGCACAGTATATATACAAATACTATGAGCCGAGGTAACGTAGTGTCCCCTCCCACCCCTCCTCCCCAAGAAGGTACAAGGCCATTGAACAGCAGTCCTAACTCCAGTCTGGTATTATGTATTGCAGTAAGGGAGATTCTTACACATTACATCAGAGCCTATCAAGGTGAGCTAAAAATTATGCAGGATTTTTTTCAAAATATCCAATAAACACAGTCTTTATAATTAAAAAAAAAAGTGCTAGAACAGATATATTACAGTAGAAGGATGCTCTGACTCCACATCATGTAGTAGCAATTTTACGTTTTTGTAGTACTGAAGCCTGAAAACCTCCCTTGTCAAGGGTAAACTGTTTTGTAGAGCTAAGCAAAGAATTATTACACAAATTCGAAGCCCACCTTCCATTGCAAAAAGAGGAAATTTCACTAGACGGAAACCTCCTCACATGTACTTGTTCTTGGGAGTTTGTTAGGCACTTCTGTTAGCTCCATCTAGAAACCCAAAGCTACAACATTTTTTCTCAGCTGCCACCAGCCATATGGTAATGTTTTCTTTTCATAATTAGATAAGCACAACTTACTGGATTTCTCTTCTGAATAACTATTGGAAGGAAGGTGTAAAATGACGGGAGGAAGGCACTAGGCTGGGACTTGAGAGACTCAGGGCCAGGTCTGGCCTCATCCCTAGCAACCAGAGATACCCCAGAGGTCCCCAGCCACTTTCTTCTACACCTACGCTTCCCTGGGGGCCTGGGCTCTGATCTTCTCTCTCCTCCTTATCCCCTCCTCGCAGATGGAGGGAAGTAACAATTCCCTCCCATTTCACTGGGTTACTCTGAGGATAACTGAAGATTGCAAGATGTTAAGCTACGGCAGTAGTTGAACTGCATGCATATCTCTCAGAATTTTGCTTTTAAAATGAGGTCTCCGTGCATTTCTGCAAACATAAGAGGAAAAAAAAAGATAATGCATCTTCTGTAAAAGGGTTTGTGGCAGACAAACCTGTCAGACTCGACCATCTCCACCTGCATGAGGGGTCCTGTGGACAGCCACACTCGGAGCTAGGCAGGACTTGGTGTCCTTGCACCTGGCTGAGGAACTGAGTAAAATGGCTGGTTCCCATCTGCTTCAAGCCCTGTTACAAATGAGGCAGTTACTCGTCCCAGGTTGGATGGAGGCAGAGAGAGGGCTGGCAAGCAAAGAGCCCGGCCACAGACCCATTGCACGGAGGTGTGGCAGCATAATTACCTAAATTGTACGTACTCGGCACCGACTCCAGCAAAAGCAGAGCTGGGAGAGCGCCAGGAGCTTTTGAAAAAGTCCTGTCTTAGTACCCCAAAATAATAGTCCTTCCCAGCTGGAAAAGCAGCATGAGCAGTCTCACAGAAGTGGTTTGAAACAGAGCTTAGAGGAAGGAAAAGGCTTCCCCTCAGTCTCCAACAAACGCAGTTTTCCTTCTTTTTTGAGTAACTACTGTCGTACCCTGTCAGGGTTTCAGCAATCACATTGAGCGATCACACAGTGTTCGGACTCCTCCAAGCCAGGATAATTCCTTAGCAACACAGTCTGGCTCCAAGGCTGGAGAGGAGCAGAGCAAGGAATGCACCAGCAGGATGGAGAGGAAGAAAGGCACTGGGTCGGGGGAGGAACGTCCTATCTAAAAATAGCTGGCAGGATTTTATTTGAGTTGCAACAAATAGGAACACGCATCCCAGGCCTTTAGATCTGGACTGTGCTGTGCTATGCTATGCTATTAGGGAAAACAGCTTTCAGAATCTGGCACTCGCAAACCAAGTTTTAAAACACTTGAGAGAATTTTTAAAAGCAATGAATGCATGGAATGATTTGCTTCTCTGTGCCAGCTGTTTCTACACTGACTTTACTACTGTATTAAAAGTGACTGAAACAAGTTAAAAATTTCTTTTGGTCTGTGTCAGCTGGTGCCTTCAGGATGTCACCTTGAAACTGCGGGATGGTCAGAGTATTCCTGTTTACCACTCCCCGGTGGAAAGCATTGGTGTGCAAGAAGGCTAAAAAAAAAAAAAAATATCAAAGCCAGCTGCTTCTCCACCTCCCGTTGAGCTGAAGGAGCCATTAATCGATTGCATCCTGCTGCGTCCGTGAATGTACACAGTTGTCACAAGTGATAATTTCAGTTAAGTGAGTGCTCTCAAGACAGTTTTCTCTCTATGATTGACCTCATCATTGTCATAATTGTAATTTATTTCTTTTGCTGGTTTATTCATGTGTTCAGCAAAAGCCTAAAATAAATATCTTGCAAAAGACTTGCTGTCCCAGAGAAGTCACGTGTCACGCCCTGTGTGTGCTGGTGTTATGAATTTGAAATGAATAAACAAACTGCCAGGCAACTGAACTTTTCTACAATTGCAGACCAAAGTCAGGGCAGTTGGGCTGCTCTGTCGTGGCTAGAAGACTAACTCAGCTTCTCAAAGGGATTCCCTTGCTGCTTCAGTTTTCCCCCATTTTTCAACAAGGTGTCTCCTAAAGCAGGAGGGACAAAGCGGCAAAGGTGGAGCTCAGCAGTCCTGTCAATCAGGTAGAAACTTGCCTGTCACCAGAAGCAGGTTGAGGAATAAACAAACAATCAAAAAAACCCCAAACCACCCACGCAATTTCCACCCCCGGCCCCAAACTGCACATCTGAACAATTGCAAAGCCTAAGACACGGTCTGAGACAGACACAAGTAACTCTCCTGCCTTCATACCTTGAAGTAACATGTGAGCCATTAACAGTGTCCAGAAGAAAGAGTATTTTGGATTTATTGAGCTGCAGCTAGGGAAAGCCCAGAGCTTATACCCCCCCCCCACACACACACACACTCCATCTCGACATCCAAATTTGGGTCCTAGAAATCCACCGAAGGCACAGGCAATGCAAAGCTTTTCAAGAGTAACAGCATTAGATAGGGAATAGAGAGCTGGAGCAGAGAATTGTTAAAGACCAGTGAGCATTTTCCAGCTCAACAATGACCCAGGAAACCAGGCGAGGTGGCTTCTGAACAAGTCTGCAGAGCAAATGCCAAAGCAAATGGAGGGAGAGGCTGACCAGAGGACCACAGCAACAGCATCTGTGACAAAAGGTTTTGGAAGGAAAAAACCAAAACAAAACCATACTCGAGATTGAGTTTGGGACTCACAAAGAGACCTGATCCAACCGGTACGAATGCCCACCACACCAGGGGAAGGATTAGGAAGCATCAAGGAGGGACCCTGTGTCCCACCTTTTAGATTGAAAGTGCTGCGATCCAGTTTCACAAAACAGAATACAAACCACATGATTTAAAAACATCAGCCTTGCACTGCTGCAGCCCACCTAGCAAGAAAACCTCCTGGGCGATGCGGAGATCTCCCAGCCACCTGGTGTCTCAGAGTTTGGGCAACCCTGGCATTTGATCACTGAAGAAGTTTGATGATGAATCAAACAGTTGACAAGGAAAAACCAAACCAACCACTTCACATCCATCAATTATCACTTCTCTGGCTGTAGCTTTGACTCATTACCAATCTCAAAAGAAGCTGTGGTTGTCGAGAGCAACCCCAGCTCATGCACTCCCTATGTCTGTGCTGGAGGCATCTGGAACACGCTGCCACACACCTGCCTTTTGTCACCGCTGCGTGCTTAGTCAGCCCGGGGCCTGCAGTGGCTGCGAGGTATACAAATATCCAGGAAACCTGGCCCGGCCAGCCCAGCCTGCAACACTACGCTTGCTCACCGCTCTCCTGCCTCTTGAGCCAGCACGCACGACATTCCTGGTCTGGCTCCACAAATTGCTGCACCACAATACCACTGCCTGGCCTGGCTCTAACCCTGGTTATCCCAGGCCTGAGGGAGATATATCCCCCCCCCCCAAACATTACTAGTAACACTGGAGATGTTACTGCCTTGCCTGCGGGAAGCAGAGCTTCTGAACAGGTCATGTCTTTCGTTTCTCCCTTAGAGACCTCACAGAGCATCCCTTAAATTTTAGGCATTCCTGATCATCCTAACCAAACCCCGAGTTCATCAAAGCTGTGGGAACAGGCAGTATCAACATATCACACCAAGGTTTCTCTAAATCAACTCTTTAAACCTGGAGAAGGAAGAAAGCAATGGGTGGAGGGGGGGACAAGAGAAAAGTCTCCTTCCAATCCCTGCTTTTGTTTTACTACCTAACAGCAGACGCAGAATTCCTTACCTCTTGACCTTGAAGAGCCTCAGGAGCCGCTTCCTCTCCATCCTTGAGCTCTTTTAAGATGCACGTACTCCAAGGAAGAAAAAAAAGCAGCAAGCTGGTGCATTCAGCACCAAGCTGCTTTGGCCATGTGGCTCCCATTAAATACACCACAGATCACGGCGACTGCTTTCAGAGAGGACACAGGTGCAGCAGGAGCAGCCGGGAGAGCTGGAGCATGCCAGGAAGAGGGGGAGAGCAAAGGTCTCAGAACCACCAGCAGCTGCTGAAAGCCCAAATAGCTTCAAGAGGGCACCTGGGCATCCCTCTTCCCCTTGCGGTCTTTTCTCCTAAGGAACACTGGAGCAGATTAGGTTGTATTTAACTTTGTTAGGTCACTGAAACACTAACTCATTACAATTACATTGTGTTGCCTGTCCTTCAATACCGCTCTGGACAATCATTTCATTGTTATTGAGAAAATATTAATTTTTTGATAAAAGACGCTACCCCCCCTAGTTAAACTCCTTTAGAAAGCCCTTCTTTTCTAATCACACAACAGTTAAGGTCAGGAGCAGCCCAACGGCCTCACTCACAGCAGGGTCAGGAAGAGCAGATTGCCTGGGACTGCGTCCAGTCAGGTTTTGAAGATCACCAAAGATGGAGACTCCACAACCTCTGGACAAGCTGTACCAGTATTCAACAATTCTCATGCTAAAAAAGCTTTGTCTTATGTTGAAACAAAATTTCCTGTGTTTCGGTGCGTGCCCATTGCCTCTTGTCCTGCCACCTGGCTCCAGCCTCTTTACTTTCCCTTCCAGGTATTTATACCCATTGATAAGATCCTTCCCCAGGCCTTCTCCTCCAGGCTGACAATCCCAGGCGTCTCAGCCTCATTTACAGGTGCTGCCGTCCTTTAATCATCTTAATCATTTTCAGTACGTTAAATAATGTCTTTTAAATTGGCTCGAAAATTTGCATAGTTCCTTTGCCAGTTGTTGGTGTGGTTAAAACAACCAACTGCGTGACCTTTGCTGGATCGCGTCTTTGTTTCTTACTCTCTAGTTTGATTTTAATAGCTTCTGCCAGGCAGTCATCACCCTCAAGGAAACTACCGAGGCAGCAGGCTGTTCAAGGCAAGAACTTAATTTACAGCCGAGGAGCAACAAATACTGCTTAGCAGACTGTTACAGTGCTTGCATCCGTTTGAGTTGGACCTGACCAGCACACGGGGGCTATACAAACCCAGATGTGTTAAAAGCACTAGCTTCATAAGGGCTAAGCAGGCTGGTGTGTTCTCTTTCGAGTATGTTTCTCTAGGTAGTAACGTGGGTTTGTCCAACTTACGGGCCCCTCAGTTGACTTCCTGGCTTGGGCAGATGTCTTGCATTGACAGGGGACGTGATTCATTTGGATTCACCTCCCATTTAGAAATGAGGATGCATCCGGATCTTCCCCACCATTTGCCCGCATCTTGTCTGCTTGTCAAAGCACAATCATTTTCCTGCATGTTTTCCACATAATTTGCTACAGAGTTCCCTGCAGCACAGCCCGGGCAGCCTGTAAGAGCAGTAGCGATGGAGACCTGTCACGTTCTTGGTGTTACTTCGAAAGACGCGTCACACCTGGCTAAACACCTTTGGTTGGTTCTATGTAGCACCAAGTATATACAGATACTAGAATCGTGTCATTTCTTGACCAATACCCTGCAGTTTCTGTTAATTGGCTTTCCTAGAAGATTTAGTAGCAAGCGCCTTTATTCAATAACTTCTGCGACAGCCTTTGCCTCTCTTTGCTCGTTAAGGCCCACGGCAAGAACTTCCATCCAGCATCCAGCTGGATCTCAGAGGGTGCTACGGGAAGGTGGCAGGCGGTAAGGTGAGACCTCCACAGCGCGGGAGGTTTTCCTGTAAGGATTAGTTACAGGGCACCTGTGTAAGTCAGGCTGTACGCTGGGATTACAAATCAATCAAAGAGATGGGGTGCACCGATTTCAACGCATCGCCAGCTTCGCTGTGATTCCGATTGCGCAAGCGAGCAAAGACTCATTGCAATTAAGTTCTCTGTGTTTACAGAAAAACAGATAATCCCTTCAAGGAGTTAAGGTCTCTCTCTCTCTCCTAATTTTGCAGTAACAGTTGTGGTCCTAACGCTCTGCTTCACTTGGACAAATCCTAACCTTTTCTTAATGATGAAAGATTTTATCACACCATATGGACTTTCTTTTTTTCCTGTTTTATCAAGCTTCCAGGTTGTATTTTTATGGAACCAAAACATTTTACTTTTACAGAGCTATACAGTTGTCAGCTGTCTTATAATGGGAACAACTAATGAAATTAAGCAGCGTTAGGAGAGGAAATGCCTTTCCATCGAAGGGGAAACCGTTTTCTCACCCAGCATCTAGTCAGCACTGACTTTCCCCACAGCAACTCACATCAGGCAGATAAGAGAGCTCTGGACGCAGTGCACCTTGGGAGGGATATTAGAGTTTCAGTGCTTCAGAGCACACATTTCAGCATGACTTGTTAAAACTGGATTAATGCTGATTTGCACCTGCTCTGCCCTGTCCTGGCTACACAACCATCCTACCCTGCACACCATTCATTGGCATTTAAATGCCATCTTTCCAGCCCCGCATCTTCAGGCAGGTCATTTCCCACCTGTCAGATACGTGAAATAACAGACCTCAGTTTAACGGCAATCTATTTCTGGGTTCAGTATACACCAAGGAAAAAAAAAAACCAACCAGGAAGATTCACATGGGTAATGTGACTATGTTTATTAATCCAAATGACAGCTTAATTCAACATCTGCAAATGCTGTAGCGTGAAGGTCTCTACAGTGATCTCTACTCATATTGCTTTAGAGTGGAAAAGACTATTGGTGCGTTTTATATTTGCCGCACAAATTGAACAAATGTGCAATTCGGAACACCAAAGTATCAGTAATCCTGCTATAGGGGTGTTGAGAAAAAGAACTTTAGAGAAGTCCTTGGAGAAAAGCAAGGGCATTTGAACAGGAGACTCCATCTAACACATTACAACCCAATACCAGCACTATACTTCCAGCTAGTGTTCAAAGCCAGGCATGAAGGTGTCCAGTCGCCAACCGCAGAAGCATTTAGGTCACAGTAGCTGGCAGTGCAGCACTGTACTTCAGCTGTACTGTTGATTCCAGTTATCATGCAGTCATCCTGCACCAGGCAGACTCGTGTAACTTTTGGAATTCTGTTTCAAATCAGGAATGCTATCTTGAAGAAAGATTATGGTTTCTTTTTTTTTTTTTTTTAAAAAAAACCCCAAGCCACTATGTTTTAAAACGTTTCCCAATGCATGAACAAAAGACCCATCAGCTGTTCAGAAAACAAAATTTCATTTATTGTAAAGTTCCTGAAACAGTAAACACCTTATCGGAAGTACAATGAACTGGCACTATTTCTTTAAAATGTTGAACTGCCTTCCAGGAACAGCACCTGGAATATTCAAGAGAGCTCTTAAGCCACAGAGTAACTTGGTGCAAGGCCCACCTTCCTCCCTGCCAGCACTGCCAGTGGAGAACGGGCGGTTAATTTTTATCTGCGTTTCCTACCTAACAGCTCTCAGTCTTCACCTGGGAGATGGCAAGCCGGAATTCACCTTTTTGTATTTACGGATCCTCAACTGAAAAGCACAAGAAATGAGACAAATCGCAATGCAAATTCAGCTTTAGACAATAAAAGGATTATTTTATAGAACTTTCAGTTTCATGACTAAAATCTACAGCCTCTTGCTTTAAATAGGTGAACGTAGCAACAAGACAGGAAGAGACAAGGCTTTGCTTTCAACTAGATATTTGCTGTTCATTCCAGCCACTGCAACAGAGGCATAGCCCTGCCCC
>JANZLQ010000009.1:5209154-5236711 GCA_026212715.1 Elanus axillaris | reverse complement strand
CCCGGCCCCCCCCCCCCCCCCCCCGCCACTTTGTGTCCTTGCATCAGAGCCATAGAAATAACAATTCTCCAGCAATTTCTGAGATCTGCACTGCCGCTCCTTTCAGCTCCCAGTGTTACAAAGGCAGCCAGCAAGGCCCCAGCCTGGAGTGGGGACTGAGAGCGTTGCCCACAAGGGACAAGGAGTTGATTCCTTCTCCGCAGCCACTCCCTTGCCCACAAACACTTTAAGGCATAAGCAGCTTTCTCCAGATGAACTGTGTATGCACATGCAGTCCTCCGTATTCACGGAGCTGCGGAAAACCAGCTCTTCTTCGCAAGCTAGTGACTTGCTCCCAGTCTTAACGTGTTACTTCACTAGTGACTAAACCTCTCAAAACCATTAACCTCAATAGCCCCTTTCTACAGCATCAGGTACGAATACCTCATTTACAGCTTTACCCACACTTACAGTGGAACAGAAATAGCTTCGAGTGTGTGGGACTGGCGGACAGTCCTGCAGTTAAATGTTATAGAAAATTTTCCTACTATAGGGCCAATCTAAGACGCCTTGTTTATAACTTAGACTATTAAACTTTCACAACTTTATACAAATCCTTAATGATGTTAAAAAACACTGTACAAAACCACCTTAAGGCACAAAAAGTTAAACAGAAATGCAGCCCACTGGAAATCTCAAAGCAGCCAATTGAAGAGAAGCTGGCCTTGTAAGAAGTACATTTCATTATATGTATAAGTAGTTCATTTATACATGTTAAGTTTCACTGTCATACATTACAAAGAGTAAATACAGGGCAAAATGTATGCTGCTCAGCATCTACTGTTTTTCATTAGTACCGCTCCCCATCTGAGACATGACCTGTGGTTACAAATAGGAATTGAAACAGGTATATGTCCCTCAAATGATTTGCTACGGGCAGCTGTGAGCTATCACGCGTTTAGGTACGCGGGTACGGCAATGGTGTTTTGTAAGGGTGGGATGCGAGCATGCTTCAACCTCAGTGCTTTGCTCAACTTCGTAAAGTTGGAAGCGTGGATGTGAAAAAAAGAAGTCAAAATGTCAGTGATGGAAGCTGGGGGAAAATTGTAATCTCGCACAAAAAAATTCCCGAAGTTAACATCCCCTCACCCCGATAAAAGCTACTCTGTTGGCTCTAGGATTCTTGTGTAACTTCTACTAATGGCCAGCCAGAGCTATCTAAGAAAATCTTGCACGGTATCTCCTCAGAAGGAATCTATAGGTTACTGTCTACAGGAGGGAAAAACCAGCAAATGAGCAGTTTTTCCAGAGTATGAAAGGCATCTTTGCATTACAATATAAAAGACACCCAAACTCAGTTGTGAGTACTAGTGGATATGTTCTTATGGGAAGGTCTTCAGGGAGTGAGAATTTGCCCTCTACCTACATGAGTATTTGTTATGTAATTCCATAGGGGAAGAAGCCTGACAGAACGGTTTAATTTAGGTGCAATTTTTCCGACGGGGCTTCAAGGGAAGGCAACCAGACCACTGGCAAGGAAGCCTTAGAGAAAAATGCTCGTTGCCCCACTCAGTGTCACACTGCTTTTGTTCAGTCGTCTTCTTTGCTAGCGCTTTTCCTCCCACCCTTACAGCAGGGCTAATGAGGTCACCTCAGTACCGCTCGCGGTGTTAATAAGCCATTCGCCTTTTGTGTGAAGGAGGAACTGGGATGTTGGCACAGAGCACTGAACTCCTGTTTGCTAAAGAGTAAGAACGTTCTTGGTACATTTGAAATTAGGAGAGTCTGTAGCAACATGGAAAAACGGAAAAACTAGCTTAAGAGTTTCTATTCATTGTTTTATAGCAAGAAAGCTTTTGTCAGGGTTTATTATAAAGGAACAGCATAAGGAAACCAAATAAATAGTTGAATAGTTAACACTATGCAATATAATAGTACTAAACTTCAATGACATAAAAATTAAACTTTGGAACAGCATCAATATGAAAGATTTCTTAGAAAACTAGGACTCAGTCCGACATCCTCAGACCTGTACATTGCAAAAGCCAGTCAATTTTGATGCCCAGTTGGTCCCAGCTTTGTCCTCTGAGGAACCGTGTCCATTGAGAACCATGACCCATCCATACAGCTCCCTAATCCAACTCTGCCCCATCACACACATGCTGTTTTTCCAAGCGTCTAAGGGAGAGCGATCAGGAAGCACGAGGTACGAGTTGTGCTTCGTTGTTCCAGAGGAAGCGGCATCTTCTTCCTCATCTGATAGCCATATTGAACAGGGTTATGCAACTTAGCCTAAGGATGCTTCTTTCTGCCTTAAAGCAGCTGTCAGAGGAACAGAAAGAAGGCAGAAATGACCTCATGCTCCCAGTAAAACGCCAGCCGGGTTCTGGGGGAGGCAGAGCCAAGGGCTGACTTAACACTAGTTGGACAAACTGTCTGATCGAACACGGTGAAGTCAGTGAAGAGAACTTCAGGAACTTCAGCAGAGCTACATCAGACACTCTGCCATTCCTTTCTTCCACTCATCTACACTGTGCCGTCACACTGAGCTGGATTCTATGAGCACATCTCGCCCAGCACAGGAGGGGAAGGGAGCAATCTCTGCTGGCTCGCAAGAGCGAGTGACTTAAGCAGATTCATCACCCTCCGGAGCAGGATTTTACTGTGCTCCCAAATAAAGTATCATCGCCACTCTGACCTGGAATCATTCCCCAATACCCATTTCTTTACCTGTGGGGCACGCACATCTCTTCCTAGAGAAGCGCAGCTCACTGTTTAGTGATACACTACATGAGTCTGGGTCTTTGACTTGATGTAACCAAAGTAGTATATATACACAGTACAACTTTGAAATCTGCATGTCAAACCAGTTAATCAAATTCTCCTCTCATACTATTTTTAGATCAGTAGATAGTTCCACTGAAGTCAGGAGTGCTAAAAGGTGTTTGAGGAAAACCCAGCATTATATTATTTGCACTAAATGCCAAAACATATCCTAAAATACTCTTCTTGACATTTGTCACTGAAACACTTCCAAAGTCAACTTCTCCAGAACACTGGAACAATTAACAAAAACTCTGCTACCAAGCAACAAAACAAACCCAGAATCAAAAATTACAAACAAAAATAAGCTTTTTTATCTTTGTTACATTCCTGTCAGCCACTTGAAATCCTGTTTATCTGTTCCATGAAATTAAAAACTTGGCACATTTTCCTTGGATGCCATTTATCAACTTTTTCTTTTCTCTAGAACATTTACTGCATATCAGAAATTCACTTGGCTAGGATGTATTTGTTTAGTAGAAAACACTGCCTTCCAGTTATAGCTATGAAGCTCCACCCAGTTCAGTAAATGAATTCTCCTGGTATTTCTTGCAGTAATGGTTCCTCGAATTTAAATCGTTTGGAAATGGCTTTCTGCTCAGTTACTTTTTCTTTTTCTGACTGCCTGCATTGTCCCAGTGTATACGAAGCCACTACAATTAGTTCTTCCGTCACTATTGATTCTTCCTCTTCGGTCTTCTCAGCATCTACTGATTTTTCAGAGGCAGAATCTGCATCTTTCTGGGTGATATCACTGGTCTCCCCTCCTGTACTCTTATTCCAGGCCCTGCAAGCAGGATTACCGCTTTGTTCTAACCACGGATGTTGAAGACATTCTTCAGCAGTTGCCCGGTCCCTGCAGAGGAAGAAAAGTGTTAAAATAAGTGTCCAAATGAATTTGAAGTCCAGTACCTTGCAGAAGAGATCTACCCGAGGATATGACTGTACTAAAGACAGACAGATAGAAGTTTAAAAAAGCACTGATAGCTATCTTTTGCCAAAAAAGACCAACAGCAGCCCAAGGAGATGAACTGCTAACATTTAAATTAAAGGAGTTCATAGATCTTTAAATATCAGTTTATGCTCCCAGGTTTAAACTTTCAAAGTTTATACAGATTTTTTTTTTTTTTTTTTACGTATAGGAAAATTATCCAATCCTCACATTCTTCAAGTATTCCCATAGACAAGCAGTAGGCAATTTGAATAGCTGACATGCCCCATGAAGAACTGGTGAAGTTCCACAGAAAACACCTCTTCTATTTTGAGACCTGGGATTTCCAGTTTGCTGCCCATTGAGAAAAGCACACTAATGAACCAGAAGAGTAAGGTACTCTACCAACTCATAAAAAAAAAAGCTCAAAGCACAGTTCATTTGAAAGACATCAAAGTACCTGCAAGGAAAGTCAGTATGCGGTACCACATGTTACAATTCATATACAGTTTTCTGAAATCAATTTGAGTTTTAATTACTGACACTTGGACACATTCAGAATATGCAAGTTTGGAGGGAGTTGGAGGAATTCTCTTTTCATATACATGAAAAGTACTAGCCCAATGAAATATGAATAATCAAAGTTACCTTATACTTTAAAGATGAAAATGCCAGCACTTGCTACATTTAAGATTAATCCAGTCTGACACACCAGCATATACAATTGTGTATTTTACTTACTCGGGTTTCTTAACCAGCAGAGTTTTGATGAAATCCACGGCAGACTCTGATATGAGGTCAAAGTCTTCTCCAGAGTAACTTACATTCATTTGAGATATATTTAAGAATGTTTCTTGTTTATCATCTCCTAAGAAAGGCGATATCCCTGTTAGCATAACATATGCCAGTACTCCAATGCTCCTAGATTAAAAGTAAAAAACAGAAGGGCAGTTTTTTAGGGTTTTGGTTTTTTAAAAAAATCTTTTCAGTAAAGTTATGATGAGTATTAATTTGTTCAACTTACCACATGTCGGTTGCTGTACTGATTGGATCATAACTCAGAATTTCAGGAGCTATTCAGGGAAAAGAAAACAAGTTTTTTTGTCACATGCAGACATTATATTGTAGTTATGTAGTGCAATACAGGCATGTGGTGAAATTTAAGGTAAGCCATTTGAAGCATGACAGTCTTCGGAAATCAAGATATTTCTATTCAAGTTATTTTGGTGATTACTATAATTCATTAAGTAAAAATAATAATAATTGTTTTCCTTTTATTATCATCTTCAAAAGCCAGGCCAATCTCCTTCCCAATTAAGGAAGCTGTGTACAAATTTAAGGAAAAATCAGAAATATCCAACGTTTTATATTCCAGCACTGAAACCCATGCCCATAAAGATATACCATACAACTTAAAGGTATTTTCAAGTATGTTTTCAAGGCCTGGAATGCTTTTTTAAAAAAATAAAATGGCTACAAACCTCCACAGGCTAAAATATTATATTAAGGGACTGAGTATGCAATTTTGAACTTTTAATCCAAATAATACTTACCATCACTGCTGGTAAAATCATCTAAAGCACGTACTCATCTTCAACACAAGCACACAATTATCACTCAGACTAGCAAGGCTTGCCTGTTCTACCTTTTACAGCAGTACCATGTCCAAGTAATAACCTGATCTTTCAACACCGTAACTACGCAGCCAGTCTGGCATTCCCCAAATTGAGGTAGTTTCTCTTTTTACTTCCCAAAAGCCTGGACTATACATCACTCCTATAGTAACAACTTACCTACATATTCTGGAGTTCCCATAATTTCTCTTAGTTCCTCACTGCTCTTCATTATTCTGGAAAGGCCAAAGTCTACTATCTTAATGTCTCCCAGAGGAGACTTACTGGTTAGCAGAATATTTTGGGGCTGAAAAACAAAAGACGACGACTGTCAGGACCACCCAAGTCTAACGTCTATGACACCATGTTGCATAATTATTTAAGATCATGAGTAGCAACGATGAATTCCATAACAAGTATAATACCCAGGATCACTTATTTATTTCCCCCAATGTGAACTTGAAGAGACAAGTAGCCTAAAAGGAGTGGCAGGATTTTCTGTTTATAACAGAGAATCAAACATCTACCTTTATTGGCTTAGAACACATACAAAACACATGCTAATAGCTATCATTTAGCAATAGCATATAAATACCTCCAAATGTGTACCTTTAGTCCTTCATGTCATTTTTTTAACTCCCCTTCCCTCCTTGCTTCCTTCCAATAGATGGTGTAAAATATCGCCCGTTGAAGGGTACTCAAAGCCAGCCAATCATTTTAAAAAGCCTAAACACATAAAACTATTTTGACTACACCTGTTTTTAAAGAAAGTCTGTTGCAACCGACCTCAATCTTGTTCAAAGTACAAACAATTGTATTACAGAACACTAACTGAAGAACAGTTTAAAAAAATACAGCAGCCTGAAAAACAGGTTTTTAAGAGCATCACCTTTGGATAAACTTGTTTGCTCTGACATCACTAGATCTTGGCTGTCATCCTTCAAAGCAACTTTGTGGTCATTAAGAAGTTCTTTACCATCTATTTTAAATGCTAGCTCAGGTAAAAAAAAATATAAAGCTGAAAACTAACTTTAGACAACAGGTCTTCGAGATTTTTTTGCAGCTGAAGCATATCCTTGCCAAAAAAAAAAAAGTGTGACTCTCCCTGCCCCCAGGCCAAGGATCACATTGGGTTCTATCATTAACTTCTCTGAATGGTAACACTGACAGTTGACACTGCTTTCCTGCCTTTGCTAAGCACAAGTTCCATGAAAGTGAAGAAGCCGTTATTTATTGGGAAGCTGGATCATCTTGCATCGGGGTGGCTGAAAAGGGAGCACGGCAAAACAGTATGAACATCCAAGCAACCACCAACTGATAATCCAGCTGGATTAACACCAACATTTATACTTTTTCCCTAATCACCGAGCCATTCTGTCCTCATCACTTAGTCAATCATGAAGGCAGCTTTCACGTGAATAGCCTTGCTTTTGAACACAGAAATAAAACTGTGCAACAAGATTTTTAAGAACCGTGGGCCAGTTCTTTCTGCAAGACCTAAATATAGTCAAGTTCCTTCATTCCTGCAAACTTAAACCATGGTATTTCAAACTCCATGACGTTGTCAATTTATTTTCTGTTTGTAAATCTCTTACGAACAGCTTATTTTTTCCTTACGAACTGGTGGCTGTACAAAGGCTTTTGGAGCTGCACATTACCATATGCTTTATAGTTCACATTTATTCTCCATTTGTATTAGAAAAGCAAACATCCAAAAAAGCTGACCATGCCTCCCTAATTAGACTCTCAGATGTTCTTCCCAGTAGGAAATTTAGTTACTTTCAGAAGAGTCAAATAGAAAGCACGAGAAAACCATTTGTTCTCTATATTTAAACAAGGAAAAGTTTTTCATGGAAACGTTTCATGAAACGAAGAAGTTTCTATTGTCTTTTTTTAAAAAACAATCTTATACTCAAAACACACCTGTGCAGGAAAAAAATTGCCTACAGTATGAATTGAGTCATAACCCTAAATCAATTCATAATGAAATGTCAGTTGTTTTCTTCTTTTAAGGAATCATTATGGGGTTCGTGTGAAGCGACGGTCTAAACACCAGCATGAAACCTTAAAGAAGCCATAGCTTTGAACTTAACCATAGTTTTCAGCTTGACACAATTACTCTAAAACTTTAAGAAAAGGAAGATAATTTTCCCACACCTGTAATGCCGCTTCTCTTTTCTTTTTCCTCTGCTATAATACACCTAGGTTTGCCTAATGCTGATTAGCCCACAAAGGCAAGAGAGATGCAGGCCAGAGGCTCACCTGGTAGCCATTCTAAAAAGGGCCTTTCACTCTTACCATCAAGCAGTAATGAAACGGCTGATGAAAACTGTCAAACGGCAACATTTAAAAGCCTCCCCCTCTACTGCAGTAAGGCTTAAAGGTTCCAATTTACATCCTCTTATGTTGTGCACTGAACAAAAGGATAAGAAGAAAATCCTTGGCTAAACGGGCAATCTGAATGGATGTACTTTACTACAAGATTGGTACGTGCACAGAAACCACGATGTGGCCACACAAGTCCAGCCCAATGCCACGGTTAGCACAGCCAGAAACGGGTACCTTGGCAAAGATTATAGAAACGAGACAAAAATTTGTATTTTCCAGGCATACTGTCAACAGCTAGCAACTTGGGCTTTAGGAATTTGATATGTTGGTCATACCTGTATCATCGTGTTAAGAGTAATAGCAGTGGAAAGCATTATTTGTAACTGCAAATATTAACCAGCCTTACATATTTCACTTCAATTGGACTAAACTACTAACACATGAAGAAATTAGCTTTCTTGACGCTAGGAACATCAGTGCAAAGGCCAAACTAAGGCAATGTATACAAAGATCAGGTCTCATCTGGAAACTTACTCTGTGAGTTGCACACATTGTTTGTAATAAATGCACTTAGTAAAATAAGATACCCTTCAACTCCACCTTGCCAGCAGGTTTTGCAATCTTACAAACTGACTATATAATGGCAAAATCCATACATTGTAAATTTGCCATTATTCCAGATGTTTCTATGAGCCTCTGGCCCTAGTATTGCTTGTATCTTTAGTTGGTTTCAAGAAGAGTATGACTAAGGAAACATAATAAAGGTCATGTTTTTAAACTAATCAATGCCTCACCTTAACCTGCAGCATTAATGAAGTTAGGTATCTAATTTTGTAATACTGTAAAAAAAATCAGATCCCTAGAAGACAGAAATTATCCAAGGAATAATGCACAGAAACAGGAAGAAGAGACTAGCTGGGATACCCCAGCTACACTGCATGTAAAGACACTAAATTAGGCTGATCAGTCTGCCTTAAAGAAATAAAATAAAATAAAGGATTCCCATATCTTTAAGCAATTGAAATGTAAGAGCAGAGTTTGCTTGGGGGTTGGGGTTTTTTTGGTCAATGCATACAAGTGGAAAAAATGCAACAGTCACTAAAAGGGTAGACATATTAGACTGGCATCACACAACTTCCCAAAATAAGCACTGCCAGGTCCCATAAATTAAGAAATAAGGCTACAATCAAAATAGGTTCTGTAGAACCTGGATACTCAATACCTGCCTACTACAAACAGCTTTGCTCTAATCACTATAAAGGTTTGAACTCTAGATTAAACTGTTCTTTTGCCTTGAAAAATTGGTACTTTAATTTTTAACTCTTTTCTTGGTTTCCTGGGTGTATTGGGTTTGTGTGGCAGAGGTTTGGTAGCAGGGGTGGGGGCTACAGGGCTGGCTCCTGTCAGAAGCTTCCCCAGCTCCAAGTCAGACCTGCTGCTGGCCATCAGTGCCAGTGACAGTGCCTCTGGGATAAAATATTTAAGAAGGGGAAACCTGCAGTGTAGAGGGGAGTGCGATGGGAGAGAAACCCCTCTGCAGACACCAAGGTCAGTGAGGAAGGAGGGGAGGAGGTGTGCTGGAGGAGGTGATTCCCCTGCAGCCCGTGGCGAGACAAGAGGCAGGTAGTCCTTCCTCAGGCCCCACGCCTTTTTAAATTCTCTTCCATTCCCAATTACTTTAAGCTTTTACCAAATACCAATTCAAGATCAAATCAAACAGCAGACAAAAAACACAGAGAAAGGAGTCTTCCCTTACTCTGCAGCTTTTATGCACCATTAAGAGGAGATGAAAGACTCCTGACTACAGTCTATACACACCCTACAAATTAAATAGCATCAACACAATACTGTCAAGTGATACTTAATTTGCACTCAGTAGCATTATATTCGCTCTTTCTCCAAGTCAAAACTGGATTACATGACTGTATTTTGCTATTAAAAACAAGCCATATTTCAGCCATCTTTCAGGAGAACCATGCTTTTGGAAAGAAATGTGGCAACCTTGCTAAGCCACATCAAAATACCCCATTTTTTTCTGCAATGTTTAGTCTCACGGGAAAAATCTTGCATCTATTAAGGGGGGGGCAGACAGAAGCCAAAGCAAGCTAGCTGTCAGTGACACAGATCTGGTTGATTAGACTTACAATATAAAACTACAACAACAAGCAGACAATCACATTACTGGCAACCAATTTGACTTAAATTCTTCTGGGTGTAGAGCCTGACCTTTTTGAAGGTGCAACATATGGAAAATTGAATGGACCTTTCCAAAAGTATTTGTACCAGCTAAATGAAAGGGAAACCTTTGGAGACCCAAAGGTGAAACTAACAGCACGAGGAAAATATTTTAGCAAGAATTTGTAAACTTTTTGATATTGGCAAAAACCTTGCTTAACAGCAGTTTACTCTGCACAAGTCTTCCCGATGTCACCCCACAAAAGCAAGTATTTACTAAAAGTTCCGTGGTGCTGTAAGCCACTAGGTAAAGCAGCATGAGCCATACTACGCAACAGAAGATGGTTTGAGGCCAGTGGGTTAACAAACGTGCAGCCAAAACCAGCATCCAACTTCAATTCTTGAGTTCCTTGAAAAATGGGCCTTTTTTTAAAGTCTTGCAAGGCATGTGGGTCAATCAATCATCGCAAGTCACGGTTTTTAATACTACAGTTTCCATCTTCTTGATTTGTCAATATTCTGAAAACTTCCCTAAGCCTTATTTTGCAAAAGACCAATAATCTTATATATCATGAAAGTAATCACACTGCAATTAGGACTCCTATTAAGATCCACTTTTCCAAAACACATGACACACTGCACTAACATATAAACATATTAAACTCAAACACTAGACAATTTGCTCTGCTATTTAACTTTTATAAGCCAGCAAAGCAACACTGGATCTTCCAGTGAGAACTAGATACGCTCAATTTTATAACATACGTTTTCTGATCAGTTGGTAAGTTTTAAAGTAGTCTTTTTCTGAACTTTGAAAAAGCTACATGTCTGCAAGCTGTAATCAACACCCCAGTTTACTTTTGCCTTTAAGTACTGTAGTCAAATAAAGAACAATGAAGGCATTTCTGATTACCGATACCCAGCGGATAGTGCTGAGGACCACCACAGCTTCAACTACAAACATGCATGAATATATACTGTCCACAAAGACATATTTTAATTTTACATACTTCGCTTCAAGGAAATTCAATGGCCAACCGTAGCAGACACAGCGAGTATCTTGTATAAGTGTACTAGAACTCTAAGGAATTCCAACCACTCATTTTTACTGCTTCTGAACACTTATTCTCACATCTTTCCATTAATTATTTTAGTACATTAATATTCTGTGTGTGTGACTAAATCAATGGGCTACAGAAAGTTTTAAAGGATTCCACAGATAATTTGAATAAAGGGTTGGAAAACCGGGCAGGTGACATATTTGTGTGCAAATATTACTCATCATCTGCCTCAGCTGATGAATGGTTAATGATGTGCTAGGTTATATATTAAGTATGTACAGCCTGATACTGGAATCTACTGGTAGCTTTGTAATACTGCCAAAATGCAATTAAGTATAAGTAAGGATCTCGGCAACAGAACAGAACAGCCATGTAGCAACTTACTACCTACTTAGTAAATATGGGAGTTGGACATTGAACTTGAAAATTTTAATGCAAGATACTTTTTATACTGCCTTGCTTAGTAATAAAGTAGTCCAACCTCACAATGAGATAAAATTGCATCTTCCATATGAGCGTATGGATAGAAGCTAAAGAAAATTAACTGCAGCTTGCTGCCAATGGGAGAGGATAGTTTTCTGGATCCCTGTTACAACTCCCTTCTTAACCATAAGCAATACCCTGGATTTCATATCATGGCAACTGTACTTTCCTCTTGAATTGGGTCAAAACTATTTTTTAGTAAGAGAAAATATTTACTCCAGTAAATCAAGATAATTTATATCCCAGTAGGGTGTTGGCCAACCGTTTGGCACTAAACGACAAACATTTAAATTAAGTTTTACAGTAATTTTAAAAAAAGTTTTATGAATGTATTTAACGCATTAATATACTGTTTACCAGTCCTGTATAAACCCTTCATTCTGAAACGTGACACTTTATACTACCAGCGTCTCTGCTATCCTTCTGCTTCATTAAAACTCAAGTCAATACAAAACCCAAACCTATTTTTCAATGGCCATCTAATACCTAGACATTTTTATTGCACTTAAAAAATGAGTCAGGTCTTACCCAAAGCACTCATTAGCAATTTAAGGTGCAATGCAAATCCACTTTTGAATTCATTACATTTCCCTTAAACAAATGAAGTTTATATTTGATGTAATCATAGAAGCTCCCCAAAAGGCTTGTAGCCCTGCTACCTACTGCATCCCAAAGGTTGAATTTTATTGTTTGAAGGAGTAACTAGATAAAAATTGTGTTAATTAAAAATTAGCATTAGTATGACATATGACCAACAAGGAAGTCAGCAGATAAGAAATTAATGAGAAAAATACAGCAACAATCTTACCTTTAAGTCAAGATGAACCACATTGTTTCTGTGCAAGAATGAAACTCCTTCTAAGATCTGCTTCATAAGTCGTTTAACATCTTTCTCTTTGAAGGCTTCCTCTCTTTCAGCCACACACTGGTCAAAGATTTCACCTCCAGCAGCACTATGGAACAATATGAATTTTATTATTTCAAAGACTAAATTATAGCACCATTTTGTTCTACTTGCACTATTTTATTTAGCATAAGCAATTTCAGCAGGTGGTAGCATCCAATAGCGATCCTTTCAGTTATTAAACATTTGGCAAGCTTTTATAGCCTAGGAAGACTTCTCTGCAGTATGGCAGCTTTGGAGAGAAGCAAAGATCTTAGTCATTTAGGTTAGAGAATACGAGTACTACGGAAATTTTGGGGACTATTTTGGAAACACTACTGACTATGCTTTAAGGTGAATGCCGCATTTGTTTAAGGGCAGTGTTTACATAAACGATGTGCCTTTTGCCTTTCCTATGAAACCACATGGAAATTTGGCCAAGGTAAGCCTTTGTAAACACAAAGCAAACCAGCCCCACCCCCAGTCCTCCTCCGAACACTTTGCACATACTCAAAAGGCTAAATGTAAAGTCTATAATTGAACTGTTTATGAAGTCTCTGGTATACAGGGATGCATAAGTTTCTACATGGCGGCTTTCATCTAAAAATACTTTTGAAAATTTTAGCTCTCAGCTTGCTTCCTTTTCTTTTGTTTATGCATGTTTAAATGAATAACAAAGTAACAAAAAAATATAAAAACAACTAGAGATGAATGTTTTTAAAATACTCTGAAGCCACATGCAGTACCACTTCTGTATAGCAATGACTCTGGAGAACTAAAATTGTTTTACAACACAACCATGTAGCATCAAAAGTAAAATAAGCAGAGCAGAGGCTCCATCTTAAAACAAGAATGGGCATAAGAACATTAGAACATAAGAACATGCCGTTTTGCATACAGATTGGTGAATTACTACTATGAAATCAACACGTACACACTGTTCTGCATGAAATTCTGTAATCATCCTTTTGTGAAAGATGGTGAAACCCCCGAGGACAGCATCTTCTCCAGTTACCCCAAACTGTGACATGCCAAACATGACTTTGTGCAAGTGTTAATCTTTATTGATGCATAGCTAGCTATTCTGCCTTTGCTTGCTCTTTTCTAATAAATTATATTGCCTAGGCAATCCAGAAGACAGAGGCATATTCAACATGAACAGAACAGCAAATGAAAGTTCTACAAAAACAGTGCATTTGGATTATGTACCCCCAGAAAAAGAACTTAAGTATACTCAAATTAACTTCAATATACCCAAATTTTCATTTTGCCTATATTAACTTTCCTGCTGCAATCCTAGTACCTTAAAATGCCTCATGATTTATAAAAGGTTTTTGCCTTCCCAGATATTCTCATTACTGTAATTTAAAATTCTCCCTACAGATTGTGTTACAAGAAAAAAGCATTTTAAAAAGGGTTAAATCTTAACTTTCTAGAAGAAGTTTTATATTTCTGTTCTATAGGCTGGCTAACTGGTACAGCAGTACAATTTGATTTATTAAATTAAGATTTTCTTTTAAAAAAGAAAAGTCCATTAAATAATTATTTTTATTCATCCTGTATCAAAGATGATCGGGCTCAAGAATAAAATAAGGTTTTCAAAGGAATATTAATACCTTAATTCCTCTAGAAAAATCGCATATGACTGCCACTTACATCTTTCTTCAGCACTTTTTTTATGTCATTTGAGGACACAGTTATATTTCAGCTTCGAACAGGATTCAGATATTAATGACATTTTTAAAATGGACATGGGCTAGTGTATTCTAATATTCTAAACCAAATTCCTGTAAAAAGCAACATCATCTGGATCTTCAAGATAGGGGCAGAAAAAACATCTACTGTAATCAACAGATTAAACGTTCTACTTTAAGAATGCCATAACATATTACTTGGATGAATGATTTAATTCCTTGTAGCAGTGAATTATAAATGCACATACCGTGATAAGACCTACTACGAAAATTACTAACACAATGTGTTTTACAGCAACAACCCTGGGATTTTGCTGGTATAGCTCTGCCACTCAAAATAAGCAAAACAATACTTCTGCCATTTAGTTCTGTAAAATAGATTTATACCCCAAAAGTGCTGTTGTCAACCAGGGATCACACTTTAATAGACTAGACCCAGCTGAAAAATCAGCAAAGGGGGGGCCTTATTAAAAAAAAAAAAGCGCCATTTGCTATGTGTCTACTTGGTAGACACCTGTTACAATTAAGTTACACTAATAAGCATCAAAGAAGGCACCAAGCTAACATGTAAGCTACCTAGAATTTTAATATTATACTTAAGTAACTTTGAATTAAATGTGTTAAAAGTCAAGGCAATAAAAGTTGAAGCAGACAATGTCCCATCACTGAAATCAAGAGAGAGCACTACCATATGAGAGTGGAAAACTCTCCATCCAAAAAACTTTTTTTTTTAAAAAAAGGTATTTAAGTACCTCCCAGTACTTCTGAAGATGCCTAGGTTCATTAGCATTTTTAAGAGTGAGACAAGCAAATACAGCCCTTACACATGCACACCCACTTCATGACTTATGAAACATAGCCATTCCCAGCTACCACAGACAAAGATACTTAGCTTTACAAAAAAGTTTCACACGGAAAGGTGGTTTCACATACAATGCTTCAATTTTTTATCAACTTTGCTATTTAGGATGCAGAGAGAACAACTTCCAGATAATTAATTCTATCCAAAAATTACCACATTGGAACAAGGAACTAGAAACCCTTTGCAAGAACAGGGGAAATTTGTTACTGCAAGACTGTTTTGTGTATTGTTGCTGGGGAGTGAGCATAATTGATTCCCTTAAGCAAAACAGTCAGCTAGCTGTGAGCCAACCCAGTCACACATGGTTGAAGTACAATGTCAAAATGAACTCCAAAAAGATTCTCCTGCACACCTCTGCCAAGTTTTGCCAAGCTCCTTAACAATAGTTTCAACTCGGTTATTTTGCATTCCCTAGCTAGAGTTCAGGGGAAAAAATGAATCAAAACACAGAAGAGATTAAAATACCTGTTAAGAAGATATTATGGGCACATCATCTCTATGTATACATGCAGACGAGGAGTTCTCTGGCGTTTATAACATTTACCCATTTTTTCTTTAAGAACACATTTTCCATTAAGCTGGTTGCTTTTCCAATGGTCATTATGAAATAACAACTTTGCAAACCACTGGGTACCCCCACCCACCTCCACAGAAAAAAGTGTTCCCAGGGGATTAAAAGCAGAGAATTGCCCTTAGGACAAGAAAGTCTTTAGGAAAACAAGCCATCTTAATCTGAAAAAAATGGATAAGGAAGTATTTAAGAGCACAATGTTTTAAAATCCAGTGTTACTTCAAATGCATTATTTCTCTAGCTCCCTTAGCTAGGTGTATGAAAAAATGAGACATAAGAATTCTTTCCAAACTTAAAAGCTACGGCAACCAGAATTCTTTAGCTATTTTAATTTGTTTGTGAAAGTACTGTTGTGCTATTAACCTCTATAGTTTCAAGTGGAATCCAACCGCTCCTCATCAGTGAAAAGCGTGCTAACATTTTATTACTGCTTATCAGCATAAATGAGCTAAAAGTCATTTGGAAGTCTGGAGCATTAATCTTTGTTTCAATTATGTTGACTTTAAATTCAATGGAGACTGCTTATGTTCCTTGAAACATATCTTAACAATGCACTGGATAGAATTCAGCATCCTGCTTCTTTCAAGTGCACTTACAATACACTTACACGGTCATTTAGCATATCATTAGAAAAAGATTGAACAAACCTATGTCAGTGCATCTGAAAAAAATTAATAAAATTGTTACGTAGATAACAAGTTCCTAGAATACACTTGATTTCAAATGCTGAGTGAGACCATATACAGTCTGCAAGGGCCAAAAATTTACTTCTTGAATCTTACACTCTGTCAAAAGCCTTTCTTGAAAGGGTTATCTCTGGAACATAAATGGAAACTCATCTGCTTTCTGTACACAGAGCTTATATTACAAGAAGATCACACCAAGGTGGTCGTAACGCTATCCGCAAAGGTTCACATTTACTACTGCTGACAGTCATACCCACCTTTCCTTGGCTAGGCATACCATTAGGTAGTAAGCAAGTGAATTTACTGAGAATTTTTCCAGTGTAAGGCTACCATAACATACCAATCTCCCCAAAGCCTGAGAAAACTGTAAATCCATATCTAATGAGAGGACATACGGGAAGAGAAGCGTCCAAATGCATTAAGTTGTAGATATTGTTCTCTTAAGTTCTTGGTTCTCAGACAAATGCCCTTTTTTTTTTCCTTAACCTTTCCGATCAGAGAGCCCAAGAACCGAATGAAATGCAAACAAAGAGGTAACTAACACCATTGGAGAAGTTTTTGCCAAAAACTTTTTGAAGAGCTCCAGTCTTGATTTGAGTCTGCCATCTAGAACACCTTTGCTAATTACTCTAACAGACGAGAGCAGCACAGTTATTTCTGATTACAGTGGTTTTGCTTCAAGTTCTATCTATTAAAGCCCATGCCAAATGAATTGTTTCCTGCCAGCAGACTCTTGCTTTAAGCAGTCACACCTCCAGTAAGTAGGTCAATCAGTAATGTCCACAACAAGTACTAACATTATGCAGGTCCAAATCACTATAGGTGAAAAAAGCACTTAATCCAGTGTATCAAATAAACCCTGAATATGTCTTCAAGATGATAAAGACAACTCTTTTTTCTTTTTTAAAATAACAAAAGTCTACTCATCTACATAAGACCCTGGCAGGTAATTACTCAGTTCAGAAGGTCTTCTCAAAAAAATACCGAATGGCTTAGATTTTGAAGTTACACAGGTTTCTGTAATGTCCATCCCACTATCAGCTATCCCTACCATAGATGCATAAGCATGTGATGATGAACACTTACAAAACCCTCCAGTTCTTAAGCATCAGATGCTCTGTTGCTCTTTCTTTCAAAGGACACTGGAAAAAGCCAAGTAGGTTGCATACAACTATTGAGCCCAAAAGTTATCGAATTTGCTTTTTTCCTTTTACATCCCATGTGTTGGGTTTCCCAGACTGTATCTCTACATTTTCAGTGAAAGTGCAGTTTTCTTTTTCATTCATTCCATTTTCACTGAAATACAGAAAAATGACTAACCCACAGATTAATTCTGGGTTTCACATACTACCTCTTCAGACTGACTTACCCCTTCAACTCCTACTTAAATCCTCTGTTTGAGGTCTTGTGACAACAAACATAAGTCAGAGACTGTTGTCAGGGTGGATGCAGACGGCCACCAATTTGCTACCCTACAGCTGAAGCCGACACTGTAATGCATCATTACCTCTCCCTGCTCAGAACTTTAATATTAACAGTTAGTGGCGAATTTTAAGTTTGTTTTCTGTCAAAAATTGATACTGCTTGAAAGACAACCCTCTGTGTAACATTAATATTTCTCTTCAATGAAGGCAGAGCACTAGGTATATCCCCCCTCACCCCTTATGACAGATTCAATGTCAAGACAAGAAACTTTAAAACCTTAGAGATAAAGTTAGTGGCCAACAATTACGATTAGTTTTTCTTCCTCCCAAGATAAAGATCTGCCACACAGACCATCAAGCTTAATTGAAACTGAAATGCCCTAGAAAAGCTTGCAGTCTAGATACGTTCTTTAATCTTCTGCATATAGAATGTCAGAAATTTACTAACATTCATACCTGTTTTGTTGCAACATGTCTCTGGAACATGCTGACATTAAAGAAGCATCCGGACATATTTGCTGAAGTCAGGGAAAGACTGTTTTTGTAAATTACAACTTTAACAGCTATTTATCTGAAACAAGGTATGACTGTTTGATGCATATAAAACCAACAATGTTGCTAATTACTGAACAACCTGGTGACTACTGAACAACCTAGTTAATACTCTGGATTAAAAATGTTTTGCAATTCTAAGAGAATTGAGTTCTAAAAGAAAACTAGCAATTTTGCATTAAAATGATCACAAAATCCATTGCTCGTATCAAGCTTTGGATTCTACTGCTTGTGTTATATCCCTATGGGATCCAAAAAATTTAAACTGTATTCTAGTTAGATCACTGCTGCTAGTGTTTAAAGCATGTATTTATGAGTCCCCAATAAGAGCAGTTAAAACTTCAGAAGCTGTCACACCTTTGTATTATAACAGATACTTGAATATTTCATAAATCATGAATTCTGTAAGAGCACAATGAAGTTGAAAAAAAATGTATTCTAGAAGGAAGTTGCCTTAGCAGACATGGCTTCATTCCATTTCACTGAACTTTAAAGATACAGTTTCTTTTGAATTCTAAACAAGATCAGATTGGGACACAAGATTTCTCACCATTTCTCACAGCACAAAAAGAGCTGTACAAACTAGATTTATCTTGACAGGTTAAGTCACTTCTGAACTATCAAGCCTCACTGTTCCTCTCCTAATTATTTAAAATCCGTAGAGCTTGAACATAATCTTAACAGAGTTCAACAGCAACAAGCATTTGACTACCTCTCGGAACCTAGATGTCAAATCTAAAGCCACTGGCGTATTAGATGAACAGTCACAACAGCTGCAGAAACACTCATCTGGACAAACTCGGGGGGTTAAAAACTCACAGGCAAATGTAGAGTCACAAGTTAAACGTCATTTGAAAGAAATTATTCTAGGTCTGAATCCTCCTACTCTTTTTCTTCCCCCAAAAGATAATGATTTAGAGAGCTTTTCTTGCAGATCATAGGGGGTTTTGATACTTTCTTTTTAACAATGACATTGCTTTCAATACCTCTTTCATAACTGGTAAAAAACCAGATTTCACCCCTTCTTTGTCACTGTCAATGAAATAAACTTCAGTACTGGAACAGATACTCGTTGCTTCTTTCCTCTTCCTCTTTTGCAAGAAGGAAGTGTACACAGTTCATATTTCACTAAAGATTTTTTTAACTACATAAATTATAGTTCAGCTTTCAAAGACGCTACATAATTGGAGAAATCTGTTATAATCTGCAGTAGTTACAAGACTGCACATAACTTCTTGTAATACTGATTTTCAAAGCAATTCTTTTTGAACTCAGGCAAGTGTAACAGGCAAGCAATAAAATCTTTTCACATTATTCATACTGACACACAGTATTTTTACATTATTAGTTTTAAGCAAATACTGCAGAAAGTTACTCAGGAATTATTACTACTACTTACTATTCCAGGACTAAAATCATCTCTGTTGCAGTTTCATAAACTTCATGCAAGTTAATGACCCAAAGGTTGCATTGTGCCAGCTCAAGGACGGCAATTTCATGGATTATTTCCATCCGACAGTCCTGGCCCTTTCTTCTTTTTCTCATGAATTTTGCTGCAAACTCTCTTTCAGTGTCTTTCTGGATACACTTCTTCACCACTGCAAATTTCCCCCTGAAATTAGAGAAGAATTTAAAGTTAAAATTAAGTCCCTTAGTGACAATTTAGTATTGCCCTTATAAATGAATATTTCAGGAAACTTGAACTAAATCGCTATCAATGGATACATTTAAAATATGTTCTCAATTTAGATTCCTGAGTAATAATCCCTACACTTAAAAGTTAGGAACACTACAACCCAGAACGTAATTTAACCTCCATGAAAAATAAGGAATTAAAAACCCCTATCAATTCAAGGAACCTGGATTTCAAAAATACAGAATAAACAAGCTGTGCTTGCTTGCAAGATTAAGTTATCCTCAAACCTTTCATTAAAAAGGCTGGCAAAACCAAAGTGTACAAACAGGCAATTTATGCTTTCTACAACTACATCACAATAACCCAGTTACTGTTTTTTAAAGTATCCTATCATATTCAAGCAAACAACACTTACTATATAACTGCTCAAAATCCTGCTCTATTTGCCATGCAATATCCAGATTCTGCTCTGCATTTTCAAAGATGGCACTTTGTATTTTCACACTGATATATGTCAACTGCTAACAGCCAGAGGTTTTTTTTGACTGTTTAACAGTTCTCAAAATCCCTTATTCTTAGTCCCACTGTACAAGTAAGGAACATGGATGATTTTAAAAAAAAATTAAGCAGCTTGGCCAACACAAAGCTTTCTAACAAAATGTTTGCAACAGCGATAACATGAATACACACTGAGCAGAACTGAGCTTAGTGCTTAACCCACATTAATGAGCGTCATTTCTGACAAAACACACAACTGATGAGTTACACCAAGCCAGCAGGCTAGCTAAAACCACACTGCAGCGCTTACGTCAGAAGACTTCCCCCACAGCATTTTGGACTGAAGTGTCTGCTCTCTGCTTCCTTGCAATAGAGACTCACGCCACCTACTCCACTCCATTCTAGTCATACAGTACTGATTTTTAGACTGAAAAGGTCTATTAATTAATATCTGTCATCTAACTCAACGATGAATTCTCATACTTTGAAGTATAGCAGTCTTTTTTTAGTTCTTACCATACAGGTATAATGTTCATCAAAACTATCTTTTCTATTTATATGTAAAAAATTTCTTACAAAGCTGCAGGAATAGCTTAGAGATCTTTATTTTGGTTCTTAACTTATTGTAGGGCTGCTGAGACCAAACTAGGAGTCCGCATCTGGCTTGGAATACAATTACATGGGTTTCGCCTCTCCTGTCTCCAAGCTGAAGTTCACAGAATTAACTAATTCAGCTCATGTGAAAGTTTTCACTCTCACAGCTCCCAACCTATTGGCAGACTGCTATCCATGAAATGTAACTGCTAAAGAAATTGTGGTCAGCTTGCTTTTAATAGGCATTTGTTTCAAAATTACCCAGTCTAAATTAAGTCAAATAAGCACCCACAAAGTGGGTATTTGCTAGGCAATCTTACTAAAATAATCAGACTTCTAACCACTGATACAGCCACAGTTATTCCTCCAAGAACAGTATTTTGCATAAGCACACATTATCTACAGCACAATATGTATTAAGGGTAGATCAGAGCACAACCCAGATATCTACAAAGGCAGACAAAGAGTAAGAATATGCTTTCAATGTCTTAAATCCAATTTTGGGGGAGAAAGTTCTTAATTGCCAATATGTATGTTTTTGCTTTGCAAATGCATGAAAATAGCATTACAGGATTTTGTAGCACTAGGAAGGTGTGGTCAACAGATCACAAATAAGATGCGTTAATTACTATAGACTTACCACAGAAAACCACAGGAGGAATAGATGCCTAAACCTTGAATAAAGCCTAACAACCTGCTAGGTGTCTGGTACACATCTGCCAAAAACCATGCTGGAAGAAATAACAAATGTGTACAGTAGAGACAGCTCATCAGGAAACATAGGAATGTGCTAACGATGCTAGCGGTCCCCAAAGTATTGCCAGGACAGTGTTTCTTTTGGGTAGATTTCGAGGAAGTTTGTGACATTAGTGTTGCAGCTAGAAGTATAAACATCCCTCCAGTACTGCAATCCTAACCACACAGCGAGCAACCTTCCTTACACAGCCAGTGAAAAGGATTTTGAGTTATTCCAAACGAAGACATGTATCTGTGTGATTCATGTACAATATAAAGCTATGCATTTATCGAAAGTGTTAAAATTCTTGCTGACATTTTTAGCACGCAACCCAAAAACGGCACAGGCAAAAAACCCTAGTGCTTATGCTGGTAAGAAAAATCCCAACAGATAAAAATCAATTGAGAGACTAACAGATAAGCCCTTTAACAGCAAGTTATTCTAATACCTGGTAGATACAAAGCCTTTATATTTATACCAAAGCCCTAGACTCCTGGGCTTAGCCTTCTCTGTTTTTCTTAAATAGTCTCTGAATGCACGGTTTCCTTCCAGCTGAATGTTGCCTTAGCACAGAATCAAATGCTTTTAATACTAGCACTGGTGAAGGACCTAGAGAAAGTAGTCTGGAGAAGTTTGAAATCTCTATAATACAGCTTTCAAGAAGCACGGTGTTGTTTTGCATTATGTACAAAATCTATCTGGAAGCAAGTTAATTAGGCTAATGAGTACCAACGTTGCCGATTCATCGCACATTAGTCACTATGGAAATAAAACAGTAGTCATGGGGTAGCAAGAAACAGCAAGAGCCACCACCGTGTGTGGCCATCCATGTCCTGTGTAGCTGAGCTGGCCAGAAGCCTGATAGGTGACGTAATTAAAAGGACAGGTTACACGGGAGTTCAGCTGGATGACAAATACTAGTTCTTAGTTGTTTAAGACCAAGAAGCCTGCCCAGATTCTTCACAGTTATACCTGTAATTAGAGCTATTATAACTACTGCCTGTAGAACTCATCTTTTCTGTATACAATCCCCCAAAACATCCAACTTGGCAAACCTGTTGTTTACAGCTAATAGAACTGATTACTGTGCAGCAATCTAGATTCATGCCTGAGACAATTTCAGAGCGAAGATCTAAAGATACCATCCACTGTATGGTTAAGCCAAAAGATAAATTTGCAAAGAATTTCTTTTTGATACGAGACAGAATAGTAGATGATACAGATACGAACAAGCTTTCCCATAAAGCACACACTGCATACACTTCATCTTCGCTTTTCTTAAAGTCCTGCTTTTCAGAACTCCTTATAAAAAAAAAATGTATTAGTGAAAATAGCATTAGATCAGAGCATTGCTAGTTTAGCTGTATGGAGAAGAGCTAGCAGCAAGAACACGGCATTGAAGGAAGACAATTTTGAGAGGAAATACTTAATGTGCATTTCCAAAGTTAAAAACTGACCACCAGTCATCCAAACACAAACAAAAATTCTTTGAAGGCAGACACGAGTAGGAAATTAGAAGTAGTTCTCAGTCCTCACAAGAGTCTCATTCAAGAATTATGATTTAAGATAAATCGTATCTGATTACAAAGCAGCTCAATGTCATCTTTTCAGATTGCCAACAGAATTAGCATTGTTTCATCTAGCATACATTATGGCTTAAAGGAAAAGCCTTAAATCACAAAACAAATGTCAAATCAGATAAGCAGGAACATTTATGTCCCACCAGTTAATTTTGGTTGTCATAGGCTCAGAAGAACAGAGAACTAACCTTACTTTAATAGTTATTTTTAAAGCGACCTATAAAACCTTGTCACTGTAAGGACTACAGGAGTAACAGCAATTCCTGTGAAGATATTTACTTTTTATAAAGTTCAGCTAACTCTTCCGAGATCCACAAAACTGTATGCAATTTCTTACATAACTCACATCAAACATTTTTTCTAAAGTGTGTATGGGGGGGGTTCCCCCTACAATTTTTGATTTCCAAACAGCAAGATGTGGGGATTCAATTTCTGATGGTCACAAATTATTTACTCACATAAATTTATTCGCAAATGGTGGAACCAACTACCTGCAACTCACTCTTCATTCTCACCTCTTTTCCACTTTCACTTAGCTCCACAACTGTTTCACCCTAGCCCTGCTACTGCAGAGAGCAGCTGAGGACAGAAGTGTAACAGCATATACATTCTCACTGGTACACAAAATCGTCCAAGTGTCACGTACCACCAAGATGTACATTACTGAAAGCTACCTGAGAAATAAGGAAGTTCATGTCAGAGTTTGCAGGTGGGAAATCAAGACACAGATTATCTGCACATGAAACTACCACCAGGTCACTAGTTAGAAACAAAGAGTATTTCCTTATTATTCTGTTCAGTCTCCTCGGATGATTAAAATACTTGTTATTCTTAGCTGTGGGTGGAGAATAAGCTTGTCTGCTTTAACAAAAAACTGGGAATGAGGAGAATCACCATCATGCACTTGACATATTTACACGTATGTGCTGCATACATTTCGCTAGCAGAAGATCACTTATTTCAGAGCAATCATTGAAGGTGACTGTTACCTTCCAGTGAGAAGAAAGCAAGGCCAGTCATTTACACCTTCCTCCAACCCAGCTCTAGCATCAGAAGTATTATTTTCCGTACACAAATAATGATTTCCAATATGTACATAGTTTGTTTTAAATTTTAAAAAAAGTGCAATACTCCATCAACAAGCTGAAGAATTAACTAAAAGTCTAGTAATATTCTGTGTGCAATTAGGAGTTTTTTTTTTGAGGAAAAAGGAGCAAAGCAACTAAATACAATTATACTAGACTCTTTAAAGAAGATCTAGGTAATACAAAATATATTGTTCCTCATTTTACAGTACAGTTACGGCTTAAGCATAGATGGTAAGCGGAAGAAGAGATAAGCCATTAGTGTCTTGTCCTCTGCAAGGGTTACACTACTTTAATTCAAGCTAGCACTGTCTGAAAACACTTTAGCCTGAGTTGATGAGAAGTGGCACCCTTAAAACATCCATCAGAGGTAAGTTTGATTTTAAACATCACGCACATGAAGATTTGTGTGAGAATGTTCTGATTTTGGGACAGTAAAATTAATAAGGCTGTGAAGACTAGCCCAAAATTTCATTTATTAGAACATTTCATTTAAAAACCCCTGCCATTTGCATGCCATCCTAAGCAACTTAAAATAATTTCCTTTCCAGAATAGCCATTATAACCAAGTTTTTGGTATTTTTCCTAAATTAACCTGTTTTTCCTAGCAGCTGTATTTCGATAGACTTGCAAATGCCTGTCAACTACTGAACGAGGCAGCAGCCTTCTGAAGCACATATGCTTTACATTCTCAAAGCAGTTTTTTCTCCCCCCATAAGCAGGACTAATGAAGCCTGTCCCTCTGGTGACATTGTGACCAGGCTCATCTACGACTTCCAGCAATACTTCCCCCAGGACTTTCACCCCCTGACATGCCACCAGGGGCCAACAGCCCCAGTACCTCTCTTCCCTGCATTGCTAGAACTGCAACGCCTTAATGTTTTCCCATGTTACCCCCTCTTCCCACCTCCTCCACACAGAGGTGACAAGGGAACAGAGGTTCCAAATGCCGTGGCGAGTTCAACGTACGTGTGTTGACTAACTGGTTCAGAGGAGGCCAAAGAGCACACAAACCTGCTGAGTTCATGCATCACACCTGCTCTCAGCAAAGGTGCTATATCTACTTTCTTTTCTCTCCCCACTGTCAGTTTTAAACACAATTCATATGAATGTTGTTATTCTTAAAACCTCTGAAGTTCAGCTTTTAAATAGTTTCCCTAATTCTGGGAAATAGGATGGATGAATACTGAGTGTATAAACATTTTTCATTAGCCAATTCACCTACCTGATGATTAGAATTAAAATAGACTATGTTGTGTGCACAAGGACTGCTTTTCACCCGAGACAAAAACCTGTCACACCTGGGTGGTAATTTGTCCAAGTCCTTTGTAGAGACTTACAGACTTTATGAAGAGATAAAAGTGAAGCCGTTTCTGCTAAGTATACATTATCAATAAAATGACAGTCACAAGTGGCAGAGAGACTTTACCACCTATGCTTTGTCACAACAAGTTAGCAAAAAAATGTCTTTAATGGGAGCACCTGAGCCAAAGTATCCACTTTTTTTTAATCAAAATGTAGTAAAAAAAGTAAGCAAAGTTGAATAAAAAAAAACCAAGCACACATTCAAACGTATAGATTTCTATACTCTAAGAGAAGATGGTGAAAACATTTGTGAAATTGAAGAGAGAAAAAGGTAGTCTGAACCAAAATACATGAAACTGTTGCACAAAACCAAGACAAGCGCTTCAAACAGTCACTTAACTAATTTTAACATAAGTACAGGTGCAAAATCACAACCTTCATGCGAAGGTCATCTTTAAATGTAGTTCTGGTCAAAAATGACTCCACACTAAAAGCCACGCTGAGATTTACTTGTTTAAACTGCAGACTAAGCTTTGCTGTAGTACTTAATTCTTGTTCAAAGCGTAAAGCCAATCATTTCAGTTGTACTTTTGTGTGCCAGAAGGAAGCTTCATCTGGTCTATTTTCCGACTAGCCAACAAGTGTCACCCAGCTCTAAGAAAAGCTCTCACTCCACGGCAGAACTGCAAAATATTTTCTGAAAAGTCATCTGATCTTCAAATGAAAAAACCCGAGCAGCAGGGATACCAGGACATCCTGTGCTACACTGCTCCTATGCCTTCCTGATTGCTGCTTAGAATTTAGGCCGTTTTGTGGCCTCCCATTTAGTTAGCTTCAGTGTCCAGGACCTGAACATTGTGGTCACATCATGCTAAAAAGAAGCCTTCTCAATTTACGGGATGCTTCTTCCACCTGCTTCCCGTAAGAATGCTTTAGGCCACTATGTTTAAACAGGTATTATTCTATTAGTACATCAGAGGTACTAAGTGAGCATTGAGCTGACACCTAGGCAACCTGAAAAGTTGTTGGAGGTATTTACAGCAGCTACATTTGCTTTGAAACCCTTTTTTTTTTTTTTCCTCTTTACCTCCAAAGGGGTTGTTTTGGCTGCTGTGTAAACCAAGCTACACAGCCAGCACAGCTTGCAAAAGAACATAAATTGAGGAGTGTATCTTGCCATATACCCTGTGGTATTTCATCTAATCGTTTTTTTTCTGAATACTCTTTAGATTAAGCACATGTGATTGTGAGTAAGAATACCGTCGTTCCTTTTATAGGAAGTGACAGAATTTCAGACAAAAATACAGGTTTAGTGGTGCTGAAATCCCACATACAGAGTTTCCGAGATGCAGAAGCCTTCTAATGAGACTTTCTGCCTCCATCCCCACTTGCTCTCAGTCAGGTGTTGAAGTTACGTGTTGATTAAACCTTACATGTGGAATCACTTTCCACACCAAGTTTTTCAACCAGCTTTTTAATTATTTGAAAAGTTCCACCATTAGACTAGTCTCAAGCGCACGCTACGGCAACCCAGTCTCCTCTAGACTCGTCTTTCCCCGTGCCACCGCTGACAAAGCTCAAGGGAAGAAACCCCCCCCCCCCAACACGCCGGCAAGGTCTCCGTCTCGGATGGCAACCCGGAGCAACGCTGCCTGCCCCGCGCCGGCTCCCAGGGAAGGGCGCAGGGTCTCCTCACAAGGCCGGGACGACGCGCTGGCTGGGAGGAGGGAGGGCCCGCAGCCGGGTACAGCTGCGCCGGCAGCTGCCTCCCGCGCCCCTTCCAGCCCGGCCCCGGGGCCGACCCACAGCGGGGCGAGGCCGGAGGGGCGAAGCCACCGAAGTCGGCCCCAGCGCCACAGGGGCAGCCGTTCCCCTCGCCGCCCCCTCCCGCGACCAGCCCCTTCAGCTCACCGGCAGCGGCAGAGGAAGGGGTGGCAGGTGAAAACTGACCGACTACCCACCCTGACTGACCGACTACCCACCCTGACTGACCGACTACCCTCCCTGACTGACCGACTACCCTCCCTGACTGACCGACTACCCTCCCTGACTGACCGA
>JANZLQ010000009.1:5196366-5209054 GCA_026212715.1 Elanus axillaris | reverse complement strand
GACTACCCACCCTGACTACCCTGACTGACTACCCTGACTGACTGACTACCCACCCTGACTACCCTGACTGACTACCCTGACTGACTGACTACCCACCCTGACTGACTGACTGACTACCCACCCTGACTACCCTGACTGACTACCCACCCTGACTACCCTGACTGACTACCCTGACTGACTGACTACCCACCCTGACTACCCTGACTGACTACCCACCCTGACTACCCTGACTGACTACCCACCCTGACTACCCTGACCGACTGACTGACTGACTACCCACCCTGACCGACTCGCCGCGGCGGGCGGCTTGAGGGGAGACGCGGAGCGGAGGGAAGGCGCCCGCTTCGCGGCCGGGCGGGGACGGGACGCGGGACACCTCCTGCCACCTCCGCGGGAGCCCCCGCAGCCCCCGGGGACGTGGCGGCAGCGGCAGCGGCGTCCCCTCGTCCCCTCGCAGCGCGCTCACCTGCCGAGCTCCCTGCCGGGGCTGAGGCTGTACCGCTCCTGGAAGGGCTCGGTGCGGATGGGCGTGCGGATCTCCGTCAGGAAACCGCCTCGCCGCCGGCCTCGGCCGGGAGCGGGCTGCGGCGGTGGCCGGTCATCGCGGGAGCGGCTGGGTGGCGGCTTCTCCTCGGGGCTCATGGCTTACTCCCTCAACGGGGTGGGGGGGGGGAAACCCCTGCCCCCGGTCCCTCTCCGCCGGGCTCCCCCTCAGGCTCCGGAGTCACCCGCCAGCCGCCGCGGCTCGAGGAGGGCGGCGGGCAGCACGCGCCGCGCCGAGGGGACGGAGGGGCGGGGCGCAGCCGCGAGGCCCCGCCCACTCCCGCCTCACCTTGGCGGAGAGGAGGAGGAAGAGGCGGCGGCGGGAGGGACGGTTGGGCAGCGCCACCTGCCGGCGGCCGTTGGGCGCGAGGCGGGGCCTCCCGCCCCCCCCCTCCGGCGGAGTGACAGGATGAGTGAAGGAGGCCGCCATGCTGGGCTGGCGAGGCACCGCCGTTCAAGGCTTCCCTTGGTCCCTGCGCGGCCCGGTACCTCGGTGTGCGGGCTCTCAGGTGTGCCCCGAGGTGAGCGGTAGGTCGGAAGGGGGAAGCCTGAGGTGAAAGCGCAAGAGCGGGCCGCGCCGGGCGATCCCTCTCAGGCCCCTCGTGGGGATGCTGGGGTGCAAGGCTGAAGGAGGGCGAGAGCAACAGGGGCAGCGGCAGCCCCGAAGGGGCCCAGCACGCCTCGTGAAACCTTGGCCTCTGCGGTATCTAAGGCACAAGCTCCAGTTAAGACTTCCCCACAGCTGGGCCGTGCTCAGCTGCTCTCCGCCACGCACGGCCCAGCGCCACGCGTCTGCATGAGGTGCGTAGGGACTGCCCGCCGCTCATCCCTTTGTCCAGGCTGGGGGAAATGGCCTCGTGGATTCCAGCGTTAACTGGGAGAGGCTTGGGAAACGTGCTCCGCTCGCTTCACAAGCCCTTTGCCATCTGGGTGGCTTAACGCACGGGTCTGAGGGACCCGTTCTGTGCGGCTGTCTTTTATCGAGGCAGTGCTGCAGCATTTGTCTCCATTAAGGGCACAGACTCTCTTTGCCGTTGCCTGCCAATATCCAGAGCACGGAGGAGAAGAGACTAAGGAGGAAGCAGGCCAACATACAGGAAAGGGTTCAGCCCAAACCTGGGTCGTTGGTCAGGGACGGGAGTACAGTTGCTGACAAGGCATTTTTCTAGAATTCCCTTGTTCACTTAATGCCAAATCCGATTTCCAGAAATAAATAGCTTAGGAATACATTCCAGAACCAGTATGTAGTTTTGAGTGTATTGGCTTCTTCCCATCTGGAAGAACATTTACTCCATATAGCATGTAAGTTTACCTATTTTTCTTGCACAGGGTAGAAACTACCAAAGATATGAGAAGTGTCTTTAATATAACAGGGAGATGGATTTGCTGCATTCTGAAAAAGAATTATCCACAGAATAGGAAGACAACGACAAAACCAAAAATGGTGCTTTACTGTCTTGAAAACTGACCAGAATAAAAATCTTTTCCCACTTTACCATGCGCTAGCCTTACTACACTTTGCCTAGTTGTACCAGAACACCGTGAAGCCGATATATGCTGTATTAATTTGTTTTCCCTGTAGAAAGGATAAACATAAGTTTTATGACTCGCTGTAACTTCACCTGCGCTTTCAAACAGCACTGATCTCAGTCTTAAATACTGCAGCATAAGCTTACATGTGCTACCCACACAGGGAGAAGCATGTGCAGGTATGAACAGTGCTCCATTTATTTAGAGATATGCTAACAGACCTATCTAGGCTGGTTACTCTCATATGTTACCTACTGATAAAATACATAAGCTTTTTTTTCTGTTGTTTGGGTATTTGCCTTCAATCACTGAAATATCATTAGTTGTTGTATGCTCAATTGTGCTCAAATGGCATAACAAGCATTGATTTCTGCTTGTACAGATAACATTAACTGTTTTATATTTCAGTATTTTTTTTTCCTTTTTCTGCCAGTAGCATCCAAGGAATTCATTCTCATGAGCTGTGTTTGGGCTGCAAGCTAAGAAGCAGGAGGTGAGGTGGAAGACACTACCACAGGTGTTCTGTTTAAAAGAATGTCCTTTTCAATTCATGTCTGCATGCGCTGGAGTGAAAGAGTGATTTCTATTCTGCCCTGAAGTCGTGGATCAAACATTTTGCACAGGGACATAACCTTTGCTCAGTTATATCTGTCTGACGCTGGCTTCATCTTCACAGGATGTTCCTCTTCCCCATATGGATGTATTCACTCAAGTTGTACCTAATGGAAGGGTTACCCGAAACCATCATCATCATGGTCCGTTTATAACAGAAATATGAAATCTAACCATCCGTAGCTCAGCACACATAACTTAAGATTGTTTTTCAGGTGCTAAATTCATCCTTTGAACTTCCCATGATCTTCCATGGCTGGAATTTCTGCAGGCTGCTTAAGTTCCACATGAAGTTAGTTATTTTGCATTGATGAGCTACTTATTTCTTAATGTGATCATTTTATATACGAGGCAGCAGGAAGAGTACACCTTCCTCACCTGAGGTGTTCCTCAACCTGTATTCCTCAAATGCTTCTTGTCATCATGTAAAGGCACTTACACAAGAGCTCCAGGTACCCAGCACCACGAAAAAAAAGAGTCCCATGCTACGCTTTTGTACAAACTGAGGTTTCTTGCCAGCTGCAACAAAAGAAGGGTTACTGATTTTCACTTCTCTAATTTAAGGAAGGAAAGCACAGCTCCACTAAGCGGCAGCACTAGGTGTCGTTACTGCCAGCTTCGCCGAGTTACTTTTATATTTGTGAGAGATTTAATATAAACTGTGGCTCATGTCACAATAGTATGTATGCCTCTTTTTTGCTCATAGAGTTTGATTTCTTCATTTCCAGCACAGATGAATAAACTTGTGCTCAGAGGATCTAAGAGTAAACTTTCCAAATACTTTCACGTGTTCATATTTTGCAGAGATTTCCACTTGAATATGAGCTTTACATATATTATAAAAACATTAAATTACCAGTTGGAAAACACATCATATGGGTCCCCACACATTATATTGGGTGCTCTTCAGATCAGTTTCATAGCTTCTCTGCCGTGCCAAGGCGGTCCCAAAGACTGATTAATCTTTCACAAATTAGGTAGGCTATATTTTACAAAGTCCAGGGTGCATCGCTACTTATTTTATGTCTGTGTCCAGAGCATGAAGATAACCTGTTTCAGTTTGTACATTAGGAGGCCTGAAATACGCAGCCGAAGCACAGCTATGAAGTTCTAAAGCCATGCTGTCTGCTTTTCATGCTGTAGTAGTAGGGGTTAAATTCTAAGGTCCCTGTTCTGTTAATCGATGCGTGAATCACTAAAGCTGTTAACTTACATGCCTAAAGCAGGGAAGTTTATATTCAATTGCCAAAGATGCCAAAGCTGTCAGTAAACATATCCTCACACATTGTAAGTAAAATCTTACACAAGTAATCTCTATTAATAATTTCAGTCATTCTTAAAAAGTCACTGATCAGATTTAATTCTAAGACATACTTAAGAGGTTCTGAAGTCAAATCACAGCTTGTAACAAAGTTCCTAAGCAGATTCCAGTGCTGCCCCAGCTGCATTCCTGAAAAGCTGTTATCTAAACATGATGACTCCATGTGGCATGCTCGTTAGGCACCTGTACTGCTTCGTCTACAGACTGAAGCATATTAAGTGCTGAAAACAGAAAAAACAGGAGCATGTGCAACTTATTTTGGTATGCTGTTTTGATTCTGGAAAACCAGCATTAGGAAATCACACTCGGCAATAGTTCTTCAACTGCCGTCTGTGGTCCAGTTTGAAACTGAACAGATTTTCAGTTTCACACCGCAGAGTCTTTACAGCATTTTTTTCTTACAGTTGATTAACTTTGTAACTGGGAAAGAAAATAACCCATACCAGTCTTTTATTTTCATACTGAAAAATTTAAAAGGTGAAGGTATGTCCCTAACGTGTATTACTCTGTACAGAAGGAAAGGCAAGTGGCCGTAGTATTGGTCATAATGATACGATAACTATCATTTATCATTGACACAGAAAACTTTCCCATGCAGCTCCACTATCAGATATTAATTATCATATAATTAATATCTCCTATAACCATAGGAGTTAATTACATGAAATCCTACATGCCAGCAATTCAGGAAAAAAACATCACCAGTTGCAGTCTTTCTCCAGCGACTTCTGTTCTATTCAGCCTCAAAGACTTGTAACATAGCGTTGTGGGGATGAGCTTCATTTACGCTAGAGTTAAAACAATACAAATGTGCTTTACGCCGAAGCCTAATATAAATAAGAAACAGGGCTTGTGTTTCAGACAGAACAATGTATCTTTTTTTTCTTCAAAACTTAATTCCAAGAGGCTAGGAACTCGACAAGCAAAGCCACACACTCTTAATTTTGATATATCCATGAAAAGTATTTTCAGGCAAAATTGATTTTGAAGGTCACCAGAATTAAATTAAAAAATAATAGAAGTGTAGCTTTGCAGCTCAAGGAGGCTTTATGATTAGAGGAGACACAGCGGGTCCTTTCTGGCTTTGTTCTCCACTGTTCTCCAGAAATGATGGCTATTGCCCAGTCTGGCCTCTTACACAAGAATGAGTATCAGGCCACAAGTGGATTTATTGTCTATTGTAGCAAGAAAGTATGACTTTGCTACCACAGGGTGCGAAGGGATTATTATTGATTTGTAATATCCTACAGGATTATGGAGTTTTGTTAGCATGCCAGGAAAGACATCTGACGTACGTATGGAGGCTTCAGGCGGACTGCCGCTATATTTTACAGAAATTCAGTAACGTGTATCATAGAACGGGTTCTGGTAAAAGACGTAGTTCCAGCCACGTAAACAGATCACCATTGCAGAAGCTGCCACCTCTGAGGTACCCTAGTGATCAGCAGCTCATCTCACCACTTTTTAGTAAATACTGATTTTTTCCTTCCTTTACACGTGAAAAGTTCAGAGAAATGTAGCTTAGGATCAGAAACGTCCTCTGCCCCCGCTTCCTGCTCACACGCGCGCAACCATCAGGCAAACAAGTTTTGAAAGAGGGCTGTGCTGTGTGTGAGACCTGGATTTCTCGAGCACGCGCATGGGCGGCTGCTACTCTTGCCGCCACCGACGTCGCTGCCGCAGGAGGGCCGGCACCGGCCTTGGGCTTGTGGACCTGCGCTCCTCCACACACGATGAAACGCAGAGCTGACTGCAGAAGGTCTCTTAAGAGCTGTCACTGTCACATAGTTTCACATTTGCTACTGATTTGTCTTGTGCAAGATAGGCTTACCATTCCTGTTGGAGCGTCTTCCACAGGCTTGTATTTTTTCTTATAAAAACTGCTCCTCATATTCAAGCTTTCCCATCCTTCGTATTGTACCATGATCCCTCATGAGCACCATTTATGTAAGAAAACAGGTATGGCCAGCAAGGTGTCTGCTGACTGTGTATCTGAGGTGTGTTAATCTATCCCGGAATGTGCTAATGAAACATGCCTGAGATATTACAGTGACGAGCAGTAGAGAAATGGGTGTGACATACTAAGAATGCCAGAGCATCTTGCTATTTATTTGCTGTCAACACTTAATGCAGACCCAGCATATGCTATTAAGAAATTAACTTTGCACTTGCCTTTCATACCCATAATGCAGTAATTATACCTAGAAGCGAGGTACGCTTAAGTAGTATGCACATCTCTGTCCCTCTCTTTGTCCAGATATTTTCTACAGCAAGGAATAAGCTCACACGCTTTCAAGGCAGGGCTGGTCTTAGGGTAGTCTAGGAGAGCGTGGGGGCTTTGGTTCTGCGCGCTTCTGTGGAGAACCTCAAGTTTTAGACGTGTACCCTGAGAAACTGAACAAAAGCAGTGGAAGGGCCTGAGTGCAAGGGTCAGAAAGGGTAAGATCCTGGGAGAGCAATTCCTTAGGTCAGTGGACTTTCACTAGTGCCAGTTTCCATCCACTCTACTAAAATACGTCCTCTACGAAAGAAGTTATTTGTAATAGACAGTCCACACAATGCCATAACAAAGTGATTTTATTGACATTCCTCTATAGTGATATGGTTGAATAGAAAGCACAGCCTGAGTATCATGTGACATTTTTCTGTCAATATAAGCAAAATCAGTCCAATAATGAGGACCTTTCCTGCCATTGACTTCACGTAGTCTTTAACAAAAACCGTAACAGACATTTCTGTTAGATAAATTGGAAGCTGCAGGGAATTTGGCTAATGGTACAATATTTACTATACCTAGTATCTACTATCTATAGGCATCTGTTTTTCTACTAGAACAAAGGAACTACATGACTCACTAGAGAGAAAGTAACAATCCAATCTTTTGGACCTTGTGAAAACTGGAAAACCTATCCCAGATTTAGTATATTGCAGTCATTTTTTTTCTTTTAATAACGAACACTGAGGTACAGCAAGAATAATAATAAAAAAGCACCGCATTTGTCATAGAAAGATCTATAGGTCTGCATTTGACTGAAAGTGTTTAATCTTGACTGGGAAGCCCTATTAATATTACTACGGAGGCAGGGCAAATTATTATTACTATTCCAACAGAAATTAAACAAATCTCCAGTCAAATTTGTCCTTTTGGAATTCCACAGACTGTCACAGGATTAATAGCGAAGGATGAGTTTAACTCGTCCTCTGTGCATGTATATTTTAGCTTATTTCTTATTCAACTTTCATGTCCAAACTCGGTATCCTACTGTTTTCAACTAGAGGTATGTCAACTATTTGTTACAGTGAAACTAGAACAACAAAACACAAATCCAACAAACACGCCCCCCCTCCCCACAGGCTGTCTCTCAGACTAGACTACAAACTCAAAACCTTAGCTACAGTTCATTCAAAAGTTCACGGGCACTTGAGCAAACTGGGTGAAAAAAGTCCTGTATGTCAGATCTGTACAAAACTCATGATTTCTCCGTTAGCGGCTAGATCTTGTTTGGACCACTCACTTCTTGCCTTGTGATAGCTACAGATCTCCTTAGAACTTAAAAGTCAAGTTCTGAATATGCACAGCCACATGATGGAAACTGAACGCTCATGTAACGTACTGCAGACTGAAGTGACAGCATTTGTAAGGTTTAGACCAGATGCAATTAACAGTAAGGTACAGTGGTTTGTACTGGATCAAATCCTGCATAGCTTAGGTGGTTGAACAGTAGGTGGGACTACCTCAAGGTGGAAGACATACTCATGATTTAAAACACCTATTTTCATTCTCGTATCTTCAGCTTCATGCTAGTATGGCAACAGGATTTCATAAACGGAAATATCCCTTTCCCTCCCTCTACCATCAATACCATCACAACTCCTTTGAGAAAGATACGGGCCCTTGGAAATCAAACGTACAAATTACCAATATTCATTGCTCCTACTGAAAGCTGCAATTCTCAAGAACTGTCAGATTGCCAATTCCATTTTTCACTTGCATTTTCAAATCTATTGATGTCGATGCCATATCATAATCTAGCCACCACCATGTTTAAAGGGAACTGAGGTGAAAGAGCTGAACAGACTATCTCACTATAAATCTACCCTATGGAGTATCTTCTCATCTTTCCTGTGGGAAAACAATGAAACCAGAAATTCTGTAATTAAGAGTCAGTATTTTACAAAAGAAAACGCAGACCTCGGGAGAGCACAGACGATTATGTGAGTAACAGCATCTGAATCGAAAGGTGAACAAGGAAGGGTATATGCCTTGCACATGCGTAACAACAACAATTAATTGCATCATGGGCAGGTTAAATAACAGGGCAAGGGAGATGGGTTTCTCCCTCTCTCCTGTTAGCGCCATTCACTGCCTCACTTACTCTAACCTTACGGTGCCACTTAGATGCACGGCTTCCCCTTCACTCCAGCCTGGGACTGGATTCAGCCCATGGTATGATGCAATGAGTGGAGAAATGCGCTGTGAAGCGTCAATCCGGATATCCTACAGATGATGTCCATGTTTGGGAACCTATTGGGGTAGGGCATTTGGGAAGAGAGAGGGATAGGACTGAAATGGTAAGATGCAAGAAAAGCAGAGTATGGCATTTTCTTTCTCTTTATGAAAATAGTCAACTGTCTTCCTCTATTCCCGGCTTTAGATCCAAAAAAAAACTTGCAAGGAAATCTACACGACCGTGTTACTATGATGTCATCACAGTCACCTAAGAAAGCAACCTTTAAAAATATTAGGCTGTGTGCTTGAAAGACAGCTTGGACCAAGGATTTTGACGGGAAGTAGCTGGCTATGCTGTATGTTTCCCAGAGCAGGAAAACACAAGGTGCTTGAGACGGCATCTGCCAAACACGGAGATGCATGACACTAATCTAGCTTAGCGTGCGGCAAGTGCCAGAACATGTCGTGAAGAAGAATTTCAGGAGAAAGCCTTCTTTGTTTCAATCAGTGGGGTTTGATGCTGTCTCTGAAATACAAACATCTTTTATTATGCTACAAAAAATAGTTTCACTTCTTCTTAATAAAATATAGTTTTTAAATACTTAAAAAAATTTAACTATACAGTATTGTAAAGATTGGATTTTTTTTTCTTACTTTTTTAGTATGTTAATGAGACAGCTCTTGATGCACTATTTTCCTTGGCCAAACATGGACCAATCAGTTGAATACTTCTCTTTCTTTTCTTCTATTGTTGGAAGACATCCAACATATGACATGGTGCAGGTAACTTTATAAAACATCACCAGGAATAGAACAAGAATCATACAGGAATCACTGGATTTTGGGGCCCAGTGGTGAAGAGGCAGAAATTACATACATTGGAAGATTTCGTTGTTCAGTCTCTCCTGGTGTGACTTGCTCTGGTGTAATTCATATGCACGTGACAGACGCTGTCAGAAAAAAGTTAAGATTTCCGTCTCTACTGTGCAGTCGGGCTGGTCATGTGGAATCGATGCCTGAGAGCTCATTTGTGGAAATAGTAAGTATCATTTTTGGTGTCTGGTACAAGCTGAAGCTGGCCTATAGCTGCAGCCTCCATACGCAACTGTAACATGAGTACTCAGTAAGAATAACAACGTACTATAAAAAAGATTCTCAGTAAAAGCCATGCAGTAAATTAGTGTAAAAGGGCTGAAAAACGTCAAAGAAACTGAATGAATGGGGCGATTTAGATATCCCAAATATTTTATATATAATTAACAAAAGCTGCTATTTCTGCTTAGAAACATGTTTTTGGGTCCATCACCTTTCAAATACCTATTGACCTAAGAATTAAAGCAGGAGAATGATCTAAAACTCTCAGAATGCAGTTTTTCAAGTGCGATGAGTTTCTCTATAGCCACCATAAAAATAAGTGGGAAAGCAGGGTCCAATTCTTTTCTCTGGAGAGAAAACTTACGGGAATTCGTTGTGTCAGACACTGAACTGGTCTCCTGATTTTACGGTTTTCTGAAGCACGGCTAACACAAAACTAGCAGTAACAAGCCCCCAAGGGGGTGTGGTGTTTCACGTGAGCTGCTAGACACTATGATGTTACCTTCTCACTTACCTTCACTCGCCCTTCACCAGTCTCTCACTTCATCTTTCACACATCCTTTAACGTATTTAGTGTCAGAAGATACTTGGTATTTCCTTTTCCCAGTTAAGACAAACACTTTCAATCTGAGATTAGTCTTGGGAAACAAGGGCAGCAAAGATTAATAAACAGAAGACAATCAGAGCAGTGAGGTTGATTGTAACAGCCTCAGCAAAAACATCCGGAGACAACCCTCCCGCCGTTTTCCTTTTGTTCCCTGGCTTCAGAGTTGGAATACAAAGTACACCAAACCAAAGGGGATTATCTCTGCATTAACAAGAGCTAGATCTTTAGTTGAGTGGTACCCAACATGACTGGAGGGCCTTTGGGCCTACTCCAAGAGGAAGTGCAACGAAGTCTTAACCCAAAGCGTGTTAAGAGTCCCCTTCGTCCCTGACAAGCACCCTCATTCACTGCAGCTTCTCATTTAATAGACCCTAGACTAAAACCTTCTGCCTACAACCGCTCTTCAGGTTACGGAGATTTCCACTGAACAAGAAAAGAAAAACGACAGAACCAAACACTGCCCCCAGCAACCATAGATTAGCCCAGCCTGACAGAAAATAAATTGGCTTCTGACACATGGGATGGGGTTGTCTAGACTTCTCGTTTGGAAAGGAGCGTTTTAAACATCAGAAAACAAAGACCTGGTAAACAGACCCCAAGGGTATTCATAAGAGTAAAACATTCTTCTTATTTCCCCTTTTCCTTGTCTTATGCAATACTAAGGTAAGGGAGCCTTGTCCTTTATGCTACATAATAAAACATCCTTCTTGACTCTGCACAACCTTGTGCTTCTTGTGTGGTAAACATTACAATGGAGATGCCCCTTCCAATATCTCTGAAGTGCAAGTTCTCTCCAGTAACAATCATAACAATTGCTGTTATGCTTTGCATTGCGTTACAGGTTGTTTTTTTAGTTTTTGAAGGTCTTATCTGCACCATGTATCTGGGCCAGTTCCAGCTGATGCAACTGATGTGGATCATGAGTTCATATATAAAAATTTCAGTTTTGCTCATAGGTGTCTCTCAGATGGACAATACATACAGGGGAAACAAGGACGGATGAAGATGTATTTGACCAGCTCCTAGTACTGGATTCAACGGTTAAGAAGTAAGATGGGCTGTGAACTCATTTAGAAGATGTGGGCATATAAAAGCTTGGAATGCCTGATGAGGTTTTTTTATTTTTTAATCAACGTAGGTGGAAGTAAACATTTATTAACATTTGGTCAAGTGTAGTGTAACTTGCATTTGTATTTTCATTGTTATTAATGGAGGTATGTAGAGATATACAGAAACCTTGAGACAGTTGTTTTTCTATTGCATACAGACTAGCAGTCCATTGGAAACAGAGGATGAAAGCATGAAGGTTAGATCTTAGAGGGCGGCAGTTCTTCATGCACAGCTTTTGTTAACCTTGATTTTTTTTGTTTGTTTGTTTTGTTTTCAAAAATAAAAACATGGGAAACCAAGATCAAATGATGGTGGACAGGAGAGGTGACATCATCAGCCAGAAAAACACCAGAAGTGCCTGAACCCCCTCATTCAAGTCCAAAGGTGCTAGTTTCTTCAACAGCTGTCAGCAGCTTTTCATACAGCATAGAATATGAGGGGTAAGGTGGAAGATCCAAACGGTTGAAACATGTGTGTGCCCTGCAAAAGGAAAAATAGGCTACATGTTAAGTTTAATCTAAATAACTTGAGAAAATAAGAATTTGAGAAAACAAGTTCCTACCGAGGCTCAAGACGTTCAAGTTCACTCAAGAGAGAGAAAAAGAAATTCTATTAAACTCTTGAACTCTGCCAAAATCCGAGGTACTGTAATGTACGTGCGCATACACACGAGTCTTTCAAACAGAAGACACAAGCTAAGTCTCAACATAACATCATTCTCTGCCATCCCTGCATTAGATGTTGCAAGGATCTGGCAGGGATCTTCATGGAGATGAATCCAGGAGGTCACAGCAGAGTCGGGGTCTAGGCCCTGATAGACAGAAAACTCCACTACTCTAATTTTGGTTGCTTTGGGTTTTTTTTAAAAAAAATGTAACTCAGCTGCACATCTAACATGAGCAGCTAGTTAAGTTTTGCACCAGTGGGCAAGCACAATGTGATGAACTATACTGACAGAATGGGCTCAGCATGTGTTTATAGTGAGGCAGGGCTGACTGGTAAAAGACCATTCAGGGATCTGCTAACCGAAGAAGGAAGGTTGCCGAAAACGTTCCTGTAAGTCAGCTGTCGGCCATCTGCTGCAAGTCTGGCCTTTAAATGTTATTTATTTGTAGTAGCCGAGGCAAAAGCAAAATATTTTGTGCAGAGCAAGCTGCCAACTCGATGACCCCCTTTTCCCCCAGTTCTATCATTATATTTACTCCCAGTTGGCAGCACCTTCAAAAGCAGCTGTGGGACGGGTTCCACGCCAGCCTCCACCTTGGTAGCAGCAATCAGAGGCAGATGCAGACTGCACTTCACTGTGTGAGGTGCCATACAAATGTGGAGCAAAGAAACAGCCCCTGCCCCAACAATTCATCCATTTCCACTGACTGAAAAACTGTAGAGCTCATTCAACAAACGGGGCGGGGGGGGGGGG
>JANZLQ010000009.1:5173500-5196266 GCA_026212715.1 Elanus axillaris | reverse complement strand
GGGGGGGGGCACATTTTCATGAAAATGGTTTCATTTTTTTCAGTCAGCTTGGAGTTTTACATCGTACTAGAAATATTTCTGTTTCCTTTTGCTCCCTCTGATAAATGTGAATTGACAAAACCCTACAGAAGGAAATGTAGCCTCAATGGCTAACAATGTCAAAGTTTCTGGGCCCTAGTATTTTTAGAAGCCGTGAAGTTGTTTTAGCTTTTCTATCTCATACTTTAATTCAATGTTATTTCTTCAAAACCGAAGCAGAAGAGCTATCTTGGAGAAACTATGTGAAACTGTGCTAGTCATCTCTTAGGCCACCCACAAAGTGAGGAAAACGTGATACTGGTAGATGGGCTGGCCTGAGACTTGCAGATTCAGAGGGAGAGTTTTATCAAGCACCAATGGTGAATCATTAAAAGCAATCAGGCAGCTGAAATAGCCAGAGGCACGTAATCTTCACTGCATCACAGAATTTCAATTAGGAGAGCTTTTATCATCCTTTTTCCCCTTCTGAATGAAGATTTGTTAGCTGGTCACTCTCAGAGAGAGCGTACAATAAACACAGAATTTGCGGAAATGAGCTGGGAACATATGAGTTATTGAAAAAGGAACATTAATAAAGCCATTATTTAATACATCTCTTGAAATTAAACATGGCAGCTCATGTGTATTATCCATGAGTAGCCCTGCACTGTTTATTGTTTATCTCGGCAATCTTTGGCAGCATAAGTTGTTTCTACAGCCATTGCCAATACGTATCAACCACTGGGAGTTAATTAACGGAAGGATTCTTGTAGTCCATTCAGAACGCGTTTGTCATAGGCAAGACAGCACCATTCAGAGACGGCCAGTCTTGAGGAGCTCAGCTGCCTGGCTCCAGAACTGGAAGCAGCATAGTCAAGGTGGCTCAGGTGTGGATTCTGCTAATATAACTTTGCTGAACTTAATCTCTCTATATGGTACTTATCCGTGGCACATTTAATTGTATGAGACCACAGCATCTCGGACGTTGCTGTCATGCATCCTATTGTGCGGTGCAGACATATCCACAGCCACTGACTGGTGCTTACTTTCTTGCAGACATGCATCTTGACTGATCATCATCCATCTCATTTCATACTGGTTATGAAACAACCTTGCAATGCTGTTGACTTCTAGTCATCCTTGACCTAGGCAAGCTCAGAAAAAAGATACATTTCTTTTCCTATTTTGAGGTTTATAGAAGTGGGCTCTTCCATAAAAGGCCTCAAGGAATTTATTGTGGGGAGAAACAATTACAAAGAAGGGAAAAAAAAAGTTAACATGTCTAGAAACACGGAAGCATTTTGCCAAGCAACAACACTCTTGTGTTCTCCAGTTCAACAACTTTATAGAAAAAAATCCTTTCACTCCAAAACCCATAATCGAATCAAAAATGAAAACTAATTTTCAGGAGTACTATGCAGGTTACGTTTACACTTCTACCTATTTAAGGGGCAAAACCTGAGTTTAAATTCTGGTCTGTGAAACTACTGTGGATCTATTGCATCTCCAGTAATGCCAGTGAAGCCCACTCAATCCTAGAACAAGATAATGACGTGTGAACTCGTCTGGTATACATTCAGCAGTGGGCCTAATTGGTTCTTTGCTGCAAAGGTCAGACATGGTGTCTACTTGTGTAACTAAACAACATATTCCGCCTCACCTGAAATAAGAGAGAGGGTTGATTGGGAACGTTCAGCGTTCCCTCTCCCCTCAGTATTGCCGTGCATAGCACCTTTGCCTCTTGCAACTGAAAGCTGAAACCTTTGTTTTCCAAACTGGACTAAAGACAAATTGCTCAGCTCCTCATCTGTCCTGTCATACACTGTGCGATACTGCAGTTCACAAGACAATTAAGAGGCAAGGAAGTTTCCCGTAACATCCACTGTTGCCTAACTCTGTGCCTTGTCCTCCAAAGGGGTAAATTCCTCCTGGCTGGTGTTGACCTACTACTACTGATCCCAGTGAGAGTGACTACAGTAAGCATAACCCAGGGGACACTTGCTGCACATATTGGGGTGAAAACATGACATCAGCAGTGCAAGAGACAGTCACAGCAATGAGAAAAGCCTTTCTTCCCTTGATTAAGCCTCCTACCACATAAGCCTGCTGACATTTGAGAGGGTGTTCAGGGAGTGAGAGGTCTGGAATAAGAATGAGAATGGTAAGAGCTTTTATGGAAAGGATTCTGGCTTCTCTAGAAGAAAACACAAGATAAAGTCAGGTAAATCAACCCTGACCCTCATGTGCCCTCATCATCCAGTAAGCAAAGCAGTAAATGGACCACTTAAAATTTCATTCTCCCTGGCAGTCTGTCTTTATTGCTCAAAGTAGTTTTGGTGGCTCTGAACCTTTAATCTTGCTCACTGATCAAAGTGCTCTGCTATTTCTTTTCTTTTAAGAATTCTCTCTAAAAATTATGAGTATAAGCTTTTAAGATTTTTGCCTTCTTCTTTTCTTTGTCACTTCCTTTAATCCCCATAACAATAAGAGTCCAAAGGCAGTAAGTGTGCACAGAACCCCCTCCTATCTTATTTATAGCTTGAACCTATGAACTAAAGTAAGACTTGCATTCTAACATAACCATGCCTGTCAGGCAGAAACTGGGCATTTCTCCTTTTCATCTTGCTTTCTTTAGATGAACCCACAAACTCCTCTTTGATCAGCCTCAGGACCCACAGGTATCAACTTTTGCTCCTTTTGTCTGTAAGAAGGAACACTTATATGCTGTCTGGGAATCACTGCTTAACAGAGGAATGTGGATTTGTAGATGGTATTGCTGTTGTATGTGAAAAAAGAGGAAAGAGAAGAGGGATGGGAGATAAGGAATGATAAAAGACAGCAAAGCACACACACTCAGTCCACTGGGAAAGAAGGAAACGATGAGAACAAAGTTCCTTGTAGTCATACAGAATCTTTTTTTTAATTGCTATATGGGATTCTGGGGTGATTAAATACTTGATCATCTAATAGAAAGGGACAGAATTCTCTTACAAAAGATCAGATATCTACTGGTAATCTTTATCACACGTAACCCACAGACAGTATGGTGGTAATCACTAATACTATTCTGCTGAATGAAAAATTCTTTTGATGAAATGGTAGTTGCATCTCAGCACTGTTGAGGAAAGTGACCTCACTGCTTCAAATCTGATTATTTGAATCACTGGGATACATTCCGAGGTCCTCACTTAACTGATACTTAAACAGAAATAACCTTGGAGCTGACAGGAGTTTTGGCCGGGTGAGGAGCGCAACTAGAAGATGGGGCAGTGGCATTTGTAGGCACTGAACACTTTTACCGGCTGAGGATTTAAGAAGAGGGAACTTTTGCCTCCTATAGCTATAGGAGAAAACACTGCTAGTTCTTTGCACAGGTTTGTTTTGGGCCAGGAGTTCTGCTCCCACAATACCAGATGAAGCTATGTTATTATTCCAGCCAGAAAGCCAGTGTCTGTTCATTAATGTTTGGTGAGTAACAAAGAATAAGTTCTTGCGGAACTACCGCTAAAACCGGTTCCATGTTAAATATCTGCATGACCCAGGAAAGTTGAAGAGAAGCTTCCTGCTTCAGAAGAGGCTATAGCTAGAAGAATTCTCCATCCATCCCTACTCAGGCAACCAGTTGCAATAATTAAAATATGGAACTCCTTTATTTTGGGAGAAAGCTTTGCATATTAGATAGGGAGAGTAAAACTCGATGAACAAGCGGTTAAACCTGTTATTTCATACGGCAAGCTAAATTGGTTTGGAAGAAACCATGCTGCAGATTTACACTAACAGATCTGTAAATCTGGCAGTCTCTTTGGAGCCTGCTTTAGGGTCATCGTCTAGAGATCTGGGATTAGAGCAGCATCTCTGAGCTGTATAGTGCTTTGACTTTCTAATGGGTGTGGTACCAAAGTAAATATAGGCAGGAATAATGCGTCTGGTACACATATATACTGCAGAAATAAACCACTGGTGTAATCTAACTCTCATTTGTCTTAGGTGAATGTATTACACCACTATTACCCTGTTCATGTCGGGAACTGGTACTGATGAACAAGCCTACCTATTTAGAATGAAGTTACCAGATTCTCAACCTTCCTGAAAAAGTCTTGCTTATCCTCAGTGCTTTCAAGAAGCACTCTAGGCATTATGTATTAGTGGTTGTTCTTTGAAAAGCATTGCATTTTAGAAATTTACACCATGTCTCTTCTCTGGGAGTGCCATGTTGGTGTCGCAAGTGCAAAAGCATGGCTGGTTTAGGTATTATCCCATCTTTGCTCACTATAAGCAAACAGCAGTTGCATGCTTCATTGCCAAAGTGTAAGGACAAGTTGTATGGGAGGGTCGCCTAAGTACTTCAGCCATCTGCAGCAGGAGTGAGAACACAGAAAGAGTCCGGGACTCTCCTGATTGATACAGCTAAAATTATCTTGATACTTCGTCAGGCAGATGAAAACCCAAAGGCCAGACTAACCTAGTGACCCACCATCTACCTGGATGTCAGGAAAGCCAAATGCATCAGCTTTATGCGAGCTTCTGTAACACCTCTCACAGTATCATATTTATTGGGTCAGGGCCTAAGAACTAAGGCCAGTAATTAAGAGGTGCAATCCATACCTAGGTACATAAACAACTAAATCTGATGATTGCTAAGACACGAGAAAGCTGTTTTTTTTTCCCTAGGACTTTGAAAACATGGAGCAAGGGTAACTCTTACTGTGAAATTGTAGGAATTGTTAGAGGGAGAAGGGAATTTGTTGCGGTTTATTTTAAACAGCTAAAGTTAGTTACACTCGTATTATATCACAAGGGCCAAAAGGCCTACAGGATATGACATACGACTTTTTTTTAGCCTCTAAGTATAACTAAATACGTAAGTAAATCTAAATAAACACGAGCAATCCATAATCAGGCATTTTAAAAAAGTTTAAAATAACATTTATTTAGTTGCTTAACTAAGGATTTAGGGAGCCTCCAGGTTTAGCCTGTGTGTTTTATGTATTTCTTAACACTGTGTATACTTGGCAGCACCCCATAATTTTATAAAAATGCAGGTAATAATTCACGGTGATCAAGCTGTGTTTATTCCCCATGAGCAAGTGTTGTTTCTCTTTCCCCTGGCTAAAATGAATGCAGAGCTCCAAGACTTCTAAAAGGTGCTAACAACTTTCACCTGGAAAAGAGGCCTCGTTCAGGGAGAGCAACAAGTTCGGTGATCAGCAGACAAACATAAAGTTGTTAATGTGAATATCTCGGGGCTAACTGAATCTAGGTCATAAGTAATGCCTAGGTTCACAAAGAAAGTTAAGCAGAGCAGAAAGAGGCCAATTACCTTTTCAGAACTTGATGGGTCAGCCCAGGGCATTTTCTGTGCACGCGCCAAGGTCCACCCTCCCATCTCGCCCCTTTCCATCCCAGAAGGAGTGCAAAGACAGCTCTGCAGAAATGCTGCACGAGTCTGTGACTTCCAGCTGCTGCCTATCTACAGGCAGGAATGCCCCTGGTAAGCTCTGAAACCCTTACATAGAACCAGACTATATATAAATATGCTGCAAAGGGAAGATCTGGCCTACGCACAGCAAACTGTAGCTCTCAGGCTTTCTTTCCACACTGCTGGCCGAAGCTCAGAGGGCATGAGTCATCTCACTGACCTTACATGTTTTCATCTGTTTTTAAATCTCAGTGCCTACATCTAGCTTTCATGTAGGCTCTAGTTCTCCATATAGTCTCTGTAGAGACCTTGTGGTCAGTGGACTTAAATCAGAATGTACCAGGTGTGATTCAGCTGAGCTACTTCAGAAATCCGTGTTCAGGTGAAATGAATTGTGCCTTAAAACACTTCCCTCTTCCTGACTTTAAAGGGAGTCCACGTAAGATGCCAGCTCTGAATGTCTGCCGATACAGTGCCCTGGTCCAGCTCCTGCATCTCCCCACTGCATAAACATGGGCTTGAGCAGGCTTGGACTAAGAGGGGGACCATATTTGGACTTTCCCTCTCCAGAGGACTCTGCAGGTCTGCTCAAGTCCATGTCTTACAGTATGGTTCTGGGTAAACAACATGGATGGCAAGTAACTAGAAAACTGGGCCAGACCCATTGTTAATTGATGGTCTGAATACATCTGCAAGGTCTGCGAGAAGAGATTTTTGCACTGTGCCACGAAAGTAGCCTCCTTTAGACTGCAGCTGAAAGCAAATGATAAGAGCAGGAAGAAAGCATCCTTTGGAGGGCAAATGTTATGTAAAAGGGTCGCTTAACAAAAGTATCTCAGAGGTGCTGAGATGTGGCCCCGTGAAAAACCTGAAAAATGCTCTCTAATCTTTATGGGGCAGAGCCTCAGGCAACTGTAAGGACATTCAAGAAAAGGTGACTCACTTCAGTGAGGAAGTGAGGAAGGCTGAGTGCTGGTCACGGATGAAGTGCTGGAGCAGAGCTCAAAGCTGAATGTTTCACTGGCTGTGCCACAGCTCTCTTGGGTGGCCTTAGGCAAGTCAGACCACCCCTCTAGTGCCCCAGTCCCTTTGCTCTGAAAAGGAAGAGGAACCCTCCTTTGGGAAGCACTGTGAAGTCTGTTGACTCTGTATGACATTATGGCTCATTTGCTCCTAGTTGGCTGACTGAACTAGATATAACAAATTGGGCATTATCACCACATGGTCTGAAGTCCCTTTGCTAAGCTTCTTCATGATGAAAAAGTGGAACCATCAGAGCAAATGAAAGGATTACACTCAGGTCTCTGGCCAAAACTCAGAGGCAGATTCTGGCTTTCATGGTTCTCTAAACTCACAAGTATTTTTACTAGTATTTTGGAAGTAAAGGGAACAGAATCAGCTGACAGGCTCCTGCTGGTCTGGATCTGTTCCAGAATCAAAGCAAGGGAACTAGGCTTGGATTTATGGAAATCTTTATCTAACCACTTCGCAGGATTCAGAGCAGTTTAAAGTGAGCCTGCAAATCAAAAAGAGCAAAAGAAAACACTTTTCTCTGAATGTAATTACGGAACAAACTGATAATTGTTTCTTTGCTGTTTTAAGATGTCCTTACTGTATGCATTACATTTCACTGGCAGAGAGAGGCAACAAAGTAAGAGGCTCACCCTTCTCACAGCACTTTGGTTCTTTGTATCCTAGTTGGGACATACCTTGGGAGGGAGGTTATTTTCCCCCATTTCTCTATACAGAAGCGCCGTAGCCCATTGCTCCCTCGGAGAGCTGCAAAGCCCTCGTACGGCACACTTGATGTTCCAGTGACGAATTGCAACAACCGGAGTCTCTGCTCATTGTTAAATCTCTCTACCGCTGCCCAGAACCACCGTATTACTATGTGTCCATCATGGTAACCTAAACCAAGAAGCAAGAGAAGAGAAATTAAAATCACACCCTCTAAGTGGGAAGTGTAACATCAAAGTATGTTCCCACTAGCATGGGACAGCACATCTACTGAAAAGGTCCTGACCTAACAATCTATCTCGTTGACCAGCAGTAGGTCCCAGCCCCCATCTTGTTCTGGCTGTGGATACTATAATATTACTAACTCATTTGAAACCCTGAAACTCAAATATGTATTTGAGGTACATTGGCCTCTCACAAATCCCTTGGCAAGAACTGGGCTTACTTGCATGAGATATAAAAGACCAATTGCAATATGCCACACAGTCCTAACGACTTAACAATTTCTCGTTCCCAAATAAATTCTCTTTTGGATTGCAATAGTGTTCAACGTATGGAGAGGAGTTTGCTGCCACAAGCCCTTCCCCAGCAAACTTCCCACCTGAGGGGCTCTGTGCCTTGGTTTGTGCTAATGAAAGCCACCATAAACCCAGGCTGAATCTGTTTCAGTAGCTAAACAGAAAAAAGTAGGAGGAGAGTAACTTCGGGGACCAGCCGCACTTGTGGTAAGCTGCGTATTTCAAGGTAACACAAAGGCTGGGCAGTGAGCAGCGAAGACTTAAATCTTGTATTTCAGGGGAGGGTATGTGAACCTCAGGGATTTCCCTTTTGCAGTGCAGAACTGGTGGATTTCACATTTATCCATCATCCAAGGCAGCCTAGATAAATCATGCTCAGCATTTAAAGTAAAACCAGGCCAAGCAAGATCTGTATGTTGTTGAAGTATAATGGGGAACCATGAAATTCAGCTCTTGAATTCAGCTCCCTGCTGAAGCCAAGAGGGCTTGTGATACTACTTTCAGTGAGGCCAGTAGTTCACTCACAGTCATCCGAGTAAGTAACTTTTAGATCTAATACTGCAAAACCTTTTCAGTCCCGAATAGTCAGAACTCCTGTTAAGTCAGTAGGAACTGAGTGGGTAAAATCTGGGTAGAAGCAGCAGAAGCAATTTCAGCATTATTACATCTGTTGACCCAAACCTGAGATCTTACTTATTTTATTTCATGAGTTACTCTTCACAAAAACTTCCAGCACAAAACAGGACATTTCCCTCAGGAAAGACGGGAGGAAAAGATGGACCAAGTCTTTCATGTTTTAGACCGAAAACAGTCAAGATACTACTAAGCATCAGCAGGCAGTTTACCTCCACGATATTCTGTGTTGTTACGCCAGTCATTGAGATCTATTTCTGCCGTGCCAGCTATAACCAGCTCCAGTTCTCTGGCATCAAAAACAGAGACAAGCCTGGAGTCTACAACCTGGAACAAAAACCACTTGTAAGCACAGTTTCAGACTGGAAATAAAGCAGATGCAATGTCTCGTAAACCTATGGCTCCGATGACCAGCTCTTTATTCTGATGAAGTCTGCATTCTGACAGCTAACTTCCACCCCTCCACTGATCAATCTGTGCTCTTCTTCAGGGAGTCTGCTGATGTTTTGAGTTGCAAACAACGATGACACATGAGATTTGACCAGAACGAAACAATAAAGGTAACAGAACATCATCTGTGCAGAACATTCTTCGTTGTTACGTTCATTCTGACAAGTGATTTTGACAGTCAAACAAAGACTGGATTTGTAATATGGACAATTTATTTTATATTTGTTTTGCACTGGAATTTGATTACAGTTGTGTAGGTGTGCCCTCAGGTCTTCATCCACTGATGATGCAGCTGACGTTCACTTTCTTCACTACGAGAAACCAAAAGCTCTAACAGCCTGCAGTATTCACAGGGAGAAAAAGCTAGTGAACTATATGCATACTTCAGTAAACCGCACGGAGTCACTTAGCCAACCCCTTTCTACAGGAAAGGACTGACCAAGTCTATTCAGCTACAAAGCCACCCTCACCGGCTTCCACCCCAGTAAACATCGGTGCATAACTGCTTGGAGCCATCAGTTTTCAGTATTATTCTGCGAGTCCATTATCTGCTGTTGCATTTGCCAGGGTTGCCGTTCTTTCAGTTTATTTCCCTCTGCGAGATAGCCCTCAGCTTCTACTCATATTATGCAGCTGCCAGGGCAAGATACATGTTTGAATATGGTTAGTAAGGGGCAAGAATAGGTGACTACATGGGTCGGTCAGCAAAGCCACAGGTTTTCATCCAGTCTTTGGCAGTGCTTGTAGCAGCTCTGCCAGAAGGATGTTCTCAGATCCGGGTCTTCAGCAAAGATAAATGAGCAAAATCCAGGGACAGCAATGGAGCAGCATCCATGAATACCAGCAAGATAATAGCTGACTGTATCCTAGGACCAACGTTATTGGAATGAGTCCCTAAAGGTTCAGTGTGTCGCACCAGCTCCTCACTGAAGTGTGCAATTCTTCACAATCTTCTTTTGTACCACAGCAGGGGAAAACAAAATTTGCAAATGCCTATTTCTTTTTCTATGTGAATGGAAAGCGGTATCTTTCTTAACTCTTGATCACTATGCTTTATCATACTCAGGATACACATTTCTTTCCTTTCTCCCTTAATGCTAAACATGCCATATCCAAGGTCCCTATCTCCACTGACCCAGGCACTCCAATTCCTTGCCATTTGCGTCTGTGTAGCTATTTCCTAGGGTACCAATGAAGCATACTTTAACCATGGAGTCATCTCATTCAGATGAGGAATGGAAGACTGTGGGAGCATCGTTTTGTTACTTACTTCGTAGAAGCCACGGACCAGGGCCTCTGTTTGCTGAACCACTCCTCGTTCCACTCGCCACTTAACCATTCTCTCAATGTACTCTTTTTTGTTCTTTTCTGTCACTGCTGTATTTGCCCCTCCAGATTTCAACTCTCTCTCTGTCACCTACAGAACAAAGATAAACAGTGGTGTAGCAATGTATGGATCACATTGTGTTTCAAACTGAAGCTGTACTTTGAAAATGTAAGTGAAAAATAGAACAGCCGTATTTCTAGTTCTGGCCTCCTCGCCTGCCTCTTGTCCATTTGCAGTAGAACACATAGAAGCAAAAAGGATAATGAGGGACACCCCCTCAGCCCTAGCCCTAGCCTTATCCCCAGCTGGAACTGGACTGACCGTTCGGTTACGCCAAACTGTACCAGCAAAGACTGATTCGGAAAGCACCATCCATAAGTCACGTACAATGCGCCACTCCAGCCCATCTTTTCATCCTTCTTTCCCCCCCAGGAGCTGCAGAGAGGGCGACAACCATACCAGCTTGCTACTTGCTGTAGATTATCCAAGCAACGGTACAGGAAACAATAGGATGGAGAGGCAATCACAATATTGGAACAGGCAGACTGTTTCGCCAACTGGAAGGGATATCTACTTGTTTCTTAGGCAACAAGCATTACCATTCCCCTAGTGTGCATAAAAGTGTTTACTCAGAAATGCCAACAGTCAAAGAAATTATCACAAAATGAATGTTCCTGATACACTATCTAAACAAGACCTGTACAGCACCCTGTACAGATGACAAATAGAGTCACTGTGGGATTCAGTTTTGTATCACCCATCTAAACCTCAGAAGTGTTTGTACTGTAAATAACGTTTTTTTCTTAAACCAAGAGCTACAGCATTTCATTGCATTTTAATGGTTAATTTAGTTGGCTTGGGTTACTAAGGCTTAAGAATTGAGAAGGGATTTAAGGAATCAGTCTAGATTCTACCCAGCAAGCACATACTCCTTATCACATGTGACAGAAAATAATATTTATCTTGCAATTATTTTCACATTCAATCTAGTGGATTTAAAAGGAAGAATGTTTTGCTCTCCTCTTCAGTTTTCTGCTGCTATTAACAATGACATCTAGCACAGATAGTAAATGCGCTGCAGGAATACATATGCATTATTTGTATTATTTACATATTATTTATATTATCATCTATTAGCCCAACAGACAGCACATAGCATATACAGTATTTAGGTCACTTTGCTTGAGGGACCTGTTGTAACATGAATTATGGAAACACTGAACGAGTCATCTAATCTGTAGCTTTGTTGAGAAACAGCGACAACAAGTAAGGTCAGATGTAATGAGTTAGGAATTCTTAGCTGGTTCAGGTTAAATTCCCAGAGGTAAATCATTGCACCAACATTACGCAAGCAACGCTGCATCGTCCAGAGGGTAAGACTCTGGCCCAGCTGCCATGCTGTATCCTTCAAGATTGTACGGCATTAAGATGTAACTGCCAAAACCAAAGACTAAACATTGTCTAGCTTTAAGCACAACCGTAAGTCCAGATGTTCTAAACCTCCTGCAAGACTGCCCACAAAGACGTAGACAGGCTGGTGATTTCTTCAACTTCTCATTATCCATATAATTACAAATACAATTAGTTATCTAGAATTGGAGATGGGCAGTAACAACGTGTCCCTACTTTTTCTTTCTTGTTCATAGAGGCATTAACCACAGTTGTGAGCTTCAATTCAGAATTAGGTTTCAGAGTAGCAAGGAGACATTCCAACCCTTCCAGCCCATTCCTTTTACCTGACTGGAGCAATTGCCAGGACTCGGAGACAGGCTGTATTCACATATAGAGCTTGGAGCCTGGCAGAACGCTTTCTACTGGGTAAAAGCATGAGAAAATACTTCGGGTCACAAGCAACTGACACCTCTCTCTGTCTTATAAGTGAAATTCTCAAATTGGCATTGAGTTCCCGCCAGTAGAAGTATGTAATGCTTGTTTTGACATCATATCTTTGTTATTACAGTAGTGCTCCAGGCTCCAGCATGCAAGAAGGCTAGAACTCCTTAGTAGTACATTCTAATAAAAAAGGTACCGAGGAAGAGGATTTGGCCCAAAAGGCTTAAATGCTAAAAAGACATCAGAGATGAGACAAGAAAGAAAAAATTAAAGTAGTAGTGACTGCTTCATAATAAAGTCATTGTGGAGGCAGGACAAAAGGGCTGTAACCCATCTACCACACAGCTTCTCAAAGAACCACTATTTCTTGTTTCCCTTACCCAAGCCTTGAAATCCAGCTTCCCAAATATTAGCAGAGCTCCCACTGTGATCTACACTTGCACGTGTATCCAGCCAAGCAATGCTCAGATGGCATTTAAGTGGTCAGATACTCTTGGCATGCAAGAATTTCCAACTGGGATACATCTGTGAGCATAAAATGTGACTGCGATTTCTTTGTTATTTTGCTGTCAGCACTTAGCAAATTTCAGGAAGGGGAAAATCTCACTTTCACTTAGGACTCTTGGATTCTGACAGTCGTAATTCACAGCGACAACCATTTTTTTCCCCATCACCAGATCTAGCAAGGTTAGTGCCTAGTACATATGAAATAAAGTATTAGACAACATGCAAACCAGCATCAAAATCTGGTTTTTAGTGTTCTTTTGCTTTCAGATCACAGTATCTACAACAGATTGTGATTTTTTTCAGTTCTCTTTGGAGCCATCTCTTATCTTCCACAACAGACTCCTATGTAATTGTCTAGCTCTTTTCTTTGGGGAGAGCACAACAAGTAATTAGTGTGCCAAATGTTACCTTCAGATGCATCAGGGCAATTCAGGCTGAGATTCTTATTCAAGTTTGTAGTCTTCCAGTGTAAATTCAAACTTGTCTCATCTGTCTTTGTGAATATGTCTGTACATTTCTCTCTGTCTTTGTGTATTAGTCTTATATAGCCATACCTTCCTGGGAAATCACTGTACTGTCAACTGAATGTCATGCAAGCTCTCAGCTCAAAGCCCGTGAACCCCCCCTGCATTTAAGTCTGTGGAAAACCAGCGTTATCGTTCCCACTGAGGCTTCTTATGTCAATTCTTCTGCCCCATCCTTTTCATTTCATCCAGCCTTGACTCTACTCATCCTTCATGACCGTGTACTAATAAGCAGACTAAATTCAGTTTTATAAATATCCCCTGATGTCTTGCTTGCTTTCTGTTACTTTCAAGCTTGTAGCTGAGCAGCCCTTTTACTCTCAGGGCCAGAATTCCTCCCCTCAGAAACTAGCTTTGACTTTCCGCTAGCTTGCAGAGCTACCCTAGCTCTGCGCAAACTCCTCCTGCCAACTTTCTTTTCGAGGGCTGAGAGCCACTCTCTGTATATTCCACTGCATCCCTCTGCTCCCTTTGACACTGCGTGTCTGCTCCTTACACAAGTTAACTTCCATCCCTTGAGCTTCTGCAGTACTTGGTGAGCTTGGTTCTTCAGCCTCTCTAGTTTTCAGCATCTCCTTGGAGGTCCTTAATCTTGGTCTGAATATTGCTTTGGGTCCCTTCAAGGCTTTCTGAAGACAGTTATAATCGAGCAAAGAGCACCAGGGCTTCAGTGCAAGCCAAAGAATCCCACAGGAGACACTTGTTCTGCTTGCCAGCCTGCACTTAAGCCAGGATTGCACCCTATTTCAGGCTATAGTTATCCAGATCAGCTAGGTTAAAGAGAATTGTCTGATTAAGGTGGAGTTGATGGTAGAAAGCATAATAAATGGATGTACATATCAAGCTATTAAGTAGGTGCAAGGTAAGTAAGAGACACAGAACGTAACAGGGAGGAATCAGACAAAATAATGGTAAGAGCTGCCAGGTCTTACACCACCTGCCAAACGTTCTTCTTCCCTCCTAGGCCCCCATCCTTTCAGTCACATCAGCTTTAAGTTACATTGCTTGCATTCACCAAATGCCACATCTGTGTGAACTACACCCTGGAGAGAAGAGCTGCACTCCAGAGAATTCCTCATGCTCATCAGTGTGTGGCTCAATAGGCCTGTAGGGGGGCTGGTATTTTATATTATACAGCCTAAGAATAAACATCTGCATTGAAACAGGTGGCTTGAAAGAAACGGAAGGTAGGAGAAGAAAATGTTATTGAAAGGCTAAAGGATCTGTTCTGACAGAAAGATGTTCATCATGCTCAACTTTGTCAGCTTCAAATTTGCTTTTCAGATGTTTTGCATAGCTCTGCTCACCTGTCCAAACACCTCCTCATTCACTGTGAAGGTGAGATCCAGGATATCTGTGATGTTATTATCCTTCATCCACTGCAAGCTCTGATGGAACTCTTCATCCAGGTACTCCAAGTCACTTAAATCACATGGCCTGATTGCAAGGCAAGAAAAAAGAAAAAGGACCATGACTACTGGCAGGATGACTTACTACTAAGAATGTGAACAAATTTATGCTGAAGATCCAACACAAAGCTGGTGTTCGTTTGGTTTTGTTAACATCAAAGCCTGTTACACAGACCCTCTTAAAGCAGTTCCACAACTGTCTGCTTTGCAGGGCTGGGCTCAAGGCCAAACCTGTTGGCTGCCGGCACTATTTGCTGTCAGAAGGCACCCCTGGGGCTTGATTTTACGTGAATCTTCAGGACGCCCTGCACTTCAGAGCACATGCTTACCCTCAGTCTGGATGGGCTCCACCACACTCTGCCTGCTGCTTCCATGTATCTACCGTCCTCGAGGGGAGCACACAAGACTGACACGAGGCGGACCAGGCAGCCTGAATTTCTGCTCATAAGGTGCCAGCCTTGTTTGCTGAGAGGATGGGTGGATGTTATGAGCAGTTTGGTTTCAAACCCCCATAAAGGGGCAATAAGGATGCAGGGAGCACTCTTGGTGTCGGGCTACTTCCAGACTAGCTCAGATACAATACAGATATGAGTGTCTGGACCCCAGCAATACTCATCGTTAAAAAAAAATTGATTAAATACATGGTAAAGAACTCTAAGGACTGTCAAGACAAATACCTTTGCTGATTTGGAATCAACTTAATTGATAAACTATTTCAGCTGAGCTTTATTCTGCTCTTTGTCATTTAATTGCAGTCTTGACTTACTACTTCTGGCTTTTCTTATTGCTGCAAATTTTATGTACCTTGTCTTATCGCAGTCTGTTAATTAAAGAGGGACAGATTGTCAATTAAAGTTAACCTTATAAACTTGACATTGAAACTAATATATTACTGGTAGCTTCTGCTTGCTAACATAAAAGACAGTAGAAGACCAAAAAGAAACATTCACTGATTGTATCTACATTACCATTCCTAATTAACCCAAGTTGTGTTTTAGAATGAAAACCTACTCCACCAGTGAGGCAGGAGAAATTAAGTATTTTTCTTAATATCACCTCCCTCCTTTTTTGTTATTTTGTTTCATTCCATCAAAGATGCTTTTTAGTCTTCCACATAGTTGAAGTTTGATAACTTTTCATCAGTAGGAAACTCTGGAATTATGGGTCACTACGTTTAAATGTGTGTTCCTAAATATCATACTTATGCATTTTTATGAACACAGTCGGTATTGATGGAAGGCAAGTTCTTGAAGAAAGTAAAGAAAAATTAAACCACATTTGTTTTCTGCCGCAGACCAAGCAACTAACAGCGGGAAGAACGTGAAAGTCAGAGCGCTCGAAGCAGCTCCAAAAGGGTCTGCATCTCTGTAGGACTCACTGCGGGACCACTGTTTCTGCGTGGTTTCTGCACGGTTGCATGCTTATACTTACAGCCTTAGTAGTGCTTTGTAGAATGGCCTTGTGAAGAAAGCGTCAAGAAGGTACTGATGAATGAGAGCGAGGCCAAGAATACGACCGCTGAACCTGAACCTGGAATATAAAAATGCAGAGTAAACGAAGTGTAACTCAAGATGTTCAGCACAGAAGCTTACACAGGTAGCAACTCTTTATTGTTTCTGACTTAGTTTCTTACATTTATTTCTTTTTTCTGAGCAGATACCTAACACCACCCCTCCCACCTCTGATCAATAATGGATCTCTTCTTGGTCACCTCCTACAGTACCTGTTGGTGCAGCTGGCATGTTATATGCTCTCCTGTGCCAAACCAATAAACACTGAAGACTCACCTTCTGTGATCTTTAATTGCATGTTCTGATACAGACTGACTCCATCAGACACATTATTTAGCCAGTGTAATACTGTAATACTCCGCCTCAGCAGAAAACATACTATCAAAGCAGCTGCAAAGGATATTTGGTGACTCAGTATATCCAGTTTCTGAGTGGTTACAACCCTTTCCAAGGTGGGTCTTTAAAGTGCTTCTAAAGGGTAGCGAGTTGACCTTATGGGGGAAACTGAAGTTCAAGTAAGTTAACTGTTGTGATCAAGGACACATATTAAAATCAGTATCTAAAGCTCAGGCAAGTTGTCCCCAGACCACTTTCTTAATGGTGATGCTCAGCTGTCTTCAGTATTTACACGCTCTTGCGTTTGTTTCTGTTTTCTAAGAACAACCCCTAGTCCTGTTCCAAGGACACTCAGATAGTGCCCTGCCTGTGACTTGTGACGATAAGCTGTTAAATTTTTCTTTCCATGATTTCTTCTGTGACTTATTACTCCTCCATCAAATCTGGTTTTAAATCAGTAATCTCAGACAGAAAAATACAGAAACGGTGTGAGTCCAGGTGAGTTTGTTTTTTGTAAAAACAACCCCCGTCACCCATCCAAAACTTGCGTATTTGTAAAAAAGGAGAAGAAAAAAATCCAACATCCCAAATGTGAGCACTCCAAGCCTGAGCTGACTGACATCACAGTAAAGTTTTATGGCACAAAAGACGAGAAACAGATCAAAAAGCCAAGAAACCATTCCTTCCGCTACAGGAACCAGTGCAAAGACCCTTTCTGCATATGAATGAAATGTGAGTCTCACTGTAATAAAAGCGGCGCAGAATATGTGTTCAGTCAACTTTATGCTCGCGGGACAGAACAACAAGTGCTTAGTATGTCAAATGGGGCACAAAATAGCATGCTGTGGGCCCAATTAGCATTTACATCACCACAGGAGCTGCCTCCGGGTCCCTTGCATCCAAGAAAGGTGCTTATGATATGCAGCTGACTGGTAACAGAGAAGTGATTATATTACCCCCTTACAGCTGTTTCCACAGCAGCAACAAAAGGCAGCTGTTGGGTCTCGTTAGGACCTGCTTCACTTCACTTGTGCTCCGGTGCAATGTTTCCAGCAAAAAGCAATGAAAAGAGGGGGAGCTGACACAATGAAAGTACAGTGGAAGCCAGACAGCTCAAATCCCAGAAATGCTGAGCCTGTAATCCATCAGTTTTATAGCACCTTTAGGATCTATAATCAAGTCCGTTTGTCCTAAATAATGCATGTCGGCTTTTTTGGTTTTGTTCTTCACCACCGTCATCCATCCCGATACATTTTGAAAGCGAACACTGAAAATACCATGAGCACTGGGTGTTCCTCACCGCAATGTTCACCCCATGCCTATTTGGCTGGGCAGGGCTGGGCAGGCAGGAGCCATTTGGAATAAAGTAAAGCTGAAAGTAAATTGCCAAGAAAAGTCTCACGGATTTGAGAATGCTGCTTCTGCTACGAAACTGCTTGAACCTGTGCACAGTGTCAGTTTTCTCCTTGCTGCTTGTATCGCTTTTGTACTTCTGCCCGGCTTTGAGGGCATTCACGCGGAGCTGATGTGAAAGCACAGCGCGCCTCGATCAAGGTGTTTACAATCACGAGCTCATGTTATGGTAGCCATTAATGGCGAGTTTAATTTGAATCGGTGTCTTATGACAGAACTGTATCAAACCATCCAAAGGCCACGGGCAGCTTTTCTGGGTAAAAGGACTAAGTCTGGTGCGTCAGCCCAAGCGAACGTGGGCAGAGCAACGCCGGGTTGTGTGGTCCATCAGTCTGGCCTTGCACTTGCAGCCCTCCGGGACACATCAGGGCTTGCTGAAGCCGATGGCCTGACCGTGGTTCCACAGCCCCAGCCCTTGCGATTGTACCGTGTAGGAAAAACAAGTCCAGTACTAACAGGCCTGGATAAAGGAGATGAAGTAATTAACAAGATGTTGCCACTGCTGGTGCCTGTCAATACAACGGATAAAAAAGCTACGTCGCAGACTGTATTTCTCGGCAGCTCTGCACCGCCTCAGCAAACACAGTGCTTTGTGCCCAAAGCATGTGAATTTTCCAGCCCACAAACCCTTTCCCTGTTGCACACAGCTCTGCTATCTCCGCAGAGCTGACTATACCTGCCCCTGATCGGAAGAGTGGTATAAGAGAAGGTCCACTGGCCCCTTGTCCATTCTGGGACAGGGCCTGGGACCCGTGGTCCAGCAGCGCCCTGAGAAACACTGACCATAGTAAGTCAACAGACACCCAGCAAAAGGGAGGTGTTTGCTACCGTCCTCAGAGAACAACTCTACAGTCCATCCGCATGCGCGTCCGTACAGTCCGTCAAGCTGCCACCAACATCAGCCCAGCACGATAGTCCCACTTAAAATACATCAAAACTTACAAAAAAGGAAGAAGAAACAAATTGCCCTCCTTACAAAAGCCAGTTAAAACAAAACCAGACTTTTGTGTTTACTTCTTCCCAAAAGATTTAGAGCATAAGTGAGATTCAGAAGTGGGTGAGACAGTCCCTTCAGAAAAAACAGGTTTTCTTGACAGAATAGGCAGCACAAAGGTAAATCCTGGCTGGGGGGCACATACCTTCCTTAAACCTGACTTACATTCATCTTTCCAAGGAAGTGTAAAATGCTTGTTTGAGCTTATTCTAGCAGGAAAGATAGCTTAGGAGAGGTGGGGAATGCGAGGTCTTGCTCTGGCCCTTTCTTTCAACACCCTTCCCTTTCAGAGACAACGGCTGAGTCCGAGTAAGGTGCTCTGGCAGACAGGGGAAAGGCAGGAGGGAGTTAATGAACAGGAAATGGTGGAAGGAGAGACAGAGTTAATGAGCAGGAGAGCTGCTCTGGTTTGACTGCCTATCGACACTGTTGGTCCACTCAAAAAGGACATTGTGCGCACCTGCTTTCTGGCTTTTAACAACACTACGCTTTGACCCATTTGCAGAAGTTTCCACACTACCCGGCTCCCTCCCTTCCCTTCTGGAGGCTGCAGGTGCCCCTGAAACAGCCTGTTTTCACAACAGCCTGTTGCAAAATAACAGGCTCCTTCTCCTCAGTGGGACGCTGCATGCTTACTGCATGTCTGTGTACACAGGGAGAGACAAATCCATATGCTGTAGCAGCGACTAAGCAATAAATTTTCCTCCAATTGCAGGTGAGTCACAGGAAATTTAATCTACTCTGGTCCTTATCATAAAGCAGCAAAGTAAGGCAGGACCCATAATGACCATTTGTTACAGGACTCCCTCTTAAGTGGTTGAGTGAACGCAGCTCTACTTGGTGTGACAGTCCTTCCTCGGATTCAGATGGAGAATGATGGATGTGCTTCGACAAAATTGTAATCCAAGTGTACAGGGGAAGAATGGTTTTTATCATTCTATAGGGGATGCTTTGGTAACCGCGCCTTGTGGACTAAATTGGCTATGGTATGAGAAACTTTAAATCCTAAATAGAGGAAGCACCTGATGGGATTAAAGAGACTGAAAATCTTGCAAACCTTATCTCACTCGAGCACATCAGCTGGGTTTAGGGGTGCCCTTCTTGATGCAGTAGCTTGTGAAAAAATATTCAAAGAAGGGCTCAGGAGAGATAAATTTAATATGGTTCACAACAAATTTGAAAATATAATTTTCCTTTCATGAGACCACTGAAAACTTGCTTTCATCTGTAAGACAAACTGACACATTCTGTTGCACCAGTTTTAAAGCTTTTGACTGTTTAATCAATGCAGATGAACTTTTGGCTACCTGAAAGATGAGCTGAAGAAAGGAGGCTGCACTGCGGTACAGGGTTTCTGCCCTTGGCAGCTCATCTAAAGGAGAATGATATTTGGCAGGTGGGTCCAGCTGGAGAGCCTATTAGTCCTTCTGCAGTGGGAGGGATTGGACCTAATCTCAACCATAGAAATACCAGAGAATCTATAAAGGGGAAAGTATTTAGAAGAGCCCAGTCATGGGAAACGCTTCACTCTGAACATGCACCTTACTAGACAACGGAGAATTCAGTCATGACACCCAAACTTGTAGGAAACCAGGCATCACGGATTCAACGGGTTGTGGTACAGCTTGTTTAAAAGGACAGTTAAAACCTCCACTGTTATGAAGGCGCTCCTGAGTATCCTGAAGGCCAGAAACTACCCATTAAAGGAACTACAAATTCATTCTTATAGCCTAAAATACGGTGATTTGCAATCTCATGATTGGGCGGGGGGGGAGGGGGGGGAATGGACATGACAACACACAGGGGAAAACGTACTGATTCATGATTTCTGAATTTTGGTGGAATTGCCAGCACCAGCACTTTTTAAATGAAGAACAACTTTTTTTTTTTTTTTTTTAAAGTAAGAAAGTTCTAAGAACGTGTATTTTGCAAAAAAGCTGACCAGATGGCTACAGCAACTCTGCCTGGCGTCATACACTACGAATTCTAAGCAAAACTGGCAGTGCGTCAGGCATATGCACCGGTGTGTGCCTACATGCTAGTAGCACATATCCTTGTCTTGGCTCAGTGCAGGACATAACCAATGTGTCCTCTAACGAGCAACATCTACAGAGCAATAACCTAGCAGTAGATCAGATCATCTTCACAAAACCTTGGCAGCAGACCAAACCCACACCTCTATCAGCCTTTATTAACAAATGCCTTTCTTTAGTTTGGTGTGCATATTTAACCCCTACTCACCTAAATGACAGAACATTTGAACGGACTAATGTGATGACGTGAAGCGATCTATTGTCAGAAGGGTTAGCCACGCAGGGTGGGATAGTTAATGCCATTCTGTTTATCCGACTTGCATCTGCAAACTTTGCAGACCGCCTCTTTGCCACCGTGTCATTTAGTGTTGTGGCAAACTTGCTATGCACATCTGCAGGCTCAGAGGTTGATGCTCTGGCATTCCAGCATGATGCCTCTTCAGTTCAGGAATCTGATGAGTCCATGCGTCATTAATATGAAAGGAATGGCTCTTACAAAGGCCAGGAGACGGAAGTCCACAAAGTCTCAGCGCATTAAAGAGAAAAGGTAAAATAATTGCTAAACTAGTCCTGGAGGAGAATTCCAATACAAGGAGTAATAGGATTATTTTTGGCTCTTTTTCTTATATCCATCTCTACTATGAAGAATTCTCAGAGAGACAAAGAGACAATGTTGGGTCGCCTATGTGCTGCATCTTCCAATGTTGTGCTCAGCACTTACCCCACCTATTCTGCTATCTAACCACACTGGCATCCCACCTGAGACCTTACTCTGGATCCCCACACGCTTCTTCTGAAGGAATGGTAATGACCCACACGACCAAGTTTTGTTGTTGTTTTCGTTTTAACCTCCTCTGAGTTCTGCTCTAAATACTGAAATGTACCTTCTCTCATATATGGTCAAAATGAATTCCAGGTTTTCAGACAGTTACTGAGTTTTTAAGTGGAATCTCCATACTTCCTCACTATGAAACCACAGAAAATTCTGTCAGTTAAGCTTCATTTTCAGTCCGTTTTCCAAATTAAAACTGAAAGGAAACATTTAGGAGTGCTGACATGGAGCAACTGTTTGTGCAGATTTCCAGGCTGGAAACTGCTGGATGTTAAATAGTTATAGTCTATAAGGATTTATCCCTGCAGCCCCTGCAAATGTTACTGGGACTTAATAGAGGATACAGTCTACTCAGAGCCAAGGCATTTTGTTCAGGCATCGAAAGATGAAGGAGGATAGTCCATGAGTCCCTCTTTGATGATACTCTGACTGCTTACTATTCCTACAAAACATACGAGATTTAATTATATTTTTAAAGGAAATTCGTAACACTCATTTAAGAAAGCACTAGCCTTTCTTAAGTAGCCCCGATTGTGAAGTGTACGGAAAGTGGAACAATCCAGCAGGCCTGCTTGCAGATTGTCATAACATACAAAAAGGGTGTTCAGAGATGTGTGAAATATACATGGATCACCCAAGAACTGAAATTAAACAAGACGAAAAAAGGGATGAAAACTGATTTTCAGAGAGAAAAGCAACCAGGTACAACTAAAGTTGCATTAGGCTTCAAATCCTGAACCGGTAATTCTCCTCAGGTGAAGACCTACAGGAGCGAGCCTTCTCTTGCCAGCCCTCCTTTAGATGTTTTTACTTTTGCTGGGCTCCTGTGTTTCATATGATGAATATGTTTATGTGAGTCAACCTCTCAGGTCATTACTAAATTGGGCATAAATTTTCTGCTGCAAAAGGCCAGTACAATACTGATAGTCCAATAAGTGCTTGCCCTAGTTTTATTTACTGGATTTATCTGCAAATGGAACACAACATTTCTGTTGCTCAGTACTAAAGAGTAACCACACGAATAAGAGCTAGTTGTCCTGGTTTTGGCTGGGATAGAGTTAATTGCCTTCCTAGGTGCTATGTTTTGAGTTCAGGATGAGAAGAATGTTGGTAACACTCTGATGTTTCCAGTTGTTGCTAAGTCATGTTTAGTCTGAAGTCAAGGATTTTCCAGCTTCTCCTGCCCAGCCAGCAAGAAGGCTGGAGGGGCACAAGGAGCCGGCACAGGACACAGCCGGGGGGCAGTGACCCCAACTGGCCCGCGGGGTATTC
>JANZLQ010000009.1:5154536-5173400 GCA_026212715.1 Elanus axillaris | reverse complement strand
GGTCGGTCGGCGGGGGGGGGAGCAATTGCACTGGGCATCGCTTGTACATTCCAATCCTTCTATTATTCCTGTTGTCATTTTATTAGTGTTATCACTATCAGTATTAGTTTCCTATTTTCTGTTCTATTAAACTGTTCTTATCACAACCCATGCATTTTACTACTTCTTCCTGATTTTCTCCCCCATCCCACTGGGTGGGGGGCAGTGAGTGAGCGGCTGCCTGGTGCTCAGTTGCTGGCTGGGGTTAAACCACGACGACACTAGTGCTTACACGTGTCCTTCTAAATCTCTGGAGCTCATGTACCCTGAATTAGCAACTAAACCTCAAACCACTCCTGAAGCTTAATTTACCAGTAGCTGAAAAACAATGAGATAATGCAAACCTTATTATTTCTTTATTTAATCAAACCCTTCCAGTCTTTTCCTCGTCTCTAACCTAGCTATGTTGCACGTTCACTCACAATGTCTTTTCATCTTCCTTATATCCTGGCTATAGCCACCACAGAAGAACTGTCAGGAAAGGTTAAAAGGTTAATTGCATCACAGAGAAAAAAGCATGATTTTATCAGGAAAGCTGCAGGCTGTTCTGCTTTACCCAGAGAAATGAGGGGCAAAGATCATGTAGATCAGGGATATTCACAGCACCCCCTCAGGTTTCTCTTCAACATAATCTATCAAACAGCTACTTTCAGGAGGACGGCTTAGTTTAAGCACACCATGGCTCCAGGTAAATGCTCACACAGAGAAACAGGTACAGCTGCATTTGCTCAGCACTGCACCCGAGTTAATAAGCCCCATGCCAAGGCAGCTGCGTTGGCTCCTTGCACATCAGCTGAACTGTATCTACTAACTGTAGAAGTCAGTACTGCAGATACAGAACTGAGCAAATCCGGCTCTGGGAATTCCACTGTGTGGAGTCATCACAGGCACATCAGCCACGGTGTCATGGCATGTCTGAGCACCAGAGACTCCAAGTGTAGGAAATGGAGAATTGATTTCCAGTTCTGCCTTTAAACTAGTAAGGAGATTAATAAAGTAGACAGTCTCTCTATAACAAGAAATCTGTGCTATGTGTCATTTTACCAATAACAAAGAAGGTCCACGAATGTAGTAATTTGGAAGAGGAGAGGAGGAGGAGTGTGGCCAAGTGCTGGAGTGGCTGTCCCTGCTTGCAGAGCTATCAACCTCACGGACCATAATCTGCCATCATCCTCCTCTGGGAGAACCCCATGCAAAATACAGCATCACAAACATGACTAAGCTTCGTCAGAAACCAGGCTGCTTGCAGGATTTAGCTTCTCTTGCTGGTACAATGGATAAAACACACTGGCCTGTAAGACTGTTGGCAAAGTCTCCTCCAATTCTGCCCAGTAACTACAGAGGAGATGCAGACTGAGGTATGAGCTACTGGCTAGAGGACTACAAACCTCTACATTTTGTTATTCCCAGATCCTAGACTGTATTTTTGACTGGCAGATCTCAAAGCAGCTTACAGAGGAGATCGGTGCCAATATTTCCTTCGACAAAAGAGAAAACTTAAGTATGAACATAAAATAACTTATTTAATGTTATCCAGAAAACAAGTGGTAGAGAGAGCAATAGAATCACAGTCCTCTGTGTCCCAGCACCATTTTAGTCGTTTAGTTTATTTGACTTTTTTTACTTTCCTACCTTCTATAAAATGATACATAATTTTATGAATCAGCTCTAGTTTATGATCAGCTCCTTATGGATTAACTGTCTGATGCATGTGGGTTGTTTTTTTAAGCCAGCAAAAGAATATTTTTATCACGAGATTTTGATTTCTCAGTCAAACCTTTTGGAAAAGCTGCTGGTGGTGGGGCACTCTAAACCTACGAATTGGTGAAGTTTTATATATTGCATGATTTATGTTTGCTTTCCATAGCTTTGCCATGTGTTGAAACAAACTAAAGCTACAGGGGAAAATCCATAGATTTAGTCATCTGCCAGACAAGAAGGCCATAAAAGCACAAGCCAAATGACTGCACATTTTCCTTCAATGGCTAACTACGAACACTGAAGCCACAATAACTGACTTATTCTCAGCCAAAGGAGGCACATGCTTTCTGCTCTGCCTGGGGTATTTAAGCACAAGAGAGACTGCTCATCATAAACTCACTGGTAAGCACCCAGGAATGTTTAGACCATGTGATGAAGCATGATGCAGATATCCTTGAGCTAACTGCAAACAGGTCGTTTGCAGTGCAGAACCATGTGGACCTACCACCCCCCGGTCCAAAAGCTGTACACTTATGTTTGCACTGTGCTGCAATTCAGCTACTGATCCCTGCCTCTCTGGATGAGGTTCCTCAACTGAGTAAACTCAGACATCTGTGTGCTAGAAATCAGATATTAATTGTTTGACAGTCTATTTTAGGTCTTGTTTTGCAAATCACTGAACACCTCCTTTTTTTATTACTACCACTGCAAATTGACGGCTCTGATCCTCTCCTGGGAACACGCAGAATGCAGCAGACCTGGACCTTTGCATTGCTGTTCTGAAGTCCAAGGAAATTTTTTACTTTTCCTTTATGGACCTTTCCCATACAATTAAATAATTCCAGTTTCTAGTCTGTCTTTTCCAGAACGCGTCATAAGTCACAATGTAAAAAGCTTCCTTCAATCAGACATGAGATACTGAATTTACAGTTCTGTATTCTTGTTTATTAAATACATTTTTTTTCATAGAGGGTGGACAGGTCAGGATTTTTCTCATCCTCCATAATTTTCTTGAGATGTTGAAAAATATTCCTGCCCCAAGTTGGGGCGAAGTGACAAACTTGAGAGTGCCCTTCTCCCTTTAAATACATTCAGATCAGATCAATTTAAATCTTTAATCTTCCCTTTTCCTGCTTTTTAATGTAAGACTAAGATAATATAAGATAAAATAAGACTCATATTGAAATGAAGAATAATTTTCAACAGACAAATGGAATGTCTAACTTTCTAAATATCCCAGGGAAAGACCTACACTAAGAGGAATGCATTTTCTACTCAAAAATACCCCAGATGAATTTGGGTGATTTACTGAAAACAATTCTACTCTGCAAGCAGTCTTTCTTTTGATGTATGAATTGCGTTTACTAATAAAAAAGGTTAGCTTGGGAATTTCTGCACCCTGCTCCGACTTTTCTTTACCTTACCAAAGCCTGAATAAATGTAGTGAGAAATAAGGAGGGGCAAAGATGACTGAGCAATACTTCATAGTGACAGCTCAGCCTTGCCATTCCAGTGTGGCTGGAACAAGAGATATGAGGACATCCATCACTCCCGGAGAGTTTTTCGCTACTACCAACAAACACACGATCGCTGCCCATCCCGATGCATCCCTACAGGCCCACATGCTCAGAGACACTGTGGATTTTACCCTTCTCTCCTCTACCACATGCAAGGTGGAGACACTATAGATTTTCACGTGAAGCCTCCCACCTCTGGGCAAACGGAATCCACAGTGTTGCAAAAGACTAAATGGCCTTAAGCAAGGGAAAAAACCATAAAGATGGTTTCTGCAAAAAGACAAAACAGAACACCCCCCTTTCCCTCAAACCAAACTCTTAATAGAGAAGAATCAGTGCTAGGCACTATGAGAGTCAGAGAAGGGAAAAGGAGGAAGGACTGTGAGAGCCATCTCTCCTTTCAACCCGTGTGATGTTGCCGTTCAGGTCCTCAAAAGAACTTGAAAAAAAATCCTCCAGTAAGAGACAGAAAGCCAGGAAAAGGGTAAATATAAAGCAGAACCTTTTTAAAAAAATGGTTGCTGTCGAAGCTCAGTAAGGGAGAATGGTTTTTTTCTCCTTCAGTTTGGTTTGCCTTTAATCTTCCAGTTCCTCCTGACCCTTAATAAATAATTAACCAGCTGTTGAGGCAGGCTCTATGTGATATAGTCATACATCAAACTTAATAGGAAAATCAAATTTTACTTAAGTACAGAAGGCATTGAGAGAGATCACAGAACAGCAGTAAGAAGGCATTTCAGTAACATACCCTTTTCACATAGTGAAAAAGTCTTATAAAATTATTTCAGCTGCATATTTATTTTAATATAATTCTTGTCCAGAAGATTTACAACAGTGCTTGAAAATTTCTCATTCAGGCATAATTTATTTAAAATAAGATATTGCTAGTAATTAAAATTTATAGTGTAATGTAACATTAAATGCTTTGGTTTTCTGTGATGCCTTTCATCTGAGAATTTCAAAGCAGTTCAGAGCATTAGTGTACATCAAATGGATTTCAAGTTGATTACATACTAGGAGACCTCTTCAGATGGAAACGGAGGTAAAGAGGTAATCATCTAATTTCAAAAACAACTGGATGTTGCTGGATGCCCCACTCTGGGATGCTATACCTGATCTGATTTCCGAGAGGATGAATTTTCAGCATTTGGCATAAACAGGCCCCTTCAAGATGGCTGCAAAATTGGTCTTCTAACTTCATTCCTCCCCCAAAACACAGACCCACACAACTGGCCCGTTTGAGCCCAAAACCAAACTCAGTGTTTCTGAGTCCCTTAATTAAACAGGTATTGGGCCGTATGTAGGTTGCCTGCCACGACAGTTGAAAAATTAAATAAATGAATAATTCAGGGCACATATTCCCCAGCACTACTTTCAGCCAGGCAAGAGGAGTAATGGCTGTTTGCAGACCTCCTGCTTAGATGCTGTGACTACATTTCTCCACGGTTTCTATAAAGAGCCATGGAATGTGCCTAAATCCATCCTATGAGCTGGTCAGCCTCTGAATACAACCCATTAGGTCACCAGGCAATTTGCCACCTTCATTAAAACCACTTTAAGTGGTTTTAAGTGACTTAATAAGTCACTTTAATTGAAATAAATCACATGTAGCAGGATTAATGGAACTTGGTTACCTATAGATGTGTCTCTGATGGCCCTACATTACCACGCTGCAATAGGTCCAGCTCCTCCTACACATCTCTGCTAGCACTTCCCACGCTTTGGAGGATCTCCATTTTCTCCCTTCTGCCTCCCCTGAGCTTCCACAGGTCTCCCGCACATCCTCAAGCTACTGAGCAAGATGACACAACTGGTTTGCAGCCTGTGCCTGGGATGGACCTGTCAGCTCGCTCGTGCTAACTGGCCAGTTGAGAGGCCAAACCACAGGTAACTGCTGAACTCACCAGCCCACCCTCACTTGAGGCACTCTTCTGCGGACCTACGCTTCATCCAGCCACAGGTTTCGAAAAGCTTTTAGGAAATTTATCTCTCTGAGGTGTTTACCTTCCTGTCAAATAGGTCTCAAACTGATCAGGAAACTGTCCGAGGGATAGGCAGGGCAATTGCACAAGGCACAGCTCCTAAGGAAATCGGTTAAGAAAACCAGCCGAGCTCTCTGAGGAGAAAGGACAGCTGAGGTCGCAACATCCTTGGTTCTTCCTGGGATTATTAAAACAAAAAATGGGAAAAACCAACACCCTGCATTCTTTGGCATGCTTGAAATGGATAGTGATGGCTATGTGGTTTCTCATTTACACGAAATAAATAAAAGGGAAGGTCAGAGTTTGGCTGGGGGTATACCCACACAGCACTGCGCAGGCAAAGGGAGCTTGCTCTGCCCACGTGCCAAGCTTGCCAGAGCACGTAAAAGCAATCGAGGCAGCGCCAAGCCTGAAGTAATCAGCCCTGATGGGAGGCAGCATGTATTTTCTCAGCTCAGTATTACAGTAACCACGTCAGTTGGCTTGGAGCACAGGGAAGCAACTCTGTCTGCGTGGAAAGTGGGCACAACCGGCTTGCATCTGCCTGCAGAATACGGGTGGTATTGGAGGGCAGAAAGAAAGCTTAACTATGGGAACTGAAAGAAGAAATTCCTGCCCCAATGCAGTCCTAAATGAGCATTAAGCTAATGGAGTTCATTAGGGCATTGCAGCCAGGAATCAATCTGCAGCTTCTGGGGGCCTGAGCCACTGGGTCAGACTATATCATCATCTTTGTGGTCTTCAGTAGGGTTCTGCGCAAAAACATTTTACTCACAAATCTGCAACTTTCTAATAAGGTTCTGCTAAATAAACGTATTGCATTTCGTTCAAAGAAAAACAAAGAAAACACAAGAGGACTTTTCTGAGACAGATACAGAATGCTAAGTATGATTAGCAGGCTGTAAATACCTCTAAGGTAACTGTGGCACTGGGGTGCTGCTCTCTGGCTGCATAAATGTCACAGCAAGGGCACAAATGCCTAATTGTTATAAAAACCATGCTGTCCTTAATTCGCTACGAAAACACAGAAAAAGATGTTTCAATTTAGCATCCCTCAGATCTCTAAACGAGTGTCTGTGAATGATTTTTATCTGTCTAGGCCATCTGGTCTTCTATGCAGAGACTGGGCTTCTTTTCACATTTCTGGCTGTGGTTCTACATTTACAAACACGCAACGAACTAAAAATTCTAGATGATGTGAAATTGATTGCTGGGGCAGGCCAGATAAAAGACCAGGCAAGTGATCTGGGGACAAGAAATCCGGTGCAGATGATCGTGCCATGAGTACAGTGCTGTCTCTTGAAGAAGGGTCCATTACATTATCTTAATGGATTACTCCTGGGGGCAGGACTGCTGTGAAGGAAAACTGGCCCAGTCAGAAGACGTGAAAAAGACAACTGGACTTCCACCTGACAGCAGCAGATTGTGAACACAGTGTTTTGTGAACTGAAAAGACAACGGTACTTTTGTTGTCACTGTCAGATTAAGTACTCACGGCAGGGAGCGACAGTTCATGAGAAAACACTGAGAATTGCTTTACTCCAAGAAGCAGAACTTTTTACGTGATATGACGACAGCCAAATCATAACATCCAAAATTGGTAGCCACAGGAACAATGAAACAGCACAGAGATAATACTCTTCAGGTTTGGTGAAAATGGTACAGAAATCATCACAGCAACCAACGTTCAGTTTTTACCATTTTCTTAGCTAGAGCTGAGTAGGGAAACAGTATGGAAGATGATAGACAAAATAAAGACCTGAGGAAATCCAGTGAATCACAGCATGATTAGACAGATCACTTTCATACAGAAGTGAATGAGATGCAATGAAAAGATGCCAGCAACTTTCTAGACCTCTTGAAAACGTACCACGAAGAAGACAGGAAGAGTAACCGGTGACCCGCACAAAGATTTGAGACTATGCAAACTCTGGAACTAGATATTTTGTTCCCAGAATTTAGAAACACATTTCCTCCATCTATTATGCATCGGGATTGTTTTTGTCTCAGGGTTGATTTACCCACCCAACCTTTCATTATTTATTTATTTTTGGTGAAAAGGAGAATTACAATGTTCAATCAAACCTTAATTATTCAAATCAGAGACAGAAACCTTTTTCAACCCAGTGAAAAAATATCTTTCTATGCCCTCTAATAGTGGGCATCCTGGACCTCAGTGCTTCAGTGCTGGATAGAACTGAAAGTCGGTCTAAAATCTTTCAAAGGACTGCTAGCAGGAAGGAAAGTGAGAAGCTAATGCGGCAAGCTACTGGGAGCCATTTATTAGTATGTAAGAACTCAGCATCATGGAGCTGTACTGAATATTACACTGCTAACTTTGCATGAGGTTGTGATAGAAATATTTAATATTCCACACTACTCTGTCTCCCAGCATATTGAGTAAAACCTGAGAAGGATTTTTTCAGTGACTCACCCTATTTCAGTTGCCCAAACATACCTGACCAAAAGCAAAGACAAGAATATTATTTCTGGGCTAAACCATATTCTTTTTCACTGAAATAATATATAGCAGCTGCCACCACATTTTTGCCCATTTATTTGGAGAATACTACCTTAAGTGGGGGTGTAAACAGTATTTTAGAAGATGTTTTCAAGTATCCAGGCAAAGAGCTAGACATGTTACCTAGATCAGACAGAATGGCTCATTACTGGCATGGATTAAAAGCAGCTCTTCTGGCTGAGCTTCAAGTACATCCTGTAGCATGCAGATAAAAACATGTATCATCAAACTTCTTAGTTCTGGAGAGACATAACTGTGTCCTTCCAGATACAAGGGGATTTAAAATAATTTTTTTACCTTTAAAAATGTGTGATAAATTATATTTTGTGTGTTCAGCATGCACATATGTTAACTGAAGGAAAAAGTCTTATTCAATGGAAGCTTGCAGGAAAGGTGTTAAATCTCAGTTTCTCCATAAATGAGAAATATTTTCCAGTCATTATGTCTCTTTCTTAACTTGGCATACATACAACTACTCTGCGCTTTGATGTGCTCATTTTGGACTCTGAATGCTGTTTGTACAAAGAGCAAGGCATGAAATAAGCCATTAACAGGGGCAGAACTATAACTTTTAGGCCAGGGGAAAAAGAGCAGTGTAGTTCTCAATTCTGTCAATACGAACAAAGCTTCGCATCTTTGCATTTTGTTGTATTTACTTCAATGTCACCACTGTTCGCTTAAGGAAGAGAAAATGTAAAATAATTTTGAGGCCATTTTTTTTCTAGCCCTGTTTCTTAATATAGCTGTGTCTGGATAGCTCTTGCGGAATTGCTATACAGAAAAACATGTCAAGGGTAGACTACACACAAATGATAAGCCCCACAGCACCAAAAGGCATACAGTTCAACAAATGTGCAATTGTGGTTGTGTGGTTTTCATGACTGGTATCAAACTTCAAGCTTTGAAAAGACTATGAATATTAATTATCTGTGACCCTGGGACTCTCAAAACTGATTCACTCATCTATGTTAACTGATGTCTCATAACAGATTTTGGGAACAGGAAAATAATCTTTATTTCTTGCATGTTAGAGGGAGGAGGCTCTGTTGGAATCATATCAACAAGTAAATCTGAGAAACAGAGGTTTTAGCACTGACTTTGATGAGAACGAAGTTGGAGAAAGACCGAGAACTCCAGAAACCCCCATTCCTCATGAACAAATAAGGACAAGCATGTTAGTATAGTGACCTCAGAGAGGTTAGCCTATAAAGCCTTTGTGGGAAAATCATACTTGAGTTCTAAAAAGCATGGTCCAAATCCTATCTTAGCTGGCTGCACAGACTTCTGAATACAGTACTCTAGGGCTACACATGAATAGCTGAGATCAGTCAACACAGACAGCACAAAAACATTTAGAATGTCTAGATATCTACAAGCCAGTCATGAAACCTATCAGGCTAACTACAAACTGCTGGTCTCAGTCAGTTATTTCCATAACAGGTTCAAGAAGTATTTCCAAGCACTTACTGGATTGCTTATCTTTCCCTTGGGTTCTGCAATCTTGCCCTACTTTACTTTATGTACAAACCTCTTCGTTCATAGCATTTAATTCCTTCTGCAGGCCAAGGGACTTCATTTCTTTTTCCTAAAAAAAAGAAAACCAAAAATGCCCAAAGCCCAAATAACACTGTGTACACAAGAAGCCTGTATAGATGTGTGTAGTTGGAGAAATATTATCCTAAGAGTCTAACTTCTACTGATTTCTGAGTTAAATGCTAACTGCTGTAGAAAATCATATTAGGGGTCTTTCTGCTGTTCTGTGTGCCCGAGATACCTTTACAATTCTGTGTCTTCCATGCTGAAATCTCTCAATGAACAGAAGAACAAAATGAGGGGATCAAACAAAGTGTATACTTTTTGCAGCGGAATTTCTCATGTAAGAAAACTGCAGCTGAACTGTTCACAACAACAGTATTTATAACAGATAAGAGTCAGGGCCTATTTCAAATACTGCTGAGATAACATGGCAACACCATTTCTGGAGAAAGAGGCCTGTGTCCAGTTTGCTCACAGTGTGGGTGGAATGATGTTGGATTTGCACCTGCCTAAGCGGTCCTGTGCCCTGAAATCAAAATCCATCTTCACAAGTACAGCCTCCTTAATCAAAAGTTTATCCATGCTGTCTGTTAAGCCAAACAAAGGACAGACTGTGTTTCTTCTTGAAAACTAGGAAGCCACTGCATAATGTCTAATGAACAGGATTGCAGTGGGAGATGGACAAACTCTAAGAACTAAGCTGCTCTCTTCCTGCTAATGTCAGTAGAGAAATACTTTAGTGCAAAGTTCACTGTTAGTATAATGCTCCACTGCTGGAAGTGATAATACAAAAAACCCCCAAACAATTCAGAGACTGTGCTAGTCCCAGCAACATCCCTTTTCTTCCACTGAACCTTAATAGAAATGATGGTACAACCATATAGTCATTCTTGACCTCCTGTCTACTGTAAGCCAAAGCAAAGGAGGATCTGTCTACAAGAATAGAGGGGCATGTTCTATTTGCAATTTAAAAGGGGCCTAAACTGCCTTCCATTTTAAAAAAGGATCTCCAAGAGGAGGCAGCGAGATTGGTTAGACAAAGAAAAACATCAAGGAACAAACCCATGTGGCATTATTTCTTTGACACAACGGAATCCCACAAGGGATTAAATGACGCCCAGGGCTCGCAGCCTATGCTTCATTGAACCACATCTGAAACTATCAAAGGGAAAACAACTCCCAGAGACAGACAGATCTGGAGACAGATAGAAAAACGAGGAGAACACAATATGCATTCAGAATTTTTGATAAAGAAACAAGATCAGCAGTTTGTCTGTTTGCACACATACTTGGTAAGGTAAAGTACCTGCTCGCTCTGCTGGCCCTGACACACAGAAGCAGGGACACTCTGTCAGGGGAGAAAAGGGAAACTGCTTTCACTGCGCCTTTTTTTAAGGCCTGTAGTAGGTACAGAGCAGCAGTGTAGCTCTTGGAGAGCACTGTAGAGCTTCCAAGCACAATGCTGCTTGATGTACAGAAAGACCACACCTGCTATTCTTAGAAAGGGAGCAAGGAGAGGAGACCTGGATTAAGCAGAGCTCTTCTCCCTGTCCTTTTCACATTCACACAGAAGTACCCAAACATCAAGTCTCAAGAAATGCGAGCAGGACATTTTAATAGTAGTACCCGATCACAACTCCTTTTTCAGAGCCTGCTGTTGTATTTACACTTACTGCCTCTCTTCCTTCTCCCACCCTACTTCCCACTTCTTCCTAGCAGAAGCAATGGTATTTGTATGTAGCCTAGTCTAATCTGGCAGCTTCTGTGTTGTGCATTTCCATTTCTGTAGTGCTCTAAAAGGATGGTTCAGTTCTGCATAAAATGTTCTTACCATTCCAGGTGATTTTCAACAAAGGCAGACATGGGGCTGATCTGTACAGTGTAAGTGTCATTGGCTGAATATTCAAACAGCCCGTAATAGGGATTGAAGAGCTCCTGAGACAGAAGGAAGAAGAATTCTCGGGAGGGGCCACTGTAGTCCAGCCTGGAAAGGAAAAAGTGAAAAAGATAAAATGAGACTCATTCCCATTTGAGTGAATTTCCTGGGTTTTGCCTACATTGGCTGCTGTCTAGCACCTACCCCTGTGCAGTCAAGTGTTTCTAACATGGTGTATCCCTCCTCTCAAAACTTGTTTCTGAGCCCTGAACAAGTCACGATGCTGAAACTTCACCAGCTTCTAGGTTGATCTGGAAGGAATCATAACTCGGACACATCCCTTAAGTAGTTTCTTTTCCTTTGTTCCAAAGGCTTAGTAAATCAGAGGTACAAAGCTCAGCCTTGCCCTAGCTGGCTGGCTAGCAGGAGGGCTAGCTTTTTAGTGAGTGGGTTTGAACGGCCTCTGAACACCTGGGTTCACAGCCCAGACTGATGTAGAAATCGCTCTTACTCTCCTACACTGAGATGTAACCAAAGATACAATCTAGCCCCAGGCATGGTTTCTTAGCTACAGGTATAACCTAAAGGTCAATACTGAGCAAGACCAAGTCCCAACAGAACTCTCTCTCTTAAGACAGAATGGTGATTCCTCAGTTGTTCCGTCCAAGCTCTTCTACTTTTCTGATACTTTCATATACACGTGGTATACCTTAAGCTGTGCTTTGCTGTTGCATGATTTTGCTCTGTAGAGAGTCACCTTTTAAACTTTTTTAATAACTCAACTCTTAAATCAACCTGTGTACAATTATCTCAACTTGAAAAAAACCACCCCAAAACCCAAAAGCTTCACGAATGCATTAAACCCAACTATGATAGATTTATTAAAAACAGATCATCCTCTAATAATGGTAGGTAGGTTTTTTGATCTAAAATAAATCTACGTGTAACAATATGAACAATTGCTTGGTAGCCATATATCATGTGTACCGAAAAGTTTCCTGAGGTGGGCACTATTCCTGCTACTTAACAAATGTAAAGTAAATGGAAAACTCTGCAGCTGGATCAGGACGCTCTGTATTATGTTTGAAGTTATGGAAGCATAACCACAAGGGGTTGAATGATTGATTTGTGCAACTAGAAAGATGATAAAGGGCAGGCTGGCCCATCCTCCTCTGTTTTACATCTGGAGATTCAGTACTCTTCTTTTTGAGCAGCTTTAACTCTAGGATTATGTGGCGAGACTAAAGCCACAACAGCAAAAGGGGATGGTAATAAGCCCACATGAACTAGCCCACTAGTGCTAACCATGTAACAGATCTGGTTCAGTGGACATTAAAATACTGGGCTAAGCCTGAGGATGGCTGGAGTGAAGAACTACAAACAACACCTGCCTATATTCAAAAACCTCCAAGGAGAGACTAGGTATTGCATTTCTGGGCAACACATTAACTCATCATAAAGCCTTCATAGTTCATTTTCAATGTCATTTTAGCTTTGAAACACGTGGGAAGCTGTGCCCATACAGCATCAACTCTTCTTTTCAGTAGGGAACTGGTATCTTGGAGTCCCTCCAGCAGAACCTGTATTAGCATTAAACAGCAGAAGCCCTGGGGGAATGTATCTTCAGATGTAAATGAGTCAGTGAAGAATGAATGAATTTGCAAATCAAATTGGTTTGTAATTTCTCCTGAGGATACCGTGCCACACACAGTAATAGTTATTAGAGATGGGGAGAAAACAACATGATTTTGGCCAGTGTTAGCGTACTGGAATGCTATTCCAAAAATGCAAACCGAGGTATACTGCATGTTTATGCTTCACTTGCAAGCCAGAGGCAAAACCAGCTGTGAAAGACAACCTCTGTTAAATAATACTGAATCCATGGAGTATAAAGAGTAAGAGTTAAGAAACCCCCTCATACTCAGGTCACTGCCTGACTCTATTTGAGATTGGTGACTTCTGCTTACCACTGGACCTAACATGCCCCCAGAAAAACTCAACTTGGCAGAAGCTCTTCACTTGACATGCCACCTCAGAGGTGACAGCGTCAGCAGTTGTTGGACATGCAGACATGCTGAGAGCGGATCCAGAGCCTCACTGTTCTGCTACCTTTGGAACTGAAAGCCTATCCATCTGTTGGTTTTGGGTTTTGTTTTTTTTTTTTTTTTAAAGAAACTTTATATGCAAAGCTATTGAAATACGATTTCAAGCCTTTGTTTTATGGCACACTGGAAATACGCACAATGGTCTTTTCATTATGAAAGCATGTGCATTACACCTCAATTACAACGTAGCTCTTAAGGTGAGCCAGGGTGGCTTTGAAAGGTTCTGTTTAGATTTGGAAACAAAAGGTCAGGGGCTGGCTTTAATCATACAAGAATGGCTCATGGATTTGTAAGGCTGGCAGAAAGTCTCCTGAGAAAAGGCTTTCTTGAGAGACTTCTATAACTTTCAGCTTCCAGCTGGGTGAATTAAACTGTAAGGACTGAATAGCAGTCATGTTTCTCACTTCAGCCAGAGACAAGAAGTCCACATATGGATAACAAATGATCATTAGATGGCATGCAAAGCAAACATTTTTGAAGCAAAACCAGATCCATTTTGAAGAGTTAAGAGTAACAAAAGGGATAAAGGTCTGGTCTCCAGTTATAGCCCTGTGACTGATTCACTGTGTAAACATGGTCCTGTAGTTCAGTTTTGCCTTGCAGCCAGTCAAAATACTTAGGGCAACAAGATGACTTTAGATTTAACCACTTAAATTGTCACTTTGAGACACCTAGATGGAAGGTGTTACAGGAAAATGAAGCATTATGGCTATTGTTATTTTTAACAAATGCTTGAGCTGATTAAAATGAATCACTTACTCAGAGGTAAAAACCAAAGAAACATTACATAACCAGAGAGGCTCAGCCTTAGTCAACTCTGTTTTGCAACATAACAGCTACTTCACAACTGGCAGCATTTAGTGGTTCCCTACCCTTCCTCGCCAACAAACGTGACGTAGAGTTTGTTCCGCTGGAGCTCCTTGCGTGAATATGCCATTACCTGGTTGAAGGTGCCTTCCAGCAAGTGGTCACGTCGTATAATTAACCTGCAAAGGGAGGCAGAAATAGAGATCTAATGATTGAGTCTTGTTTGAGCCTGTGAAGATGAAAGTAAACAAGAGCTGATAAAGAGAGACATTCATTCTCAGAGAACTTAATAAAGTTGCATCCACTGCTGCAGATGCTACTTGACCATGATGGGATTTGAGTGAGTTTCATTGGGCTTTTCTGTATGCCTCAAAGGTGAATTTCTTCACAATGCTGTGATTAGGTTCCAAGGGTTGCTCTACTTAAAACTCTCTATTACACCCTCTATGTACAAATTTGCATGGTAGAGGGGGCTGTGAGTTTCCTGTGTAGATGAGGTCACAGCTTTCTGGGATTGGCCCTAAACTCCTCCTGGATTTAATCCAGTGAATGTCCATGGAATTACTGCTTCTGTAGCAGGGTAAGCAAAGGGAGTATCAGCCTCCATTTATACAGCACACCTCTCACTCCCCTGCCAGCCTCTGAAACAACTTAATGAATAGTATATTTAAACACCATCTGTGCAAGAAATCCTTCTTATTCATATGTTCATGGACATTTTAAGACAGACCTTCTAAAATGTATTTCCTGTATGCCTTGGACCCACTTAGCAGGACAGCAAAAGGAATAACCAACAGCTAGGACTCCCCATCTCGTTAAGAATATTTTGATGACAACGTTTGCCTGGAATAAATTGCTTGGCTTCATACTTTTTTTTTTTTCCACAACAGATGTGATTTGGTAGGAAGCCAACCTGATGTATAAATTCAACCAGATGCCCAGGAAATATCTTAGAAACATACAGTCCTTTGGCCAAGCTGGATAACTAGATTGAGCACAAGTAGGTACAGACTTAAAAGCCAACTAACAAGATTTCTGGGAAGCAAACTCCACAACCAAGTGACAGAGATCCCCCAGATAAATGAAGAGAAGCAGAAATCTCTGTAGTTCAAATCCAGGAGGGCTGCCCACACAAAGAACTACTGAAAGTTAAACCTGCATGTACAGGCTAATTTCTGTAGTGTCATACCGTGGTCCTGAGTTATACTGATAGGTAGATCCAAAGGATTTGGAGTCACTCCATCATTACAATGACATAGCTGTTAATAATCTCTGGTGGACATTTGCCTGAATTGATGATTTTCCTACTAACAAATTACAGGTAGGAGTAACAACATCCCTGTTAAATAGGTAGGGAATGGGAGTGTAAGAATACGAATCTGTAAGAACTAAAACTTCCACACAAAAACCTCTTGAAGGTCACTCTTTTGCAGGATATAACAAGGTCTTCGCTTGCCCTGATGGTTCATGTACAAAATGCAATCTCTGGCGTGTTTCCCACTCCCTATGAGTGTCTTCATTCATCAATAATGATAAAAGACAAAGCTACACCATGTTAGACTATTTGAGTGACTTGTCATAATACTCACTTAATTTTACCTGGACCTTGTCCATACCCTTTGGCTTCAAGTTTTCGATAGAAATTGCGCAGCTTGGCTTCAAAGTCCCTCCTGTATGGAGAAGGTGCTCTTGCACTTGCTCGCTGCAGTCCTGGTGGGAAAATGAACAGCAACCTAAAGTGAAAGGGGCTTTAAATTTTTCAAAATCATGCAGCTGATGCTTCCAGACAGAATTGGCTGACAAGTGCATTAGGAAATTTTACAGGTGTACAGTGCACTCAGTATTATTATTGTTCTACCTGGCTTTAATGGAGTTGTAGGTTCCAATAACTCAGTGATTGCAATGACTTCCAGGGGCTGTATCTTCTTTGCTAAAAGAATTGTTAAACTTGCCTTGTGTGTGCCTTTGTGTGGCCTCAGCCTTTAACTGTGATTGACCTGAACGGAAATTCAGGGATCAGAAAGGCATGAGGAAGACTGACAGGCATAACTCCCACTCACAGTTGTTGGTATTTAGGTTTTCTCTCCCTTCTGCACTTTTAAGAGATCTCTCTCCTCTGCATTGTATAGGAGATCTCCTTACTTGGCAGGATTAAACCCCTGGAGCTCATAGCAGCGCTTCTCAGTGGAGCCTAGCACCCTAGCCTAGCTGGGAATCGGGTTTCCCTGTGTTAATCTGACTGTATATTAAACACTTCCAGCTATCAACACAAAACCCCTTTGTGGCATGAAGAAGGATTTCTGTCAGCAAGAAATGCTACATTTTCCTGTTATGATTCATACATACAGCAGATTTTTAGCAATTTGGGACCTGCTTTGTTTTGAAGGCTGCATTCTCAAAGTAGCTGATTAGTCCTTTTGTATAAACAACTGCCATGCCATAAAGGGTCAAAGAATGGATCCATGAAATCCCATTTCCCTATCTCATTACACAAGACAATAAAACCAAGCCCTTTTATGAGAAATCTGGCAGAAAATCCTCCACAGGAATGGAAAATAAAATAAAATCACATTTAGTGGAAGCACAAGGTGTTGTGGTTGCCAGGAGGGAAGGACATTACCAGTTGTCTCTGCTGGTAAGACAGAAAAGCATATTTACATGCAGTGCAAAAAGAATCCATTGTGATGCTTGTTTTCTTCTGTTATACCTTTTGTCCCCCAGGACAGAAGAGAACAGGTGTTCTCATGGGCTATGTAACCAGTGGCAGAAATAAGCAAGCAGACAGTATGCTGCTGGAAATGAGCATTTGCCCTTGTGTTTTCACAAGAACAGGTAAAGACCAGTGCGGTTCTTTTAACATTCTCTTAAGTCATGTTCTTGCCAAATACTTATGACCTGTCCTGATGCAGAAGAGGGGAACTGGACTAACAATTATGTTAAAACTCATTAATGAAAATAAGACATTCTGACAAAACACTGTCCTCCTATAGACAAGAGTTCAGCATTTAACTTCTTCACATCAAAAAACCTTCCAATTTTCCACAGCCGCCTCTGAGATTTGAATGTCTCTTGTCCATTAATTTTGTTTGAAACCAGATAATTTAAATGAATGTTTAAAAAGCTCAGCCAATAATGGATTTCTTCAGATCATATTTCTGTCAATTCTCTCAAAGTGGCCATTGGACACAGCCATGCAGTGAGACTGTGGCAGGGGTTGTGTATCTTGGCAAAAGGGAGACATTAGCTCCTCAAATTTCTATAGCATAAACAATAACTACAGAGACATACCACAGCTGGAAATAACCTTCTCAGACAGCATGTCTTTCTGGAAAATATGTTTCCCGTCAAACCTAAGTTAATGGGCTCAACACGGGAGGTCAGACTAGATGATCAAGATGAACGCCTCAGGATTTAAAATAGATGAGTCTTGGGAAGAAGAGGAGTCTTTGGAACACCGAGTGGAGAAGACGGAACTTTACATGACTACTGGAAGTACTGCAATACACCTTTGATTTGGAAGCTGGTCTTTGCTCCTGTCGCATAATATGAATGTGCTTCCACGTCAGCGAGTTACATTTGAAGTGCACCATTCTCTTACCCAAATCCTTTCCAACTACATCAAAAGCAGAGAAATACCTTCTCCTATATGGACAATTTCCCATCTCTGTTTCAGCTTCTGTTAACATTTCAACAGATAAATAACAGCAATGGCAACTGATCCAGCAAAAAATCAGCTGAGGTCAGATTTGGACAGGACACTGGAATTAGCAGGCTGACAGCTGATGCTGGCTCTGAATCTGCCCCTTTGTATTTATTAAGAGAAATACTACAAATGCAAGATTTTGTATTATTTTCCCCATCCCCTTACCTGGAGAATTTTGGGGTGATGAACAGGGTGAGCAGCGAGGAGAGAAACTGTAACCAGGATGGAAGGCAGCCTGCAGTGGTATGTAGGACATAATATCCTCTTCAAAAAGGCTGCATAGAAAAAGTGATAGGGAGAGGTTTGGTTCACATTCGTCACATGAAGGAATGTAAATAGGCAGTACGGTGCAAGTCCGCTGTGGTCATAAGTTTGGGTACATCTCTGAACTCATGAGTTCATAAAATCCACAGGTTTCCCAAATCGGGCACAGTCACCAGTAACAAAGAAGAACAAAAGGAATTTCATTAGATGTTTCATGCTAACACAGTGGCTCGATCTGCTGATAGAGAGTAAAGATCTGAGGCCATGTAGTCAACGGGAACAACTTCAACACATTAGCAGTGAGAAAGCAAAGCTACACACATCTGTCTCCCAGGCTGTTTTTCTTGGTCATACATTTTCATATAGTTCAACTCTTTGACCATTTGGATTAAGCTGATGGGAATAAATTGTAAACTTCTTGCATTAGGCAGTGCTATATAGCATACCAAAACCACCTGCTCAAAGCAACATTTTCCACGTAAGACCAAGACAATAAAATAAACCCTTATTTGTGCTGAACAGACGTAGCTAGGACCTAAAGACCAAGCTCCCTAGTTCCAATAAAAATTGAAGCCTTATCTACATTACCCAAACAATGCTCATTGCACTGTACATTGAGGTTTCATTAGTGTGATGTGGCTCTGTGTGCATGGGCAGCACTGCTGCGGTAAAACTAGCAATTTTATGAGAAGTTATGTTATCCACTTGTACTGAGAATGACAAGTTTTCTCCTTTTCCAAAAAAAAAAAAAAAAAAAAAAAGAAAAAAGAATTTTGCCGTTAAAAGGGAACATTTTTACCTGATTCTTTGTTA
>JANZLQ010000009.1:5118049-5154436 GCA_026212715.1 Elanus axillaris | reverse complement strand
TGTACTGATAATGACAAGTTTTCTCCTTTTCCAAAAAAAAAAAAAAAAAAAAAAAGAAACAAGAATTTTGCCGTTAAAAGGGAACATTTTGACCTGATTCTTTGTTATCTGCTACTTGATGGTAACAGCCGTACTGATTGAGATGGCTGGGGATGCAGTGTACTGCAATGATGGAGGCTGCCTTCCAGAAAGTAAGAGCTGACATATACCCTGGCCGAATTATTTTGGGTGACTATCAGTAACAATGAATCCTATTCTAATTACAAATGACCTGTAAGATTTAATAAAATCTTCTCAATTATGCTGCAAAAGAGCCAGCCAGCTTCTCCGGTACCGTAAGTAATGACATTATGCTTTTAATCAAATTGATTACCTCAGCAGAATTACTAAATCTGCATCGCAGGACAACTTTTCAAGCCCATGTGTACCCTCTGTCCGAATGTAATGGATCTTCTCCCTGAAACATAAATGATATTACTGAGAAGAAAGAAAAAAGAGAAGAAAGAAAAAAGAGAAGAAAACATGCCCTTATCAAGGCATGAACTACACATAGAGTTTTTATTCTTCGGTATTTTGCCAGTTCCTGTTTCTCTCCTTACAAAAATGGCAAACATCTTAAATGCCTGATTCATTTTCTAATCGCACTAACAAACTTGTTAAAAAGAATCTATTGATATCACTCAGTTTTCTGATTCAAAAGCAAGAGATTTTATAGCATATTTTAGAAAACGGAATGATTCTTAGTCCTCCAAGCTCATGTGTAGTGCTATAGCTAAGGTCACTGACCGACAGATTTTTTGTTTAAGGCTACAACTAATATACCACCTTCCATTAACAGAATTTCACATAATAGCACTTCCTTTGCCTCTGTCAGTTCTATCTGGAAATAACACTAAGATATATTTGATATTAATTGATCAGAGCTTATACAGTACATGTGCAAAATCATATATTTTGTTGTTTAAATGAATGCTAATGAGAACTAGGAAACATAAGATAGGATCCTATCAGCAGATTAGGGCCACGGAAGATACAGATCTACACCCCAATCTGTCTCTAAAGCATTGCAGTGTCTAAGAATATTTATTCCAGTCTCAAGTCAAAGGATTCTACCTCAAGTCAAGGACGTACTTTAGTACCTTGCTGGGTGGGGCTGCAATGTATTGCAGAATCAAGCCCTGTAAAAAACATCATTTGTCTCCTAGGAGTTTGCCTAATACCTGCTGTATGAACATTAGATGGTAGCTTGGGATCACTCCTGACCTAAGGTAAAATCAAAGCAATGAGCTGCAGGCGAAGGGCTCAATATCCTGTTACAAATCTCATTACACACTGGCTAAGCTGTCTAGTCCCTATCACTAGTCAATTTTGTTCTCTGCTCAAAAGGAGATAAAAGCATCATCTGTTCTCTGAAAAATGAGAATTCAAATTAGAGCTGAGAAAAAAATATAGTCTGGAATAATTTGATGATGAAGATAAAAAATTCTCAGTTACAGAAACGTACATCTTGAATACTGGGAGCATTTTTCATTTTGTCTCCCTCATTTTATTTGAATGGATTAAATCCACCAGGAAGAAAGTCTAATCCTTATACCCAAAGACTTCTTTGTCTGGCCCTCCACAGGTAAACGACGAGTCAGGCTATCAGCAGAAACTTCACTGCAAGAAATCAAAAGTCCTTCCCTTGCTCTTCCTTCCCTCCTTTGCCACTCAAGCAGCTGCGCTTTTTACTGCACAGTACAAGCTAAATTCTTGGTCAAACTCTTAGGTGGTGCACGCTGGCATTGCTGAGACTGACTAACGCCAGCTTAGGTTCTTGGCCAAAACAATTAATATAACCGTTGGAATTAGAATGAGTTTAAATTGTACTAGCTTTTGGTTCTGTTTTTTTTTTGTTGTTGTTTTCTTTTTCTTTTTTTTTTTTAAAACCTAATAGGAAAGAAATGGGCATAAGAAAGATGCAATTTAATTACTTTGGAAAGGACTACCATTAAGTCCTAAGTGAGAAAGATTAAAGACAGCAGTACAATCTACTTCATAATGTTCCTATTTCTTTATAAAATCTAGGGTGACTATGTCCATGGCATGGGTATAAATCCAATCATGAGGTAAAATCCTCGTTCTGCTGAAGTTACTGGGGTTTCGCTATTGACTTCCATCTGAACACAATTGTAACCCTATCTTCTGAAAAGCAAAGTGATAATTGTAGGTGAAGACAGTGTTTCTGCTACTGAGTAATACTTAGAATGGAAATGAGATATGTCACTATTTGCCCATAGTTGTTTTGGTTCTTCTTACTTCCTGGGTGTCCGTGGAAAATAACTATAGCAACTACACAGATTCTGGTGGTCCACACGTACTCTTCAATGGTGACAGTTCCATATGGGGCCCAAGTTCATCTTTTGTACTACAGTTACTAGAGTTTATTTTTCCCCACTACAAGAAGTCCCTCCTGGAACTGGGTTTCAGCAGTCTGGAAAAAATACGGTACCTGAGTGCATGGTTTCTGGCCAAGCTGGGCTGACGCTCCTGCAGCATCTCAAAAATGTTGGGTTGGCGTAGAAATGCAACAATCTTGTCATTGTAAGCTGGAAAAGGAAAAAAATAAAATAGAGGCTTTATTTATCATTGAGGGGGCCTGGTCACGTCACCATGACTGTGCAGGGGCACACTGATCGCACTGCTAGCGAGCCACAGGGCAACATGAAGCAGTGCATGTGGTTGATGAGAAGTTCTGAAAAGCATCTTTGTGAGCACTGCTTTGAAAAGAAAAGAGAAACTTGGCTTACCCAGAGGTAATGTCTCGTGATGGTGCTGGTTTCGAATAGCTGTTACGAGACTATTGCCTGGCCTGGCCAACAGAGTAACTCCTCTGTTTCGAGAGACTTCAGAGGCCTACAATATCAGAGGAAAGGCAAAGAATGATCAAAACTGACCATCAGTAGCACATCAGTCAGTAGAATGGCTTCTCATCATTACTTCTGTGATCTTCGGAATGGTCCGTGATGCTGACTGACTGAAGGACAGAAAGCCTGCATAAAAATTATAGCTTTATACTTCAGCCAACTTAAAGGCAGGTAATCCTGTGCTTCCAAATGGAGGGACACCATTATCCGCAGTTATCACACCTCTCTGATGCTGCAGTGAAGGCATCAGAATCCAGAAGTAAATGCAAATTAATAAAGGTATTGCAGTAATGGAGTTCTCTGGTTCAATGAAAATAAAATCTCTAATAACATACAGTCTCTTGGTCTAGCGTAACTGCATTTACTTCAATTTTTTTCACAGCAATGTTAATTTGGAAAAAGAAAAAAAACCTCACAACACTGCAACATGTTCACTTAGCATTGCTGAAGGGAAATTTAATATTGGAAATAACATGAGGAAGGTATATCTATGTAGCTCACAGGACAGAAAAGGCCTGTATCATTACAAAAGGGGGTTGCCTAACTTGAATAATCAGAAATAGAAATTGAATTGTACACACTGAAAAAAGACCATAATCCAAAGAGCTGATAAAAAGAGTAGCAAGAAGGAAATTTATCACTGCTACTTAACTGAGGTGCTTAAAGAACGCCACTGTCCTAAACACAGTGCCTAGTGAAGGGAATCATGTAAGGAAGGCAGATATATTAGAAGGTGGCAAAACACTTAGGTATGAGGATATTAAAAGCCATAGGATGAGGTCTGGCAATCTGTCTTCAGTAAGTCATTACTTGCTGGGTAACTCTTTGGGGACTTGTGCAAGCTGAGGGGAACCCACCTCTGTCTCATATGTGTTCCTCCAGAATATGGCCACGGTGAAGCCAACAGAGGAGCTACAAAATCAGTGTGAGGCCGCCCTGCATCAGGACAAGATGCATTAGGAATTCCAATTGCCGTTCTACTGGGCTAACAGCTGCTCCTTTCTCACTGCACAAATTGTAGTACTTGGCAACCACTTCAGGAAGAAATTGCCCCTACTCCAATATTTTAAATGCTTAGCTCTGCATCCAAGCAAATGGTGCCAACCCATTTTCAGTGGTGCGGCCAAATGCCAGGTCTTCCAACTGCATATAAATGAAAACCGAGAAGCTAAACGTGACTGGCACATTGCCTTTGGAAGCACATAAAGCATAAAATGTTTATATGTAACAAGATACCAGTCAACGTGCCCGATACGTGTCCATACACAGGTTAAACAATGAAAAATCTTAATGATTCTAATTAAAAATACTGTAATTGAAAACACAAAACTTCTGTGAAAGTGCACGGTGAATGTTTTGCTCCATCATTCAATTACGATTTCACTTGCACCCATTTTATATTGGTATGCATCTGCTGACTACAGGAGAGTCATCCCAGTGTCAGGGAGAACAGTCAAGCCTGCAGTACGTACTGGCTGATGTGCTAACCTTCGTCCAAACCTTCTCACCTTTAAAAACAGGAAGAACTTTCAAGAACTTTCATATGCAACTCACTTAGATCCCCTGTGCTGTGCTAAATCTTCTGCCTTTGTCTCCTTCTCATGCCCCCATGGGCCAACTGACACTGCAAGTTTAGCTCAGGCTTAGCTTCTCCATTTCCAGGGAGCTCTGGAAATCAGGTGAGGATGCCTCTTCCTCAGCTCCTTGTAGAACAGACTTCTATGGGAGTGCGGATGGTGGGTAAGTCTGTTTTTAAGGGTAGTGCCTGACTCATCTTTGACAAAGACAAATCCTACACTCTTGTTGCTACACACAGATTTACTGACTGGAAGATAGGAACGGGAAGGGGAGGAGTAACAGGAGTTAAACACCCATCTCCCACAAAAATTAGCACCAGCTGGTATTTGCTTGTCACTTGGGAACTGCACGGTACTTCAGCCCAGCCTGGGGCTGGATCCTTCCTTTGCTCACGTCATCTGATTTTTTTTTTTCTTTTGGCTAGCTTTCCAGTGCTGCTGAGTTGTGTGCCTGAACATATTTCTCCTGAAGCAAGAACTCTGAAAGGAAATGTGTCTAGAACCTGTGAAGAGAAACCTTCACTCCTCCCTCCCTTTCTTCCCAATTCTGGTTTAACAGCTAAAGTAATCTAGATTGTAAGAATCCAGTTCTGTATGCACCTTAACATGATAAATTGCACACTCTGTGGTGCTGTACTTCTCTTCATCACCATCATCAGGCATCACTAATGCTGTGTTTGGATTGTGGTCTTTACACCTTCACACCTCTGAACAATTTTTCGCTGGCAACACAACAGGAAAATTCCCAGCCATCTAATTAACTTCCATTTTGCTAACACTCCTCTTTCCAATCTTTTAGCTAATATAGTACAACTGATTGCTCCAATTCAGTGTTTAATCACAATCGCCTTGTCTACTTTGGCTTTCTAATTGAATCATTTAATTTAGATTAGTACATTATTCTCTAATTAAAAAAAAAAGAGTGACCCCTCCAATGGTTTAGTGACCTGGTTCATCTAGTGCAGGGTAATCTGACAGATTTGTGGCAGGGTTTAACAGCTTTGCAATTGATACTGGGATGTTGCAACCAGAGTGGAGAGTCCGAACTATCACAGGAGCCTTTCAGTGATATAATACACTTTCCTGGGTTTTATATCACTGCTGGATTTGAGCTCCTCCTGCCTGTTTGAATCCTCCCACTTGCTTGTTGCAGTCTGAGCCACTAAGGAGATTTATATACTGCTATATTCCAGTATCTCCTCTGCTTTTCTTGCTAACCAGAAACTCTTGCCTCTCCATTTATGGATGCCTGCTTCTTTCTTCTTTTTGTCTTTAAAATCTCTACCCTGTAATCATACTTGTTGATTTCCACTGCCGACGGAAAGTCCCTTAGAGGGAATGGAAAGTGCTTCTGACTTGTTCTGTTTATAGCAGTGGTAGAAGGAAATGAAGCACTTCATACTCTATGTTCATGTTCTTTTAGTAACTGATGGCCACTACAGCTACCTGAACTTTTCTTTCAAAAATCAGGTAACCAACAGTAGCATCAACCACCTTTTTCCAGCAAAAGATTGGTACCCTTGAAGAATTGCTTACTAAAGGATCTGCAGCATTTTGGTCAAATTTATATATAATACCATTTAATACCAAGAATCTACTCAGGCGGACATCAAAATTTTTTACAGAGGCCCTTCATTTAGGAGAATACTTCTAACATGAAGAAAAGCATAAATATTACAGATTATTTTATGAAATGAATGCTTTCTTTCTTGGAAGAGGGAAATGGAGTACTATTATATGCACAGATAATTTTTTAAAAAATACAGCCCTACTTCTAAAGATTAAGGGAAAAAGGGGAGTTTTAATCTCTGCTTGGCCTGTTAATAGTTGGGGTAGGCCTTGAAGTACTTGGAAGCAATGGCCAGCCTTCCATAGCTGTGCAATTGCTATTTCTATTATCTACTGAGAATGAATTTTACATGTCATAAAGCAAAGAAAACTACCATATTTGAGAAAGCGTATTTTTATCTTCCAATTTCATGAGGGAGTTTTAAAGGTACAATTGAAATACTAAAAATCAATTCTTTGTTAGTATTGCAAGGTATTCTGTTCAACACCACAGATTATTAGGCAGGAATCAAGGCCACATTTTGATGAGCCAAAAGGATTTAGAAGAGTCATGGAAGGGAGGGCAGGAGATCATCATTTTTGCTTCAACACCACAGCCACACTGCACAACAACCACACTGCACTGCCCCTTGCCAGGGAGCTCGGAAACTTGGTGACTAAGACAAAACTGGCTTTTGCACTATCTTTTGGCCTGAAAGAATGAAAAAATGGAGATCCAATGCTCACGTAATTACTAGTCCCTATGGTTAACTATTCTCACTGAGTTTCAACCCTGCCTTATTTTGATTGAACTGGTTTGGCTTTTACTACCAAAACTTTGCTCTTGTAATGCCTCTCCTCTCCTAGATTAAACAGATCTTAGTAATTTTCGAGGAATTCCAGACACTACATTTGCTTTTTTGTCCGCTGTTGAGTACCAAGATGACAATTTTGTAGAACTATAATAATTTCTTTATGGTGACTCAGCTAAGAGCCATCGCTGAGTGTGGGAAGCTGGGGTATTTCTTTCTTCCCCACTTTGGGTTCATCTGCCTATGATTTTTGCCTGCTCTTTCCTCACCTGATCCCTCAGTATCACAAAAGTCCCTGGGAAGTCCACGTAACACACTGGCAACTCGTTTTGGCACTTGGGCCGGATGTTGGGTGTGCGCGCCGAGGCAGGGGGTAGAGTTTTTCCCCTCGTTACCCTGGCTCTTTTCTATACCCTCTCTGGCACCCAAAAGCAATCATGACTGAATCTGCACTGTTCTGCTCTCCCTCAGGCTCGTTTGACATCTGTACACGATGTTCAAAACTGGTGGTTGTCTTTCTTGGACCTTCATACTGTCCTGGTGACAGATTCCAGAGGCTGTGCCACCTGCTCAGCAAAGAAACCAGACTGCAGACAGCTGACACATGGCTGGGACAAAGCCCCAAGTGTGTCCCTACAGACATGATTTATAGGACGAAAGCACATCCAAATATACTTGGAAGAAACAGCATGGAACATGTGGCTCTTAATAAATGGGCTGAGTTGCAAAGGGTTGACTCTTTTCCTTGTAAATGGTGGGCTTTTAGGTACCGATCCAAAGTCCTTGGAAACCAATGGAGGTCGTTCCAGTGGAGAAGCAGATACTTCCAGAGGGAAAGCTACTGACTATGACAAGGGTGCAGAAGCACTGTGGGACCTGGGCCACCAAGACAGTGAGAGGAAGGTGCCAGCACTGACGGCTCCTGAGACAGAAGGCCCTGTTTCACTGGCTGATCACGCCAAATCAGTGGCCTCAACAAACAGTTTACAATTGCCCCAGAGAACCATTACTCAAAAGTATTCAACGCTTTTCACTCCCTTTCCTGCACTTGATATTTTGGGATTATTGCAAATTGTTCTTTGCCAGCCTTGCCAGCACTTGCAAAACCAAGTGTATTTTTTGGGCTAGGTCATCTGAGTTGCTCCGTGGTATTTCTGTCCCCGACATGGTGAATTTGTAATCAAGCCCCAGGCAAGCATGGGCCCAAATATGAATCATCATGCAGGTGACTTTCACATTCACGACAATAAATCAGTCACAATAGCAACACTAAACTGCAGGCTGTTGGCAGAGGGAAGCTGCTAAGTTGGTGGGAAGATGTGATTGAAACAGATCCATTGATACACTTCCATTTTCAGAAAATACATTGCCATATTCACCCAAGATGGGGAGAACCTACCCAAGCTACTCATGCCTGGTCTGCCTTTGGTCCCGAAGTACTGACCTCACACCCTAGTCAGCTCCTGTTCCCAACCGCATTTGGCAGTAGGAGGTGTTCAGACTGGTCGTGATGCAATAAATTTTAATGTTAATTTCACAAACATTTCTCCAGATGGTTTTCTGGAAGAGGAAGATCCTTTGGCCATAATTAATCTTTACTCCTGTTCAGCCTCAATCTTTACAAATCTTCAACTGTATGGATTTCCTACATGAAGAATATGATTGCTGGTACTTTTTCCTCCTTAAATCCACAATACAAACCCAGGATTTATGCTTCTATCAATCCTGCCCATGGCCTTCAGTGATAAAAATCATCCCCATGAAATACAGGAAAGATGTTTAATGTGAATGAAAGCTAGGAAAGCAAACCTCAACATACATTACTACGTTACTGCCAGGGAGTATATCTTTTCAGAGCACAGTGTCACAGTGGGGAATGAAGAAACATGAGGCTGCTAAAGTATCAGGCTATAAAAATAATGAATTACTTTGACTTCACTAAAGCAAGACTAGGATGTCAAATATGGATTCTTCTTTTAAAATGTATTTTGCCAACGTTTTACTTATTTATCATTTTATTCTGAAAGCGGTCAATATATAAACCTTCATTACCAGCAAGCTCCGAGATAAACCCTTCAGAAAGAAAAAAATCCCTTGTTTCCTTTGGAAGATAAAAAGCCACAGGACAGTCTGTTTAAATGCATTTCAAAGATAAGAAGTGCTTTTAATTCTACAGAAGATTTCCATCAAAAGTAACTGTATTGATACTAGCACAGTTACCTCTCCAGCGCTGTAGCTACGAAGTCGCTGAAGATGTTGCCTGTGAGTCAAGTGATTAGGGAGACGACCATTCTGCAGTGGGATCCTGGGATCTATGAAAGTGGTAGCGCGGCTGTTGTGGTCAACGAAGAAAGACTGAAACACACAGGAACAATGTTTTTTTGCAAGAAGACTGCCAACACTGTGATGATATTGTGGGATCATAAAGTGAAAACCACTGGCAATTGTGTGTCAGAAATACCCTGCTTAGGAATAATCCATGGAAGGTATCTGCAAATGACAGGACTTTGTTAGTCGAAGCCAGAAAAGCTCTTGGAAAATACCTGAAGCTACACAGGTCAAAATCACATATAACAGCCATGAAGTAGGCAAGACAGAAGAGAATAAAATAACTGGGGAACACTGCTTTAGCCTACTTGGTGGTTCCAGAAGTCACTGAGCAAAGCTTCATTGGAGGCAGAGACACTAAGCCAAATTTTGCAGTCACAACAGATCTAATCTCTGGCTTAAACTTTTTTGTTAAGTCTAATGCTGCCTTGGCTATGGTGTGATATACCACAGAAAGCTAGAGAGTCGCCACTATGCTTTGAAACATTTGTTCTTGAAGCTTTTTTCTGCTTCTAAAATAACTCTGCTTGCTGCCTGTGTTGTTTAAACCAAGCCTTCACCAGCTTTGAGTCAAGAAGGAAGGAACCTTTAGTAATCACGTAGCCTGATGTGCCGTGTTAAACAAGTGATTAGTTTTGTTGGTACTCTTACCTTGCCCTGCTGGTCAGTTTTTATCTCCCAGCCACGAGGAAGCTCCAGTCGGGTATCAGCAAACATGTTGATAAAATTTACCAGGTCTCTGTTGTGCTGATAGCGCTCAAAATTACGAGCATCTCTACGGATCTTCAGAATCATATGCTTCAAGCAGGTACTGTTAGTGAAGACTCGATAGGCACTCTATGAGATGGAAAACAGAAGTGAGGAAAACAAGTTCTGATGTCAAGACAACATATTTGGTTATGTCATGGGACATATGCCCAAAGAACTGAAACAGATCTTGTTAGAGTCAAGAATAATTTCCATCGCATTGTTTTGATTTGAATGACTGACTACTTTACATGAACACTTAGAATTAAAAAAATACAGTCTGGAAGGTAAAACATGCCACACATTATGCACAGTTAGCTTATGCATAAACTGCCTTTCTAATGCACTCCAGAAAGATGCTCAGTTAAAACACCACACACTCAGGAAGCATGTTGCTGTGCCTACTTCATTGCTTTCATTGGTCAGCAGAAATACCGCTGGTGTGACTGGATAATACCAGAGATGCAAAGAGAGCTGTGAACATGTATTTATGCTAGAATTCAAATCACGATGCACATGATAGGATTCATAAACTTAAGAGGACTGCAGTGCAGATGTCTACATCTAAGCTTCCTCCCTTATTTATGGTCACTTTATAGCCACAGGACAGAAACAGACACTTTCAATTGTCTATTTTTGGAAGATAGGAATCATTTCCTGGAATTGAATATTTGTTTCTGCAATAACTACAAAGCACGTCAGATGGAGATGTTGTCCTGAGTCAGATGAACACCACCCCTCAGGCAGCTAGTTGTATCTCACAACGGGCATTAAATACACCTCTTAGAGGAACATGCCATGATACAGTTCTGAGTGAGTTAGTGCTGATCTGGTTGCAGAATAGTGAACTGTATTTGTTGCCACAGTGTATTCAATGATGGAGCACTACAAAATACACTTGTGGTGACGACAACACTTTTTCTCATCCACAGGCTACGCTTGGGATCTTTTACTTCAGGGAAAAAGCTCTTCAAGACAAGGTAGGAAACTTCACAAAAAGCTATGACACTTCTAAGCATTTCACTAGAGAGAAAATGACTGCATTGGTTCTGCTGGTCAGCCCAAAGGATTTAAGTACTTGCATCTCCAGTGCAGTGAGCCCCAGCGTGCACACCTGTAATCTGTCCAGAGAATCCAACCCAACAGGTTTGAATTCTCAATTTCTGTGTACTTTTCATGCATTTTAACCACTAGAATGTAATAAACCATTTACAAGTATTATCTTTATTTTGTAAGGGTTATTATGGTGGTAGTGCTGAGAAGAGAATAATCCCTGCAGCACAGGGTCCCTAATTGTGGCAAGGGCCGGTAAATGCTATGAAATCATTGATAGGATCTCTGCCCTGAAGGTATGACCTGGTTATAAACCAGGAAAGCTCCATGGTCACAAATTGCTAAGATCCCAGCCTACTCCATCACAGAAGTTGTATTTTGATCTAATGTGTGTTCAATGACCGTCTGAGGATCTCTTAGCTGCACTAAGGAAACAAAAAATGTAATGCAGTTTTATCCCTCTATGGAAATAACATATCTGAAAAATGAGAGCCTTTCCATTTTAATTGTAACTGCTGGATAATATTTTCCAATCCCAACTTCACCGGCATAATTAATACCTTGAAATTTTAATAGGGGCTTGTGGTCAAAATATTACAACTGTGTTAAGCCAAAAGTTATGTAAGGCCATTATTTCTGTACAAGTGGAATCTGTATGACCATTTGACAGATGTTTCTATAGGTTATTCTGGCTCTCATATTAGAGACAACTTTATAAGCTCAAACTGAAGGCCTCTCTTGGCTTTTTTTATTTCAGTGAGAAATAAAATTGGGATTCAGTCTCTCGTGAGCTGTTCCTTACACCACCATGGAATCAGTTGCTCATTTTGCGAACGGTGATGCCGAATGAAAACGCTCCTACTCCCAGCTATAAATCATCATACATCACCTTGTCAATAGAAGAAATCATGTGCACTCCATGACCTAGTTCAGGTAATGTCAGATGAGTTAATTTATCCCTTCCTCTGCAGGATTTCATGGGCACTAATCTCTGGCAGATGCCTGGGGATGGACAGTTGGCTTCAACCCACAAAGCACCACAGCCAAAATTTGATGCCTGTAGTCAGCTAAAGACTGGTGCTGAGGCAACTCCTAAAGTGTTTTAATTTCTTTTCCTTTCAAAAAGAAAGGTCATCCCTACCCAGAAATGGATGACTTCCCAAATACTCAGAAGTCATATGCAGATGCCTAGCTGAACTACATTCAAGATATGGAAAACTAGGACTGCATCTCTTTGTGAGATTTCCCCATCTACTTCCTCCCGGTTGATATATCATTACATTTTTTCCACTCCACACCAGGTTTGCAAGAAAACATGCAGATTTATTGCACTAATGGAAAAAAAATGTTATTTGAATTTTTAAAATTCATTTTCTTTCCAAAATAGCTACACTGACTCAAGTCAGTATTTCTTTCACTGCATTATGCCCACTTGCTTCTTGAGAGTGCAAACTACATGAGTTTATAATTTTTTTCCTCTATTTCCCTGAGACTCGGGAGTAAGATTTCTCAGGAACATGGCTCAAAAGGCAACAATCTCACTCCCTGCAGCAACCGACAAGAGAATCAACCAAGCCGAAACCAAGGGCTCCTGCTTTTTCTGGAAGGGTAACATTAACGACCTTCTCTGTACGAGGGAATTCCTTGTGTGAGGCAGAATCCCAGCAAGAGTCTCCTTGGAGCAGCCTGGCTGTACTGTCCCTACCTGGTCTGGTGCTCAGAAAAGACAACTGAACTCCGAGCCACGCAATTCAAATCACTATGCATTCTCCCTGAAGGCCTGGGGCATAGAGTTTGGATTCAGAAATCAGTAGTATGAAAGAGCAAATCATAATTACTCACATAGTTTGCATGCAGCACAGTGAAGAACTCAGGGTTAGTGATGAACTTCACAGCTGGAGACTGCAGCAACAAGGTGATCTTTTGAGAATTCACAGGAGAAAGGGAGCCTTCCCTCCTAATCTCTGGACACAAAAAAAAGCAACAAAATCTTATTAACATAGTGGCAAGCACAGTCTATTATTGAACCTTTAATGAACGGCTGCAAAAGTGATGGTATAAAAAAGCCGCTATCCTGCCGAACGCACCTACCTTCTTTGTGTTTCCAAGACAAGCCTGCTGGCAAACTGGCAGATGTTCTCCTTATGGTTAGTGGTGCAGTGTTTACAGTAGCAGGGCAGGAGCTGGATGATTTTCTGTACCGTATGTTATAAAACTCTGTGTCGTATCTACTGATGTCTCTAATTATCAATGTGACCACCACAGTTTTCTGCCAGCTGATGATTTGGTTCAATACAGTCACCCAGGTCCTGACTGGTTCCCTCCACTGCTGATTTTAGAGAGATCTGATTTTCCAGTCCAGCCTGAGGGGTTCACCAGCAGAAAGCATTTGGTAGCAAGACTGGGTTAAGGAAGCCCCCAGCTCAGTCACTCACATCCATGTTGGTGCTGCAAAGCATTGCCCTTTACTTGTAATTAAATTATTTTGGGCAAGTCCGTGCTTTTGGGGACTTGTATGGTAAAGGAAACAAAAACAGACACAAAGGGATTCTTTTTAATCTGTATCAATTCATGAAGCGCAGGAGCAGAACCATGCATTTGAGAATGTAACTCTGTGGAGGCGGGAACTCCTTGACCTTCTACAGCCACCAGAAAAATGCTTCCTACCATGGCATTACGGCTTGAGTGTGCAGTTCCGGCGTTTTCAAATATAAGCCAACTTTTATATGCAGTCCAAGGAAATGGGATGCAGACATTATCAACAGAATAAATATAGATTCCCATTTTTTTCTTATCAGTTATCACTTTTTTTTTTTCTTCCTGCTAGACACATCATATTATTTTATCCCCTTAAAATTGCAGACTGGACCCAGTGCTGGAGTTAAATTGATTTATACTGGCTTAGAATCTGGATTAATGCGCCTAAATTGTATTCCTTCTGACGTTTTTCATTTAAATTAAAAGCCAAATAGCAAATGTATCATACTGCAGCTTTTTCTTATTCTCGTGTGGTTTACATCACCCTTGATCTTTTAATTCTTGACATTTTATATACTATTGACTTTTTCTCCTAAAAGCAAAGCAATTATCTGTAGCAAAACCCACTTCCTAATCACTTAAGATGACATATATCATACTCATTAGCTCTTTGGGGTTAAAACAAAAAAGTGAATGTTATATAATAAACTGACCTAAATACTTACTGATAGCAATTCCTATTAAAGAACTGTTTTATTATGTAGGCTATGATAGAAAATGATTATACATATTACAAGTAATGACTACATTACTTATAATTTAAATAATAATAATACAATGGGCGCTCAGAAAACCTCATTTCCATTTCAGCTGCTAACAGAGAGAGGACAGGGTTCTCCCTAGAAGATCCAGTGTAGGTAAAAGGCTCCCATAAATTGCAATACAAAGGACTGCAAGGAAGCTTTGAATATCAAACATTAAACCATCTTGGTCAAAATTGATTTTCAAGCTAAAGACACCTAATGGACCAGGAAAACAAACACGCAAAATTGAGTGTTTTTCCAAACTTTTTTTTTTAACAAGTTCACTGTTTCTCTGTGTAAGTCTTCCTATTCAACATGGAACATTAAGAAGACTCAAGCAGACATTGTGTTGATTCTTTCCCTTTGCCAAAGCTATTTACAGAGGGATGGCAAGAAGTCAGATTTAATTCCAGCAGACAACATAGAACACACTTTAGGTGGAGGTGAGAACAATACAAATGAAGAGAACTGGCCATTCATTCCGGTGGTATGAGTTCTCAGACAAAGCAGATCGTTATTTTTGCATGTCTGCAAGTTGCATAGTGGGCACTAGTCTGATTGCTGGTGTTCCTTACCCGAAACAAACACTTAGGCTATGGTTTCACAAATGTTTTAAGAAAATATGAGTATGACTACCACCAAAAAGAGCAGAAGAGTCCCCTGCCATCCCATCCTGCCCTGGGTACACATTCTCCTTTTCTCCTTTGTAGCGATACTCATTCTTGTCTGGTCATCTAAAGAGCCAGGTGAAAGAACCAATTTGGCTGTAAACAACATTAAGTACAAGAAAGAAGGTTATTTTGCAGGCAGATCAGTTCTCTGCTCCGGTACAGGTTCCTGTCACCTAAGTTAGTAATGAACATAAAGACAACTGTGCCTTCTTCAGTGGCAGCCCTTAGATCAGCTTATAGCTATCACAAAATTGCAGCTTTAGATGCGCAAGTATTTCATACTCGATGCCAGAGCCACTGCAGGTGTGACCGCATGGGCAAACGTGGCAGTGCAGAAGCCGTGCCCGGAGAGAATAAACTGCAATGCCCCAAGCTAAAGATCACACTGCAGCAAAAATAAGACAGCGCTGGTTTTGCAGCTCCTAAGGTGAATAAAAACCAGATGCCTTTTCCATTTTTATTTCAAATAGCCCTTTACTAAAGTAAAAATGCTTTGTCTGTCTTAGTAGTTTAAAAAAGTTGTTAAAATTAGTTGTTAAAAAAAGAACTGAGGCCCTTTGTGTCTGGCTTTGTACCTGTAGCTTCAAGTCTAAGCTTCTTTTCTTCTAATTATTTTTTTTGCAACCCGGTATAATAAAGTTCCAGTCTCCCATAGCAATGCAGATTTCCCCAGAATAGAATGCCATCACTGAATGGCACTGAACATGCCACTCAATAGCTTTTTCCCCATACCTGAGCTTGGCTGGGAAGGCTCTGCCTCAGAGTCACTTCCTCCGCCAGTGGGAACTCTCTCCACCCTGTTGTTTACTACAGCATCATCTTCAGTCCGCTCTGTCGCAATAGTTCGCTGGATATTTTGGTATCTGCATACATTCAGAGAAAGGAACAACATGCTTTAGTTAACAGAAGAGCTTTCTGATTCTCTCTGCCTGAACAATCAGCACTGTTTTTGAATGATTCCAAAACTTCTATCTTCAGCATACGACAGAGTAAGAGCACGCTCAACTCTTGCCGTTCAATTGATGCAGCTACTCACACTTGGGCCAACCATTACTCTGCAAATAATGGTATTTTGCACTGACTGACAAATAGCTACAGAGGATGCAAAGCAAGGAATACTCAAAGGTCAAATTTAGAGAGGTATTTAGGCTACAGGTTGCTACTAGGCTTCCTTTGAATACATCTGGATGTCTGAAACCTAAAACTTCTGGTGGATCATGGTTCCCCCTCCCGTTTAGTCTTATGGTAGCATAAGCAATGAATCCTGTCAATCCTGTGATCACTGAATACCCTTCAGTCTTTCTTACTACAATATTGGAGGTACATGCTCAACCCTAAAAAGGTAAAAGCTATTAAGAGTGTTCACAAAATATTTATTATGATACTGCATGGCCTGCAGTTGGGAACACTTCCATTTTGGTAGGCAATATGGAATGTAAACTAGTAGGTAGCATGACCTCAGAGAGCTACAATCTACTTGATATGACAGCCACAGAAAAGTAGAATAGGATGTAACACATGCGCTGAGTAAGTGAACAGTGTGAGGATGCGTTATGTCCATTTCCGTCAATCAGTGGGATTGGGCATTTAGCTTGGGTAGTGACTAGATGCAGATCAAGGAAGAGGAAACAATATAGACATAAGCAAACAACAGTGAGGAGGATGACAGAAGAAAATTTTGAATAAAAATCTACGAATGCCTTAAAAACCCTATAATGTCACTTCCATTTAACCATGGAACTAAATGCCACATTGGTTGATGTCAATGGACACCATGGTCTTAAGGATGAGCCCAATCCTAAATACTTTACCAGATTGGGAACAAAGTATATACCTGGCTGTGGGAATAACCTGGAGTGTTTTGAATTCGCACTACATAAACCAAATTCTAGTTAACTTGTTCACTCACATGGACGAGTAAGATGAGAGATCAAGATTTTCTTGGTTCTACTGGCAAGCTATGAACATCAGTCTTACATATTGAATAAGAAAATTTATTTTATATAAAGAGAGAAAAAGGAAAGAAAAAGAATACAAAGAACGAAGCAGAAAGTGAAGGAAAAGGAGAGAGAGAAAATAGGCTCTCATAACTATTTTAATTAGCTTTTACTCCACCCCAATATTTTTAATCCTTACTTCTGGATTGCATTTCCATATGTATATAAACCAGGATGGCTTTACTGCCTGTATTTAATCTGATTCGGCATTGATTGTCTCTCATTTTCCTGACTTACACTCTTTTTTATTTTGTCAGCTCAAGTTCTGACTTACAAATTTTACTCACTTTCTCTCTCTTTATTTGTTAATGCACACTTTATTCCAAATTAGAAGTTAGTCAGGAGTTAGCTCCTCAAAGTGACACAGGATCATTAAAGACAAGCAGTTAGAATTTGGCTTTTATGTCTCTCAACAGACATAATCTCCAGTAGCTCACTGCAACCCAATCTCGGGCAGAAGGGCTGGAGATAATTAAGAAAAATAATTACGGTTTTAATAGATTTATGTTAAACTTCCACAGTACTATGTGTCCCCCGCCAGTACCCAAAGTCATTTGAAGCTACATTTAGTGTATACTTTGACAGTTTAAGTAAACATCCATCTCCACAAGGAAATTCTGATAACAGGTTTTGCAACAGCATGAATTTACTGCAGTTTTAAACCCCGTGTTTTAGACATACATTTTACATTTTTATTCACTTGACTGCAGGCAATTGAATGAAGTTTCCATTCCAGTACTGGAGGAGTTTTACAACACCCACATGCAACAGAAAGGGGGGTGGGGGGGAAAGAAGTTCATAATCAAGGGATATAAGCACACATATAAAAAACCTTGTAGCTTCAATTTAATTAGATGGTAGAAAATCCCTATTGGCAAACCTTAAAGAGTAACACTAGCTGTATGCCAACAAAAGGCTACACTTTTATTTTGGGTCTCAATACTATAAAATAATCTTACACAAATACCAGAAAATGCCGAAGTAATTGGAGAAAACATTGAAAGTGCAAAAGTTATGGGAATGCCTCTGGAAATTTCAGTCTCCTTTCAATGTGATTTGTCAAAGGAATGGAGGTTTAGAAATACCACACTGTGGCTGTCTTAATTATCACAGTTATAATTTCTTATGTCACTTATTACCTTTTAAATTAGTGCAAAGATAAATATAGGTACACATATGCTGCAAAGCATCTTTCCAAAAGAACTTGAACAATAAGGGCTATTATCTGCTTTGCTAGCAAGTAAGGAAGACAGGTAGTGCTGTAGAAAATGAGAAAAAGTCTTTAAAGTAAGAAGTATGGATGTCTCTTTGGAGTTTACCCAACACCTGGATTCCAGTTTTGCATTCCCTGTATCCTCAAGTGGCTAGTACAGCTAATGGGAAGCTTGGAGCACAGAAGGAAAGCAGGACTAGGCTCAATCACAGCTACGGGGGTTTTTTTCAAGCTGAATTTCCAAAGCTTTGTGGTTTTGGCTGAGCTGGAAATACCAAGCTTCCTTGTAATATTTTGGTCTTTCCATTCCCTTCCACAAACGAAACCAGGAAGCTGAAAAGTCAGTAGATTGGTTTAAAAAGAAAAGTTGCCAAGTTTTTCAAACTGCTAAGTGATTTTGAGTCCAAATTTTGTTTGAGGTTAGAGCAAAAGTTCAGGCTGCTGCTAATTCTATCAGCAAGGTCTATGTTTGCTGTTGCCTCACTGAAAATGATTCTCAGGTGTGTTTGCTGAAAAACATTTCAAATAATGAAGTTTGAAATACAACCAAACAGTATTTCTGAAATGGGTGCTTAAAACAAAGTCCGATTCTCCACAGTGCTGATGATAACCACTTACGAAAAGTCATTTTCCTCACAATCCTGAAATCTGGAGACATGCAGTATTTGCAATTAGCTTTAGGACAACAATAATTTAAAAAATTATAACAGCCAGGTTGAAAATAAAAGAATGACTTGCCACCAGGCAAAGGCTCAGAGATTCAATATGAAATCTCTTTTACTAGAATCTTAAGAAATATTCCCAAACTTGAGAACAACAGTACACCTCTGTGTTCAACTCCTCAGATCAATAGAGCTCTTTGGCAGAGAGTATCAAATCATCAGCTTTTTTCCTTTGTCCCTAGAAGCCATGACAATTCACGTTTAATAAGTGGCAAAGTGCTTCGTCTCCAGTGGGACTCGGGTAAGGAGAGATGTGCCACCGCTGAAAACCCTCTATACTTCTCACTTTGTAATTGCATATGTGAATGCTAAAAATAGAGAGATTCAAAGAACGTCAGTCCTATTAACTGTCAATTCCCAACCCAAACCAGTGATAATCTAGTCATAACCAAGAAAGCGAGGCAGCTTACATGAAAACATTGAATAATACAGTTTGAAGCAAGGAGGTCACTAAGACAATGCCTACCCCTTCAGTTTCTGCTGAGATAGCTGGTTTAATGATTAACCTGCATTAACTAACAGAATGGTAAATTCCTACGCAGACTCTCACAAGCACTTATTCCTTTCCGGATTGTGCTGCATTTACATGAGTTCAACCTCAAAAAAAAAAAAAAAAAAAAAACAAAAAAAAAAAAAAAGCCAGTGTATGTCCACAACAGACCTTTCTGCTTTCTGTGGCAGATAACTTGCTTAAGTGGCAGCCCAATAGTCTGAGCTTTGCATGGCCCAAAGACAAATGCGAAATGGCAGAGAAGTCATGTAAATCCTCTATGTTAAACATTCACTTTCTTTAGGTTTTTTTTTTAGTATTAACATGGTAGCTTGACACATTCTGAGGAAAGCTATAATGAAAACAAATAGTCAGCAGGTTCTTTCACTTCTGCAAGACATAACACGTTATGAAATGCTACCCAAAATAATGAATTTTGGCGAAAGAGAGGAGAAATTCTTCAAGAGCATGTTGATGGTGTCAACTTAAGTTGCAAAATAGCCACTTTAAGGAGGCTGGTTTGTTCTCCACAAGTTATGTTAACTTTCTAGTTGTCATTCAGGCCCCAGTTCTCCTTACTCCTGAACTACTCTGCAGTCTGAAAAGAGGCCTTTGAAACTCTGCATCCTTCTCTCAGCTGTGGACCTTTCTCTTAGCACAGAAAAAAAGACCAAAAAAATTCTGTGGCATTTTACATGCTATAATTAGAATATAATTTCAGTTTTGCTTGTCTTTTTCTAGAAACCATACCATTACAGTAGGCAGGGAATTAAAAAAAACCCAACCCTTTCCTGAAGTAAAAAAGGAAGATTTTTGACCAACTGTTTATTTTTTTCTCTTTCCTCTTAAATTCAGTCTGAAAAGCAAGCATGAGAAGGAAATGATAAACAAATCTATGTGTGGACTAGTCAAACAAAGGGAAAATGCGCACCATGTTAAAGAGATATCTTAGCCAGCTCAGAATGAACTGACAGATTTACAGGGCCTAATGCAACACTAAGCAGATCTGCCTACGCCTAGAAATGCGTACAGTCCCATTAGAGCAGTGCTCTGCCCTTGAAAAGGAGACAGACCTTTCAACAGGCCTAATTAGCTTGATTAGAAATGCCACACTGATATGGCAACACTATTCAATAACAGTCAATAAATACAGAAACCTCTGCAGCGTAGCACTAGATGACGACCCATAGGTACCACAGTGAGAGTTCAAAATCAAAAGTGACCACCTTTTGGAATACACTCCCTCTTCTTCTGGGAGTCATTTCAAGTTTTCCAAAAGCCTCTTCTTGCTGTTTGAAACGTTTTGCTACATCTTTCACTCAACAGCACTTCTCACAGGGGCAAGTTTGAGTACCAGACACCCACAGCAGGCACAGCAGGTGGCTGATCAGTGGTGGGAACAGGAACGTGCACATTGGACTTGGACGAAGAGGAAAGATAAATCCTTAGGGAGCTGACGTGATACACTGGGGAAGGAAGCAAGCAAGCTACTGGGGCAGCGTGGGAAAAGGGGAGTGCAGATCTCAAGGGAATACAGGTACAAATGCTCACCGGCGGTTCAGCTGCTCCATTTGCTGGATGGAGCCAGACCTGTGGATCCCATCTGGCGTTGCTGCAGCTGTGGGGCGCTGCCATGTGGTGGTTCGGTTGACATGATCAACGTAGAATACCCTCCCGTGGCTGTCTATCCGAGCTTCCCAATCTAGGGTTGGAAAAAAAGGAAGGGGTGACGCTCTAAGTGTGATGCCTTCCAGAAAACATAAATGTGGGAGATACATATACACAGACATACATATACACAGACAGCCTATATACACACAAGAGATACTCTATATATAGTCAACATGTGTGCAATACATATTATGTGTATATATTCAAAGTATACATTCAAATGTGTATATATACTATGTGCTTGCCTATATATATGTATATGCAGTATATGCATATACATAAACATTTCACACGCAGCACATAGGTAGCCTATGGAATTCAGTACCATAGACTATGAAAAACAAGTGGCTACATTTTTTTAAAGGGCTGGATAATTTTACAATTAGTAATACTAGTTGGCTGGATTCATTGCAGGTTGGGGCAGCCACATAGAACCGACCCATAGTAGAAAAGGATTACATCTGAGCTAATGTGGCAAGTCCCGTGTTTTCTTTTTTGTTATGTTTCACCACAAACAGGTTTCATTTCTCTCTTTTTTATAAAGGGGCTTCAAAGGATACCACACAGCAATTAAAGGCTCCCCTGAAAACTGATCACAGCCTGGATGGACATATCCTTAGAAATCTCCCTAAACAGATGAGTATCATAGATCTATTGCTCTGATGAATCCCAACTAGATTGAAAGTTTGCAGCATAATATCAAGCCTTCCATCATTATTGTTTCCTGCTAATGTTTATGCTGTCCCGTGATTGAAAACTGGAAGTTACTTGGTATATGATGGCTTGTGGAAAATGGTAATGTTGATAAAAAAAAAGTGTTAGGAACAGGAGAAATTCAGAAGTGAGTTAGCTAGCAAAGCCACATATCAAAGTCGTGGGAATGTATGGAGTAGTGATGTAAATTAGACTTGCTAGCTTCACATTCCTGCATGATTCATCAGCTGATGACACTTCTACATAAATACATGCACATACTTTCTACACGTTTTTATAAAAACCTCACTCACATTCACACACAAATGCACATATGGTGATTACCTTTGGGGGCAAACAGTTCCTCTTATGCCCATATTCTTACTATGATACCCTCCTCCCTGATGAGTCCACTCCTTCGTCTATGGTTTTCTATGATCAAATTCAGGATCAGCTGAATTTCGTTGTACCTCTCCCTGCCGTACCTGGAAACGTATCCTTTATGACCAGTTCCCATCCTCTGAATGCTGGCTCTGGCTAAACTCAGTTCCCATACCTGGGTTGGTCCCAGCCACGGGTGGGATCTCTGAAGTCTATGGTTGGCTGCCCTGACACATTAATCCCACAAACCTTAAAAGACGGGCACAGGGAGTCCTTGGAGGAACCTTCTGTAAGACTCCAAACCAACAAGACCCATGTGCACATGCATTATTTCTTTCAAAGCTGACTATAAGTACCTCAGCCCTTATAGACGCAAAACCTACGGTCACACCACAGGTACATACACAGCATCTCTTGCTGTGAAAATCGCTATATAATTTTAAGGAGAGGACTCTCCTATCCTCCCACCAGGTAAAGTTTCCCAAGGATGTCGTAGCTGTTTCAAGAACAAGATCTCAGCTTCGTGAAAACAATGTCTAAAACATAAGACAGTGAAAACCAGCACATCGAGTACAACAGATGCACATTGAAGGAAATCAGACTGACAAATGAGGTGGGCTGAAGGCCAGAGCCCTGCTGAGCACGCCGTCACTGGTGGCAGGTGTACCATCGTGGGTGGGGAATGGTCCTTCTGGAGCTATGCATTACCTGCAATATCCTTAAGGAAATAATCTTGGCCAGATCAAAGGCAACACAATGTACCTCAGCATCATGATGTGGTGGTGCATTTCTTTCCCCCTCTCCAGGCTGATTTACGAACTCGGAAAGGCTCGCAAGGCCTTAGTACAAGTGTAATGAGTTGGGGGGTTAAATGACCCTTGGCTGTGCCAGGAGCTCTTACACAGCTAAGACTGGGAGATATGCTGTGTGTCTCAAGGACTCCTGCTGCCCGGCAAAGGCAGGGGACGGGTGTAGAGATAGCCAGTTCCCATAACAACCTGCAGCCAGTTCTTTCTCATAATAACCTTGAGACATTACAATCCTCCCCTGCCAATCTCAGAGCATCCCGTATCTATGTTTTGAGTTATTCTTCAACAGTCTTGGAATTTTCCAGCGCAGCTGGGATTCTAGAAATTTGTTAATGACGGAAGTCAATCATCTCCCGAACCTATAAACAGTGGTACAAAGCGGGGCCCTTTGAGTTCTCCTGGACCGCAGCGGGCTGGGACCAGCATCTCCCTCTGAGTGGGACGCATCTCAGAGCTCGCAAACTGTCCCGTTTGCAAAAATCGGAGGTCTGTCGCCAAAAGCTGACATGGCCTGGGCTGATTCTCTTCGCTCCTTGAGGCTCGACCCTTTGCCCTTTGAGAAAGATGCCGAAGCATTCGACATGAATATTTTCACTGGCCTCAAGGGGAATTTTTAACAGGTATACCTCTTTTCCTCTCTCTCTTATTCTCTTATATGTATCTCTCTCAGTATCTTTACACATGTACAAGTACTAACCTGAATAGGCTACAGTGAGTATGTTATAGCAAGTATATTAGAAGTTATTTAGCAAGTTATGGAAGAAATATTTTAAGTTAATACTTTCAAATTTATACTTAAATTACTGTCATGATTTTTATTCAACTGTGAATGAATTTTAGGCTGCTATTATACTCATAACCACTTTAGATATAAACCATTGACCAAGACTGGGACTAGGACTCAATCCAGCCACACCTAGACTCCGACAAGAGTTTAGAAAGCAAGGGGGTCTTCTCTGAACCTTGTGACTCAACAGGAGGGTCTCCCTTACCCTTTCCCACATTCCCTTTTACCCTATTATATTTTTAGTCCCTATATAGATAAGTTTAGTTTGATTCTGATTTAATTCTTCTGCGTGCCTTTTATCCATGTGCTGATACAGTGAACCTTGCCAACGAATTCTGTGAAGCTCTGCACTTTTATCCAATTGCTATTAAATCATTTTTCTATTGCTAATACAATTGGAGGTGATTCTTTAAGTGATCTGAACCTCTCTCTCATTTTTAAATTGCCCCATGACACACAAAGATCTTCATTTTCCTTGCTGTTGTCTGGCAAAGGGCAAATCCTAGCCCTCACCCCACACTATTTTAGTAGACGTGTAACAAGTTGAGAATAATAAAGGTCGATGGATAATTAGAAGCTTGTAGGCAATGCTGCAGATCCACAATTTAGACAGCCTACAGAAGACACCGACTGGTTGTATTGGTCTGAAGCCTGCTGATGGACACTTAGTAAGAATAATACTACCCAACTACACAAACAAGGGCTTCTCATAATCCAGCCCTGTGTACCACCAGCTCTAGAGGCTATGCTGCAGTGTCCCTCATGAAGTGCAACTCAGAGTTCCTAAGCACAACACTCAAATCTAGGAGTAACGAAACTTGTCCAGAGCGTGGAGGTCATAGTGAAAACATCAGGTCAGGATCATGCCGACTGGTTTACAACTTCAGAAAGGCAATCTCTGTTGGATGTATCGGACATCCAGAAGCAGTATGTACAGACATGAACTACACCTATCTGTGAGCGCTGCTTTATTCATTGTTTTATGGGTATATACACCTGAAAGCACGGGCTGACGCTTGCATTGGCATGTTAAAATATTAAGAACTGCGTGTCACATGGCTTTTGAGAAACCTGCAGCAGTACTGCTCCTTGCAGCAGCATTTCCCATCAGCTGAGTAACTCTTCTTTTGGTCACCTGGGAAGGCTGTCAGAGGGTGGCAGGTGCCAATACTTTTGCTGTACACAGGCGGCAGGCGCGCTTCCTGCCTTCCCACAAGACAACCCGTAAGTCACACAAGTCACTGGAGCTGCGCTTGATACCAGATTTGTGGACAGATGGACAGATACCTGCGCAGAGACATGAACAGGCTGACAGGTGAACTGACAGACAAAACTCTGCTTCCGAGCTGTGCTCAAGTCCCTCCGTGCTACTTCAGGGGCAGAGGTGATCTACAAAGTAGCCAAATCTCCTCAGGGTCTTTTGTTAGCTTTTCAGGCAGAATAAGACTGTGACTACAACAGAGGGTAACCTCCATCTAACCTTCACAGTGAGAGCATGCTGGAGCACAGGCTGGGGATGGGACAGACTGGTTCTGTTCTCCTGCAATCCCCTTCCATCAGTCGAGTCATATTTCACAGCAGCCTCTGAAACTGCTCTGATTTATACCAGAAGACGCAACTTTTTCTGGCAGGACCATAATCCTGGCGGGGCAAAGTAAATACGCTGTCTTTTCCTTTCCAAGCTCAACCACACCCTCGGCAAAGAGCAGCTCTGAACTGGGCACATGTATTTTTCTTGGCTTCAGTTCTGTAGGGTTTCCAGCAGTACCAGCAAACACACGCATAATAAGGGGTGACTATTAATGCCGTCATGAGGCCGCACAAACTCTGCAAATCTTCTGTCAATCTTGTATAGGCCTTAACAGCAGACTGGTCATTATGACATTCCTACATAAATAATGAATCTGTTCTACCTTACTTTCCCAAATAAACCTGTCTGAAATTAAATTTTGTCCCTGAGATCAACTGTTGTGGGGTTATGATGAAACAAAGTTATTCAAAAAAACTATTCAAAAGAGAAAGAAGCCCGTCCAGAAGATTCTCCATGACCAAAGTAAAACCAGTCAATGCCAAACTTGCAGCACCGGCTAATTACTTATGGATGGAAGCTAATGCTGCATGTGAGAAGTAAGCAAGGTTTGATCATATAACCCAGGTTTAAAATATAAAGTTTCTTCTTTTCACGTGATTGAAGAACTATTTAACTAGGATTAAGAGACATCAAAGGCACTGAGATAGTGACACTGAATGCTAGATAAAGAAACATTTCTAGATTAAGGCTACACTTTTCATTTTGAAATTACCTTAAAATTTCATGGTGAGTTTTTGCCCCCAAAATAAACTTAGTACAGTCTATTCCTATTAAGATCACTATATTTAAGCCCACAGTGTCAGCCTTTATTGTAAAAATGACATTATATGCAAATGCTAAAATAAAAACCTGCAAAGGGATATCACTTCTCTACTGTATCATCACACATTGCATTTTATGTCCTTAAACCCTGTTGTGGAAGCACTTGTGAAAACCAGTGGTAGACATACTTGCCTTTTGAGGATAATTATAAGAAAGAGGAAAAATGTGTTAAATTCGTGATGGAAGAATACGGAACAGATTCACAGTATGTTTTGTTTACTTGAGCTCGCGTCAGTGTCCTATCATTAAGTCACCTAATAGGGAATGTGTCCTCTTCACAAAGTGTTGAGGTAAGAGTGGGAAGAAGAGAAGTATTTGCCTGTTACAGAGGTAACCGTTCCCATTTCATCATTCACTGGCAAGCCACAGCGAGACTCTAATAAGACTTCATTGGGCTAGAGGCATTTGAATCATTCATGCTACCGTGCAGCTGACGCCAGCATTGGGGCTATTTTCAGCTTAGGGAATACTGACAGCATGGTTGGTAAATGATTAATTATTTGTCAAGGGCACCACGGGCCAAGTAAGTGTGTTCCCTTCTTGGGCTTTGAAGAAAATAGAGTGCTTTGTTTATACGCCTGGTTGTTTTTCTGAGGCACTGCACATTTCAGGTTGTTAAATCATACCCTGAAGTTGAAAGGGGATCAGCAGCACGTTGCAGGGCGTAGAGTGCGCTCTGCTGGGCACTTAACGTCAATGCAAAAAGCGGGGTAATCCTCCAGGGATACACAGGGAGAGGCTACAGAGGCAAGTGAGAACATCTCCAGCAGTCGATTCGGTGGTAAAAATCCCCTATCATCAGCCTGCTAATCGACCACGCTACTTAACACCCTCTCATTTTCATCCAGCACAACTGTAGGCACCATTACAGTCCATAATGACCATAAAATTCACTGACGATCAAATCCAAAGACAGTTCAACAAGACCACTCTGCATGAGCTGCCTTTTCCCAGCTTCTGCTGGTTTTGCTCAGATTTGGACCTATCTGTCCCAGGAGCATCCTGACTGCGAAAGGGTTCCTGCTGGACCTGCAAGCAGAGCTGACAGACAACAGGGACTGCCATCCCAAACCATCTTTGAAGTTGGTTACGGAAAACCTGGAGACAAACTTTATAGAAAAATCAGAGTACTTCGGTGACACACCACCCAGAAAGTTTTATAGTAAGGCTTCCAGAATACCTGTCAGATACCCACTCCTTCGAGTCTAAACACACTGACAGGGAAATATTATTATTTTCATTTAATGATAGCTAAGGAAGAAGACGGACCAAGGTGGAGGGAGATTATGGAGCTTGTCCAAAATAACATGACAACACTTGAAGTCAGGATCAAATAAGGGAAACAAGAGGGCATATTGCTTGGGTTCTGGAGAATGTATATACAGAACAGATGGGGTTATTTAGAAAGACATACTGACCTCTACACTGTTTGAGTTAACAGGAAAAGCTGAAAAATGCAATAAATTAAAAAACTAAAGCTTACTTGGTGGAAGAGGCTCATCGATAGTTGGGTAGTGATGATGGTCAGGCCTCAGAGAAGGAAGCTGGCTGACTGGCTGAGAATTATGGAGTAAAGGACAATCACCTATGGACAAGATATTCAAGACATCGACAGTCATTCACTGTTTTCACAATGTGGTTCAAAAAATGTGCTACTGTAAAACAAGTGATTATTTTTTTAAATAGGTTAGCCTGGTGTACTAGCAGCTCTGGTTATTCCTAATTTCAGGCACTATTTTAATAACAACTCATATGCCAAAGAATTATTAAAATAATGCAGTCAAGGCTCTGATCTCAGGTTTGAGTCAATGCTAAACTACTATAGGCCAGATTCTGGACTCATAGACACACAAGTGTAAGCGAGAGAAGAATCAGGCTTGATCTCTGAGAAATACTGTGCATGTACAACCAAACTCAAGCTTCTGCAGAAATTGGCAGGAACATGCAAAATCCTGGTTCCAACTTTTAATTCATCCCATCAGTGGAATAGAAGGCTAAAAGCTGCCTTGGATCTTTCTCTGCTTTTCCATAAGATCAACAGCCATGTAAGTGGACTGGAATGGCAGGATTTTGCAGTTCCCACAAAGCAGAAGATGATCCCCTTCTATAGGTATTTTTTGAAATTCAAAGAGTCTATCTTGGGTGGAAGGAGGGAGAATGAGAGAAGGACCAGAAACAGGTGGGAGACAGGTGGTAGAAGAGGAGGACAAAAGATAGTGAGACATAGTCAGGATCCGAGATAAAGAAAGAAGACCTGAGATACAGAAGAGGGAAAGAAGAAGAAGAAAGAGAGACATACAGCAGACAGTGCAGAGGAAGTTTTTAAACATTAACATTGTATATATGTCTATATATCCAACTATGAAATAAATGAAACCCTAAGCAAATGTCCAAACTCATGTTCTGTTGAAAGGAACAAGTACCTTAAGATCCAGTCAATGTTTATAGAATCCTTCAAGAAACTAAGAAGTTATAGTAGGGATGAAAATAAATTCCTGATCTTAGACTTAACTGTGAGAATAAGGAACCTGCACATTAAAACTTCCCAGGTTCCAGAATTAAGATTCCTTCTTGGTCTGTCCTTTTAAATCTTAGAAACCAGGACTATTTATCCTACTAAGGGACACATTTTCATATTGTGCGGTTAACAGTTTTTCACTATAACCTCCAGCTCCAGGTGGACCTGTTGATACAGATACCATCTGAATCGCATAAATATAACATTTACACGCATCAGAAAGATGCAGCTGAGGTAAAAAATATATTTAGTATTTCCAACATCACCAGAACCATTTGGCTAAGCCAAACTCACTGTGTGCTGGCTGGTTTAGCTGCCTTTAATGTCAGAAATTAATAGCCTAAGAATGAACATTTTGTAAAAAACCCAAACATATAGCTATCAAACATAAAAAAAAACATTTACCAAAAAATCCGTTTTTTCTTTAAACAACCAACAGCTAGAAGGCAGAAGCCAATTTTGTATAAAAGTAAAAAAATTTCACACCATCCAGAAGCGAGAAAAATCGCTTAGACAAAAACACTCCCTCTTCTAGGTGCTCTGATGATACCGTATGGCCTGTTAAATGTCTTCATTAAACCACTTGTGTATAGGCGTATCTCACAATCGCATCTGCTGCATGTTTTGAACAGGCAGCAGAGTTATGCAAGTTATTTCTTAGTGCTAAAAGTCCATCTCTCACAGCCATAAAACCTGTGCTGTTACTACAGGTGTTGTAGCACCAACTACCGAATCATCCAGCTATGTTTCGTTACTTACCTCACCATAATTGACTCTCCCCTAGTCAAGATAGTTACGCCAAGCCAGCGGAAGCATGGTAGTGTCAGTCACCTGGAGCGGATGGAGGTGACCACATCTACTGTATTTGTAACAGCTGCCAAGTCATGAAGCAATGTGTACATTTACTGGAGCACCCCCGGTGATATCAAAAGAGTGCTAAGAGCCGGGCTGCCCTTCAGACCTACTGTCTCTCAGCTAATCGAAGCAAAGCCACCGTGAAGACCGCAGTGCCCTTTACACACGCTTAAGGGGCAGCATCTTGGAGCTGTACTGAATCCACATGCAGAAGACACCCTCTGCCCCCACGTCCCCTCTCAGAAGTACACACGGTCCAAAATGGCCGTCAAATCTGTAAGAGTGGTCTCACACACATACACACACTCGTGCCCCCTTAGGTATACTTGCACATAAATGCTGCCCACACGCAAAGACCCTCACCTGCAAGGAAGGAAACTGGGTTTCTATACCTCTGTGTACTTCTGAGAGTTTAATTTTTGGGACGAGATTCTGCTTTGCGGAGTGAATAATTGCCTAGGCCCAGTTGTCTACAAAGTCTTTACACAGCCCAGCATGTAAGGTCAGCCTTTCACCTTTCTTTCTGCTGGCAGAGGGTCTGTGGCAGTGGAAGGTGGGGGTAAATAAATTGGGAATGGAGAAGGAACAGGTACAAGGATGCTTTAGTTAGGGTTTCCCAGTGATCCCCAAATACGTTATCCTTCTGGTGCCATTTTAATTCGGCATCACTTACTTACAGGGGGAGACAGAGCACTCGGGATTTGGGAATGCAAAGACTACCTCTTGACCTTGCCGCATACTCCTTAGCTGCTGCTGAGGCCTTTAGTTCTTCAGCTGGAGAAAAACTATACACTAGCTGAAGAGAAGTTGAGTGATCAAACCCACCCTTCGTGTCACTCCATATGACATAAAATGTGTTACCAAGGGGAGGAATTGAACATAGCGGTTTGGAGGTATTGGGGAAAACAGTACCTAAATTACAAAGACAAAAAATTACTTCCTTATTTTATCTCTAGAGAAGGATATGGAGATGAGAATTTTTTTCACTATCATTCTAGTTTCAAAGTATCTAAGAAAAAAACCGTAAATCTCTGCTGAGTTGCTCTATGGTCTGTGAAATCTGAGGTAGATGTGTTTGATAATTGGGGCTTGGAACAAACGGGGCTAGAAAACTGGGTTTGTAAGAGACAAATAATTGCATTTCTCCATGCTTGTGACTGTGCATGGCTACCAATCATACACAGAAACTGGCCCAGATCTTTAGCTAGTGTAAATCAGCATATCTGCCCTTTGACAAGCACAAGCTGGTCTTCTCACTGACTATCAGAAACATGGCAGCACATCAGATATGTGAAATGGAACAATCCCAGGAAATAAGGAATGAGTTGGTGGATGTGATAATGCTGATCTGCCACATAACTACAGCAGCTAATCTTGATTTTATAATGATGTATGTATATCTACAGGAATCCATATACATGAATCCCCATCTGATTTATTTGGGTTTGCTGGGATTTTTAAGGACAGGCTCAATTATCCAACCCTCCCTGATATCTGGCCCAGCTCACAGCCCCCAGGTTTGTACGAAATAAACCGTGAGCTAACTGAACCCTCAATTATCTGATGCCTTCTGTGACATCCAGATAATCAGGGTTGCTCAACGCATCGATTCTCAGGATCTAACCTTCTCTTCTGCTGCTTGGACCTGCTATTGGGGTGTCTAGACCCTCTGTGGCTCTTTGTGGATTCCCACCATGAGCTACTAGTTCATCTGGCCACTGGGAGGAGCCATCCACTTGCTCCCTGTCCAGCTCAGGGCTCTGTACTGAATCTGGCACTGACTCAAAAGCACTGTTCTCCTCCTCATCATCATCCTGTGAGGAGAAGACTGTGCTCTCAGAAATCTTTGCACTGTCGACGGAGGAGAAGCGGGTATGGCTGGAGAAGCGATTGTTACTGTCATAACAGGAGGTGCTGTAGCAAGAAGTGCTGTAGCAAGAAGTGCTGTAGCAAGAAGTGCTGTAGCAAGAGGGGCTGTAGCAAGAAGTGTCGCACGCCTCGCATTCGTTGTCTCCATTGGGCCTGGAGCTTGACTCGCTCTCGCTTCCTGTCCTGGGGTGCTCCCCATCCAACGACCCATCATTTAAGTCAGAGAGCTGTTCATCCAAGGTACCAGGAGGCACCGTACTCTGGCTGAAGTTCTCTTCAGCCTCATTTTCCAGAGGAGGCTCTGCTGCCACTGTCTCGCTCTCGCTGACCACCTCCTTCTCCAACACCTCCTTGACTGTAGACTCCTCATCGTTCTCCCCACCGTTGCCACCATCTTGCTCTTCTTCCCCATCGCTGCTCATCTGTGCCGAGGGCAGGCTGTGGAGCAGGTTGTGGATCCGTATGTAATGCGTGCGAGGGGTCTCTGGCTCACCGCAAGCCGAAGCTATGACTGTCTCAAGTTCAGACACAGGCAGGGAGCACGGCCTGTTTTTCCTCTTTGCTGTGGTCCTCAGTTGTAGCTTGTTGTCCTCCTCCTCCTGGGCTGAAGCCCCTTCTTCTTCCTGACTCTTCTCTAGGTCCTTGCCAGCATGCACATCTGCACTCACCTCATCAATATCTAACGTTTCTATGCTGGTCAAGACTCCACCATCTCCCTGAGTACCAGAATTGACTTTGTTATTTTCCCTAACTTCAGTCTCAGGAGGAGACATGCAAGCCAGCAGAGCCAGCTGCTCCGTGAGGTCCGTAGCACTCAAAGAAGGCAGCACTTCTCCTGGGATGGATTCCAAGGGCTCAGGAACTGGCACCGCATCAACCTCCCCATCTCCTGCTAGCTCTTCATTTAAGCTGTTCTGGTTGACTTTCCCAGGTGGTTTGACAGCCCCTGGGCTATCGACACTGTTCACACTGTATCCATTTAGCTGTTCTGGAGCTGTACTTTCTGAGGTCACTGTGTTGATGCATGGAGGCTCACCGAGGCTTTCCTCTGTGGGGTTGTTCACAGGGCTTTCCTGGAGGTCAGCTGGCTCAGGATCTGCACTAATGGAGACCTCTTCATCATCTGTATGAGACAGGAAAAGAAATTACTTACTCCTTTAACAAGAAGTGTTGACTGAACCAGAAGCTTGGCTGTGGGGACACAGGCATCCACAGCAATCTGAGAAAATTAAAAGCATAAATTAAAGTGTGAAATGAGTGGGCAACTGAGCAACTACCAAGAAACACTGACTTTTTTTTGCTAGGCAGTCTTTGTACAGTGGATTTAACAATCGGGGGGGCTTATTCATGGTGGTAATCTGTGTGCAGCACCCTGCCTCCTTGCAACATAACCCAAAGGTAACATCTTCTTGAAATGCCTCTTTGAGCCAAACTGGCACTGGAGGGAGTATCATGGGAATGACAAGGAAGTCTTCCCTGAGGTTTTAATGATATCTTTCATGTCATGCCAAAGCTGACAGGAGTCCACAACAGAGAACTTAAAAAACTGGTTTTCACATGCCTGAAAGGCAGAAACTTTCCCCAAAACATCCCCGGATGTGATCCTCATCTGTACCATCTCCTCCCAGATGCCAGACAACCTGGCTCTTTCACGCCATCCAAACAGTCAAAAGACAGAAGTCAGGGTTTTCCACCAAGGGGCAGGTCATAATTTCCAACCACTAATGCAGCTGCTGTTGGCTTGACAAAGTGTTCCTGAGAGGGCACTACCATAGAGAGCCAAAGAGTCCCTGAGCAACACTACTGAGACTGACGTGAAAACCAAGGTTACAACGCCATCATGACAGTGACTTCCTAATAACTACAACAGAATGTGAACTAACACCAAACCAAAAGGGAGCAAAGGAGGGGAATAGCGAATTATTTTTTGGTTTAATTTTTCATTAAAAATAATCAAAATGAGAAAGTTTCTAATAATCTCTACTACTACAGTCTCCATTTTTACTTATGAAGTGCTCAAATGCGGATGACTCCACAAATAACAGCCCGTCTAGCACTTCCCCAGGACAGGTGATAGAGAAGCAGCTGAGACTTTAGTTTTCCACCCTCTTCTCTCCCAGTGATGTGGCAGAGTATTTGAAGCAGCCAAGAACAGGGGGATATGAAACACCAGTAGCTCTAAGCTAAGGGGAAATGGGAAGAAGTTGAGACTCACGATGCATCCTGTGACAGGGGACTTTATGCACTTTCCTCTGCTCATGACTGTACCTAAAGTCGCAGAGCAGCCAGGAATGATGTCAGATTTCTGAGGAGAAAGAATGCAAGGCAAAAAAAAAAAAAAATCTAGATAAATGATGGGTTAAGACTGAGAATTACCTGGATGGATGGAAGAAGTTATCTCAAATCGGAACTGCAGCTGGCCACTGACATGATCTGTAGGAAGCCTGCGACCCAGAGTGTAGCTTACAACCCTGTCCCTGAAAGAAAACAAATATCGTCACAATAGACTATAACCTGCCCAATGTCTACTGTGCATAGATAAAGCTGCTGTGTCCTACAAAAATACATAATGGTTTTCAAAGGCTATTCAACCCAGCCATGAGGGCGTGTTGACTTGCATACGAGAGAACGAATGGCAGAGAAGGAGAGGACAATGTCTTCAATTACAATGGAACAGCTGAGTCAGTGAGTAAGACAGGCTTCTGGGATACACAAGCACATATGTATATATATAAGAGAGAACGGTGGGAATGGAACTTCTGCAGTATGGGTATGAAGATATCAATATGGGAAGCAAACAACTCCCACTTCAGCTATTGTAACAAGACTTCACTTCCCTGCTGATCTGACCATATCTACCCTCTGTAGAACCTTGCATTTCTGTATTTCCTTCCCTTCACCATCTGCATAAAATTCAGCTTTCCTGTCCTTTCTTTCAAAATCCTGTACAGGCCAGTCCCCACTTACCACCTTCTCTTTACAAACTGGCTGAATGACTGCTCTTCATCTCTTTCCACCCCTCTTACCTCTATGAAGCTGAAATATCAGGAGAACACCTTCCTGACAAGGTTGATCAATGACTCCATTCTGTCCTTGTGCAGGTCCCTCCCTTTGCCACACTTCATCCACCCCTCAGAACAGAATGAAACTACAGAAGAGATTAACTTCCCAGCTGCCCAGAATGAGGCTGAATCAATGTTTGCAAAGCATTCTTTGAGTGTAAAGGATTCACTAAATAGTAATATTTATACATCTTTTGAAGAAACATATTTCACTTCCAGTTGGGCCCAATATATTTGCTAGGATAGTTTCACATGCATCAGAAACTCATATGAACGAGACGATCTCAAGATTTGTGTATAATCTTTCTGAACTTGTGTGTATACTTGTCATTGAGCTTGCCTGAGATTTAAAAGCCACTACGGTATTAAAAGTAAGCCAGATCTAGGTGCAGGCTAGAGGCACTGCTCTTGGCAAAGTGTATCTTTAGATAGACAGTGTTTACAATAAGGAAGTAAAATAGGAAGATATCATCAGAAGATGATGAGAAATCTTCTCATACAGAGGGACGCCAGTGATATCAGTTATAGGGCTGTACCCTCCCCAAGCTGTTCTTTTCCATCTGGTTTCTAAAAAGCTACTCTATCTTCCCTACTTGTGAAACAGGGAGGTAGCTTAGTCCCTTCTGGTAGATTCAGCTGTCGGTATCACAGCCAGTTTACGAAACAGCTGTTCAAAACCACTTCCAACAAGCTCAGCTTCCTGCTGTTTTGCTGAATTGAGATCCAATTTGCAGAAATGCCTTCTTGGAAACTGCATTGCATGTGCTCTCCTCAGGAGATGACTCTTTCTCTCCCTGCTCCTCAAGGTCTGAGCCTTACAAGTTCAGAGACAACTTTTTGGCTTTGTCTGAATACTATCCATCTTCCTCCAATCAGTTTATGTTATTTTGGCAGCATACACCTTCCCAGAACTTTCACGCAAAGGGGAAGCAGGGCAGAGCTGGTAAGCTCAAGTGAACTCATTATTCCTTGGCAGCAGGGTAGGGTCAGAAAAGATTTAGTTACAAAATGCCACATTTTTAAAATAATATTTTCACTGTCTAGAACTTAAAAGGAGGAGGAACAGATCTGGCATGATTTTAGCCCATAGGTAGTTCCCTGAAACATGAAAACAGCCTGTTGATAACATTAAAAGAATATTCAAATTGAAAATATTGCACTCTCCAGATTCACAGCCATGATACACAAAACAGTTTTCTTTCCTAAATGCCAGCTCTCACTTTTCAAAATGCAATGGATAGGGTTACAGAGGGAATGCTTTGTCTGGCCCGTAGTCCTATAAATTCTAATTAAGACCAACATCATTCATCAGACAACTGTCAGTTTAATAACTCCCCCTCAACATCATTATATCACTATAATGATGTATCACCAGGGACTTCAAAACAGCAACACACTCGCTAAACAACAGAAAGTAGCATAAACAGCAAATTTACCCTATAGCATGTCTTTCCAAGAGGCGCTGAACCGGCATAGAGAGTTTTCCCAGGAAACGCTTGATGATTGGTCGGCTCTTTGCAAATTTGTCTTTAACTTCTATTTCCAGGACATCCGTGGGCAGGGAAACGAAGCTGAATTGCTGCAATAAAGCAAGAGAACAGAGCATGAAGCTGGTAGCTGGGCCACAACATCACACAGTCGCTAGTGGCTTATCGGCCTGTGTAGGCCTCTGGCTCTTCCACAGGACAGCAACAGTCCTTGGACCCCAAGGCATAGGCCTGCAAAACAAAAAGAGCTTGGCCTCAAAGCAGGCAGGTGAAAGCACCCTGTAGTGACTGTGTAATGCTGCAAAATCAGGCTTGGGGAATGCGTGAATCTCGTTTATTCATGTCATGGTAGCATCCAGGCACTCTCAACAAGGCTTGCCAATGGTAAAGGACAGTACCCCTACAGGAACCTAATTAACTCTAGCAAGGATTATTGATCTAGCAAGGATTATTGATCTAAATGTAATTGCAGAGATTATGGCGTTTGTTTTCATTCC
>JANZLQ010000009.1:5083280-5117949 GCA_026212715.1 Elanus axillaris | reverse complement strand
CCGCACAAGTTCTAAAAACTTTAAATAGCTGCATGTAAGTACAACTGAACTGAAGCCTGAAGAGATGTTTAGTCAGCATCTCCCTCCAGGTCAGATGAGCCCTCTTGTCATTAGACTGGCTATTTGCAGTACTTCAGCTGTGAGGCTCACCTCAGCAATTGAGAAGTGAGGATCTAGCGAGGTGAAGAACGTATGATCACGCTTTTCAGATATGTCTTGAAATCTTTCCCTGCCTTGCTCATCCCTGCCCCAGTTCAAAAAGGAAAAACTCTGAAAATACTGTTTAGCAGATCAATCTCCTAACCTGGTTCACAGCACGGTCCCACAGAGCGCTAAACCAGAAGGTCAGGATGGCACAGGCTGCCAGAACAAATGATACTGGCGAGGATAGGAATGGCACCATCTAAAACTGTTGTCACCAAAGTGCTTTGAAATATGTGACCACCACCTCAGCTGTCCTGGTTTCAAGAACATCTGGTTTTATTTGTAAGTAATGTTTCAATAAGCTTTTAGAGACTGGGTGCATGCAAGCCTGAGGTAGGAACAAGGAGGGTGATATTTTAGGTTGTAGGAGCAAGGGAGCCTGTGTGTACACCTTCTGAGTGTGGGAGCATTAGGGCACCTGGAGATGTCGGGATCTCCCCATAGGGAAAGCAAAACTCTATTTAGGAATAATAGCGAAAAGCAAATATATCAGCTAATGTGGCCTTGCTTGCTCCTAGACTAGCTAAATTCAGTACAGACTTGGAGCTGGTAACACAGGTCACTGAATCCTTTTTCCAAACAGATCTGCTACTAGTAGAATAGCATCAATCAAACAAAGTACATCTCTGCTGTGGTGCACAGTAGTAGGAAAACTGTAAGACTGCTGTTCACCTAACTGAAAGGCCAGCACTGAACCAGAAGACAACTTCGTTAGTAAGGGAGTATTGAGATGGATGAAAGGATTTTCTAGCTTTCCCACTGCCAGAAGCAATCTTCACAACCGAATCATGCTCTGGGTTATCAAGGCCTGGAGTTAAGCCCTAGATTGCTTGCTCTATTGAATCATGATCTAATTTTCAGAAAGGCTTGGTTTGAACAGCTGCAAGTGAAACCAATATAAAGTGGGATATTCTGTTAATCAGGCCCTGCTAAAATGCAAATAATCAGAGAAATACAATTGAAATAAAAGCTAAAGGTTATTTTCTTCTTATTCTCTTCTACACCTTTGCAAAGGTTACCAAAGAAGATAAACTCAACAAAGGGGAGAACATTAATTACCCATGTATATTGAAAGTTGCCTTATAAAAATAAGTTGTATTACCATTACTGTTTCACCTGCTAAAAACCTGGGGTAACTGCCACTTCATGACACTTACAAGGAAAGCAGAAGGGAATTAACTTTTAACTGAATGAGGTTATTGTAACATACAGCAATTTGCCATTTAATGAATTCTCCATTATTGGGCTGTTGACACCTACATTGTAAAAAAAGTCTCTGCGGGGTAGAGTATGAACACACACACACAGGTAAAGACTCAACTATTCCTAAGTGGAAAGTAAAATGTAGGTTAATGATCTGCACCTTCCTATGTTATTAATATTTTGTCTTGTGGTACGACTCTGAAGCAAATCAGAACCTGCATGGGTATTTGTTTCCATAATATCAGGTGGAACCAAGCCTGGCAATTCCTTCCTTGCGCAAGAAACACATGAACATTTTCCAGAGAAATTACCAGCACCTGCGCTGCAAGTATGGATGCATGGAGCAAGGTGTGTAGGAATCAACCAAAGGAAATGTCCTTTTTTCCTGGAACAGCTGTGCCTCTCAGATGTGCAAACGCTGGGATATTCCATACAATTTGTAAAATCACATTGTGTTCCGATTTCATCACCTGCTAAACCATGTTGTATTTGGGGATACATGAGACTGCCCTGGGACCAGCCCCTGGTCCATGAACACAGTTCCTAAATACTTCTAGGAGAACGTACTGATGCATAAAACCAGCAGCATCTCGGAAACACAATTGCGCCTTTAAGACCAGAAGTGTCCTGTGTCAGAGCTCAGAGGTTTTGCCATTTGGAAACAGCTGCAGTTTGAGATCAAAAGTTAACTCAGTGAAATGGGTTTGGAGATAGCTTGTAAAACAGTGGTGATTTTACATAATTCAGTTTTCCATTATCTAAGCACTTGCTCCTGCTGTTGCTCTCATCTACTTTAATCCTTAATGGGCAAGATTTTTCTAAGGCAATCTCCGACTGCAGATGCCTCAAGCTCAGGCCACCCACACTGAAAACCCCAAAGGAATCCTTCTTTGCAGAACACACAGGCCTCTGGCCCTTTGAAAAACAGATCCCAGAGAAACACCTAGGTTTGAGAACTCAAAAACTTGTCAGTGCATTTTCACATTTGAAAACATGTAGGTTCTTGTGATATTGGACTGTTGTCTTTGGATGTGGAAGCACATCACCATCAAATCCTGGTTTCCCTCTCTTCCTTCACTTTCTTTTCTGACAAGCGTCAGCCTCTGTACCTTAGCCACAAAACATTGGCTGCATTTACACTGTTCAAAGCCTTGGATTTTACTATCCTATCTATTTGGAAGGGAAAGGACCCTGTGTTTCATAGTCTCCTCCAATATAACTAACGTAACACAGCAGTAACAGATTACTGCTGGAATAAACTACATTCTTTCCTTGCCTAATAAGTGCTAATTGTCACACAGCAACGGCCAGTTTATGAAAATAACAGCACAAGCTTTGTATCTAAGTTAAAAAAAAAGACAAAAAAGGATACCGATTATAAATTCTGCAGTACCCTTGGGTTCACACTAGTGATGTTGTGATTAATAATTCATCGCAAGGAAGGGCAAGAAAAGGAGGCTATAAGATCACAACAGAGATAAGAATTGACTCTTTTCAGGATGAGGAATGTTTGATGTGGCTTCTTACACATGCCCACAAACTACGCCACTGCCAACCAGAACTGCTACACTTTTAAGAATATGTCTGCTGCCATTTTTTGATGTTACTATTACAATTTTTACTGTAAGCCTTCTGTTATTTGGAACTTTTCTTATTATCAAAACTCTCAGTGTTACAGAATTAACTCAGAAATTAAGCTTTCACATTAAAAAGAAGTATAACATTCATGGTTGCAGAGAAAAACAAGAATACAAAAACTTTAGTACAATGAGCCCAAATATATTATTTTAAAAAGACTTCTGATTTTCCTGACAGTCACTCCTTGAAGCCAGATTCTTTCATGTTTTGCAGCCGGCATTGGCTACTGTGCATTTTCTTTCACAATCTGACACCAATCTTTAAGCTCTGTATTTTCATCAGGGCCACAGCTCATTTTGTGGGCTTGTTCATTGGCTGGGGCTTTTTCCACAAAAATTTAAGTTCCTTGAATCACAGTCATTAGTGCAAACTCTGCAAGACTGGTCAAGAACTTCAGAGAACCTGTTGGAATCCAAAAGCACTAAACTAAACTGTACACTGAGACTAACTGCAGAAGCGTATACTGAAGTTTACATAAATGGGCTTTTTTCACAGTCAAAGACCAAAGTGAAAACAAAATTTCTGGCAATTTTTAACTTCTGGCATTCCGAGTTAACTTTTTCAAAAGCTTTAGCCTCTCCAGCTGTCCAGAGATCCACCAAACTTGACTGGCTGCATGGATGTGGTTTGTCTGAGGCTTTCTTTGTACTTGAATGCAAAAACTCTCAAAGGAAGTCATATATTTCAACACAGGCACAAACTCATCTACCAAACAGCTATAGCTTCAAGGCTAAAGCCCCATCCGAGGAAGAGACTTTGTCTAATGACTGATGATGTATTTACTTGGGTAACGGCAGAGAACAGGACACCTGGGAAGAATAATCCACAAAAATTTTAGGTGATGGCTAGAATTTGCTGCTTTTACCTGATCCCTAACCAAAATTCAAGTAAAATGCATTATATAAAATGTGGTGGGAAAAAAAGTCTTACAAAATATCACTGGACCCAAAATTTATAGATCACCTACAGCAGTCAGTGGATGAATGGATAACAAACAAGAAGTTAAATCTCTGTTCTCCGATTAGCCCAAACCAGTAATTACCTACAATGCTGCATTACTCACAGCGCATTACCCTGCATATCACATCAGCTACTGCTTGGTAGAAAATGACTCGTAGAACTTCAGATGATAGATGACACAGCACATTCCACCAAGGAGAAGGCAGATTGCCTCAACAAAACTGCTGAGAAATTACCATTAGGAACAAACTGTTTCTCACAGGGTGCCTGGCCCCAAAACCAGTCTCAGACCCATCTTGTCCATGTAGCGTATCAGCTGTCCCCTTGTTGGATCCTTACTGGCTAGGGATGAGAGGGCTCCTCTTCACAGGTTAGATGTAGCTGAGTGGAGATCGTGGGCACCCTCACAGCGAGGAGCACCGCTGGAAGGATGAGGTGGTCAACCAGTTGCCCCTGCGTCTGGTCTGGAAGAACCCCAGACTGGAAAACGCCGGAGTTGGGGACTTTGGAAGAGACTGCAGGGAAGCTCTGAGTGCTGAGCTCCGGAGGGGATGACCTTTTTATTTTCCTCTAGAAATGTATTAGGACTGTTACAAGAAATGGTTATCTGTCAGGTCTGGTACTAAAAGGAAGCTATGTGCAGAAAGTCTGAACACAAGGAATGATTGAAGATCCCTGGTATACCGGGGAAAAATAGCATGTCATGAGCAGCAGTGAGGAGGCCTTGTGGAAACTGGTATTTCCTGATCCCTGGAATACATCCGCCATGTCTCTGCTAGGAATACGTGTGGTACAATGTGAGTGGATCTGAGAAGCGAAGCAGCTGTGCACCTCGTTACCACATCCAGACACGTTGCAAGGGCTTCACCATGACGTAACTCCAGGTTGGTGCCTTGGATTGAAGTCCCATTATCATGGGAAAAGTGTTAGGTGCACTTGAGAAGCACATCTCTTGGCTTACATTCTGCTGAGAGCAATTCAGTTTATGCACTTTAAGACTGCCAAGCAGTGTCATTAGTGGGGAGATGAAGAGATTTGCTTTGAAACTGTTCTCTTGAATGGAATGAAAATACTATTGTAGATGGACCCAATGAATCGTTAAGAACTATGATCTAGAGAACAAATTAATATTTGTATTATTTTCCCACTGCCTTCCTCAGTTATTTCCTTTTTAGGGTATTCTTGCACCCCTCTGGAATTACGATGGCTAGGAGGAAACACTTGCTCTAGAAGCAAAGCCACTGTGTCTCTACTTTCCCCACGCCTTTAGCCATTTGTCAATGCTCGTCCCACTTGTCAGAGTGGCAGGAGGTCCAGTGGTTGCTTTGTCCCTGCACATTTAATGAAAAGAGGCAGTAGGATAGGAGAGAGAGACCCTATTCATTCCTCACTACGAGAAAAGCTGCAGCACTATAGCACATCTTATTAGACACTGGAGAAACTGTACCAGGGACAGCCTTAAAATGCCCCAGCCAAAGGAAAAGCTTTAGCTGGTATTTTCTCAGGCACCAAAAATCAACAAGCCGTAATTAATTATTTCCATAGAAATATAGAGAAAAGCGGGAGAGGGAAGAGCAAAAGTGACATGATGGAGAGAACCACAGCAACATATTAAGTCTTCTTGAGCTAAGCAGTGTATCATCAGTTTTGGCTCTGGTCAGCAGTAAGTCATGAGGATTCTCCTCTCATTTACACAGATTTTACACAGCCGCCTCCTGCAGATTCACTCTCACAAAGACACAAATCAGAATCAAAGCTACCTGGAATGAGCTGACACGTTCATACTCTCACACCATCTCAATGACCCAAATGTAAATCTGATTTTACATTATTGCTGCCATCTTCAAGCAAGATCTGAAAACACTCTAGCAAACACCACTAAAGGAATTTCAGACAGTAATCTACTTTTCAGTGCCTATTTGCTTCCAGACCCAACAATGGTTTTACAGACACAGATGACTAATTTTCTTAACATGAACAGATTTTGTGAAGGTTTAATGCATGACACGTATGGTAAAGAATGAAGGCACATGCTAGTGCTGACCTGGCAGAATACATCTGCACCCATTTATAAGACAACAGAACCATTTCCAGAACTTGAGAATAGTTTTCATAGAAAGTCAACTAATGGTGATGATTAATTCCCATGTTTTATTTTTACCAATGTTATTTGCATCCCTGAATATGGGTAGATCACAGTGATCAGCTCTCAATAATGCTATCAAAGAAGCTGTTGGAAGGGAGTATGTCTGTTAGCACCAATTAGACAAGCTAAGTGCTAGTCAAGTTCTTCAAAAACAGTCAGTATAATAACTGGTGAAAGGTAGATAAATTAATACACTGGTGACAGGAAGAATTAGGCTCTTGATCTGGAGCTGAATAAGCAATAGAATTAAAAAGAAAATTTATTTGCAATATCCATCATGCCACAGGGACAATACAAGCAGACGTAAATCTTAAAAGGCTGTAAATTACATTTGATGGACAAAGATAGATTTAGTCTTCCAGCTGAATATTCCGTTAGTGGGTTTTTTAGTTTCAAATACTTCAGTGAAATAATTACACTCTTAATACACTCGCCACCTCCATCTGTATTACCCTGCTCCCCATTCAAACACCTCCTCTACATATCATCTACGTGTCCCATACAACGCTACTCGTATGAACAACGGGCTAAGCTCGTGGGGAATTCCAGTTTCTTAAACTTGCTACAGTACTCCTCAATGGAAATACAAAACACTGCAGAGTCAGTGGTGTCAAGCACAGAGCTCCACTGCTGCCAAAGACTTGGACATGCCTACACGTACTCTGAGAGAGTCCTTGAACGCAGCGGTGACTGCAGGGTGCCAGATCCAATGTGGTACCTTAATCTGGCATGACACAATGGTGTTTTTTTCCTACAGTAAAAGGGGTGCACATAAATAGGTGTTGCTTTTCTAAAGTCTGATTCAATCCTTTCTACTGAATTCCTTCAAACTGGGCTATGGCTTGCAGGAAATTGGCTTCCTAGATTTCTTCCTCAGATTCACTACCTCTCTGTATAGGAAACAAGGAATAAAAGAAGTCCTTCTTGTCTATTTCATGTATTCCACAACGTTCAGAGTTGCTAGTTAATAGACTCATCATGAATTCTTTCTGATGGCTTAGATAGTTTTGCAAGATGTCTCTTACTTTATTAATGGCAAATTTCAGCCCTAAGACATTAGAAATTTAAAAGAACTTCTGGATAAATCAAGTGCAAACACTGCTTAAAGAGTTGGAGTTTTTCTTGATCTCTCACACATTGTCTACAAATTTATTAGCACAGCCGTCGTGGTTTAAGCCCAGCTGGGAACTGAGCACCAGGCAGCCGCTCACTCACTTCCCCCACCCCCAGTGGGATGGGGGAGAGAATCAGAAAAAAAGTAAAACTCGTGGATTGAGATAAAGGCAGTTTAGTAGGACAGAAAGGAAGAAAATTACAATAATATTACAATAATAAAACACTACTTAGCAACAACTGAAAATAACACTGTGTTATCAACATTATTCTCATACTCATTCCAAAACATAACACTAAACCAGCTACTAGAAAGATAATTAACTCTGTCCCAGCTAAAACCAAGACAACAGCATAGACTGAAACTCTATGAGGACTCTCATGAGCACTAATATACAAGACTAGGAAGACTGATAGTCTTCTAGATGCAGAAGTTGCAAGTAAAATGCATTTCTACAAGAACAACATACTAAAAAAAAAATAAAATCTAGACAGTTTTTTCACACCATAACCCATTCCTGAAAAAAGTGAAGCTCTCTCGGGCTTTCACACTGCCATCGTGACCAGATATTCAGAAAATTGCAGCTGTAAAATCACAGCTTTTCTGTGTAGTCAATCTGTATTTCATACTCTACCTGGCCATGTGTGCAAAAATGCTATACAGTGAAGCTACCACCCACAGGGCTTTACTCACGCTTAGGTGTAAAGGCCTCCAAGTTTCTGCAGCAGATTCTTTTGTATTTGTCAGTAGAAGGGGGAAAAAAAGGGGTTATCTAAGTTAAACAATAAATAAGTAAATCAGTCAGTGTGATGTTCCTATTGCTTTTTTCATTTTGGACTTCTGGTGAAATCATGCAATGATTCTGTGAGGCCATAGTAGTACTGTCGGCATCTACTGCTCTGAATATTAGATCAAATATAACCTGGTTTAGTTTAAATTCATACTGTTAATTCAAATATATTAAATCATCTTTAATGGTTTAACTTTGTTCCAGAAAGATTCACCTTTGATCAAGTATCCCTTGCTTGCATCACTCTAGGTTTGTGCTACATCAGGCAGCACCCATCATACCAGGTAACGTAAAGCCTCTGAAGAAACAGAGAGCTAACATAAACCCCACACGGCACGACCTGGCTGCTTTGACAAAGCATCTTTCAGTCCCAGTGCTGCTGGGTGGTCCATCGTGCACCAGCACTCATGGTCACAGAATCAGTGCCCACGTTCTAAATCTGCATCATAAAAAAAAGCAGTTACAAACCAGCACTCAGTCAGCTGCATTCATGTCATCTTGGCATTCTTGCAGGCAGCATCCAAAGCCGATGTTCCTATCACTGGTGACAGCCTGCACTACAGAAGCCCTCTCTCCCCAAACCACCTCCCTCTGGCACTCGAGCCCCTGTTTCCTTCTTCTGATTTTGTGGTAATCTGAAGAGATAGGTTACGTGAGAACTCATTCAAGTGCAGTATTTTTGAAAGGTTGTGGGTTATCTGAGGTGCAGAGAGTACAAAAGTTACAAACGTGAAAATACTCTAATTCTGTTTATCAGATCTGACACGTTAACTACTATTTGTTAAGTGCTCTTGCATTTAACACCTCTGCTTATACACATCAATTAACTCACCAGTAAAATGCAGCTATCTTCAGAGCGATAAAGCAGCCACTCAAACCACTATTTTGTGTCTCAGCTATAATTTAACAGTATTTGTAAAGGCTGAGGCAAAGAAACAAACAGCGAAGCTGCAGGGACTTGAGATAGTTTTTATCCTAGTGCTTGCCTCCCACTTTAAGGCAGTCTACTCTGCCAGAGCTAGAATTATCAGAGTTGAAATTCAACGCGTCACTTAACAGATGACATTTCCTACTACTTTAAATATGCTGGATGGTTGCAACAGCCAATTTTTATAGCCATCTCACTGGCCATTCCTTGAGGGTCTCTATCCACTCACTAGCAGATGAACAAAAACTGAAGAAGCAGTTTGCTCAAACTGCCACAGCTAGGACAGAAATACCATAAATATGTCTAAGAGAATGTCCAGAGGCCTGAAGCACTTTATCTTCAAAACCACCAAGAGAATTTCCTACCCAGCTGGAGGTATGTGTACTACTTTTTAAGCCACTTGGCTTTGTTGCTTATGATCCACAATGATCTCTACTGCTTGTCTGAACTATCGATCACTTTCCTGGTTGCTGACAAATTAAATCTTCTTAAAGGAGCTTTTTCCAAAAAATGCGACAGCAGACACATTGTCTCGATATGAAACAATATAAGAATAGTGTCATCATTTTTCTAATATCAGTATTAGAAGAGATATGATCAACAGTCACGCTTTTCAATTCTACTAGATGTACAGAAGATTTGGGAAGCGGGCACTTCCTTCTGAGATCTCCTTTGCATTTTACCTCAAATCAGCATAATAGGACAACTCACCCACTATGCTCTTGCAACCGTGTGGACCGCCAGCACAATGTCTGCTTAACCTAGGGTTTAGAGTCAAGCTGTCCAGTGGCATGTGGTTTTCAGGAACTCACATATTTCATTTAACAGTAGAGAAGTTGCTGAAGAATGCACCAGTTTGAAAGCAGAGCCAGGAGTAAGAAAACAAGCAGGACCATTAACCATGATTCAGCAACAAGTTCCCTGTCTGAAGACACTTGTTATTATTTTTATTTTCTGCAGCTGCCTACTTCTCCTCATTGACCCTGTAGAGGCCTAGGCACCGTCAGTAGCTAGTGTGGATCTTCCCCAAAGTACTCAGCACTTGCCACCGTCGCACATGGCAATATTCAGCACTTTGGCTTAGCAGAATCTGATCTTAGGCTTCTGTGAGCATGTGAAAACATATACAAACATCACAACATCACACCTCTCTACCAGCAGAAGATACCACCTGTGTTTTAACCTCTCTCAGTGAACAACTCTCAGTGTGAGGGCTATTTCACACCATGCAGAGCCCTGCTGCAAGTATCAAAATCTCACATGCTACTCCTCAGTAAGAAATTTCCATTTCTTTATGTCCTCTTGTACAACATATTGCAAACCAGAGCAACGGAAGAATAGCTTTAAGTCAGGATAACTTGTGTTTGAACAGCCTGTGAAATGATCATCAATATTACATGAGACTGATGAAAAATTGCCTGAGGTATCATGGTGCTCCCAGAGAGTTCTTATAATGCAGGTGGTTACTATGCAAATACAACAACCTAGTAAGTGTATGAGGGGCAATAGGAAAACAAATTAATGTAAGCAAATGAGTCATCTCTCAATCTGTAGGACTCTATTTTGGTGTTAAGTCCCTATAAAACTGACTCAACTCTTTCACTTCTGAATTTGCTCAAGGGTAATCAAGAACATATATAAAGATCCCAGTCTGCAGCTATTTCTATAGTTTTATTTCCCTATTCCAGATTTTTTCAAGTTTAGCAGCCAAAACAAATCAGGTATGTCATTGAACTTAAAAAAAAAAAAAAAGAACATCTGGCTTCTGTTTACATGTAGTGACAGAGAACCTTAGGAAAGAATCACCCTTCTGAAATAATATATTGCGTAAAATATATTTTAGGGAAAACAACTAGTGACTGATCCATTTGATGAAATGGCTATGATTCCTCGGTATTTTTCATTTCATATATTCACATCCATCAGTGAAAAGGGCGGACAGAAGAATGGCTACCACCACGATTCAGCAACAGTCTGCAGTCTTCCTTCTCCCCTTGTCCCATAAAGGGACAAAGCTAAAAAAAATCAGGACTAGGGTCTTCTGTGCAATAGGAACCAATGTGGGTATTCAGCAGCAAAACAAAGACTCCAGACTAGCTGATGTGCATAGACTGCAACACAAATATGTGCAGTTAAACATCCCAGTATCAGCTGAAGAGAATGCAGAAGGAGAACGTGTTGAATGACAGCTCGGCTGTTTTAGACTCCTTAGCCACTAACAGGCTAACAACAGCAAGGGAGAAGCAGTGTGCCTGCACACTATCGAGAAAACCAAGGGGCTGAACAAAGAAGCTAGAAGCCAGCTGTGCTCTTTTCTTTCTGATGTCCATGACTGGGCCACTTCATTGTTTCTCTTTTCCTCGCTGCCAAACTCCACTGAAAAAGAAATGTCAGCCCACAATCTCAGCCGTCCTGTGTGGCCGGAGGAGAAGACACCCTTGACATTTTATCAGGGCCACGTTCTTACTCTTTGGTTATTTTATCTTCTAGCAGTGCAAAAGGACCTTGAAGTGAGAACAAATTACATTGGCTAGGGGTTGTCAGAAGACTTCTGGCCAGTACTGAGTGCTTCTAAAAGGTCTATTTTCAGCCTCCATCAGCACAGCTGCCACAGCCCTCTCTGGGTAGGGACAGCCTGTGTGCCAGCTCAGCAGTTAACTCTGGCTGATACGGAACGGCGCGACCACATTCATACCCTGTGTCTTCCTTTAAGTGCCAGCTCCTGGCATCCACACTTGCTGCCAGCTCCCAGCATCACACGTACCGAGTGTGACACACATACAGCAAGATTCCCCTTCATGCCTGCCTGCCTCTAGGCCTGTGTCTTAGGCACTTTACTGAAAGATCTCTGCCAGTTCCCTGATCCTCCATGTCAGTTCCAGCTCCTCAGCTTGACCTGGGACCCCTCAGCCAGATACATCTGATGCTTGCAGCCAAAGAGAAATTACAGCCTGGTGGATGCCTCACGACAGGGCCTTCCTCTTAATTAAGTCCTGTTAGAAGGTGTTTTTCTCAACTAGTTTCAAGGTTGTCCCCCCCTGCCCCTGCCATTTAAGCTCCCCCCCAAGGCTCAACTGTCACCTAACCTGATGTGGTACCTAGTTTCTTGAACAGCCTCCTTCAGGTAGGAGTATTCAGTGACATTTCTGTTGTCTTTTTTCCCCCACTCACACTTCCATGTCTATAGAGTTTGACCTAATTATCCCTAAACTACTTTACAATTTGCATTTTAATTTGAATAAATTTGTTCAGTCTGTTTATCTACTTTTACTCTTTCCTGCAGTGGAGTTATTGGTCTGACAGAGGACACCAGTAAATCACACGCATTATGTCAGGCTCCTTTAATTCCAAAGAGATTCCTTATTCTTTGCTGCCTGTTGCTATTTTGCGTGTAATTTAAAAACAGCAGGCAGCAATTGAACTCTCAGATCTCATTAATACCTACTCAGCCCTTCCAACAAGAAGCAGCAGACTAGAGAGTATTTCTTCAAGGTGATGGACAAATGTGCCAAAGTTGCCTTTCATTTATATTGCCACTGATGCTTTTCAATCACATAGATTCTTTTTATTTGTATGCTATACTTGTTCTGCTTTATGTAATATCTCCTCTCTGTATAAGAACACTGTGACGATCTAGCAGCAGCCTTTCACGCTATCCAAGTTTATTTTTCAATTCTGTTTTATGCCTGCCTTCAATAATTAACAACTTCATAAATTACATCCACAAAGTACAACCCATACTGAAAGTTTTAATGTATCATTCATGTTTGTGGCTAATTAAGCCTTTTGTATTACGACAAGAAGTCATTAAATATATCAAGCACAGCTAGGTCAACAACTATTTAGCCAAGAAAGGAACAGAAAAAAAAAAAGAGGGATACCGCTAGAGTAATTTCCATGTTTTAAGAAAAGTCTCAGCTCATCACTCAAACCGCTTACCTCTCCTTGCCAGATTGGGTTAACAGTATTACACATGATCTTAGATCTCTTCTCCTGTCCATGATGAGGAAGCGCTGGGAAGATGCTATGTTTTCCAGGCTGGATGGAAATCTTCAGATAAGGATCTGGATTGAAGAACATTCCTTTCTTCAGACCAAAAGCCTGGAAATCTGAAAGAAGATAAATAACCTGATTATTTTTCACACTCCAGGTAACTTTCTGGGATGTTAGCAAAAGCATATGGGAAACTGGTAAGGAATTCAAATAATATGGCAGGAGTATGAAAAAACTCACTATGGTTCTTGTGAGGTAACGTAAAGCCAAACCATAACTAACTTGTGATTTAGGATTTACAAATGATTATATACTGAAATTGCACATTTTACAACCTGATTGTGCAGAGCGATCTGGCTTCTAAATCAGTATTTATGCAACTTAATTTAAGCGATCTGCTGATTTTTCTAAGGAGCTAAGCACTGGCTTGGCCTGGCTCCAGTGGTAGGACTACTCTGAAAAAGAGATACATTCATTTAATCACATACACATGGCATTTGGCACCCAACGTATGTCATTTCTCCTAAGTATCAATTTTATCTTTCTATGAATCTTAGCTTTTAGACCACTTTTTTCTACATGAGAAGTGATTTTACATTTTTTCTGCTTTAAAATGTTTCCTTCCCTGCACAGGTTAACTCTACCTGTAGTAACTTCGGAAAACTCTTGTATATAACGTCCAAATTTTAAGCAGGGATTTCTAGCTGCAGGACTCCCAGGGAGTGTAATATGCGTCACGCAGACAAAAAAATCCCCAGGCATTTTTTTCAAAATTTACTCAGAATGTTCTTATGAAGGACACAAAGTCCATTATGATTTGTCCCTGTGAAGCCAATGAAATGCAAACCAACCTACCGGTATTTCATTAATTTTGTCTCAACAGCTACAAACTAAAGCCTTTGGCCTTCTCTTTTTCCAGATGCATTTCTAAGCTTTGTTTGGAAAATATAAGCATTTATTCCTATTAGCAGGTTCAGCAGATAATTATTTCTCCTCCTCTGTTTAAAGCTTTATTTCACATAGAGCTGTAAGCACTGAACTGCATTCTGCCTACTTTCTCTTGCTGTAATGAAGATTCAATTGAAGATTGACAAAGTATTAGTCAAGACAGTTTCCAAAACCACTTAGATGTATACCTAAACATGCAATTTAAACACATATTTTTTCTTTTAGGCAGGTTTTGAAAACAGTAATTTTCACAGTCTTTTAATTCCCTTCTGATTAAAAACCCAATTTTTCTGGCAGGATGCAGGAGACCATGTAAAACCCTTGAGGCAGATACTTTGGATGAATCTGAAAATCATACACATTCCACACCAACATCAGCATTTTTTCCAGAAAACAGCTCTATCAAGAAGAGCGATAAGATTCACCCAGTTGTATTTTGCTTCCTTAACATACGGTAATAGCCAACACAGTAAAATGCACAAGTGAAAAAGAACTGGTTTTGTTCTGGTTGGTTTTAATCATCTATTCCAGCACACAACTCGTGTTGCAGATATCCAAAAGCTGTTGACAGATGGTCCTGAGACAGACTATATTTTAAGAATCTCATTCTTGCGGCGTTCTCTAACAATTAACAAAAAATAGAGGATATCACTACTAATAACCTATTGGAAAGTACTTTGCTGACAGTATGTACTGCCATGGTCCTAGCAACACTATTACACAAAGAAAATGATCTGGTTCAAACGGGTAACACTGAATTTTTTTTCTGAGTGTACAATCTCTATGTAACCAGCACGTATCTCATCTATCAGCCCTGCTAAAATCCTATATGGCAAACGCTTTTGCTTTGGAAGTTGTACTGTTAGAAATACATTCCAGGAATAGAAACCAAGATTGCAAAAGCACTATGAATGACAAGGCCCAGCAGTGTAATAATGTCAAGCTGCTAACATACGAGAGGAGAGAAAGACCTCTGGGACCTTATTTTCTTTCTCTCTGATGTTTCCTCAAAAGATTCTGATGCTGAAATATTTATTGCTGTATATGTTTCTAATTTTTTTTTCCTTCAAAGAGAGACTGCACTATCTTTGGGTACCACTGTGCAAAGAATTGGTCTATTGATAGACAGAAAAGAAAATATCTAGCACTCAATTATGGATGCTTATATATTATGTATCATAAAGAACATATATATTATGATGACCTACCAGCCTCCTTCCAGTTATGGGAATTAAGCACAGTCTTGAAGGTAGCTAACCTTAGTTAGTAGTCTAATTTTTGTATTTGGATGAGAAAAAATAATTTAGCTAAGCACACAACAGGAAGTTTTGTGTCATTTTCTTGCTTAAATTGCATAGTACAACAAATTGTGTAAAAATGTCAGTTAGAAACTTCAATTTTTAATGTCCAAAGCATGCACAGGGATAGCAGAAATAGCCTTCTCAAGGACAAATATCCCAGTTGTACTTACATATCTCACCACAAATTCTCAGCACCGTGAAAAACGGAGCATCAAAAATGCAAATGCTCTGAATAAAGCTACATGAGCATCTGCAGATATCCAGAAGTCCGTTTAATTTGAAATGGAACCTATGGATGCTCTAACTTGTAACCAAAGGCCCAGGTACTCTCTGACCCCTGCTGTGTAACATCCCAACAGAAGAATCCCAGTTATTCTGCTTCCCCAAATGAAAATATTTCTCTTCTTATCTGTATTGTCTTCAGAACAAGGTTCTGAAAACACTAAATATTTAAGTGATGGTTTGAGGTTAACGGAATTCAAATCTTTGGTGAAACCAATTAATTTCAGAAGGTTTGAATGTGCCTTGCTGTAGACTGTAGCTTTACAGTGTATTTCTTGGAGGCATACAAGGAAATGCTACCAAGATAACTCATCTACGCTTTGCAAAGGTGTATTTTCATCCAGTCTCTTAAAAGAAGTTATTAATATACCGTATGTCAGTTTCCCATTTACTCATAAATCAACTTTAGCATGAAAGAGGTTATGTACATCTAACAGTTTAATAATGTCAGGCCATCTCTCACGGAAGATGATGGAAGGAAGGAATCCAGGTGGAGACACAGCTACCACAGACGCTTTCACTGCTGCAGACTTTCAGTAATCGTAAGTACATGCAACCTAATCCAGCTAGGGTCACTTCACTGCAGAAAAATGGCTTATACTAACTGCTGCCTGCTGCTTCCCCCAAGCGAATTATGGATTTGTTCCAACTTCAGGGCTTCCCTTCTGTACATGCTGATGTCTGGGTGTCAATGAGACCAATGAGACTTGCATGCATGTAGCCTCTGTCCCTAAGGTGAGCCATAAACTGCCTCGTAAAGGATCATTCTGCAAATCCATCTTCCATGCAGCATCACAAACTTTGGGGCACCGATGACTGGATAGTGATGGAGACTCTGTTTTTGTGGCAATCCGGAAACTAACGTGTATTTATTGGCAAAACATGGAACCAGGTGGGGATATCAATTCCAACAGACACAGCTCGAACCCATCTGGTCAGGGGAGAGGTATGATTTGGGTGTGCGAGTCGCATTTTGTCACGCTTGGCAAGGAGATTCTCAGACGGTAATGATCAGCAAAACTATCGTAAAGATGGTATTTCAGTTCCCTGCAGACATACTGGTCCAAACCATGCTCTATGTAGGAGCATGACAGAAAAGGAGAGAGAATCAGAGCAAGAACCAGAGTCTGAAGCAGGCTGTTTTCTAAATTAATTGCATTTAGGCTGGTCATCAACCTGTTGGTAGTAAGTTAAAGAAGTTAGAAGCTGTTCTCCTCAAAGGATGAGAAGCTTTTGCCGACAGCAGTAGAAGAAATTTCTTAGAAATAATACTCAAGGCTATTCTGTGCAGTTCATAAATGTGTCTCAAGAAGACTGAGTCCACCTAGTCTCTTGACGGTGCATATTTTACTTCACTGAAGTAGACATAGTCTACAAACCAGCAGAAGGGTCAAAGACTAATAAGTAGTGGAGCTATTAGTTTTGAGAAACTGATACTGATATTCTAATACAGTTGGCAAATTCGTTCCAACAGAGGACAACAGGTACTGAATGTCCTTCGTGTTTCCAAGCACTATCCAACTGATGACAACAGATGTCTTGAAGCTAGCTACACTGACACTTGTGGGAGAGATCACTAAGTCCCAGAAATGCTGTGGCCAACTCACTGAATTCACATTTTTTTTATTTAGCATACTAGCCTCATGTCCTCAGAGCCAGGAAATGATACATATTCCTCATGAGCCACCTGACCCTCCGAGAAGATGAAGACATCTTGAGTTAGGCCAAACTTGCCCAGAACAAATCTAAACAGTAACTACTGAAGTATTGCAAAGTTACCAGGACACTGGAGAGACCAAAGGGTCACTGGAAAGACTACAGTCAATTCAGACTGTGATTTAGCTTGATGAATACCAAAATGGAATATATTCTCTCTATGATCCGCTCATTAATGGCAGAAAGTAAGATAACGGTCATCTTACTGAGACCCCGACAGTTCATGCATCAAGGCACAATAAACCATCTTCATGATCCACCCCAACAAGAGAGTTGCTAATTAGGATGTCAATGGACAGCTCCAACGTTTCCCTTCAGTTTTCCTTTGTAAATTCCCAAAGAGCTGTCAGCTCAAGTTCTGACACGGAAAAAATGTACTTGGACAGGACTGGTATCTGGGTTGACTATCAATGAGGTAAGGTAATCGCCAGGGTGCTAAAATATCAGTGTTTCTTTTGTGGACAGCACTTTGCAGAGCTTGACCAGAACAAGTAGGACCTATCTTAGGGGGTGGCAGTTCACATACTGAGCTGAGCTACCTAAGACATGGTGGTGGCTTCAAAGGAAGGAACAACAAAACTCTGCTTGCTGAAGATTCAACAGGAGGCACGTAAGTACTGCCTCTCAGCTATGTGCTTTTAAAGGAATTGAAATTATTTTAGCTACTAGCAGTGTAATAACCTTTCAACAGCAAGAGCACAGCAATATGGCATTCATCTGGAAATGCCAATTTGATTCATGCAGCAGTATATGATACTAAAACTTACTGTAAGGAAAGTGAGCACAGATTCACAGAAGTATTGCATCTGGTATTAGATTTCAAGAAACAAATATCAAGGGATTTTAGAAATCAAACAGTAATATGCAGCGGTAGGAAGTTTTAAAATCCAACACACCAAAATAATGCAGGGGAATTGAGAAAGACACTACGTAATGTACAATAGATTACTGGCTTGATCAGCTTGTGAATGAGGTTCTGCAACTGGTGATATGCAAGAGGTTAAATCAGGTAGCTAAAGTGGTTCTTCCTGCTCTCAGAAACCTACAGCTCTATAGACAAGACCCCACTTTCCTTTTAAAAAAGAATGTAAGAAAGAAAGAATTGGTTGGTGTAGTTGCACAAGGAGATGTTTAAAGATCTGAATATTTTTTTTAAAAAGGCTAAATGGAAATGATAAAGCCAATACATTTCTGTCATGTGAGGCTCCCAGGCAAAATAGTAAAGACCGTGGAAAAGAGGAGAAAGTGATTTTTCTAGCTGGAAATGCTACAAGCGAAAATGAAAGGGATTCTCATTTGTGTAAGAAATGGGCAGCAGACATATCAGGAAGAAAACAGGTCTATTGATAAATGAAAAGGAATAGAGAAATTAATTATTGAACAACGGCTGAAAGACAGGCTGCCTTTTTAATTGTCTTCATCAAGGAAAACCCAGAAAAAATCTGAACAGCTAATGTGAAGGGGGGAAGGAAGGGGGAGTTTTTAACACTGCAAGTGATTAACTACTGGAGCAAAGTACCATCTCTTGGTATCCTCAGATCCAGACCACACAGCTGTCTGTAAGATACGTCTGAGCCAAACTCACACAAAGCTCTACACCATGCAGCACAGTGGCCTGTGTTATATAGGATAATGAAGTAGTTGAATTCAACCCTTTTGAGGCCTTTAAAACTGTTACTCTAGAGCACTGCAGTATTTTGTAGGCACAGGTGAACTGGAGGTGGTAGAAAGTCACCTCACCTTTGCACAAGCTCTGACAGGTGAGAAAAAGTCAAGTGATTAGTAACTCAGGTTTATAAATACATCTGGGCAAGTTAGCTTGAGTTGGGGAGGGCGGAAGAAGAGGCAGATTTATAGCAGTATTAAACAAACAAAATTAAGTGGCTAGAACTCCTGTTACAAAGTCAGTCACTAGGATTTCAAAAAAATGGTTGGAAGATAAAGTGTATTACACATCTGCATTCTGATCAAGCATTTTACATCATTTGTTCCACAAGAACACTTATAAATAAAGAGCGCGCAAGCACATGAGATATGTGAAATACTAAAGCTTGAAAAAGTTATTTGATGCAACATATAGCTAGGAGGCATATCATGCGAACCTCATGGTAACACTTCCTAAATGCACCCGCCAACAGAATGGTTTCAAGGGTTTTCAGTGAATGCGTCACACTGCTGCTAAACCATGAACCTTCAGTGAAATGGCTGGTACATCTTGGGAAGCTTAGCACTTTTCTTCTTTCTGTACTTCAGACGAGAGAGCTCTGACACTTTCAGCTGCCTTATCAGAAGTGTGACATTTACTGGTAACAGCAGAAAAGTCCATGTTGGAATGTAAATGCAAAGTGACTGCATAGCTTTCCTTAAACGCTGTATTTAATCCAGCTAAATTACATTTACCATATTTCTCTTGGTATTTTAAATAATGAAAGCTATAATAATACCATCATCATATGAATGATTAAAGAGCTTAATCATGGGAAATTATCTTCTTTAAGTGTTGCTGATCAACCTATTGATCTGAACTAACCTTAGACAGGACCAAAACCCAGTCTCCAAAGAAGCAAAGACAAAGAAAACAAACTTCCTACTGATGTAATGCAAACTCTCAGCTATTTCTGTTCTCAAGAAGTTATCGATCTCCTTTTGCCTTGAAGCATCAGTTTATACTTTTTTCTTTGTTTGACATTTTTATTCAGATTCAGAAGTCTTTCCTCAGGCAAAACTTCCAGTGAAACCACTTGGATTTTGTCCAAGCAAATACTCAATAAAACTACAGAAAGTATAAAGCACTTTGTCACCAAATTCTATAAAGAAACTTTCTGTACAAGTTCGTTTTAACATAAGGTCTTGCTGGAGTATCTAGGCATTAGAGCAAGCAATATAAGTCAGCTGAAATGCACTGATGTCATTCAGCATTTCTTGGGATTTGGCTTACTTCAAGATTTCTCTCCCCCATTCTAATAATTTTTTCTTTTTAAAAATTGATATGGTGGAAGGCATACCTCTTCTCACATTCTTTAGGTGATAAACTGCTTAGGGCACAATGGCTCTTGTGTAACTGCAGCACCTAACGCAATGGTCCCCAGTCAGATTAATGTTCTTACACTTTTTTTTGTTTTTAATTGCAACCAAATCAACCATAATTTGGAAACCTAACTTTTAAGTAGTGACACTGAAGGTGACATTATCCCAAAATATAGGTATTTTAAAAAAATCTATATGAACTGAAAGGACTCGTGACAATAGAGAGGTTATTGCTGCGATATTAGTGCAAACAGAAAAGAAACCCAGTTCCTTCTGATGCCTCTGGAAGACCTACCTTGATTTGCATTTTATTAGCTAGCATAACAGATATAGGAATAGCAATAATTTTACTTTGAAATAACATTTTTTATTGTTGTTGACCAAGTAAGATGGTAATAAATAAAACCTTGTGATGTGTTAATCTGTTAATTTCATAGACTGAAATTGAGCAGTTTTGATACCAAAGATTTTTTATAAAATAATTGTGAGGTCAAAGCCTTTCAAATACCTGGCTGTGATGATGCTGTTGATATGCATGTGATACAAATGTAAATGAATTGCTTGTGAACCACTAGAATAAGATATCCCAAATGTATTATAAGGTATGGTCTTTGAATACTTTGAATCAAGCTGTAAATTGGATAGTTTAGCTTATAAAAGGGCCCACTGAGACAACATTATTTAGCAGTCTCACAAATTATTACTCTTGACATCTCTTGGTGTACTAGGTCAAAGAATCTGAGAGAATGAAAAAATGTTACCAATTCTGGGCAACATTTTCTGTGTAAGATTATTTAAGAACATAAAAAAATATTAAGTCTACTTCTTTATTTCTGTTGAGCTAAACCTGTGGTTTTATCAAATTAATGTGCCTGGGTGGGCACCCAGTGTCCGACCCAGCAAAAGTAAGTGATGTGCTAAAAGAGCCCCATCTAATAGCAGTCTAACCTACCATATAGCACATATAATCTCTCAAGAACCACACTGGCTGCCTAAGCTGGAAAAACACTGACATGCATGCTTAATATTAAAAAGATATGGAAATCCTAGTTGACTCTAACACAGCTTAGAGGGAAGCTTGAAATCAATCATATGACCAAACCAATCATGTAATGCAATGTTTGTCTGAGTGTAGGGCTTTATACAGAAAGGCCTACGCTTGTAAAAATTTTGAACTAGGGTAACTCTTTTTCCTCTGTACTGTTTCCTCGAAGAATTCCCAAGTCAAGTTCAGCATCTTCCTCTTTGTCTTCCAGGAGCTAAAACCCATGGAAAACAAGTAGCAAGCATAAAACTCCAAGATGAGAACCTTGCTCACAACTACTCTCTTTTGACAAACTGATGTTTTCTACAGAAGTGATTTAGAGATTGTTTTTACCAAAGCCACATCAAATGGTCCACAGCTGCTTCATGGAACCATAATAAGCCTTTAAAACCTGCAGTAACATGCCAAGAAATGAGGTTGAACATTCTTCAGAAAATTGAGAGGAGTGAGAGCAGTCTTCTGGCTCAAGAAGTTTCAGGGTCACTGTTGAGCACTACAGACAAGCTTGTGCACCATGGCACATGGATCTGCCTCCGCTCCAGACCAAGACTGTGGAACGTGCTCTCCAAGAAACAGAGGACTACCACAAATCACATTTTGATCTGTAAGTAAAGCACATGCCTTCGATCTTGCTTTCCCTGACCTACATACATAGCACCACATTTAACAGTAAACAAGAAAACCCAACATGGCCCCAAACCTTTACTTGAACAAGACACTTCAGCACATAACTCTCATTGAAGGAAGAGAGTGTGGCAATAATCATAGATATTAATTCTCTGTCTCAGTTTCACTGCTACAGCACCAGGCAAAACCCCATGCATAAATATATACATACATACACATGCACATGAAAGGTTTTAGTAACTTCAATTTCCCACTCTCTGGCCTTAAAACTTTTACATCAGCAGTGACTTACCTGACAGTGAAAAACTTATCAATCTCCGACTTCCTTGTCCCTGGATTGAATCTTCATTGGTGATGCTTTTAAAAATCTGCTGGAAAAAAAGATAATGGTGAGAGAGAGTAGTCTCCAATAACTCTTGAACAGACAAATTGCTTAATAACTGTCTTTTTTACAGATCCTTAGTTGTAAAACTAAGAATCAATTAGATGATCATTAATCAAAACAATGTTTGCATCCAGGTAATAATTTAACCACTAGTGGCTTAAGTCATCCCTTCCTGGAGGCTTTTCCTTAAGGAAACAGAATGATACAAAAATACTGCTGTAATTTTAATAGAGCAGATCCTCACCCAAAAAGGAACTGCTTATTAAACAGGAGACAAAAGTAGCACATCAAGATGGGGATGTGGCTCTCACCTCTAAACCCAACTTCTACCTTTATAACATTACTAGTGTAGGAATAAGTTTATTGGATCCAGCAAGTTTATTGCATACACACGAGAAAGACTTCCAAGAGCGTACTAATGCCCTGTGCAAAAACCCCCTGTGAATTATGATAAGAAGCATTGAGGATGATCTAGGAAAAAAAAAAAAGTTAAACTCAATAGATGACCCTTTGTACTCTGCAGTCTAGGATTTAATGTCAGTCTTTGGTTCAGCCGGTTTCCTGGGGGGGGGGCTGCTGTTGTGCAAATTAGGACCCAGGCTACCTTCTGGCCGTGATCAGAGCTGGGAAGCAAGAACACCTTCGAGCCAGTGCCTGGGGCACCAGCAGGAGCCCACCATCAACAGTTTTCACCACTGCTTCCCTGAACAGAGCTGAGGAGATGCCATCGGGAGTCAGGGTCCAGGTCCAACGGGGAGGTGATGCTACTGTCACTACCTCCCACCGACTCTGGAGTCAAACCAAGTGCTACTCTGCTCCCGGGAAGCCGCAGCTCCTCGCCGTTCTTGCCATTCAGCTTTCAGGCAAAAAAGAAAAAAAGAGCATTTATGCAGCAAAGTTCCAATTTCTGCCAGGAAGCAGTGACTGAAGGCCCACTCAGCTGTGACTCACTGTTCAGTATATTAAATATTGTGTATTCAAGCTTAACTTAGAAAACAAGCTGCTCTTTGCCCCCAAAAAGTGCAAAAACTGGGCGAGTGAGCACTGCAGCAACACCAAGCACAGCTCGCAGGTCAAGACACAGATGAGGCCTAGATCATAAATATACAGGTTGGATTTAGACACCATTATAAAAAAAATGGGCTCTGTTGGACTTGACTTTTTAATCATTTTGTTTCTTATAGACTATTTAAATGGGAAAAAGGGTACAGCATAGAGCGGGACCATGAGCAAATTCCGGCAGAAACATCCCTACTGGATCAGAGCTAATTAGTTGTAATTTCACTTTCAGCCTTCTCAGCTAAAGAGGTTTCAAGACATTTATTGAAGCCACCACTGATTTCTGGATAGACACACATTTAAATCAGTATATGTGACTATAAGAATTTTATGACAAGAACTCAGTAACCTTTACCAGCCAAAGTTGTGATCCCAGCAAGAAATAATGACATTTCCTTGTCAAGATGTATTTTTCATACTACATCGCTGCTTGACATTTATTACACATTATCCTTTAATGCTTACTACTTATGGTCTTTTCATGATTTTGTCCAGGACAGTAACTGAGCCAACTGACCTAGGTATGTGCACATTTGCAAAACATGTGCTTTTTTCCAGTCCTTAAACATTTCTCTGGGGTTTTTAGATCTGCCATGAAATCAGTATGAATAGTTTAACAGTCTATGCTTTGAACAGACTGGGGGTGGATCTGATGGGGTCCTGCAAATACCAGCCTGTTCAAAACTTAAAAATATGTTGCTATTAAATGATCCTTTTGGGGCCATATCTATATTAGTGAAATTGTAACGAGGCGGTTATACCAGGGTATTGTCACGAATCCTGGTATCCCCATGCATTCCCAGCATGGCCAAACCTGGACCAGCAAAGCTTGGCATTATACAAAGAGAGTAGTAACACATCCAGCCCCGTAAGTGAAACAACAAAAAAATAAATTTATTTGCTCCTAAAGGATCCACCCATTCTGTGAAGCAGGTGTACCCCACACCATCCTGTCAAAGGCTCACCCCACAGTCATGGGGTATAAAAACCAGCCCTGCTGTATAAGCAAATGATATACTCCACAGTTTATCCCAGTGTAACTGAGATGCAACACTACATCAAAACTGTAGGCATTTTGATAATGTCTAGCATGTAACCTTAGTAATCTGAAATACACCACAACACTTTTTTGAAGCTTTTCCGATTTTCTTCCTGTCCGGGCAGCAAAGAAAGGGAATGCAGGGCAGAAAGGCTGAGGGAGAGAGGCACTTACGGTTGGGCTGAGACCTGGGATGTGCCATTAAAGACTTGGTACAGCCAAGCCAAACGCCTCCTGTATAGCTCTACCGTCCCAAACCTGTGCTCCTCGTCCTCCAGTGGTCTGGTGGTGCTGGCCTGCCACTCTCCCCACATGTACGCTGCACCATCTCGCCCACGATACAGGTCCTCGGGCATGGCAGGGCACATTCCAGGGGGGACTCAAAAGCAGGTGGATGTCCTCTCTCAAAGGAAGGAGTGATTATGCACGGACATACCCAGGGAAGGGCATCAGGAAGGCTAGGAAAGTGATTATACCTTAATATTCACATTTCAAGGAGTCAGAAGGAACAGCGGGGAAGGAAGGGAGAAAAGTCTCCCAACATTAAGTCTCATTTTCTGGAAATAAAAAAAGCTATTTGCTGCAGTTCCGATTCACCACTTTTCTAATGCAATATGAAGCTGTCCCCAGTAGTGAGGACAAGGCTAAGAGCACTTGATGCAGGGCAGAGCAAAGGAGGGCACGTGGTCCCCAGTGTTTGCGAGCCGCCACGCCAACTGGGATTCACAGTGCCTTGAGCCCTGGGATGGGGAAGTGCATGGGTCATCCTCTTCCTGCTTGCCACTCATCATCAAAGAAATCCAGACTGATCCAGACAATATGATTACATTGGGAATTTTGTTACTGTAAGTAAACCTTGAATTCAGTCACCGGGAGGTACAAGCCCCTCTCTTTTCTCAACTGCCACTTAAAACATAGTTAGTTGACAGAAAGACAACATTCATCTTGTCACTTGACATCCTATGGACTTGAAGTCCTTGGTATGAGAAGGAACAAATGTGATTTTCCCTCAATAACTTTGTGCTCTTTTATGCCCTTAAAGTAAGAACTCAGTCTGAATTAGTTTAATATTTTTAGTTTAGAATGTCATGTTTGCACACTGTGCAGCCCAGCCTAATTATTTTACAAGTCCTGCTGACACAAAACAGGATGAATATACTTTTATTACATAATTCTGTCATATCTAAACACAAAGAGATGGGATGCGAGCTGCAATTTCAAGCCTAGCTGAATCTCTCGGAAAACTGAAGGCTTCCTGAACCAGATTCAAACCTGCTTTCACTTCCCTTGCTTGTAATCGAAGCTGGTGTTGCTGCCACTGATGGGAGCGCATGCGCTCAGTTAGAGGAGTATCACTACCTCCTTTAAAATATTCTCCAGTAAACACACACTGTAAATCTTCTTCTGGTCTGCTACAGAGTTTCCCAACCTCTGAAGCATGGCAAAAGGCAACCTCCAGAGGCTGGGATGGCTATCTGTGAAACATGGGGAGGTACTTGAGGCCAGACCCAAGCCTCTCGGGACTTGCTGAGCTCAGGAAAAGATCCACGTTCGGTAGCACTTTTCACTTGTTCAGTAGAGAGAAAAAAGACAGAAGGAGATGACTGAAAGCTAAACATAATACAGTCTTGTCCTTGTATCACTTTTCCTTGTGAGTAGTTCTTGCAAATGCTGGAGGGAAGTTATGTGACCCCGAATAAGAAGGGAGGCAGGCTTCATACTAGCAAATGGAGCCCTTGAGACTCCCTCCCTCTTTAGCCACGGTAAGTGTTATGAAAAAAAAAAAAAGAAAAAAAATATCTTGAGAAATCCCAGAGTACTAGAGCCCATCAGCTCTTGCTGAGGCAAAATTCCAAGTGCAACACTAAAAACTTGTCTAAGCAGAAGCTAAGAAGCAGAGACTCTAATAGCTAATTAAAAATACCTTCTAGAATACCTTACACTTCACCAGTCTACCTAGATACACGGAAGAGTAACAAGGATAGCACTCTTACTCCTGAAATTACAGTGGCTAAGGTGCCTCTGCTTAGCGTCCCTGTACCTCTAGGTTAAGATGAGGCAAATGCTTTTGGACACACATACAGGGTGAACACAGGTCTGGAAGAAGCTGTAACTGTGTTTGCCTGGTGCTGTACTAGAAAATGTGCTTTCGGGCACCACAGTGTCTGGTACTAGTGCAGCATGCTGATAAAGCAATGTTTTGCACCACTAAGTCCCTTTTAGCATGTTTGTATATTGTGCAACTTATTTATTTTAAAAGCTCTGCTGATATGAAACAGGATTAATATGATTTTATTACATGCTTCTACCACAACTAAACATGAACAGCTGACAAATACAAGCACTTACTCCTTTTCCCACACACAGCCCAGAAAAATATTGTTAATATTGTTAAAATATTGTTAATTATTGTCTTAATGTTCTGTAACACACTTTCCTCTGCAGAATGACATTTTTGGCCCCTGTGACCAGGCAAAGAGATTCAACAAAGCTAAGCAAATATTCTTTTCCCATTAGTAGAAGAAACACCTGGTTTAAGAAATCTTACTCTTCACTGACAGCCAAAGCACTTCTGTATCAGTAGCTTCTGTTGCAAAAGAATGGTAACATTTAATGCTCATAACTGATATAAATTATCTCATACAGGTAGGCATTTCCTACATTTAAAACAGAGGAAACTGCAGTGAAATTAAAAACAGTGCAGCGATACCTGTTTGTATTTATTGACTTTATATGGTGAACATCATGGACTTGACCTAACGCTCAATCCAACCAAGTTCCAATTTTAAAAGGTGCTAATTAAAACCTAGAATATTTTACACTGACAGCACAGACTGTAACTACAGTAATATTTAATACAGAATATATAGTCAGGTACTGTAAACTGGCAAAGCTCTAGCCTGGACCATACTATCTATTCACAAGAACTTCTCTTTAAAAAAGCAGATCTAAGAACATAGCAAAAGGTCTCACACTTCCAAGCAGTACTATCCAAACCTGCATGGAAGATGGAAGTCTACAATTGAAGAAAACTAGAAACTATGAAAGTAAAGCAGCAATGTATTTTCTGTTTGTATACACCAGCTCTGAGATTGAAAAGCAGTGGACGAGAGCATTGTAAAAAGGGAAGGCTGTAACCTGCGCTTGATTCAAATCACAAGTGAAAAATAGCCTCAAGTCAGTCCCAAATTGTGCAACCAGAAGAAGTATTGGTACATGTGTCAGAGATAAAGATGCGGTGTTGCAGACCTGGGGGAAAAGACAGGCTGACCTGCACTGTGCTTGCTTCAAGCTCCAGTTCTCTGCTTTTCAAGAGCACTAAACTTGCCTGCAGATTTAAAGCAAAGTTAATAAGGTTAATAGCGTGAATTCAACAGCCAGGAGCAAAAGAAGCAGCTGATGCTTTGCCCCCTATCTCCCCCCATCCATTTGTATCCCTCAGTTCATCTGAGATGTCAGATGGGTCCAAAACTGCCCAGCACAATGCAGGGGCAGACTACCAGTTTCCATTCTGCACAGCTTTGCTGGTATCAGTTTAAATCAGCTTGGAGCTACTGTTTGAACAGACCTTTGTGTACATGGCACAGGTGTCAAGAAGAGTTCCTCAGAAAATCATTCTCTCCTAAGCTAGTTCTGTTGGCTTTTACTGCTGCCCTCTTGATTTCACTGAACCCTTAACATTAGGGCAACTCTCTAAGCAAGTGGAAAAAGGCTTCCATTTTCCACAGCTCAGCAGTGAAGCATCTTTCCACGGTAAAAGAATATAAGACATCATCCCAAGTTCATGCCTCATATTCTACCATCCTCTTTAGAGAGGGAATTCCGCAGTAGATCTGCAAATGGGTGAATACTCCCATTTCCTCCCAAGTGCTAAATTTAGAAAGAAACAGTTTTGGAAAAAAAAAATTGACTAAATAAACACAAACTAAGTGCCTCCTTTCTCTCCCTCACTTGATTTCTTCCACACCTTGGGAACACAGGACACCCTGGGATGGAAGGGGCAAACTGTGAAATGATCAGATGGAGACCTGAGCTCCATGACTGTCACTGACAGAATTATGGCTATAATCCTAGGCACCACTTTGCAAATCCAGCCCTAATTAGTGGCAGTGCTTCAGCTACAACCCTCACTCTGTTCACAGAATTATCCAGCCCTTGAATGCAATATACTCCACTTATCCTGTTAGCTTGTTAAGCCACTGTGCTGGCAGCACAGTATTTTTCTGTCAGGTGCTTCCAAACAGCAGCCAGTTTCTCCGGCAGCAGCCTAACTCCCTGCTGGGGTCCCTGCAGCCGGCTCACATCCCTGAAGGACTGTAACCACACACGCGCAGAGTCTTCCCCATGTGTCACAGTCAGTAATACACCACCTTCTCAATGTCATTCCCTAACTAAGGGGAGAATTTGCTTTTTGCGGGCATATGGCAATTTCTCTCTGTCTGCAGAAAGCTCATTTTGCCTCATCTTGCGGCAGTGTTTATTGATTATTTCATTTAGTCCCAGGAGACAGAAGTTTCTCATTCCAAAAACTTCTCTCCTAGAAACTCTTAAAGAAGGTAGCAAGGAAGTGAGTAAATAATTTTCTTCCCATTGAAAATGTTATGAATTCCTCCAGCAGATTCTAGGTGACAAAGCCTGGCAGCCAAACTAAATCACCAGAAAAAATTGCTGCTTAGTATCATATGTAAAGTCCCCTAGAAGGCAACTATCAACAGGCTTACGACAAAAGAACATTCAATGACAGTACATACCAAGTGTATGAGGTCTCCATGTTGGCATGAAGATATTTCATATTCCCCAACCTACCCTATGTGGGTAGAATGCTAGTTCAGCATAATCAGAAGCTAGAATGGGGAAGTTAAGAGCAACTACTTCCGATTAAAACAAAATTGAGGACTGAGGCAACAAATCAGTATGTGTCACAGAGTCCAGTATCTTTTTCTTCCAAAATTTTATTAGATTCAGCTTTTTAATTGTTTCAACAGTTCTGCCTAATAAACTTCAGCTATCCTTTGGCAGCAGAGGAAAAGCTTTGATTAGAGATTCTGATCTTCCTTCACTCTTTGAAGCTTCATTTAAATAAGTCATTTTAATAAACTCTTAGATTTTCAGATACTTAAACATAATCACTCATGCATGTAGATAGGCTTCGGGTTGCTTTCTGCGTCAATGGCTGGACTACATGTAAGCAGCAGCCATTTTTTCTTTATGAGTAGCAAACTTCTGGGAGGACAGCTTTCTGCAGCAGATCTCACCAACTGCTCGCACATTGGCTCTGAGGATGCACACTATTTGATGCTGGTGACCCCTTGAGTGCTTACAAGTCCCTCAGCAAGTTCAAAGCAGTCCGAGGGAAGACAGTAGTTTACAGCCCCAACGTGCAAAACAAACTCTGGTCGAGTTAGCAGGGAAGAAGGCGCCTTGCAGTTGCTGTGCTCCCCAGAGTTATCATCATCCAGCAAACAACCTCTAAGAAAATCTGTGTTCATGACCAGATTTACATCAGGCAGCTGCCTAATGCAGGACAGGACTGGCCCTGTAAACCTGACAGGTCCGTACGCAGAGCATTAATGCACTTAAGCACTCGGACAGCAAGAACTGCTTGTAAATATTATCCTCTCAGGAGCAGCTAAGCAAGATCCTACAACCCACTGAAATAACTGGGAGGTTTGCCATCAACAGGTGAGACAGGCCCATTGGGCACTGTTTGGATCCTGCAGTTCTGCATAAAATTTGCCCCTGTAGACTCCAAATTCAAACTTTTCAAGGAAACGTTTTGTTTGTACAAAGAACTAAAAAATTGCTGCTAACACCTTTTCTCTTTGCACTACAAAATAATGAGTGATGAAAATGTAGAGCATATATAGTAGAAATACTCTAAACTCTGACACATTCATGATGTTTTTGGAAGGACGGAAACTGCATCGGACAGCAGTTTGTACTTCCAGGCAGCCTTCATTGGAGCTTCAGAAACTCTTCACTCTTCTAATGTAATTTGGTTGGGACAAGTACTCAGACAAGTAATGCTCCCACATGAGAAAGACAACCATATCCTTCAGCTAAGCTGTATTTCAAGAACGGCTCAATGCATTAGTCTTGCTGTCAAAGCATCTGGACAAGGGAATCGAGTCAATGACCCTTCCCATCATAAAAGAAGCAGCAAGGCAGTGAAGAATGCCCTTTCTTCTGAATGAATGCCCCAAATAGCAATTCACTATGAATACCATTATTTCCAGAAGTGAGTTACAGACCCTTTACTTTCACCCTTGGATCCTACTTTAGGCAGAAGTGAGGCAACTGCAGGGATTTATAGTCTGATTTAAAAAGTAGAGAAACATCTCTGCTACTTCAAATGTCCCTTGATATTGCTGAATTACTAATAAAACATTTCGCTCCACAGAGCATTTTTCTAGTTATGATGGCACAGAAAGGGTAAAGCTGGGAAGAAAAAAACTATTTCTCCTTTTACAGTATCTACAATCACTTAGTTAATACAGCCTCATTCACACTCAGTGTTTTTCCTCTGTATCTTTTGGGAGATCCATTAGACCCAGCAGAAACTGCTTATTGTATCTCAGTAAACCCATGGGGTTTGTTTGTTTGTTTGTTTGTGTAGCTGTTTTTTTAAAATGTTTCTTTTTAAAAATTGCCTTTGTTTTCCTATTTGGCTACTGCTGGCTACACCATTCATTTGTTTTTCTTAGGTTGCTGCTTTCTAGAGCTGTGGGCTTTAAAAAGTCAACAGCCTTCTCCAGTGAAGTGGGCTTGTGGGAATACTGATTGTAACCAAACTGCCATAGAATAATCAATGTTGGAAGAGATCTCCTGAAGTCATCTGACCCTTCCAAGTGGGACCAACTTAGAGCGTGCTGCTCAGGGCCCTGTCCAGTTCAGCTTTGAGTATCTCCAAAGATAGAGATCCCACAAGCTCTCTGAGCAACCTGTTCTAGTGTTTGACTTCGGTCTTGAGAAAAAAAATATTCCTGAGGTCTAATCAGAACGTCCCTTGTTGCAACTTGTATCTACGGCCTGCTGTCATTTCATCAAGCACTGTGAGAACAATTTGCCTCCTTCTTCCCTATAATCTCCCACTGGGTAGTTCAAGGCATCAGTAACATCCCAGCCTAAGACTTCTCTTAAGAATGAACAAATCCATCTCTATCTCTGCTACTCTTTGTATGTAATGTCAATGACCCATCTGAAGGATGAAGAAAACAGGGGCCAGACTCATCCTGAAAATGACTGGTTGGGTGTTACAGCAAACTCGAGGTATGGCAAAGACTTCTGGGGAGAAGCAGCATTTACAAAATCTGATCTCCAATAACAGATGAATTTACTACAGCAACTTGATCATCACAGAAAGCCTTGGGAAGGATTTGGCCTGCTGCATATTAGACGCAAAAGACTTCTGAAGACAAAGTCATTAAATGTGACAGGAGGGGAAAGGGATGTCAACTAAGTGCAGGAGTGCTGTCACGGCAGAGAAATCATTAACTAGTGTGTATAATGATATAATTCTTGTAGATCTTAATAAATAAATCACGTCTTATCAGCAACAAGAGGTGTCTTGTGTTGCCTGTGTCAGTTTTGACGGAAATCAGTGCAGAATTCAGCTCAAACACTTCAGTCAACTCTTGGAAACCGTTTGGTGGAACAGAGGCAAGGCAACACAGAGGTTCATATCCCACACTACACACATCACCCACATCGTCCTCATCCAGTACTCATACGGAAGAGAAGTGGCTCCCATTTCCAATCAAACTCTGCATCCCCTGTCCCCCAGAGCCCTCCCCCTTCCCATGTGGAAGCAGGTGTCTTCTGCAGATAACATCTCCCCCTCATTCCCACCAGGAACGTTCCTGTCCTCTGCCAAGCAAGCAGCTCATCCCTTCCTTCCTTCCCTGCGCAGGCAGCCCCCAAACTCACTCGTCTGCAGCTGTATGAGTGGTGATGGGCAAGGAGAGGAGAGCAGAGCCGGGCTGTTGCTGCTGCCATTGCTGGAAGCCGTGGCGAGCAGAGGATGGTGCTCTGCCACGAGGCTGCCCTTCCAGCGGCAGCTCTCACTCCGCTCTTCTCCTCTTCCCTGCAGTAGCAGAAACAAAGCTTTCTTGGTCAGCGTCCAAAACTTTGGACTACATGGAAGCAGATCTGATCGAAGACACCTCCTCGGACCATGCCCCCTTAACCAGTTGGAAAGAGAAGAACAGAAGACACAACTTTTCCCCCTCCCATCTTGGGGCAGGCTGTGCTGCCAGTCTACAGTAAGACACGAAGGATGACTGCTGAATCTGGAAGTCAATTTTGACCCCTCTGAAAGTGGTAAGAGTTTGGCCACTGACTTCATGGCATTAATATTTTATCCTCTTCTGCTGCAGCAGCATTATATATCCCTGAACTGCATGCAGGACACTGAAGCAGCCTGTGCTGCCCCCATCACTGATGCATCACTCACAGCAGAAAATGAGGACATCATGAGACGGACTTGGCAGTTTCTCCCTCTGCTCCTCACCCTCAAAGGCACAACTGAAAATTAAACGTGCAAACCCTGAGCGTTCTCCAAGTGGTAGCAGCTCCAAACATCATGAAGACTCACAGGGTGCTGTTGCTTAGTGTAGGGAGGCAGCTGCAAAGTTAGATCCTTTTGGGAAAAACGAGAGAAATAAATGGGCTGCTATTAAAACCAGGGTTTCCTGACAGCTAGTTGCACCTCCAGACTTTTCCAGTACTAGGCTTAACTATTCCCATATAGCTGAATCAGCTCTATGGTAACAGATATTGGTTGTTCTCAAACACTTCACCTCTGGAATCACAGTCCTAGCACAGTCACAGCCTGATAGACAAAAGGTCATGAATGTGTTGGTACCTGAAATATAGTCCATTACACATTTTGTCAACTTAACTTCAACAATTGCCCAGGGTTAGTTGGTAGCATGAGTGATGCTGGTGGTCCTTTGCTAAGAATATCAACATACAATCTAATTAATTAATGTGGTTCATACCTAAATAATGTGGTTCACCAGAAAGTCCTACTGCATTGCCACAAGGGCAAAAAGGGTCTCGGTGTAAATAAAAATCAGACCTGTTGAGTTAAAAAGGGAACTGTGTAAGAACAATTTACTTGCTTTCCATCAGACCTTACAGATCTAAGAATTTAAGCCTGCTTTTAAACTGGAGATACTGAGCCAGGAGGGGCTGCATGCTTTCAGTATGGATGGAAACATGCTAGTCTGAGAACCTGGCTAGCTAGCTGGGAAAATACCCCAGATACTTAATGGAAGTGCTTCTCAAGAGATTCAGGGATTAAAAACGAACAAAGGGTTCCAAATTCTGTTAAAGAAATATTCTTACGCACATCTGCTGATATATAACATACTGACCTACATTGATTTCCCCACTTGAACATCTTTCGTTCTTAATCTTTCATAGAAGTAATAATTATAGCAAAAATGATTTAGAAAAATATGCAACATAACTGTATTCCATCAGCTAAACTACATTAAGGAAACACGATTATCCCGTCGAGCTCTTAGAAACTAGGAAATGTAAACCTAGAAGGTAACTGTGAAGCATTAAGTCTGCCTCTTGATGAATATAAATTGTTACACTTCTTTCTTTTTTTAGCTGTCTCTGATCGCAACCTTTTCCCAATATAACATTATAGATGTATTTTTGGATCACCTGGGTTTTGTGAGAAGTTAAGTAGAGGCAATCCGAGCTATACTTGAGATTCAGATAAAACATAAACCTAAAAGCTGAATCATCAGCAGAAAAGATGGGAAATACACAACTGAAAAGTAATAGTAGAACACATGATAATAGTAAAAAAAAAAGAAGCTAGGTGGAAAAAAAGGACATGATTATGACAGGGCTTGCAGGCATGTACAGAGATTCACACACAAGCACATACATGCACACTACACTTGATCGGCAGATATCCGCAGGCACTGATGTGTGCTGGGTTGCCGAAAAGCTTTTTAGTTTTCAGTCACCACCTGCTCTTTCACCTGCTTAGGGTATTTCCACTGAAATAACCTGTGAGTTATGCCACAAACACTCAAAATTACCTACAAATCCACAAGTTATAAATGTGTGCTAGTTCACCTCAGAGTCATCTCTGCAGTCATGTCTGCTGATTTTATATAGGTTATTTGAGGGTATGGGTTATTTCAGGATACATTGTAAGTACTGATTACTTTTATAAAGGGTCATACATTGTGAAATTACAATAATGTTGTTCTCTCCCCAGATCTTCCTACCCGCCCCC
>JANZLQ010000009.1:5026371-5080612 GCA_026212715.1 Elanus axillaris | reverse complement strand
GCCGGGGAAGCTTCCAGAAGCTTCTCACAGGAGCCGGCCCTGCGGCCCCTCTCCCATTACCAAAACCCCACCACACAAACCCAAAGCACATCCTAACATTCTTTCAGAAATCACTTAATCTCTTACAAACATCATCAATATTTTAAAAACAAACCCATAAGCTGGTAATTCCTCTGTATTTACTAAGTCTTCCTGATGTCCTGTTTTCATATCATCACAGAGCTACCGCAAGAGTTTTACAGAACAAGTTCCTTCGCTGCCCAAGCTCTATTTGCTTATTTTGCCTTGTTCACTGTAAGCTCTTAAAGAGTCATTTGGGATTTTGTTCATTGCTTTGAATAAGCAGTGAGTTAATGTTTTTCCCTGTACACCTTTTAAAATTTGTTCCACTTCTTTGGAAGGCTTATCCACACAAACAGTTGTCTCTTAGCTAATATTTGCACTCCTTCTTCAACATGAGTCATTTCTTCTTTATTCTAATCCAATGACCACAGCTTAGTATGCTAATTTTCCTGGATGGACAGGTCAGTCAGAAACCTGGCCACTGTGCTCTTCAGCATGGCTAATACTTGCTCACAAAACCTCTGCTTTGTCTCATCAACTAAGAGGAGTTAACAGCAGATTAAAGACGATGACAACAACTTTCATTTGCAATTTCTAACCTTTCTAGAAAACGTTAACTCTTAGCATATACTTGAGAGGTAACACATTGCCACCCACATCCGAGGTGAACCATAAAGATGTCCAACAGCAATGCTATATAACAAAGCCGGACAAGACATGAAGAAAAGCTAACCTCATTTGAAATTGCAGGTACTAGAGAGGGATCATAACTACCCAAATTAGAATCTGAACAGTTAGAATTCATGCGCCAACTCAGCTAGTCTTGAAAAAGTGTCAGTATGATTTTAATGACCACCAGAACACAGGCTTCTTATCTAGATGAAAACACAATGACCCCCCCCCGAAACACGGGACTGGAAATTACTTCCTGGGTCGTGGAGTTCAACAGATACAGCAATTGGTACGTCTCATCCCAACTGGTTTAGCTTTCTTAGTCAATTAACACCATTCCTGCTTCAAAACCTTTCCACCTCAGTTGCAATTCTACACAAACCCAGGTGGTTGTCATCCACAACCAGAATTTCCTCTGTCTTCCTGTACTGTTACATAAACACACAAGGAACTTCCTCAACTCACGAGCACCAGAGGGTATTGGAGGTCCTGAAAATGCTTGCTTATGGCTTCAAGAAGAATCTCATCTTGTATTAAAAATAGTGCAAGAGAAGACGCAGATCAGAGTCGTGCATCAGCTGACATCCATGCTTTTAAAGCACCTTAGAAGAACTTGAATAAAAGGAAACATGGTGAAGCTATAAGCAAGGCTAACCGCTACACAGACGGGAGAGCAAGAGCTTCTTCTCTCCATCTTCACTAATCCTGGAACACAGAAAATGACAACAAAACCGAACAACAGTAAATTCAAAATTGAGGAAAGCAAGGATTTTTTTCTTGCAAGGCCTAAGTAAAGGGAAAAATTTGTTTCTGTGTGGACACAGAAAGCATACAATCGATAAGCCCAAAATTATTTCCCTGCTGCAATGACTTGCAGTCATCAAGCACCTCACTTGCAACAAGGATACAAGTTTTTCCAACAGCCTACGCAGTGCACACGGAGAAAGTGCAGCTGGTGAAAACGTTAAGGCCAGTAAAGTCATGATGCGGGTAAGCAGTCCTAGAAACATAACGGAGCACAGAAAACCAAACCCCGGCCCCTTGCTCTTTACGCCTCATCAGGCAGTACTGCAGGCGTACACAATTTGACCTAGAGGATTTCATGCCCATGCACCGCAGGATTCTTGTAGCTTCTGCGGTCCTGGGTGTTGGACTAGCTGGATACTGAAGAGGATTCACCCTGGCAGCATTCCTGTCCCTTCTTTTCCTGATTGAAAAACGCATTTTTTTAAATCAAGACAGCACCAAGTATAAACGGTGCTTTCACTAAATAATAGTCAAACACCCACAAAGAATGGCTAGAACACAACGTTCTCTTTTTAATCCATTAGCAGGCCTCTAGAGCACCTGGTGAGACTTAGGTCAAGGTGTACAAAATTGGCAGTAACAGATCAAACTGATAAATGCAGGGGGAAAGGGCAGAAATAATCTATTTTGTAAAGCAACATCAAAGCAAATCTTTTGTAACTTCTCAACTGACACATGCTGGAAAGTTGTGTCAAGTAGCCTAAACTACCCCTAGCAATTTATCTGGTGTTGACTCAAGATCAGATTCATGCCCTATCACAGCAGGTAACTCCTAGAAGGGAGGAAGCAGGAGGTGCGTCATTCAGAAGTCTATCACCTTTACCTCTGAAGTGCACTCCCATAGGTCTAAATCCTTCCTTCTTTCCTCCCTCCTTCAACAAAACTAAAATATCTGCCCTCAGACCCACTGTGTAATTTCAAGAACTTCTCTGTTTTTCATGAATCTGACCAGCTGCAGGAGGGAGCATGTTGAGAATGTAAAAGGCCAAAGCGTAGACAATTATACTAGTGCAGCGTGCTGAACAGTCGCTGATCTTTCCATAATTTACTAAACTACAGAAGGGAGTAATATGATGTGCAGACTATTAGTATAGCTATTATGTGACCATAACAAGAGACATTCAGAAAGCAAGTGGCTGGGAAACACCAGACACGTATTGAACCCATTAACAAATAAATGGCTTGTGTAATGATCTTCTTGGTGTTGCTGAAATAAAATCACTCCAGTTCCCATCTGTCATGCCCTTTATTTCTTCACTTCAACTCTGTGCTGCACTGCAAGTCTGCTAATTAAACCACTCTAAATCTACACGTAGGAGTTCATACAGGATCAGATGCCCAGTAAGGTTAAATTTGACCCAAGTGTTTTCTTTGAAACATGTGCAAAGAAACTAGGGCAATAGGGAGAAGCCCAAAATTGGTGCAACCGATCTGCAAAGTGAAGACTAGGCTGCAGCCAGTGATACCTAGGGATGGCTCAGCAGCTCCACAATTAACGCTGCTTAATTAGAGTCCATGGAAGGGCAAGAAGTTGACAACATTTTAATGGGACATGTGCAAATGGTGGCCTTAACCCTGCTTTTTGTTCTGTCCCTACTCTGCTTTTCTGACTGCACAACAGGAAGAAGTCTGACGATGAACACTTAAACAATTATTTTGCTTAATAATTTAACAGATGCCAGCTTCTTCTTACGTCACCTCTTCCCTGTTTAGATCCATCGCAGCTCTGCCTACAGCAGCGCATTATGTGCGAGGCTACCAAGCGCTTAAGCATGCCTGCGCTGGTCAAAGAGGACTAAAGACGACAGTCAGGACCTCCGCAATTTCCACTTCAGATCACTCACATTCCACTCTCCAGTGCACTGAACAGGACAGGCGTATAGGCACGTGGCCTTTCTCTGCTTCGAGGGCCTGGTACTCTGCCAGGGACACGTTTGATATATAGGACTAGCTCTTTCATGCTCCAGTATATTACCTGGATTCACCCACAGGATGCAAAAGGGACTGGCTTTCAATGCATCAGCCATACACGCAGACTCGCTGCTTGACACAGCACTCCGTGTCGATGGTTTCAAAGCGGCATGGCCAGTGTGCTGAACATCCTCCTCGGTGACGCGTACGGCGTTCGAGGGAAGCGCTACGCTGAGCCGTGCTGACCCACTGCCCTGCATCGCGCTCACACCACGCAGCTGGCTCTTTTCGCATCTCTCCTAGATCTGCAGTCCTTGAAGATATATGTGAAATATGCAGGCGATTTAGTGCAGAAAAAGCACTGAAGAGTATTCGGGGCTCGTTTCTTGCATCAGAAGTCTTTTCCAATCTGTTCCGATTTTTGGCACCGAGTTTTATCTTAGGTGCTTGGATTTAAACTTTCATTATGGCAATCCAATACACTACACCTCTGTCTTTCATGCAGACAGAACTATGAAGACAGCAAAATTAAGTAATATTTAAATATGCAAACAGCTGTGTGCTGAAAGCAGAGACGTTCCTCCTGGCTTGGAACAATAAAAATGAGCATAGAGGTATGTTGCGAGTTACAGGCTATTGCTCAGGACATCAATGCTGATGTTCACAAAGAAAATTGTTTGTATCTCCCCTGCTCAATTTGTGCTTGTTCGATAATAAATTCTGAGCACTTACCTCTCATAAGTGGTGTAAATCTATGAACGGGTGGTGACAGGAGTGTGAACCACACCGAGCTGAAAAGTCAATATCAAGATAGGGAACAGAAGTGGACCATTTGCCACTTTAGCTATTGACATATCTGAAATCTGTCATAATGAAAATGCTGCTTGAAGTGACTAACTTGCTAGTTCTATACCGTTTTGAAAAATTCTGCCAATGTGGAAGAAAATCCTTAAACATTTCCAGTAAAGGCAGTGGGGTTTCAGCACATGCTCTGCACCTTCACTGAACCAGGACTGTAAGAGCCAGCATTACTGAAGTGCACTCAGAAGAGCCCTTCAGTGCAAGTAAGTTTTCTTAACATTGAAAGAAAATCTCTTGCCAACCATCCTGATTTAAAATGTGAGTAGGGGAAATAAAAAGAAGGAAAAGGTTATCATTTATAACACAGTGACTACAGTTACACAGCAGTCAGAGACCAATTACACCCTGGTTACGCTTTCCAACTCCACTAATTCATATAAATGGAGTACTTGCTACATGACAGGATAATTGCAGTGTAAATACAATAGTCTTTATGCATCTGGATACTGAAAAAGCACCCATGTTACTAAGGTGGCAATAAGAAATAATTTAGACATGTCATTAACCTTCAAATTCTTTGAATCAGTGTTAATTAGGATATAGAAAAGCATAACCAAAAATGTAATTACACTGAACTAAGGTCTCAACTGTGCAACTATTAGGAGGCTGCTCATGTGAGTAAGTATGCTTGAACATAACTGAGTATGGCCAAATCAGGCTGTAAAACACTACCATGGTTTTATAATGAAGCAAAATGGAAGTGAAAAAATGAATTAATGACATTTTTCAGCTGTAACAAATGTGCTGAGAGTTGTTCTCCCGTTAAAAATCTTTCCCTTGCATTCTGTAGCTAAGGGGGTCAAATTCTGCCAGGAAACCCTTCCCTCTGACTGTGTGTGACCTGCAGCTCGTGTAATGGCTAGCATATCCAGTCAGCACCTACTGCCCTGCAGCCCAGCCTTAGATTAAGGCTTCAGGCAATACTACAATATAAAGAGTTGAAAACAATAGAGTATTAATGAAAACCTTTCTGTATTACTTGTAATCCTTTCCTTGCTCTCTTTTTTAACTTCACCCCTCTAGAACATTTCAAAACAAGTGGACAATGAGTGCACACAGGATATTTTAACGGGAAAGTGCTAACATTTCCTATGCACATAGTAAAATATTTGCCCATTCCCTACTAAGAGGTACTACTACACTTCTTTCTGCTACCTCTAATGATCTTACTGTGAGCCATTACACCTCCTTAACTCCAGCCACCATAATGTTCTTTTGTACACAAGTGACCAAACTGCTCCTTGCATGCTTACAGAAAATGAATGACATGCAGAACTTTACATCAGAATGCTGAAGGAACTCCCCAGTCAATGTAATAGTTTCCTTCAATTCAAAGACTTAGTTGTCATGTTATACCACTTCACGATGTTAGCCCACACCCGTGGCAATGTATGAGCACATAAGGCAGGTGGGATGTGGACAGCATTGCTGCTATCGTGAAAGAAACACATCGGGAGAAAACCAAAAACGGGCAGATATTTCCAACAGATCAGAAGCCTACATGGATCAACTTCCTCCCACAGTTTATGATCAGCTACTTTCTTCAGAATTATTCACCCGGAATAGTTAACCAGTGGAATCCGCCCTCTCTCAGCAATTGCTTCTTAGCATATATATTTTCTGTTAGATGCCCTTTTACATTGGAAAAGGACTGTCCCGTGGCTGAGTGCACTTCGTATTTGACCGCTGGACTCTACGCTTCCTTCCAGCTGAGCGAGTATTTCCAGTTGTTTCCCCTGCTCATTTTGCCTCAACTTTTTCATTCCTGAATAACTCCATCTCCTGCGCAAGTAATCAAAACAGGAGGAGATGTATACAGGGATGGGTTGAATATAGGTGGTACTACAATGCTACTTCTTACCTTGCATTAGAAGGGCAGCTGCAAGCTGGGGGAGCGCTGGCTACTTCTCCTCTCCAGATAAGGAAAGGGGATTCTCTTGTTCAGTCCTGACAAATACTGAGTCACCGAAGCACACTGATTTCCAGAGAAGTGCTGCTTCCCTCCCTGGAAATGCTGAGCCTTTCAAGGTACTACACCACTTACACTTGTTAAAGATGTACCCGACTTGCATTCTTTACCATGATTAATTGCAGCAGCCTGATGTAGCGCCTTCCATGTACTTTTTGTTTTAACCTCAATTGCTGAACAGTGCAGAAACCCCTAGAAGTTCCTGCTCCCTCTTTATGCTCTGTTTCTTGAAGTATAATTATACTTACACTCTCAAATCAGACCGTTAGATTTATTACATAGCGATGCCCCAGAAACACAGTTTTAAAACTCACCTATCGTAGAATAAGACACAAAGTGAAAAAGAAAACCGAGCTCAGATTTTTAAATCCATCCTTTGGAGAGAAAGAGATACAGCTGCTTGTACGTGCCCACACTCAAAAAAATCCCGGCTTGCAGTACATACATGGAAATGAGGCATAATGCTTCATTAGCAAATCCTCCTCGGCAGCCCACGCTCTGACGTGACAGCACGTAATGCAAATATTTACAGCAGGAAGTCCTCAGGAATGATCAGTCACCACCAAATGGCAGCAGCTTATCAAGCAGTAATTCCTGCTGTGGGAAACACAGCTGAGGCAGCACTTCCACACAAACGCAACACAGAGAAGGTTTCTTTCGATAATCAGCTCCAATTTACATAGCTTTCCTCATGATGCTAAGCATATTTGACGAGTGCCATCATGATCTATGAGACAGGAACTGTGGCACGAAAGCTCCAGAGGTTTGATCAGCCATGGTTCTTTGCATCTAATACACAGCCAGTGAATGCTCCCAATTTAGTGAAGACATTTGTCCTGAGGCTAAAACATTGATTCTCCACTTACTGCCTTTTAATTGTGATGTATCCAATTTATCTTTTTAGGCTATAAACTCTTAGGGGAAAAGGTTCTTCTTTTTCATTCTGTATGCCGTTCTCATGCCACCTTTGTTTTACTGCAAAAGAGCCCCGTTCAGGTTAAATCATTTCCACACTAGCAAGATAACACTTTTCTATTGCTAGAATTAATTGCTGTAACTTGTATTGTTTTTCTACAGCAGTGTCTGATGTAAAGATGAATTAGTGGTGACAACATTATGAATAAATGAAGAGTAACAAATAGAGGAATGTTCCAGATGTTATAAAAATGTTCTTTTCTACTGAGAAAACTGTCTGCTCATCCATACCATGGTAATGCTTACGCTTTAGTAGTATAAACTACTGTGCATAAGCAACACTGCTTTCAGGATGCGACCAGTCCAGAAAAACAAGAAGCCAGCCAGGATGTTCCCTTTTTCCAGAATTGCAGGGTGTCTATTTGACTGCCATTACCCTCAGGCCTATCCACTGCCCCAAATTCACGTTTATGCTCCTGCCAGGTATGAGTTGGCCAACGTGCACAGCCCTTCATTCCCAGATATTCAAGCTTCACGATTCACAGGTGATAACATGTGACAGGACTTTTGACCGACAAACGAACTGCAGGGTATCCTAATCAGCAGGAGAGGCAGCTCTAACAACTGGGTTACAGCGTACGGAGATAAACTCAAGTGGAGCGGAACATTCATAATACAAGAAATGTGAGATGCTACTCAGCCTAAAGCACCAAAGACTTCCAACTAAGACAGCAACTTTTTTTTCTTTTCCCTTTGGAAGCAGGATTCCTTTTAACCACCAGTTAAAGACGGTCTCAGCAGCACGTGAACAAGACTGGCAACCGCTTACGGCTCCCAGCATGACTACTTCCAGCTTCTTTCCCCTTTCCAACTGCAGCAAACCACAGTCAGACAATGAAGGGTTTTTGTCGTTGTTGTTTTAAATCGTGGTGGTAGGATACTGCTGGCTACCCGTGTTTGCAGGTCTCATTGACAGACAGGCCGGGACGCGCACAGAACAGCCAATATGCCAGCTGCTGCCCCGCCGCGGGAGGTACCACGCACCCGGAGGCTCAGGCAGAATCTGCTTGGGTGGCTCTGGCATCAGCTGCAGATGAGTCTCTGCTAGCAGTGAAAACACTGTCCCCAGAAGGTCACCTGGCCTCAAATGCTGCCTCTCAAAGGGCACCTGCTCGGGATCTTTTGCCCAAGCTGTGCCAAATGAAAAGGCTTGCTTGTGTCAGATACATAAAGCCGCCTCGTTCCCTCTGTCCCCCTACTGACAGCCTAAGCTTCGGGGTGAATTTGTGATGCCGTCACTACAATGGCAAAACTCCCTTTCGCTCAAGGCAACCAGCTTTTCAAAAAACTTCAGCCCCTATACCCACAGCAGGATCCCTATTGAGATTTTCTCCTTGCAAAGCTATTATTTCTAACACACTAAGATCCCACAGCCGCTGCTAAAACTCCTACTGACTGCAAAAGAGGGTAAATTTCCAAGAACAGACCACAGGATTCCCTCTTCCAGCAGAAAGAATGTGCAAGAACCTGCCCCAGGGTTTGAAGAAGGTTCCCTCTGAGCAGAGCCCCTCTCTGCACCCAGCCCAGAGCCGTCAGAGGACCACGGCTTTCGCTGGGACTGTGAGAAACACCATTCCCGGGACCCTGGGGCAGTGCTCTGAATCACTCGAGCGATGAGAACAGCTGAGGAATTTGATGCATCCAATTCCATCACGAAGGGCCCTGGATGTCAAGTCTCACCAGGGTAAGAATTCCCAGGGACATCAGATGAGCTATAGGCATGGCGCTAGACTGTCACTGCCCTTAACTGGTCACACAGAGGAACAGAGGAAAATAAACCAAGCTACTGCTACCCTGCTCAGTTGCCCTCAGATTATGATTCAAGACATAGGAAAAAAAAAAGAGATGGGGTTGCCCACCTAGTACACTTCCCTGTGGAGCCACTGCAAAGGGATGGGGAGGGACCTGGCAACACAGATAAGGAAAGCTGTGCGTTTACTCTCCGGCTGATGATGGACGAGCAAAGTACAAACCAGAATATCCGCTGCTTCTTTTGGACGTAAATTTTCTGATCATTGTTCCATGCCATTATTTAGAAAAAATACATTTTAACATAGATATAGTGCTTTATTTGGGGATTTCTTGAATGCTTTCTCCCTCTCTCCTTCCGCTCAAAAAAAAAAAAAAGTCTGGAATTCACCATTAGTGAAATCACAGTCAAAAGGTGAGTGTCTACGTGTGTTTGCAGTTCTAAGGATAATGTCTGCACTCTGCACGGCATTACCCGTGCCCCTGCAGGCAGTGCAAAAGCACACAAGAACTAAAAAAAGGCTAGGGCTGGGCAAATCCCTTGTTATCCCCTTCCCCATCTGTGCAGTGGGAGTAACACCACTTGCCAATGGTGCAGGATGCTGCGAAACGTTCAAATAATTTAGTAACAAAGGTTGGGCACGTACTGCAGTGCGCCAGATGGAGAAAGCCATCTGATGGTTTCAGCTGGGACTGGAGTTTGGAGGATCATGCTTAGCTGAAAGCCTTCACACAGGCAAGAATCAGCCCAATATTTTTCTCTAAAGTTTTCAAATCTGTAGCATTTTTCTTCTTCTTGCACTCATACAGGAGGTTCCATCTCGGTTCATACTGCATAGCCTTTGTTGCCATTCCTTTGCTCTTGTTGTCTTCACTTAGTATTTGCCTTACAATGCACCAAATATTTATGTCACACAGCAAAACAATGAAGAGAAAAGGACAGAGAAACTGATGCTGCACCCACAACACCGCTGGCCTCTCTGGTCTGCAAAGGAAAGCTGGCAAAAACCATACAGGCTATTCTGCAACCCAGAAAGGCAGGAAAAATTAGAAGACGATGTGAAGAAAATGCAACTTCCGAGGACACTGGTTTGGCCCTCAAATGGAAAACTGTTATCTGATACCACTTTTAATCATATTTTATTTTTCAGTCATTTACAGTATACCCAGCTGAAGGTCATAATAGGTGGTTCTCATCTGGTCTCTACAAAGACCATGAGTACTGCATGAAGAAGGTTTTCTTTTTAACACAAGTCCTGCTCAGCTGAAAGCGAATGCTTGCTTTATTTCCCCGTATATATAAGGGCCTCAACTGAAGAACTTGGAGAGATTACGTAGTTGCATATTACAAAGTGGCAGGTCCTCAGACATTCTTCTATTAACTTAAAACATATTGCTGATACTTAATAATGAAGAGTAACCCTTCCATACCAGACCTGGAAATTTTGCTTAATTGGTTCAAATTCACGTCTAAGACACGGAGTGGATGTGAATCATGCAAAAAAAAAATTATTCTTATCTCTCGGCCTACTTGTATTTATTGTCTTGGTTGGCTGGCTTACCTTTCAGGGAAGACCGGGACTAAATCACTGACATGGATTGTCCCCCCAAATTGATGATAACCAGGAAATGAACTGCAAGTCCTGAGTCAACAAGACACCACTCACGACAGACTAAAAAGAACTTTTCAGCACCCTGCACAATGAAGATATTGAAGGCCACATCATAATGTTCCTCTGACAACAGCTGAAGGAAACTCTCCAGGCTCTGAAACTCTGAATAACTTCAGCGGGAGCATGCCAGGCACATCAAGACAGAAATGCCTTTTATTCCTAAAAAGACACACCAGCAGCCCCTACCCAGCATCCAGGTTGCAGCTATTGTGTGCGTCAAAAGAAGGCAAAAAGAAACGACCAAAAGTCTTTACGTGGGTCAAGGGTGAAAAAACTAATCCTTCCTGGCCCTGGTGCAACCAGACACAGCCAGCACACAGCATGGGAGACTTTTCAGCCTTTGTAGAGATATTAACCTGGGACCACTCGAAAAAAACCACCCCAAACCAACAAACAAACAAACCACCAAAACAGCACAACAAATCCCCCCCAAACAAACAAACAAAAAACCCAACCAATCTGCGCCTCAGCCCTACCCCACCCCCAAAACTCCCAAACTGAACAAAAAATCCCCAGGTTTAAAAAAGTAAGCTTCAGTGATGTCCACTGAAGCCTACATCCACCCACAGTTAAGACAGTTCTTTCCTGAACTCATCTTCCAGGCTAAACAACATCTGAACTAGTCCTCTTCTAATGCTGTTGGACTAAAACTCCTCAGCTCATGCAGATCTCTGCCAAGACAAGCCTGGCAGGCAGAGAAACTCCGTCAGCAAGGCCAGACAAGCTCTGGAGGTCAGCAAGTCTCTTTGCAGGCTTCTAAAAAATGGTTCACCCTCAGGGTGATCAAATTTTCCAAAACCAGGCAAGATACATAGCTTTTTAGAGCCATTTGAGCCACAGAGCTTTGCTAAGCTCTAGCAAATCAAAACTGCTCTCAAGGAAACCTCAATCTGTCAAAAGCGATCGTCAGTGCTTTGATAGATCAGGACCTGAATGCCCACTTCTTCCCACTGATGGGAGCATGTCACAGCATAGCTGTTTTGGGAACTCGGAGGCACTGCCACGGAACTGCTCACACCTTGGTTTTGAAATAAGCACCTTAAAATAGGAAAATCTTATTCCTCTTCTGGACACTTACTGTATTTAAAACCCAAGGATCCCAAATCCTCTAAAGCTATCACCCAAGCCTCATAACGCCCAGTAGAGAGAAGATAACGGCACAGTATGGGATACAGGTAGGACGCGGGACTTGCCCCAAATCAGAGAGGTTACCTGTGACAGACTGAGAGCTGAATCTACATTCCGTTGGTGTACAAACCCACACCTTAACTGAAAGACTACCCATTTCTCTGCACCACAGTGCACTGAAGTGCATATATTATATTCAGTTTTCATACAGAAGTACACGAAGCAGGCAGGGAAAGTAAGAAATAGCACGGTGACAGCAGGGAACATACACGTTAAAGAATAAAAGGTTGGCGTAACTTACGGGAGCTGCATTGTTTTTCACTGTGACACTCGGAGTTGTGGCTCGTAGTGCCCCACTCACGCCATGGTAGTATTTGAAGCAGATCTTTGTTTCAGCTAAAAAAAAGAGAATTATTTTAGATTAGAAGAACTGCCAAGGAGAAGCTGCACGATCAGTTGTGGCTCACAGGCACAAGGCTGGCAAGCGGTTAAATCGCAAGTGGTTCATTCCAGGTTGGCTGGCATGGCAGCATACCTCCTGCCTCCAATCTCCCCCTTTGCCAAAGTGAAATTTCGAGTTCGATTCCTGCAACTTAAACCGGTTAAAACCCCAGCCTCTTCTCAGCAGCAGTTACAACAGACAGACCTTAGGGTACCTGATGAGCAACCTTTAGCTACATTAGGAAGAAGAAAAGTAGGGACAGAGAAACCCTCCCTGTTCAGACATACCAAACACTAACGTGCCGACAAAGTGAGAAACTTCCTTAGGACAACAAGATCACATAGTTGCTTACCGACAGGTTTCACTGAACCAATTTTTTTCCGGCCTTGCTCAGAGCAAGCACCTAGACATACACAGATTAACTGTGCTGACAGTTACTACATGAAAACATTTTTCAGAAAACAGTATGGTACCAGGAGACCCCATCTTAGTGTATTTCCACTGACCTTCAAACATTTCAGTTAGGTGAGGAACATGAGCAAGACCAGGATTTTGGACTCGCAGCGCTGCTTTTTGCCACATGCACTGATATTCAGATAAATAGATTAAGTGAGGAAAACCCATTTTGATAACTGTGTCAGGGCACAGAAGTGAAATCAGCTTCTTGTTCAATCATCCCCTTAACCACCCACCTTCTTGTCTGCTACAAGACGGAAAGATACTTTCAGCCAGCTTCTCTGTTGGTCTGTACCTACAAGTAGATGCAAATTGCTAAAATGTGCCATAATCCCACTCACTCACCTGGACCTGGTAACTTGGGGAAGCACATCCTGCAGGCAGGAGTTTTCTCCCATAATAAACTAGGATGTGAACTGGGTTGGTATGTGCCTAAGTACAAGCTAGGACACAGCAGGTACGCACCGTATGTACGTCACAGGTATGTTTGTGGGATCTGAAAAATGCCTATTGAAATAGAAGCAGCATTCACATCTTGCAATTTTAATTAGATAATAACACGGAAATTTTCAGCTGCTCCGTAACAGACTTGAAGGTGCTTCTCACGATCAAGTTTTTCCTTAACATCTTGCTTTGCAGCTGCTGCTGAGGTACAGGGAAAACACCAACCTTTGCTTGCAGAGCCACAATTCCGCTCACCGTAACTAAAGTGCCTATGTAAGAAAGTAATAAAGGAGTGCTAATGTTTTGAAGTACAAATTGCATTGCTGTTTTAACAGCAGTAACAAAATAAGCGAAATCGGTGCAGCTGTGACAAAAGATTATGCAATGTTCAGAGCTGCAACCTTGGCCACATATTACGGTGCTGCGATCTGCTGTTTGGTAGATCCAAAACCAACCCCACGCAGTGCCCCAGGTGTAAGGAAAACGTGGGCACATGAAGAGGGGTGGAGACCCTCAAAAACTCAGGTCTGAGTTGCCTACCCTTGTTATCAATGAGTATGTATGATTGAAATAACCAGGGAGCTGCTAAAGTCCCGTGTACAGCCCCCATCAGTTAATATTTAAAACAGAGAAACAATAACTAGACATGATTTAGGGTTTAGGAACTAACTACTAGACAATGAGGCTTTATGTTTGTCACAAAAGGTAATGGATCGTGGTCTGGTCAATAAACCTTGAAGAACCACTTGGAACTGCCAAGATCGGGGAAGAAGTGGGTAAAAGCTAATTCCTACAGGGGAAGATCGCGACCACTGACTCACTGACCACCTACTCAGATGATACCACCTATTCGAAAGAAGTCAACGAAGAAAGAAGACAGAGTCTGTGCACTAATTTACATAAAAAGCAAAGAAGAAAGAACTAATCATTAGCGGAAATAATAATGAATATGTATCACTTAATTATAGAAATGTGGGAATTCTTGGGACAAGGGCGTGCTGTCCTGAGACAGGCACCCATTCATGCACATCAATGAAATTAATTTGGAAATACCTCGATTCTGTGTGTTATTGGCTTGCACACCGGGTAAACAAACCCTCTTTGTGGGACAACACCCTGACACCTACAGATACACAGGAGGAAAAATAAATGCCCATTTGTTTTTTGAAAGACAAAATAGTTTTAGGAGTGTAAAGCCTTTCCAACTTTCAAATGTGACTTGGGAAACGAAAACCAAAGAGCTTATGATTCCAAGCAGTTCGAGTGCTTCTCATTTCCAGGTCTCTTCTCTGCAGTCCTCCCTGAGGAGGCACCAGGGACACGCTGCAGTCCATCAACGAGAAGCAGAGTGCCAGCGCAGTTAATCTGCCACTGTACTTTCCTTCCCCAAAGCTCGTTCTTCATCAGGCAACCAGGTGCACAGTTCTGCTCACACGGTGAAAATACATACCTCTCGCACTGTAGGGGCGGGCGTGTACATACGTCCTTTTTACTTCACTCCGTGAGAAGTGGAACAGGCTACAGAGTCCTTCAGCACCTCCACGAGGGGCTTTGTTGCCCATCCTGGGGTTTAATTCGCAACTATGCCCCAAAGAAACTTCTGCAAACTCAGAAGAATTACTTGTGGTGTCAGTGCCGCTGAGCAAGCGACTCCGTTGTTGCACCTGGGAGCGGCAGTTGTTTTCTTTTGGCAGCAAAAGAGCTGGATGAGCTTCTGGGACTGAAAAACTGCAAGTCCAGATTGCATTTTCACGTTATAATTTTCTCTACAGGACTTTTAACAGCTCAGCAGCTAACTCGTTTACTCACGGAGAAGACAGCAAAAGCTGAGGATACCACAATAGCTAAAACATGCAGTTCTCACCAATTATTCAAATCTTAATTTTCCTCTCCCCTGGAGATTTCTAGCTACAGTATGCATGGTACATTAAGAGCTAGAATAAAGAGAAGGGTTTGGTTGTTTTTTTTTTTAATTAAATTTTTATTAACCCATGTAGTTAATAAAATGTAACTTTGGGTACTAGCCTGTATGACAACGCTCAGACCTCACAGGAGGACACCTTGCTGTAGGTTGACAAGTAGGAAATCAGTTACCACGTACACTGGGAAACTATGGTTTAAAAGAATCTACTTAAACTAGAAGTATTAGAGAAAACAGAAGGAGGAAGGAATGTATCCTTACGTAGGTATTCTGGATATTAGCATTGCTTTCAAGGACAAAGGATCACTAAGATGATTGAACATGTACTTGGAAAGAACCATGTGAGTATTGAAGATTCCTCTCAGTTTCATACAACTACTATTCCTAATTTAATTTTAAATCAAACTGCCCACATATAGATGCAAACTGGCAAGAAGGCAACCCAGAGAGATGAAGGTGTCATACCCAATTCAAAGCAGCAGCAGAGGTAGAGACATTCATCGGGCAGTATTTGAGGCAGTGATTAATGAATGTCAAAAGTTTCATTCAGAGAGCAGATCTGACAGCAAAATGTCTTACGGGGGCTTTCCCAGCCTGAGAAATTGCTCTAGAAACATCAGGGGAACAACATTTTTTTTCTGGATTTCTCCCCCTCCTCCTCTTTGTCCCAGATCTTTTTCAGAGTGAAAATATTAGGAAAATGGCTATTGTCAATGGATGGACAAAACTTTAACAAGTATAAAGCTTGCAAAAATTACAGACAGTATCTTTATGTGCAAAAATGCCACTTAGACCCCAGTTGGGCTTTTTTTGGCTGCAAGCCATCCTTTCCAAATAACATCATTGGTGCTATGTTTTTCACTTCAACAGAGTCCTAATGTTTTAATCTGTCTCAGGACTGTTCTTGTATTCCTGAATCACCTCTGAGACATTTCCAAAAGACATGCAGGCATTCGCTGGCTTGGTACCACCGCCTCCGCAGACAAACTGAGAGCACTGTAAGTACAGGCAAAGCAGTGATATAAATTAACCTGAATACTATACAGCTGGCATTCGTACACAATATGTAGTTATGAGGGCTGTCTGCCCTCTTGTCTCGCTGATTAGCTTGTTCTGGAATAAAGGAGACTGTTTAACTCTGTCCTGCTGCCCTAGCTACATGGCACAAGGCACAGGTCAGGAGCAGGTGTTGTCCAGTTAATCTCCAGTTATAAACAAACACATGTTTTCTTCATCTCAGTAATTATGAGTAGCAGCTCACTGGATCCGGTAATGAAGTTGTAATGTTAAAGTCAGGAAGTAATGAGGTTAAATTCTCATTTCAATTAGCATAAAGGGCAGTTAGACCAGGAAATCTTCCAGGAGATGAGATGAGATGTCTAAAGATGCTCAGAAATACTCGCGCCTATGACAGTTACCAAACTGCTCAGCAATTTGCATGGATCAAGAACAAAACAGCACTGCATTCCTTTTACTTGGTATCTCCGTTACACCATGGCTACGTTACAGCCTTCCATTGCACTGATATAAATAAGACAGTCCCTAGTTTTACGCTCAGATCCATTGCTGTAACTATCACAGGTGAAGAAAATACAGCTGCTTGAAAGAAAAGCCAGCAAGGCAGGGTAATCAGAGCCAGGCAACAGGAGGGGCAATTCTTTTTTGCTCCTTGCACCACCACCTGCAAGTGCCTCTGTGCAAATGCCACACAGGAGAGATGCTCACGGCGAAGGGAGAGGAGCGGAGATGTAGCCCATCCCCGGACACCACAGAGGCCCCTCCTTGTTCGGAGAAGAACTCCAAAAAGTTCGAGTTTTGCCAAAGAACAACTGTGCCACGGAGCTTCATCCCTCTCACAAGAGAAAAAAAAAAAATCCAGTCCGCAGAAAATTATTTCTCTATCAAAGCCCTGAGTTACCTCAGTTACCAAATCAGTTTTGCAAATTAGCTGGAAAATGAATTTACCAGCTGAACATTACTCTTCGTGGCAATACTCTATACTGCCTCCGCAACCACGCAGCCCTTGAAAATACCCTACTCCTTACTAAACTGAAGTGGGAGGAGATAAAATCTAGTAGGGTCTGCTGACGAATTGCAGCTGGAGGTATTGGAGGTTGAAAACCTCTAAGAGCTGTCCTAGTTCCCATCATCCACCCATTCTCCTTTCCTGGCAGGGTTATTGCTCCTGTTGGTTTATTTGATACCCTTCCCCTTTAAAACCCTTCCATTCCTACTCATCTTCCTCTTTCCTTCAGAGGTGTCAATATTGCCCTAAATGTCTTCTCAAAAGTTCACTTGCTCTTGTAATCCTCTGCTCCTCACTTAGTAAGGCTAGTCTGGTCTCAGAGGCTTAGCTTTCACTTAAAGGTGGATTTATTCTCTCAAGTATAAAAAGAAGCACTGCCAGGTTTAAGCAGTTTCCCTTGTTAAACTAAAAAACTTGAACATCCTAATGAGTATTTCAAGGAAACACAAAACTATATTCTTTGGAGGAGGTAGGAAGTGTCAGCTGGTGTTTGATAGGAGCGTGTGATACACCTGAGACACTTCCACAATCTGGTTGTGATATACTCCCACGATAGTCTCTGTTTCCATTAAAGAGCCGAGGTGACTAGGCATCAGCTAAGCGTTTCTCAGCCCTGAACAACCTCTCAGGGAAGCGATGCCAGTCTTAAAAAGTGAGTCATTTGTGATCAATTCAGTCTATTACTGAAAGAGCTGTTGTTGCTCTTTTGGACAAACACTGTGCATAAAAAATGAGGGGTGTCAAAAACCAGTAATGAAAAGGTAGCTGTCTTTGCTAAGTGGGTGGGAACCAAGTGAACCAAATCAAAGAGTGAAGCAATTAAGTTATGAGTCATAAAGTTTTCCCTAGAGAGGACCCAGAAGTGGAATAAACATATGATACTGTGCTACATAATCAGATCACCACAGGACCGTCTCGAATTGAAGTACCCACGGTGATCTCTGGAAACGGAGACAGAAGGAGTCAAAGCGGAGATAGGGAGCCAATGGAGGGAAGAACTGATTGAATACATGGGGAAACTGGGAGAGGCATATGAAAAAAACAGGACACGGAATTACAATAGGAAACCAAACCGGAGGGAGATTGAAGGCCGTTTACGTGAGGTGTTGCAGTGCTGGAACTGAGTAAGCACGGGCATCGATGTCGAAGTTGAGGGAAGGACAGGACTGAGATTAGAAGAGAATCACTGTGCAGAGCGGGACAGGGGAGAGGTGAGAAAGACTAGGACTGTCTAAATCTGAATAAATGAGAAGAAAGCAAGGAAAAAGAAACAAGGAAAGGCAGAGAAGGAAACACTAAGTCAAACCTGAAGAAGAGAGAGAAAAAAGTGCCGCCTCGCCAAGAGCTTCACGAAGCACGGAGCCCCACGTACGAGCTGTGTCAGCAGCGACCTGTAACACCCCGCGCAAGCGTACCTCCTGCCCACCCCTCATGCCTGAGCACCTTCTCCAGCTGCTCCTGCCTCCAGCGCCCATCTCTTGTATTTGAATGCTGCTGGAAGTACTGAGAGAGCGGATAAACTGTGCAATGCCAAGAGCTGAAACCCAGTGCTCCTGCATCAGTGCAAGCCTTTCCCTAAGCGTCAACAGCTTTTAGATAAATGTAGGTAGTTCCTCCTACTATACCTGCCCTGCGAGCAAAGAATCAAGACACGTAATGAAGATGAAAGGTAAGGTTATTGCTGGCAGATCTAATTTGTACCTACAGCATCGATACAGGGTACTGTTTATTTCCACCATGTATGGCTGCTGCCGTTCCATGCAAACAATGGCTCTTATTTATGGTGCTGTATCAGAAAAACCGCCCGTTCTGGGAATTGCCTGTCCAATATGCAACGGAGACGCTACAGCCACCAAGCTGGTCTGCCACTCAGCCAGCTATGGGCCGTGTAGTTCCTTAAGCTGTGAACCACATCGGCTCACAGTATTTGTTTAGTATCACAACCGCCTACGGTCTTCCGTAAAGCTCCTCAGTTTTTAGACAACTAAGAGTTTAAAACCAAACAAGGCCTAAACAGATGCGTTTCTTTAATCCCAGCTGCAGAATTTCTTCCAATTTTCTGATGAGCTTTTCCTTGCCCTGCTCTAAAATGTGCAAACATATGTGAACAGACTGTTAAAAGACTTCTTTTGAGAAACTGGGAGAGACGAGATTTTGAAGTCTCACCTTTCAGATTATTATAATGCTTCTAGGCAGGAGAGAAAAAAAGGTTCCTGGAGAAAGAATTACGGCTGACCTGTACATATCAACCATTTCAGGCGCAAACCTTTGCAAGCAAACTGTAACAGCTCAAAACCAAGCAGCAGAACACCCGGAAAACCTCTAATCAAGATTAAATTTAAGCCAAAAATCCAAACCTGTCAAGATGCAGAAATGCGCAGTTAAAACATTCAAATAACCTTAACTCTGCCACAATAAATAATGTATTTCAGTACTTGTAACCGATATCTGAAGAACAGATTGGATGATGTCAGTAATTTTATTTCATCTTCAGACGGTGTTGTCAGAGACTGCTTCTGCTTCACAAGGGCTGCACGTTCAGGGCTAGAGCTTCCTCCTTTACAATAGGAGAGCTGATTAATATCATTTATTATATCATTGATTCTTTGTTCTGTTGTTATTTGTGATCTGCAGATACTCTCTACTATTGACTTTCACTTTGATTTCCTTTCCATGACAATTTGATGCAGCAGCCACCTGCCTCCAACCGCCACAAGAGTAGCATGGTAAATTAGTGCACTAATAACTAATGGCTAGTAACGAATCTTTATAGTCAGTGGGCCAGTCTCCTCTGTCCTAGCTTCACTCACTGGAGCCCTCAGTGTTCCATGCTCCATACTACACTGATTTGGGGTCTAGCTTTGTATAATCCACCTCTACTACTATGCTGTTCCTATGAAGTGACATGCATCTGCTTACGCATGACTGCACTGTGATTCATTATCATTACTCAGAAATTTTTCAGGTATAGACTGCTGAGCATAAGACAGACAAAATCACACCGTTTTTGCCTTAGAAAAATAAAGGTATCCAGGAGCTTCTATTAGAAGAGAGATACAACACTGTGGGCTCTGCAAACTGCTATTCAGAAAGAACATACAGATCTAATTCCAATCGGCTGTTGCTTATGTGCTACCCTCATAAAAACTGTCCTATTGGCAAGACTCATTACTAAAGAATGATAGCAGCTGGAATGGATGTGTGCTTACACATTCATTTCCAGCACTTGTATATATTTCTCCATACAGGCAGGACATCTAGCATTGCTGATTACTGAATTTGCTTGACATTTTTCATTACAAACCTTGTTTTCAGTTGCTTATAAATTTTCAGAGACAAATGCAACTGGAATAAAACTCTGCATGCTGGATGTCTACCTCAGATCTACAGAGATGCACAGCAAGAAAATTTCATCCAGAAATTTGTAGCTGTGAGGGTAAGGGAAAACCACGGGGGTTTACCCAGGAGAACTTTCTGAACCTTTCCTTTTACCCCCATGTTAATATGGAACAGAAGTCACTAGACTTAAGCATGTATCTTTTGCTGTTCCCATAAAAGTACATTAAAATTCAGCTAACTTACAAGCCTCTCCAAAAAATTCAGTTTGATGTGCTTATTTGAGACATCTTTGATTTTATCGTCTAAATGCCCAGGAAATCCTATCCGTGCCGAGCCTGTTCCAGCACGGCGCTAAGACAGACCTTTTCTGCAATACAGACCTGAGCTCTTCCTGGCTTTGCCACGTCTGGGCACCTCTCCTCGAAGCCAGAGGACTGCATCCCTGAGTATCTCCCCACTGTGCCAAATAGCATGGAAGAGGAGAATATGAATCCACTGCTGATTTGTCCCTGCTGAAGGAAGAGATGGAGGCAGCTGGGGGGATTAGGAGCATGGGGTGGGGAAAGAGAAGGCAGGACAAAACCAGGCAAGATGGTGAAGAAGAAACCCCTGTGATTTGTGGCGGTCATAGGCTTGAGTAGAGAAGGATTTGGGGAGAGCAGGTAGCAAAGCAGTCCAGGTTTCAGTCTTGTTACAAACAGATGAGCGCTGCCAGCTGGAGTCATGGTGGGAAGGCAACGCATGTACTGGGGGACTTGTATTCAAGCTCCCAATGAGGCAAACGCAGGGAGATGGCAATGGGATTTATGGTCAGTCTACTGGCTCAAATTCTGTCCAGACAGGCAGGGGTTGGAATGCATTAAAATCTACAGCCACCCAGGGGCCCTTACGGAAGTCCAGTTCATCATGGACAAGGGTCTGTACCATCAAAGTGCCCAGTAAATCTGGTGTTTAGATTAACAACTGGAGTCGAGGCAGAGTAGAGCAAGGCAAAGCTTCCGCAGATATCCACCGCAGGAAAGGTCAGCGGAAGGATGCCACTGCCCAGCCAGTAGCTAAAGATAAATAATAAAGTCTTTAATAAAAAAGTGCTTTAGCCCTTACGTAGCTAGGATCAGAACCTACAGTTTGCACTGGGGCATATTCTCTATTACCCACTTCTTAAGTTTCACTGTATAACATGAGGAATGAAATTGAAATTTGGTTTGCTCAGACAGCTCACATCCTTGAAAATAATCGTTTCCTCCTAAAATTATCTTCAGAAATGTGAGATGCTGGGAATAAAAAAGGACTCAGTCTCACCATTCCTGACACTGAGTCATCTCTCATCCCAGTCAAACCAACAGAACTATTTGCTCCATATTCATAAAGACAGTGGGGTCCAGCCCAAAGCAGGCAAGAATTTTATCTCTTTACTTACAGTCAAACCCAACAGTGCTATATATCTGCTCTGCCTTTACGGAGTGCTGTAAAGAAAGGACTGATGGGCACCAATCTGAGTGAAAGAGTTGGGGAAGAAGGAAAAGCTGTTTGCGAGAGATGTTTTAGTCATTGGAAGCAGCAAATTATAAGGGCTGCGCTGAGACTGAGACTTAATGAAATTCCAGAGCCTACAGGCGTATAACGTTTTTATGTAAATCAGCTTAACGATGAGTTTCTCACCATGAGCATTAGCAAGTGAGCAATTTATTTGAGAAAAACTTGCAATCATCAAAGCATTTTTAACTGTGTGATAGTTGAGTCCATAATAACTGGAAACCATGCCTAAAGTTTGCTCTCTGATCCTAAACACTCATGCACATTGCATGAAAAACAACACTGCGGGCAAAATCAAACACATGGTTCATTTATTTATGAAGGAGATGATCTAAAATAACTTCTAAAATGCAACAATTACATCGGACTGAGTTTTTAAATAACGTTTCTGGTTTAAAACTGCTCATCATCTTGGTTACAATGGACTCGACGGTTCTTTATCAAAATTGAATAGTAGAGAAAAAAAATATCTATGCTTCCAGTACACTGGAAAGGAACCTCACCTCACATGCAGAAAGCCATCTGTTTCACTCTATTAGTGGCCCCTTAGCTACACTAGAGTCACTGACAATATTCAGGAAAAGAGCTGGAACTGGAGATCTAGCGCCTGTGTTCTCAGTTACACCAATATGTGTTAAACCACAACATAAACAGATAGAAAATAAATATACAGAAACAAGAAGATAAAAGAAGAAGATAAAGTCAAGAACCATCAGCTCCTTGATTTTATCAAGGCAACAGGAGTTTAAAGTCTTCATTAAATCCATATGACTGGATTATGCCTTCAGGCACAGCCTTCAGCAAGAGGATAATGCCTCAACTTCAGAAGCCAGGAGCCTCAAACAGCCCTCGACATCACAACGTGGTTTTATTCCCCTTCATCTCAGAACATGGGCAGACCAGTCATTGCTCTGGATTTAGAGAAGTAGAAAATGACATCAGCCTTATGAATTCGGGAGGATTCGTGTTGTCATTTACATTGGTAGCACTTGAATTCAAGACACCTGCTACAGCGCTTCTTGAGCCGGCCTTTAATCACATGTCTCATAAGCATAACTGAATTTCACATTAGAAACAGAATATTCCCTTGAGTCAGCCTTTCTTTCCCCCCCCCCCAAGAAAGTTACCTTTGAAGATGTTAGTGCCACAACCAGCCATCGCAGACCTCACTGCTCCCCCCGCTCCTCTTACACATCATGTCCTTTCTCTCGCTACTCTGCAAACTCTCCCAGTCAGAAGCCCTATCTATTCACCGTTTCGAGCGCTAAGCTCTCTTCAGTCACTATAGGAATGCTTTACAACAATAGTTTCTTTGTGTTTAGCAGCCAGACCATGCAATATTAAAACTCAGTGTTTGCTCTGATTGGGAGCTATTACAGTCAGTCAAGCATGCGCCACGCGGTATACAAAGAGAGTCTCGCAATTAAGTCCTTGGGCAGCAAGACATGAACGTTATCAAGACAAAATCCTTTGCGCTTGGATGTAAAAGAGAAGCCAAAAGCTTAGCACTATTACTCACAATACCATAATAAGGGCTGCTTTTATTTTTTAATACATGTATCACACTTCAGAATCAGTACGCACCCATTCCTTGTCTCTACTGTGTATCTAAAGATATTTTTAGCCTAATATTTCCATGACAACGAAGCAAGAAACGGTCAATTTGAGAAGATGGCTGAATGAAAATTCAAAATGCTTGTAGAAGCAGCTTCCTAGCGCTCAAATTGTTTCAGTAACCCACTACACTAAGTACATTATTGTTTGTTGCTATTTCTAACCATCAAATTAAAAAACTAATTTTGAGTGATTAAGTGAATTACGCATCATGTTAGCATACAACAAAGACTGTTCATTGCTGTCATAGTACAAACACCCTAATACAAGTAAAAGAAGACAGCAAAATGGTACTTTAGATTGAAGTAAGAGCTCACAGGGAAGAGTAAGAAGACATACGGTGGTGCTCTTTTAGGCAGCTGCTAACAGGTTGCACATACCAGGAATGTAATGGCAAGTATGACAATTCAAACTCTTTGCTTTCCTGACTACCAGAGCAGAACTATATGCAGACAATTTTGGAAGACAATCACTTGCAAAATCTGAAAGACCAAAACGAAGGCCAGTATTCCAGGCAGTCGCACTGAAGGCAAGGAAAACGTACGAGGGAGCAACCCAAGGAAAGGCACGCACCTCTCCCTTCACCTCAGGATTATTTGGTCTTATTTGCAAGGCATCTAACAGGTCTACACAGCATGAGGAGAAAACGAGGACAGCTGCACCGGTGTTTTAGCACTCTAAGTCTCCTCAAGGCGAAAGGCAGTCGCAGCACGGTAACAGTGCAGTGGAGATCGAGATCGTTGGCACACTGGTTCCTGGATTCACATTATCGTCTTGCAAACATTTTATTCCTTTCCAAATCACTTTTTTCCTTCTTTGCAGAAAGGAGGGGAACAGCAGTGAACAGTATGGAATTCTATCACTAAATACTTGTTCTGTTATTAAATACATGTGCGAGATGAACAGCCTTGCACTGTAATTACTCAATGACCCAAATTCCCCAAAGTTCAGTTGTTCTGGAAAACAGCATTCTTTGAGGTCTGGTCTTAGTACGTCGAAGACCTACCTGGGTAGGTCTTGTAAGCGTTAATTTAACAGAGGAAAAGAGACTTCTGTGTCTTCAAAACACAGAGATGTTCTCTTGTTTACACATCCAAAGCATTTATAATTAATTGGGTTTGCCCACTCAGAACCATAAGCCTTGAATAAAAGCTGCATGCCAGCTGTGCTGCCAAGGTATGGTTTTTTTTCTTTTCCTCTCCTTTTAGTCTTACAAATGCACAGCAGGGCTTAAGTTCATTCCGTTTGATGAGAATCCCCAGGCAGAGAAAGCACACTCGCATCCGTTGGTTCTCGCAGAGACTTTTGAGCAATGCCACTGGTTGGTGAAACCCCATCAGTGTGATGCCTCTGCAAACAGTGCTGCATCTGGATATAAAGGATAAAAACTTGGCCATATTCTTTTGAAACAATGCCACCAGAGCCCCTGTCCTGTGTACCACTGCTAAGCTCAACAGGGATGGGAGCGTGGCGTATGCGGGTTTAGCGAGATTTACTTTTTCCTTTTGTAGGTTGCTTCTTTATCTGCAACAATGCAATCTCTGCAGATCAGAGGATCTCGGATGCTGACAGCCATCATAAGACGCATCGTGAAGAGAAAAGCCCTTGGCATTCTAACTTCACACACACTGATCAGCCTCGTTAGCCTGGTTTATATTCCAATACCAGCTCACATACTGTCCGACTGTAGCCCACATGCTACAAGTTTCAAAATCACTGCTGCTTTACATGATGCTGCACATATGTGCCACCACCTCCTCCACAAAAAAAACCAGAGGGAGGCTCCCGGGAGACAGACTCACACACCAATGCCTCCGTGTGTCCTTTCACACGTGGCATGGACCATTCCTTCCTCAGAGCTGCTCAGGTCTCTCAGGCAGCGTGACCAACTCCTTTTCTAGCAAGCTGTGTATAAGCCATAAGCTTGGTCCCACAACACTCAGCATATAAAATTCCTTTACAGGAAAGCAATTTACAGGCAGTTCTGCCTAGAGATGATGTCAAATTGTGTCCAAGATCTCAAAGGGAGAGGAAGAAGGCGCCTACGTCTCATGAGCAAGGTTCTGGAGGGCTCAGGATCTGCATCAACTGAGAAAGATTTACATCAGAATGAGAATTAAGGCTGGAGTTCAGCAGAGTTAGATCTACAGCTCTGCACGATGCTTTCTAAAGATCAGTGAGAAGGAGGAAAAACCTGCTCATCAGAAAAATTACATTTGTAGCAGGAATCACGACTGGACTTCTGCTTTTGACTACAGTTGGATTCACAACCGTATGGGACGTTGGAACACAGCACTGAGCCTCTCTGCTCTCTTTGTAAAGGATGACGACAGACCCATCAAACGCTGCTGCTCTTCTGAAGCTTGCCCACAAAGTCATCTTCTACAGGAAGCATACTATGAGACTTCTGTGATTCACTTCACAATTTCGACTGCAGAAGGAGAAAGCAGGTAACTTTGCTGCATTTGGTTGAGCCACTCTACAGTGAAGGATTTCTTACATCTTGGCTTGAGGTGGCCCATATGTGGCTGCTCACCCATTCAGAAAACTCCTGTTCACAAGGGCATTTTGATCAGGTGCCACTGCTACGGTGCCTATTGTTAGTTTTCCTGGGAATTTATAAGACGAAGCACAAGTTATCAAGAAAGAAAAGATCAAAAGGCCGCCAAGAAAGAGGTATTATACCTGTTATTACTTCTCATGTTAGAGCTCCCTCTGCAATCTTCTATTTCGACAACTTTTTTTTCTTTCTTTTCTAAAAAACCAACTTCTGCTCACCGTTTATTTGCAGTCTAATAATTAGGGAAGAAAACTGCTGCAATCACAAAATGAAACATGACTTTTTAAATCCCAGCAATTCCAAAAGTATCTTAGTTGATACTGGTGAAAAGAAGGGGCTGCAAATGGGTTACATTAAGTTGAAAGGCAAGATAAAATATCCTGACTGTAAAAAGACCAGTGAATCTAATGCTGAGAGCATCGGATCGGTGTATTTGTTTTCAAGTGCAATACAAATACGGAACTGTGGGCAAAAAATTAACCTGAAACAGATGCTGCATTTGTGCAGGTTAAAAAATGACTACCTTGTAACATATACTGGAATAACAAGGAATGGAAATACCACATTTAAACAAGCAAGGGGACAAAGAATCACAGGCAGCCTAGACAAGATACTGCAGAGTGAGGAAGGTTTACCCTCCTCAAATCACTGCTGGTTCCGATTGATTATAAAACCATATACCGATGCCAACATGCCCGTCACCTGAAGGGGTCTGTTAGGTGGCTGGTGCACTCTCTCTGCCTTTGCACTTCACTGCTGGGACCCACGGTGCAAGCCGCAGATGTTGGGATTCTGTTGGCTTCATTGTCTGACATTTGGAAGCCTTCAGAGCTGCCATCCCGACAGCAGTAACTCCTGGCATGCTCAAGCCCATCCAAGCTGAAATTGCTGCAGTCGCACACACAGGTGTCAGACAGGAAACATTATTATTTTAATTTTTTATATAGTAAAGGCTGAAGTCTCCAACCGCAGCACACTTAACTCCCACGGGATTTGCTGCACTGTGAAAAGGAAACCCTAATGCAAGTCATCAATAGCCTGAGCAAGATCTAACGGCTCTTATGTGACAACGCACAGTGGGATGACTGTACAGTCCAGACTGCAGGTAACCTAGACTATTTTTAAACGCTGGTTTTCAGAAATAAACTTGCAGACAGCCTAGACAAAATCAAAAGCAGAGGCAAAGAGCATCTGAAAAAAGGAAGCAGTAGTGGAGAAAAGATGATTCCGGAGTAAATTCCCTTTGAATCACCTCCACATTTGTAACATGTACTATTGCTAATTTATACTTTGGTGCGTATTATCTAAGTTTTGTCCCCTAATTTGCCAGTTACATACATAAAAATTTGACACTTAATCCTAATCTTGGCACTCACATTCATGCCTCCTATAGCCCCAAGCAAGAGATTCTCAACCTTTTACTAACTACCCCATATGCAGCAACATTGAAAAAGGAAGATGCTGTGTCTCTTCCTTGCAGTCTGGAAGACAACTGTCAGCCTTCTGCATCTGGGGTACGGCTGAAGACTTCAAGTGTCCTGCTTCGAGAACCTGGGCCACTGCTTTGCCATCTCTGGCAGAAACATGCTGAGCGTTCAGATGAAATTCTTCGATGCCAGGAAACCTGGATTCTGTTTGAACCTCTGCCACTGACTTACTGTAGTGATTTTGCTCTTTCCTGACTTAATTTCCACCTCTATAAAATGAAGAAAATTACACTTCTGGCAACCCAACCCAAAGGAAAGAGGAATAGGAGTATTTGCTAGTCCTTCCATAAGCCAGTTTTCGTAATAGCAAGGCTGTTCTTCAGTCACAGGAGAAAAGTATTCTCTTCTGCAAAGCAACGCTCATGACAGCCTTCTGGGAGCACAGCAGCTCCGTAATGGTTAAATTCCCAGCAGATACATGGTGCAGCTGGTCAGTCTGCCTCTGTGGAGGTAAGGCACTACATGCGTGCTTCTCTACTGACCTGAAGAGATTGGATTGAACGGGTCATCACAGGATTTAGCTCTACTTATTACTTAAGCTGCAATCAGACAGGTCATGCTAAAATTGAAAGTACAGTCCAAATTTCTTTTAAAGTATTTGTTTGTCCAGATCTACCCTACACCTATTTTCCCTTAAATCACAGACGGGGTTGTACTTTAAAAAAACTCCCAGGCTGTGACCCTGTCGCTCCTGGTATTATAAATCCCACCGAGAGAGCATGGCATTCAGACAAGCACTGTATTTGGCACCTTGCCCAGCAATCACAAAGAAGGAGGAAAGAATGGAAAGTGAGACTGAAAGGTACTGGTCGAACTGGCTGGCTGTAGGTGCCTATAGCCAACACACGGAGGAAAAAAACTGTCTACTGTGGAAGGAGAGCTCTTTTGGGATGCGAACGGTCACGTACAACTAATAACAGCTACAGGCGCGCTGCTACACAAACTCTGTCTGCCCTTTCTACATAATGTACTGCAGGTGCATTAACCAAACAGTCTCTTTACATCTCCTGGTGGGCTTTCACCAACATCATGGGAATTGCCCCCTTCTTACAGAAGCTGTAATAGCTTCTCGAAACCAATCTCATTTGTCGAGATGCTCAAAACCACATCTGGGCCACCTCCCACCCAATCTTCACAATTCTGTAGCTTACACGTTTTAAAACACAACTCCCAATGCCAAGAAGGCCATACAAAAGCATTGCAGGTAACGTGTTTTAGTTCACTCACCAGGTCAAAAAAGAAACTATAAAAACCATACCGTAAACGTGGGTTACCTGCAGCCTGGACTGTACAGTCACCCCACTGTGCGTTGTCACATAAGAGCCGTTAGATCTTGCTCAGGCTATTGATGATTTTTTGCAAGTATCCTTCTTACTAACCATCACGAGTCAACATGTCTTTTTTTGGCAGCACTGAGAGCTGAAAAGAAGGGGCATCAGAAAGAGCCAGGAATGAAGCTTTGAGATCACAGGAGAGGAACAAGCTGTCCTACTGGTTTGAGTTTTTCAGTTCTAAGAGGAGAGATGATGATTCCAGGATGGGTTTGCAACAGATTGGTTTGTACATTTGGTTTCGGTTTTTTTTTTCCCTCTGCTACCTACCTCTGGGAATTTCTAGTCTGAAAACCAAATATCTGAACTCTCACCTGCTGTGAACTGACATCACCTCACATGAACGAATGGATCCACCCTAGTTCATGCACGCAAAATACCCGGCCTCTTGTTCAAATAGACATCCTTTACTAGCACACGTATACTCCAGATCTGAAGTCTCAAATAGGCTCTGAGGAGACATCAATTTACCTCCTAGCAAAAGGCCAGCACAAGATGTGCGTTTTTGCCACGTCAATTTGGTCTGTCAAAGAAAGCACGTGTGCACCTACATCGTCCACCTGTATAACGCTGTCATGGACACCCAACTGCTGAGTGCCACACTAAGACTCTAAAAGAGGTAAATCTATTTCTAGTATTGTTGGTTTATAATCTTGATGGTTCACTTTTCCACCTCCTTGCTGGCTTGGAGAATGCACCTACCACAAAGTGACTATCGTGACCCCAGAGAGGGCTAGCAGATACTACTTTGAGTCGGCTGCCAGCGTGTAGGAATCTTTATGTTCAGCTTTGACAAGCCGTGGCTTCTAAAATGAAAGCATTTTGAAGGACTAAGTAACTTTTAGTCCACGGCACAACAAAACTGCTTAGAAATTTTGTGTTTAATTTATCCTTTTAAATATTTTCCAACATGTAGACTATATGCCTCTCCCACACTAGCTGTCAAAACTCTGATTCATCTCGTTAAAGCCAAGAGAAAAACTCCCACCGATTTCAGTGGACAGAGACCACACCTACCTCTTCTCATTTTCCTTCCCAAAGAAACAGTCTCCTCAGCTGTAATTTGTTTCTTTCACATCCACATGTCACTCAGTCCTGCTGCCCTTCTCCAAAATATTTCTAAAGCTCCTGCAATCTTTCTGTTTGAAAATAGCCAGGAAAAGAAAAAAATCTGCTAAATGCACTACCAACTGGATTTATATTCCATAGCACATTACGTGCACAGGTCAGCTAAATCATTTATGCATGTCACAGAAGTATTACTTAGCATTTCGCTGCATCTCAAATGCAACAAATTTATGAACTTCAGAAACAGATCTGCTAAAGCAAAACCAGATTCTATTTTCCAAACTACACAAAACCTAAATGGGCTAGTTCAGAGGCAGAAACTTTATCTTTGCATGTATTATATATATTTAAAAGGTTTCCACTGAGTCATTTTCTAACAGAAGAAAGCACAATATGAGATTTTTAATCCATCGCAGAAGCTCAGCACACTTTGTAGAGAAGCAGTAATTACAGAGGTGCCTGCTGGCAATGCTACTGTTAAGGCTGTGTTGGGTGGTTCCTTATTAACCCAGTTTTCACGGTTTCACAGCTCAGTCACAAAACACCCATCTACTGGCCTTAAACCACCATAGAAAATTTCATCCCAGAAGCAATTTATTTAGTTACTTTTTCTTCTTGTAAAAGTGCAAAGAGAAAAAGGGAATTATATCAAATTTTCATGCTCTTCTATGAATATGTACCAGGGAGAGAGTTAATAATTTTAAAACGGCAAATTCTGACACTCTTGGGTGAAATCCTTATCCTGTTTAAATTAACAGCCAGTTAGTTCTCTTGACTGTAGCAGGGACGGGATTTCAATCTCTGAGTTCTGGAGAAGTTCAGATCCTGCTGTGCACAGAGTTGCTCTGCAAGAGCAAGTGCCTTCTCCCATTTAATCCGTTGCCTTCTTAAGCCTGTTCTAGTTGCGACATAACGCAAATGAGCTCAAGACAGTACCGAGACTTTTGTCACCCTTTTTTGAAAAAGGACCGTCTTTCGCAACAAAGTTGAGAGCTGGCATGAGTTTCCAGGATAAGGCTTTAAACTCAGCTTTTAGTTTGAATTGACTCCTACTATGAATCCTCTGCCTTTGTAAGGTGGAAATCATGGGAAACTTGGGAAAGTTGGTTGATCTGCTGAATGGCCACCTACTCTTCGGTCAGGGAAATCAGCGTAGCTGCAGCTGAGATTTCTCCTGGTTAAGATTCATCTTCTTTCCCTGAAAAGCTGGAGAGAAATTTGAATGGAAAAGCAGCATGGACCCACACGAAAATTCCCTCTGCAGCAGAACATGATAAACAAAAACCACAAGTCAGAGGCTTTCTGTTCAGGTCCCTCAGCTGAGCCCCACACATCAGAAATCTCTAGAGAACGTGAGCTGATTCAGCCCCAAACGCCCACTTACATTAGCTAGCTGAGTAAGACACTGGGGCCTTTAGGAATAGCACTTGGAGATGATCTAAACTACCAGGATTAGAGGAGGCAATCCAGTAATTGCAACTGATTACAAGGCCAGTAATCAGTCACTCCAGAAATGACGTGGTGGTAAGAGGTGACAGAGAGCCCGCACAGACAACTAACGGAGGTAGCATCGTCTTAAACACGGGTTCTCTGAAATCTAAGGAGGAGTCAGGGAAAAGAAGAAAAGAAAGGATAAAGCCAACATATACCGGTACCGACATTTGCTTCTCATTTTTGTGATATGCCATGCACAGATTTTGTGCAGTTCACGAAGGGAAAGGAAAACAGTGAATCTATTCGCTGTGTAGATTTAATATTCCTCACAGGCAGCTCATAAAACTTACCATAATACCCTGTAAACAGGAAAACATTTGAGAGCCTATATCCAGAAGCATGCTAATTACAGAACATCACTTATATGTAAATCAAGAAATCCTGGGCAAGTGGAGGGAAGGAAATAGTTCCATCTCCCCCCACCACCACAAGATGCCACAGTGACAAACCAAAAAAAAAAGAAAAAAAAAGTAATTAGTGTTTTGTAACTGAGCAGGGCTGGCTCATTAATCACCCATCAGTTTGTGTGGGTTCCCCGGTATCTCTGGAGTAACCCAGAGTTGCCAGGTTATAAAGCAATTTTACCCTCAGGAAGTGCTGTTCAGCAGCTTGGATAAACAGCAAGTTAGTAGGAAGGCAAACTGAGACTCTGAAATCTCTACAAGCCCCTGATAGACCTTGACGTGTTCCAACCGCAGGTTTATTTTAATGGAGTAGAAAAGGAGAAGCAGAACTGCAGCCGTATACCTGTAACGCCTGCGCTAGACAACGGCAGCGTTAAGAAACTTTTCGGTGCGTAGATTTGATTTTTTGCAGCCAGGGGCTGGAGAGAGAGATGTCCACGAGACACGAGCTGCGCCAAAAGCTGCCTCCCTCCCTAATCCCCAAAAGATTACATATTTATTCCGAGTGCTTTGCCCCCCTCGTGTTTGCACTCTCTACTTTGCTGGTTTTGTACTTCTGCCACTCGGAAGTCTCTAGAATGCTGCTGGCAAGTTACAACCACCACAGCTTAAATTCTGATACATGTGCATTGCCCATCTTATTTCTAACCCCAGCTACAACTCATGCTTGCAACACAGCAGCAATGCACTTCATAATCAAAACTGATTTTGTTTCTTACTGTGTGAATTATTTTCTTTAAAAAAATAAATTGATTCCTGATACCTTTGTGCATTTTATCTATAAGTTAATTATTTTTTTCCCCTTGATGTTTTAAAAAAAGTTATTTTTAACTGTTCCTTTTGGATCTTCCAATGAACGGAAATCATTATTGAACTTGTAAAGTATCCCAGCCATGCAAAAGAAATGGGTCAGAAAAAAAATAAAGCTGAGAGGCATAGAGAAAGATCGTCTTTGAAAATGAAATAAGACTTGTTCCACTTTTGTATGAGGCCTGAGACACATTTACATTTAGGTTACATGATTACTATTATTATTATTATTTTCTGTTTTGGTGTAAGAAAACAAAAATCACCATGAGGGTAGTCAGGCACTGGAACAGGTTGCCCAGAAGGGAACTCCATCCTTGAAGACACTCAAAACTTGACTAGACAGGGTCTAGAGCACCCTGCGCCAACCGGACCTGCCTTGAGCCCGCAGGCGGATAAATCGCTAACCCAAGATTATTGAACGATAAGATTTATATCTTTCTCATAGTGTGAAGGGGCTACTAAGAGGAAGCAAGATTATCAGTATATGCGGTCTAATCATGGAAAGGTGCCTTAAAATGGCTCCAGAGTAAGAAGCAAATCAGACCTGGAGCTCTTACTCTCAGGAGTGAGTCTAGAGCTACAAGTGAGCTGTGACAGCTCACCCCAGGTACGTCAACATGTTGTCTCCCCACATCTCTGCTTCCTACCACTGCAGAAGTGAACAAGTACCTGCCAGGCACACGGAGTCTGTTGCCCAGGAAAAGGAAGGGTCTGGAATAAACGCTGCTGTCTGCTCTTAGAGGTCTCACTGTAGCAGCTGCTTTTGGTAAAGGAGACAAGGAAAAATATCCCCAGGCAGGACAACTTCTAAAGAGAGAACGCATAATGAAATTAGCATAGATAATTTAATGAAAGGGGAAGGACAGAAAGAAGCATCATTATGGAAATTTAATTAATAAACAATCACAGCAAAAGTATCTATTTCAAGGTTGTGGTTCTTTTTTTTTTTTAATTATTTATAAAAAGCTATTAGCACTGAACTATGGGAGGAAATTGTACCTGTTACTCATGGGGTAAAGGGAACATCTAAAGTACTGAGAGGGTTGGAGAATAGCTCGGAAGTACAGAGCACTAGTTGTCCGAGTCGTCTCAAGATCCTATCACCAATACCTTTCTTGCAAGAAAGACGGTTCTGTTGGGGAAAAGTGTTTGAACCCCGGAGGGAGACAGTAATTCATCCCTGCTGACCCCCTGCTCTCTGAGTAAATCTATTCTGGATATAAATGGTGGGTTTGACATCTGGCAGTCCTATAGCAGGAAACCCTGGCCCAGGAGTAAGATGATGACAGGGCTAGATTTACTAGCTAGTTAGCAAGAAAAGCCAATTATCAAAAAGGCTTCCTGCATCATACGTGCACTTTTTCAGAAGCAGAATGAGTTACTACAGTACTACACCACAGATATAATTCTGCCTTCCTCGTGGAAAGCCAAATAAGTTTTTCTGTCTAATAAAATTGTCCAAACACCACTGTATCAGTTGGATTAATGTTGCCATAACCACGACAAGGCATGAGAGACAGAGTGGCTGGCCGAAATCGGACAATGACATAATGGGGCTACAATCAAATTTCTGTATTATGTAAAGGGATTTATTCCCTTTTACACTGAGATTCTCCTGTGCCACGTTGGACATTTAAGAGCCCCTTCAGATGCTTCACTACTGCACAGAGGTATAAAAGAGCCTTTCTTTTAGATGTGAAGCAAACTCACTGCCTCCATAAACTAATAAAAATGTTATCTGTAATACATACGCTCCAAGTTGTTTCGATGAATTACTTTTCCGGTACGCTTTAACAGGATTACAAACAAATCCATAGAATTCTGCAGCATTAGAAATGGTAAATGACTGACACTGACCTATTCTTTAGAACCTTTAAACTAGTGATGGGCTTGGTCAATCAACAGCCTGGTGAGTTTGCTCTCTCTGGCAAGCCCTCAATACAACTTACCCTTTGCTCAGAGACCCATGTCCTTGGGTACCCTAACACCTCCATCACCAGAAACGTTCGAGTTTGATGGTGCTGTGAACTGGCACCGAAAAGACAGCCTCCTTGTCTCACGAATAATTTTGCATCCATGAATTGAACTTACATCCTCAATTACAAAAATGTGAATGCAGTACTTTTTTATTTAATAAGAAAATAACTGAAAAAAGGCTCAGTACCTTACCGCTCTTTTGAAGTAAATATGACCTTTTGATGCATGTGCTGATACCCTTCCACTGCATTTTTCCACTGCATTTGTCTTCTGTTTTTCTACAAAGATAAACCCACTTGGGCCAAAGTCTGCACCTGGGCTCTCCGTACGTGGTTGTACATGAAAGATGTTGGGCCTGATGGCACGCAGGGGCTGCATGCAAGCAATTCTTACTGAATCCAGCAGAGCCTAACTTGGCTTGCAGCAGCTTCAGGAACACGCCCAATGGAAGTATCCAAGGAGAGAGCACAGGGGCAAAGAGCGTAGGTGCAATGGAGCAAAGAGAGGGGGTCTATCTTCCAGGGCAATTCCAGCAAATCTCTAGACAGCATCACCCAAAACAAACTTCCCAGAAGCATTTAACAGTGGCAAAGATTAACTGATTTGTGAGTCAAAGACGACACTGTAATTTCTTGCTCTCAACAGCAGAAAGATTATCAATCACAAAACATTATCTAAGTTATACTGATCCATTAAAATCAATTACATGACTTCAGCACCCGCTGTGCAGAATACCAACATCCAAAGTTCAAAGCAGCAAAACAATAGGTATCTGTTCATCCATTTATCAAATGCTAGGTTAGATGAGAAAAACACAGCTGCTAGACCACTACTGGATTTCAAGAATCTCTCTTCATTTCCTCAAGTGCATGATACGCACTATGGTACCCCGAGAGACACCAGAGCTAAAGCAGAAAACGCATTACACGCACAGGAGTTCTGAATCTAAAGCAAGTACAACGTGTCTGAGGATATTGCTGACGTGACTGGAAGAGCACAATGAACGCGTGCGCAAACCCGTATTTTCAAACTCGGGCACCTGCAGTTAGACCCTCCAGACCCAAAGTAAAGAAGTACCATTCCCCGTGGCATGTTGCCAGGTACAGACTGGTATGATGGTTTCTACTTAAATTACTCTATCCCCTATCCTGGAGAACAACTGCATGATCAACAAGTGACTCCAAAAGTGCTGAAGGCTGTAGGCCATACCTGGTACCTTCAGCAGGATCTGGAGAAGAAGGAGTGGTGCCGACCACATCAGAAATTATAGCTGCCCACCAATTTTAATGCAGGAGCATGGAAAGCCACACATTCCCGGCTCCTGACAGATTCAAGCAGGAAGGACTATAAGGACCACGCAGCCCCTTTTCAATCTCCAGCACTACCGGCTGCTCCCTAGTCCTTACCTGTTTCTTGTAAAGGGTGTTAAGCAACGAGCTCCTGCTTGGGAAGAGTGAACTCTTTCTCAACATTCCCCTTACCTTAAGATCAAATGAGCCTGGAAGGCAGCCAGCATCCCCCAAAGAACAGTCACAATTGTCTGTGTCTTCCCAAATCTCGCAAGTTAGAAGAGTTGAGTCAAATTAGGGACTGAACAGATGTGTGCAAGAAAAAGCAATAACAGGGATGAAGAAAACAATGTGATAACTGAAGGAGAAGAGGAAAGGGCTGTGATTTTTTTTCCCCTTGTTGACAGTCTGTGTGTCCAGAACACAGGGTCACCCAGCAGCGCTGGCACAACAGTGCCCTTCTGCCTCCGCCTGCGAGACAAGCCCGGCTGCAGAAGAAGGCTGGAACCAGTTGCAGCACTCTTGCCTTCAGCCAGTGAGATGAGTCTACAAATCTTTGTCTTTCCAAGGTAGAGTATCGGCCAGGCAAGAGTTAGGCTGTTGGACTGCAAGGGAAGTGACTGCTGTCCCTCGACTTGACGACGTCTGGGAAAGAAAACAACAAGCAGATCCAGCATGCCCACAGCTGGCTTAAAAATAAAAAATGGAAGAGAAAAGAGAGGAAAAATCCTGGTTCTTTTATTATCGCCTTTTCTGAGGCTCATTCCAACTTTGACAAAGCCGTAACACAGCCCTACATAAACCCTTCCCCTCTTCAGCAGAGGAGCTTTCAGAAACCCTTTCTCCTTAAAGAACAAAAGGAAGAGGAACGTGCCATGCAGCAGGGAACATTTATTTTCAGGGTACAACTTTTAAGTAATTCCCAACAGTTCAGACTGCAACTAGACTAGAGATGAGACACTAAGCGGGGCGTACGGAAACTAAAGTCTTATCTGCAGTTGTACCCGTGCACTGACGAGTCACTTCTTCACTCTGTGTCTGTTTCCACCTCTCACCTTTTAATCTGTCTTCCCTATCTCAGCTTTGAAGCTAGCTCTTAAATATTTGCATTGAACTTTTACCTTCAAACATCTGACCTTAGTTCTTTAGGCCAGAAACTACCCCAGTACTTAGAAAAGAAGATCTACTCTTCGTGGGAGACACAAGACACTACTCTAACAAAAAAAGCAACTAATAAAAATTTGAAAGTTAACAAACAGGAATAGATCTGCGCATCGAAACCAGGTCCCAAATGCCTCAAGGCTCTGTGTCATTAGCAATAACACTTCAGTTAAATATGACCACAACTTCTTGACCACTGCCTTGGGAATTAGATGATGTCCGGTCTCCGATGCACTGACACAATGTCTACGCTTGTTTAGGGTTAAGTAGCTGAGAGAAGAGATAACGTAAGCCGTGGTCTCTGTGACTGGGAACTACAGCTTAGTGAAGAAAGACTTGCTCTGACTCCCGTGTGCCTAAGATCAGGCATTATTCCTCATTTAAAGCATTCCAGTTCACGTTGAGAGAGCTTTCTGAAACTTTTATTACCAACCTCTCAGAGCTCTCACTTCAATCTCAGCTTTGTGCGAGCAGATACTTTGCGATTTCTTTCAGCAGTGCCATGAGAAGTGGAGAGCAGGTAGTGTGGGGACCAGCCGGGCTGTCCCAGCATGCTGCAACACAAGCGTCTTCTTCCCTCTGTGGGAATAAAACCAGCCCCGATCTCCGCTGTACAAACAAAATATGTCCAAGTGTCAAAACAAGTTATGGAAAGGGAGAGAAAGACGGAGAAAAATCTGCTTTGCGGACAGGTCTCTCAGTTAAGATACCGCAGCGCAACCACGCAGGAGCTGAGGAACTGCTGTCTCATGTCTTGTGTGGAGTGACCTGTGTTTCCACTTACGACGGGTCGCTGCCTACAATCCTGGCACAGAAACACTTTGGAAGAGAAAAACTAACAGGAAATGCAACAATGGCAAAGATTAAAGGGACGATGAAAGGACCCGAAGCAAAGGGTTCTTGAGGAACTTCAACAGCCCTGAACTGGGAAGTGCCTTCAGCCAGGCTCAGACTGCGCTCCCCTCTTCCCAAAGCTAAGCCTGGCTCAGACATGAATATTCAATGACTATGAGGGTACCGGGCTGAGGAAGAGAAGGAGGAATTTTAAATATTGCGTGTAGGGTGGAAGATAACCAAAGAGCATCAATAAGACTACTACACGTGCAAGGAGATGAAGAGAAAGAACCTCAGAACTATGGTATCTCGTCCTTGGGAGAAAAACAAGCAGCAGATGCACGTTTGGGGGCACAAGTCTCTCATTGCTTCGTATCTGTTTTCTTCTCCGACACCTTTAACCATTCTGCTAAATAGTCTTCACACTGTTGAAGGTGCTTCTGTGTTGCTCCAGTTCTTACCGTCTGTAGACTCCTGCAGGTCCAAGTCACGCAGCATCGTCTAATTTGATAAAGGTACAGCAGGATGGACTTCAACAGCCGTATCTCTGTTTTCTCCCTTCACGCACTCTTTCATAAAGTCAAGCGCATGTGATCTGAGAGACATTGGGGCAATGAAAACGGAGACAGGAAAATATTTTACTGAGCTGGACTTGTCAAGAGCCTGTCCAGAAAAAGGAAAACTTTGCAAATACTCCAGCTTCATTAAAGCTTTTGTTGGTATGACTGTGCCTCATTTATTTGGAAACATTTGAGGCTACAACATCCTTCAATTAGTCGTACTTTGAAAGTGGCCTTTATATCGGCTTCCTAAAGGAATGCAAAAGACGTATTTTCTAGAGAGCGCCCCAGACGGAAAGGCTGATTATTTGTCAGTTTTGGGGGCATTTCTGCACATATTCCATAAACGCATGCATATGGCATACATTGACCATGACCTAGAACATATGCCTTCTACCTGCAGATGTTCCAGGACCTTTCAGACCTCTGACTTCACCTGCATGCTTTTTTTACCATTATTTCCCTGCTAGTCAATAGGAATAACTATAATTTCTGCTCGCTGCAAGGCCTATCATCCGTCTTTGGTATTAATAAAAATGCAGGAACAACAACAACAGCAACAAATTTAAACAACTGCTGCATAAGCTTCCACATAAAAACGCCCCACAGATGACTGGTTACACTTGGAAATTATTTTCTTAGTTGCCGGGTAGTAAAACAATCTACGGAAAGGCCAGTAGATTAACAGGGGTCCCAGGTATCTGGCTATCTTTGGTGCAATTCTGAATAGCGTCATAACTTTTCTCATCGTTTTACGGCTATGCTAGTTTGATCCTCTGCTTACAGGACAACGCTGCATCGCACCTCAGTGAAATGGTCTCTTGCACACTCCCTTGTACTGCTGTGTAAGCCAAAAAAGCGAAGCAGAGCACGTTTACCTTCCTGGAAAAGCCATTTATAGGCTGGTTCTTCCTCTGCAGTGCCCTCCAAGCCTTAACACCAAGTCTACGTCCCCAGGGGCACGTAGCCTCTCTTCCCCGCTCCGTCCTCTCCCCAAACCCCAGCCATTTCATGGTTGCAGTGGATGGTTCCTGCTTGTCACCGGCTGCCATAAACCCCCAAATTGCTCGACTTCCGCAGACGCGCAAAACTGGCCATCGTGCAGCATCGCCTCTGCAGCTGTTAAGGCTTTTTGTTCGCCGGGTATTAATAGGAGATGAGTTCTGTTCTGCCGGCATTCACGCCGTAATTTGGAAGCAATTCCCTCTCTGGCTCACAGCAATTACGCATCTGTCTGGCAACATTACGTTGCAAGTTTGTGATATGCAAAGCGGAAAGGCAGAGGCTTCGCTGCGAAAGATCTCAGTCCTTTTCAAGGTGAAAAAGTAGATCACTGACACAAACTTGAAACGCCTCTGGTGTCAGAAAACGCTGTATGGGTACGTATTAAGAAATTATCTTTGTTTTGAAAAGTGATAGGGCTCTCCAGGTGGTGTTAAACCAGGCTATCAGCAAATTCAAAAGCAATGTGTATTTTACCCAAATACCCCCAAAACATAGAAGCATGTTCCAAAAAGAGAAAACTGTTTTGCATTGTCATTGACCTACCACACAAAAAGCGTTTTCTTGACCTAATGAGATTTTAAATACACCTGAAAAAGTAACCCTTAATGACCCCGACTGGGCAACCCACTGAGAATACTCTGGAAGCATAGCTTAACCAACAGAGAAGCGTCTGAAATTGCAGAATTTCAGTTTTACAAAAGTACAAGAAGTGCAGTTAACACAAAAAAACGGTTTCAATTTCTTGCCCTGCTTTCTTTCCTTCGTGTTCTCCACTCCTGACGCACTTCTACAAACCTCTCGCAGTACTGCTAGTTTCTTCTGCCCGTAGCGGCAGCACGGGCACAATTTCTGTCTAGCACGGTCCTCCAGGCTGACGGGTTTTGCCAGTAATCATCATTACAATTGCGTCCAATAGAAGGTTTCTGTTGTGCTAATCTGCCACCATGAAGAAAATAACTTACAGCCGTTTCTGCTTTTACTCACTCCTATTCCAGGTCCAGACCACTGCAAGCAAATTACTATCTACAGTGATTAGAAGTCAGTATTCTATTAAGTACCTAAATAGTAGTTTTATGTATAATGGCTACAGGTTACATAGTTAAGAGTGTCATATTTCATTTGCTTGTTAATCTTCAAAAATGCAGGAAAGAGAAGATAACTAATTGAAGAACATTAAGGCTTTTGCACAAAATACTCCCAAACACATTATAAATGCCTCCAGAATCAAAATACAGAAAATGAGTAATAACTCTCTGTTTACTTGGCCTCATTCCTAATGCTTCTTTTTTTTCATATTAATGGGAATTTCACTGTTGCAAATCAGCCAATCTTTTAATACCTTTGATTTTTCTAGTTCCCTCATAGAGCTCTTTAATTAAAAAAAAAGTTCAAAAATGTCCTTTTAAGTTCTTTATGTCAAGTGGCTGGCTGGTCACAGCATAAGGGTAATTTCCTCAATTGTGGCACAAAAACACCCTGTGGGGAGTCCTAAAGTCTAACTGTTGGCAAAAAAACCCCTTCGACTTCTGTGGTTAGACAGGATGATCCCTATGGTCCCCCGATAATGAGCCTATTCTTACCGCACACAATTGCACCACCAAAAATGTTAAACCTTTATACGTTTCAAGACGAGGAACCGAACCAGTCTGTGTGGCGTGCCTTAAGTTCTTGGGAACTTTAAACTCTTTATGTAAGGCCAATTCTTTCTTTGGTCATACTGCGATTTCCTCTTTATCATGGCTGTTGCCAGCTTCGACGGGCCAAACGCTGCAGTGAATACCATAACGTTTTCTGCAGCACTGCGTGGTTGATAAATTGCCAATATTGACTCATGTGGTGAACAGATACCAAGCTACAGAGAGTTACAGGAAAAGCAAAAGCAGAAATGAAGGGCTGCCTTCACAAGTGAGCTACTCTGTTTTATAGAGAATTAATGCTATAATCAGCAAGTCTCCAATCAATAGCGAGCTAAGCTATAACATAATGCATAGTAAAGCAGTACGGATCCCCCGAAAATAAATTACCACGTCTTAGCTACCTAATACACGCCTCGACAACCACTAAATAAAAAGACTACCTATCTCAGGGAGTGCCCGAGCTACAGATTAACAGGAGCTAAGAATAGTCCAGCCAGAAGACTCACTAACACCTGTTTACCTTTACAGCCTCCTCAAGTCTACACTATTGGCCATTTTTGGAGACAGGACGATGGGTCAGGTTAACTTCGGACCAACATGGCAATTCTTATACCACGTTACTACTGAACGTGCCCCTTGGCCCCGTCTTCCGGGTTCTCTCAGGTCCGTAGTGAATGGCAAGAAAAAGAAAATAGATTTCTTCAGTGAGTTTGATTTTGATGACCAGTATCTTTCTGATTCCTGCAAACATCACCATATAGTGTGCTATGCAACATAAAAGGAAGACATGATCTCTGCCCAAAAAATAAAAGTGCGAAGGAAGGTAGTTTACACCATAGTTTACACATTGGATAGAAAATACATGAGGTTTTCAGATACAGCAGTTTTTAACGTAACATTTAATCAACCGCAAAGCTGTATACTTTCATATGTAGGTCACAACAATGAGCAGGAACCCTCAAATACGCCTTTATATATGTAAAATTCACAACCATCAACATTTTTCACTGCTTTAACTTCCCACTTCAATAGTCAAGTGGCTCTAAGAGTATCCCCATGTGCTGCTATTTACTACTGCCCGCTTCACTTTCTCCTTTTTTAATTCTGGACAGGGCAATGATTCGTCCTTGAGGAGCGCACTGGTACACAATCTCAGGGCTGAGATTCACAACCTAGTCATGGCGACATAACAAATTACCACGAGGCAGCAACTCGTCAAGCGTGGGCTGCCCAACTACGGTGTAGTATGACTTCGTTTTAAGCACCCGTGAAAGATGGTTATGCTAAGTTGCATTTTCTTACGGGAGGGCAAGTGAAGAATGTACCTGCAATCAATTAACAACGGCTACCGTGTCTCAGCTAATGGGGGCAACTTATTAAGCTGACATATTTCATTGTGCAGTTGTGACCTTAATGGAATGTGGCCCACCTGAAGGGGCTTTCTCCTAAGCATTTCTCACACTGCCTCTTTCTTTTCTGTTGTAGATTAGGCAGGAAAGTTACTGCAGCGCAGTCCCACTTCCACCGCTCCTCAAGAAACTGCGGTAGTAAGGCCTCATCAAAACCCAGTTCTGGGATTTTACATCTCCTCCCCACGCTTCTTCAACAGCCAAAAGAAAGCATGATCAGTCTCACGGATTAGCAACCACAGCTCAAAGAAGCAGCTGCAAATTAGAGTCTGCTTTAAGGTTAGATCCTGTAATATATTTCTGCCCCCAAATCAGGTTAACTAAAACCCGTGTCCCCACATCTTCAACCATTTCCCATAAAGGTATTTTTCAAAACACAGGATATAAGCAACCCCTATGTCCTGTAGACATTGCAGCAGCTCCCTTAATTCTTTGGAACAACAGTCTCAATTTAACTTAACACTAGGAATTACAGACCATCAGCAATGCTACACACTGCAAAGAGATAACCTGTTTCTACAACCGAGTACCTGTAAAATGTCTGCACGTAGCATCCTTGCTGATACCAGATACTTAAGGTCAAAGTCATAGATTAATCTAATCAAGTCTAACTCGCACCCTTTCCAAATCCTTTAGAATTTAGGCTATGTCAGAGATTCCCTTGATTGCTCTCAAATTCAGACAGTCTTAAACAGATATACCTGACTATCACGCAATTTATATATGCTTTTACAAAACTCTGAATTTTGCCCAGCAGGCTAAGGCAGATCACTGGAAACATTCAGTACAATTGAAAAACTCAAATTGTTGCATGCTGGGCTTCTTCAGGCTTAACTCCTCCTTAAGGATACATGTAGCTCTTTCACCACAAATGTTTTGCTATAGATCTCAGCCCAGTCTTTTGAGTACCCTATTTTCTGTTCTCCAAAGATGACCACGAATTCCTTTCACACTAGCACATGGTAACTCTTTGAAAAGAAGAGGGGCTTGAACGGTCAGGTTCACTTCGGTCAGGGATGTGGGACAGCCAAGCCTGAAAACGTTAACTTGCTGCACAAGGTACTTTGCAGAAGCAAATTCAGTGTTTCTGTATTTTAATTGCGAAGCAGGGTGGAAAAGAGTTACCCTGCATTGCATCAGATGCTCCGGGTAATATGTGAATATAATGAGGAACAATTAATTTGAAATCAGCGTACCTTGCTGCAACTACGTATTGTTGTACTTTTATCAGTCTCGATGATGATCAGAACTCGACCCTTTTTACCTCTGCATCCACCTGCATCTGGTGGAAGTCAGATGCACCATGAAGTTTTCCAATTAAACATCAGCGTGGATCTTCCCGGAGTGAGAATATGCCCCGAGTTCCTCTTTTCCTTAATACCATAATAAACTTAATGCAGCTTATTACTAATGATATAGCCCAAATAACAGCAAATGGATTAAAACACTTCCTCATAACTATATTAAAAAAACGTAAATAAGTCCGTGTCCGCAAAATTTATTTGCTCGCAGAAACTGTGGTTTTCTACTCCATAAAATGTTTCAGTCGCTCTCAATACGGTCAAAGATTTTGGTAACATTTTTTGCCTTTCCTAGAGGACCTATTGTGCATAAAAACATCATAAGAACAGCTTAAGCCATTCAATTATCTTTCTACAGTGACTGAATTATACTATAGCAGGATTGGAAAAATACTTACGCTCCACAAAGTAAGAGCTAGCATCAATCTTCCAGATAATCTGACCACGGTGAGAGCCATTGACGCCACGGTTCTTGTAGTCCAAAAAGTTTTCGGACAAGACCTCATCTATAAACAAAGAAAACAGTCTCATCAAGCGCCTGTTACGACAACATGCATAGCAGAGTCAGGCTAAAAATACGCCTTTGGCTTGACAGAACATAGTAGAGCCGCTAGACAGCTTGGCACCACATGTTGAAAAATTAGGTTTTTCACTCATTTATATTTTTAGAAGTGCAGCTCTCCTTAAAAATCGCAGCTTTTCCTGAAATGTAATTTAAAAAAAGACATCCCTACAAAACTCTCAAAAATGAAAACATCCAGCTTAGCATAGTCGAACCGCTACCTAATAAAACATCGTTATCTAGCTGTAAGAGAGAATGCAGCAAAAAAATAATCACCCCTTTGCAGGAACTCTTCCCTCAAAAACCCCCCACAGAAAACAGTTACGCATAGGCATCTGTACTACAATCACTTGTATCACAACAGATGTGGTTATTTCTTGCAGCGTACATCAAAGTTATTTATTTTTGAAGAATCCCACTCAGTGGGTGCCTTCACAGCTCCCGGCCTCCAAACCCAAGCGACTGAGAACAAAACACTGTCCCCTCGCAGTGTTTTGAGACACCCAGCAGCTGCCAGGCTCCCGAGCTGGTCTTCAGAGAAATGAAGGAGTAATCTATAAAAATGAATAAAAAGTTCTAAAAAGTCGCCGAGAACCAAGGCTGAGGACGCAACCACCTTGCGTGCACGGGGCTGCCCGTAAATAAAAGGTGGGCAGGTAGGGAGTCTGCGGAGCGACCTTCTGCGGGTCCACACAAGTAAGTTTTCAGTCTGCTTCCAAGTTTCCTTTTAGACTGCTTCAACAAGCTCTTTCCCAGCCCAATCGGCACTCCCTATGCTGTGTAGATGTGAGCAAACCCATCCCAGCCTCCAGGCAAGGGCCTGGGTCTTGACCCTCTTTTATCCAACAGCTCAAAAACCAGGCAGCGAGACCCTGCTGCAGCCCCGGGGCCACGCTCAGCGACTCGCTAGCTTACATCAGGCTTTCAAGCAAAGAAAAATGCACATATTGCCGCCGTATCAGGCCAGCACTTGTGGTTTTGATTGCCACTAAACACAAACAGCGCAGCAAAAATAAAACACCCAGGACGGGCTCGGCCGCGGCCTCACTGCTCCGGCTTCAGCGGGATGAAATGGATTTTGCAACTGTGCCCTGCAAAAGCAAAAGGTCGCGATCTCTACCTGCGGAAACCAGCCAGCAACCTCCTGGATTTTTCCTCTTGGCAACAAGAACAGTTTTAATCTTAACAGAGATTTGTACGAATGCACTTTAAGCAACTCAACCTTGCTATGGAAACAGTCCTGGGTGGGTGCTGAGACTCGGTTCTGAAGACAATTACGTTGATGACTAGTCACCCTAAAAGCAGAGGAAAAATGTGACGTACTCAATCCAAGATTAAAATACATCAATTGTAAACTCCCTGAAGCACTCGCTTCGTTATCACACAGGTCAACGAGAAAACAAAGGTGACGCCAAGCAACGAGGGACACCGTGACCAACTGCAGAGCAGAAGAGGCAGCCCAACGGGCAAAGCCAAGAAACTCAAAGACTTGCATATTATTAAAATATATATATAGGGATGTTAAACAACGCAGAGTTCTAAACCGAAGGAAACTACACTTTCACTGAAAGACTAAAGCAGCAAGCAGATGCCGATGTTGTCCTGTTAGTTTTACATAGTTGTGCTCTCAAGGGAGGAAGGTAAGCGGGCTACCAACACTGAACTCTTTGGTGCCGCTCTCCGGAGGAATTCACAGCAGAAATCCTTTTAAAGAGGTCATTAATGATTGCAATAGATAATTATAAATGGTGATACTATCTACAATACATTTTCCCTTTGCTGACTTCCTAATTGTCAGCAATTATTTCACTAGCTGTGTGACATGCTCTGTACTGAAGTGGAAACCTTTCAGCACATTCGCATAGTACATCTCTGCAGTAACGCTTCAATGGTAAAAATCCTCTGGCATGATTTCTGTTCTTCCTCTGTACTTTACGGCTGGTTGTGCCTTCTTTTAAATGCCAAATTATATATCAAAAAAAGGGCAGATAAGTATACACCGTTGCTCTCGGAGCTCGGGCTTACTAATGACTGCCTTCAGAAAAGGACCATCCTGGATACAGATTCTCCAGAATTACCCACATCGTTCGGTAGAAGTAGGAACACTTATATACACGCGAGGAGATTTAAACCTATGAACTGTCCCTTTTGCTTTGGCGAGGAAAACACTTTACACTTAAAGGTGAGCATATAGCGAAATGTTACACTGAGCCGAAGGCTGGGAACCCTGCCCGGCCCCTCGTCCTGAGAGTGCACAGAGAACAGCCCTCAGCTCAGGCATGCTGCTCTCTGGCTTCATCACTCATGACGTTTATTTGTCACATTTAGTCTCTGTAAGCTGCTGGAGATGGTCCAACACCTGCCACGCTGTTAAGATGTACGAGTAATTACTGTTCCTCAAGATACATCGCTTACAACATACCATGGTTGCTTAAGGAGGCTTAGCTGAGCTCGACTGGATGGCCTTGCTTAAGAAATCGCAGACATTTTAGGCCAGAGTTTAGCGGTCCAGAGATGCCAGAATCAGATTTAAACCGCTGTGTTCATACGTAGTATCTGTGGGGGCCAGCTGGCACCTCCGCTGCATCGGCTGCTGTCTGCTTCCCACAGCTGGCGCAAAGGCAGCGGGAACTCCGCGTCACACAGTCTCTCCAATTCGACAGACACGTCGGCATATGCCCATATCCAAACCAAATCACATCCCTATTGCGAGCTGAGCCGGTGGGGATGACTGCAGAAAGCCCTTTCCTCCTTTTTGTTGGGAACGTGCCTGGAAAACCAGGCTGAGCAAAAAAAAAAAAGGACCACTCTCCATCTGCACAGCCCAGGTAGAAGACCCCCGAAGGGAAGGAATCATCAAGCTAGTCTGCGGTGACAGCTCCCAGGTGAGACCATGGGAAAAGCTGGAAGAAGCTGCTCCCACTAAGTAGCATCCGCACGTTGCCTCCGGCCTCGGAGGCGAGCGGGAAGGACAGCGTCCAGAGCAAAAGGTCGGGTTGCGGAGCACATCAGGGAAGGGATGCGCACACACGGAGCTAGTCATGCGCACGCAGCTTATGGACGGCAGCCACCGATGAAATACGGGCTCAGGCAGTGAAAAGAGTATTTTAGTAGGAGTATGGAGCTCTGCAATATGCAGGTCACCCCGAGGAGAAGCAGCGGAGCCTTGAAGTATAAAAACGGTTTTGTAAATGAAACATATTTACAAATGTCATGATTTAGAAATCCAGCCTGTAGATCCTTCTCACAGCCAGATGTAAGCCCTGTCTGTCTCTTTTGAAAAGCTAGGCAATTCCCTCTTTCCAAAGAAATACAACTTATTTTTAGACCAGTAGAAATTGACATTAATTGGGATTTTTAAGCCAAACAAATTTTAGCTCTAGAAAAATACACGCAGGTCCAAAAGGGAAATCTCTCTCCTTCAGTTTTTGAAGATACGCATTTTTGGAAGGTGAAAGATAAGACAGACATTTCCCCTGGCAAGTTAAAAATAGCAGTAGTTGAAACCGGTCAGGAAGTTGGAATGTATGAATACGCCTGATCAACTTGTTTTAGTTGGCAGGTGATACTATTCAGGCATGCTATTCCCTGAACAGGGACATCACGTATGTAGCACACGGACAAAGAAAATTGTGCATGTGAAATACACAGCTGTTTAGTGCACTACATATGTGCATATACGTGTACTTACATTTATGCACATTCACGCCATATAGAAGTGAATAGACAGTGTGGTACGTTAAGGAGAAAGAATACGTGGAAAGGAAAACAAATTTTTATATTTCTATCGAGAATCCCTGTAACAAAGGAACTGACCTTAAAAACATGTTGCATCTCAATTCCCGAAGGTAAATGGTGAAATGCTTCGTTTCACCTCCACACAAAATGAAGAGCAGAGTTAATGCTGCTCCCTTTCATATATTTCAGCCAGCAGCTAATGGCTTTTGACATTTTTCCAATGAAGCATTGTAATGCATCTCCCTCCCTCTATTTCTGAAATGAGATTAACCTTTAAACTAGCTTTCTGCTTAGCTGGCAATCCGCTGCACAGCCTGGGTTTGGCCCCGCTTGGCCAAAAAGCAAACACTTTGTGATCGCTCTCAGACCTGCTGCTTCGTTTCCCTGCGTGGTAAATAGCTAATTAAGGAAAGCGTCAAATGAGGGAGCGTTCGGGATGTGCTGCCCCTTTGAACACCAGCAGCTGGTCCTGGAGCTGGAGACGAGGAGCCAGCAGACATCGCTCTCTGCCTCCCCTGCTTTGGGGCAGAGGGACGTGCCGGCTGCCTCTCGCTGCCGCATTCTGCGGGAACGCAGCTGCGGATCCGCAATCCGGGCTGGGACAAGGAGCAGCGGCAGCCGGACCTCCCGCACCTCGTGCGGTCTCCGGAGGAAAGGCAGAAGGCGACGCAGGACCAGGCGCCGGGCAGCGGAGCCTCAGCACCGGCCAAGGGACGGAGGCAGGTTAGAGGCAAAGAGCAGCGAGTGCTTTGGGAACCAGCAGCAGTTCTGGCGGACTGCTTGTCCTCACCCCACCAGATACCTCCAAGCACGGCCTTCCACTGCTAAAAATATTCTGCGCTGTCACTTCCATGCTGAGCCATCCCAATATACTTCAGAAGCACTAGAGAGAGAGAGAGAGAGATGAAGAACCACGGCCACCGAAGGAAGCTATCTTCCAGACGAAAGACAGTGACCCATTGACAAAAAGCACACCGTTCTTCAGAGGAATTAGGGAAAACGTTGATAAAGGGCCACCTCTCGAAAAGATCTGTAAAAAATGTAATGGGGACTTCGAGTGCTGACAGCAGCCTACGCTAAACAGGCAGGACCTCGGTGCTTGAAAGCTTGCCTGAAATTCCCACGGAGAAGCAAACAGTCGATAGATCTTCCTCAGAAGGGCTGGTGGACAACAGCTGAGTGACCCTTTCGGTCAGTTTGGCTCTACTTAAGAGGCTGAAATGAAAAAACTACTTCCCTTTGTCAAACAGTATTTTGCTGGTATACGTGATCATCCTGTCTTTCCGTATTCCCCAAGAACAACAACTACAAAATTCAGAGTAAGCTGGGCTACCTTCAAAGAAGCAAATAATTGACATGAGACAGGAACACAATGTCAGACAGGTGCCTGAACTTGATACACTATTCCAGTCTTTTATCCATCACCAATTTGATTTAGCACTACATATTACAACACTTGCTTTCTATAAACTTAATGCAATTATGGTGCAAAAATAGAAGCTACGCTTCATGTCTTGATCCCTTATGAATAAGAAATGCTGTACTCCTGAAATTACAGCAGAACTTACACTCTTTAGCTGAACAAATTTGCTTTAACTTGGAATTTGGAAGTGCTTTTGGCCAGTATCTATCTCTGTACTACAATGACATATAAAGATAGTTAGCAAAATGCTTTTAAAAATCGTTTTCTGTAAAAAGAGGCTGAGCTCCGGTTGATCTGTTTTGCAATCTGCACGGAAAGCTACAGGAAATGGACATTGCAAAGCACAGAATATCAATAAAATTGTTTTGCAAGACAATACAAGTGTAAGCCATGGGTAGCCTTCCTGTTTCTGATGTTTCTTCTCTTACCACCCGATTCATCACCCAAAGAACACAAAATGATGACAAGAGCCTCTGCCATTCACAAGGGCAGCTCATCGAGAGTTGTATCAGGCCATGCCACTGTTTCCTTTTGCAACCCTTTAGCGCTGCAAAAACCTCGTCCTTGCAAACCGTGCTTCCAAAGAGTTGTACAATACAAAGGGTCATCATTCTGCAGGGGAGGACCTATTAACGAGAAAGGTATGCAGAAGATGCAGACACCCATTTCTTATTTACAAAGATACCACAGTAAAAAAACCCAAACCACACAAATAATAGCTATCGTTATAGCAGTCAATAGGAATGTTTCCACTGACCTCAGCAGCTACAGAGCCAGCTCTAACATGGATCAAGACATCGCTGTTAATTCATTTGCCAATTTCTGCTGCAGACAACGAATATGCTGCAGTTCACAGTTCGCATCCCTCCTTCTACAGCTTCTTAGGTAGAAGAGATCTGGAAAACAAGGGCCTAATCCTGCCCTGGGGCTGAAAGCTCAGTCCTTCATCTAAGAGCTATGCATGTGCTTTGTTTCAAGTACGTGAATGGTTCCATTTTAATCCCACAAAAATTAACGCCCTAAGCGGTTAAAGAAAAGTAAATGGGGGGGGGGGGGGGGAAATTGTAACGATGCATGGGAAACAGCAGTGAGAGGAAGACGTGGCAAGAGAAAGACCAAAAGAAAGTAGGGAAATAAAACAGCATAAACTGTAATAAAACGGGGAGAGAGCTGGAGAAGTTGCAACAATTCTTGGTCACAGAGGGCAGACAATGCTGTCCTAAGTAAAACTGCTCTAGGCACACAGAAGGGCAGGCATGGTAGGTTTGAAACTTGAACTACCTAATCTGAAGCAGAAAGAATTACACGTAAAACCCAAAGGACACCTGTCGTCCACTCCCAAAATCAAGGAGTTACAACTTTCAGCAAAATACTTCTACCTCTGAACATCCACCTTACTTTCACAGCCATATATGACATTATCCATCACCACTTCAGCAGCCTCCAAAATACTGCTGGGAGATATCATTCTCATCTTTCGTGACACTGATACCAAAAAAAAGAAAAAAAAAAAGGCAAACAAGACTGCCACTTACAGAGACCCTACTAAATTTGGGGGCCGATATCCCTGTGGGGTTTCAGAAGGCTCTGGATGAACTGTGGATCCAGTCCTTCCTCACTATCCTGCCCTCCTTGCACTTGAGCTAACCGCATCGAACATCTGAGCTCCGTCACTTGAGGGACTTCCCTCTCCTTCCCTGCAACAGCGGAGCCTCTGGCTAAAAGCAGAGCTGATGGCAATGGGCCCTATTCTTCCATGGTATCCTTGAGGCGTTTGGGATCTGCGCCCCAGCGCAACCCATCACTCAGCATTTCTCCCCAGTAATCACAAATCTTCTGCTGTAAAGGTAGACGGAATGAGGAAAGCGAGAAGCCGAACTGGGGTTCAGCAATAACAGCTTATGAGGGCAAAAAAAAAACACCCCAGCAGCTATTAGGTTGCAGTGGAATGGCCATCTATCTAGTAATACTGGTGCCATTTGGTTCTGCGTATACTTAAAAGTGTGAGAATATCTACACAGCTCTCATTGCTACTTCAACTATACCTGTCCCAGCTACAGACTTCTGCTTTAAAGCTCCTGCACTTCCAGATTCATTCTCACCCCTGCAGCAGACGGACCACATCTGGGATTTAGTGCAGCAACACCTATACTTGAGCTGTGCGTTGCACAAACTTCTCCACAATTAATGACGTCCAGCTTGCACACAGAACTGAAGACGAGAGGGAGGAATCCACACAAAGATGATCGTGACTGCCTCTGCGTGTACTGAAAAACTGAAGATACTCAACGTGTGGTGAGGTACAAGGTGGAAGAGTTTTGTTTGCTTGGTTTTAATAGAACAACAGTTCCAACGTTCTCGCAGTCAGTGGAAGCCTCCCCGTCGATTACAGTGCAATTTGGAAAATGAAGATTAGGAAAAAACAGCGCACCCATGAAATTTGTTAGAAGATCCTGAAATAAGAGATGCTGCAGGCCCAAGGCAGTATAAAGACGTGATATAAAGGGACACAGGGAGATCTGAAATGTGAACAAGGATGACACTTGTCCAGGTTAACAACATTCATTAAATAGGGGGCAAATATTTTGCAGTATTTGAAAAACGGGACTTAGAGCAATGCTGAAAGACACAACAGCAGACAGTAAATTAGACAAGCGTTTGTGATCTGATACAGCAGCAAAAAAAAAAACCCACCCCAAACACAACTCAGACGTTTGCACTGAAGCACCACAGTGCAAAGAATCTTTTGAGAACCTGGAGTGATTTTGTCTGAAAAATAGTATTCAATTATAAGCTTATTACAAAGTGGAAGATCTTCAGTGAAGAAAAATTATCTTTAGGGCTGGAGAGACCAAGGGATGAGAAAGATTACAAAAGCTAAACGCACAGTCATTACAGTTAGCTGTGAAGGGCAGCACGGGAATATTCAAACGTTATGAACAGCGTGTTTAAGTGTTATCAACACTAAGTAGGGGGTACGATTTAGTTTGGTTTAGAAAACTAAGAGAAGAAAAGCCTATGCTGAACCTTCAAAATCCACAGGGCTAGCTTGACAACCTCTACAGAACAAATCTTCCTGCTTTAAACCTTACCCTGACAAGGATTTTATGCTTGTGCTGTCCCCCAGTTTGTGTTGGGACGGATTCCACCCAGTCAACGGCCTGAACGTGCTGCATGGATTTTGCTTCTTTTGCAGGACTGAGGCCAAAACCTGGCTTTTGGTGCCCCAATATCCCCCACTGACTGATTTCTTCCGAAATGCTTTAGTGGGTGATCGTTACTGGCTTCATGGTCAGTCTGGGCCATACAACAACACAGAACCTCCTTGCACAGCACAGGAGCAGTTTTATCCAAGGAGCCTGGAAATCACTGAGAAGGCGTAAGACTGCTGTACTCCCTCGGCTGCATTATTTCCCTCTCCTGGTATTCAGGGTGACAGTTAAAGTGGAAAACTCCTTTCCACCCATCCACCCAGAAGGAGGTTCGTAATACCATAGCTGTTATTTTATGGAGAAATACTAAATGAAGATGGGAATCTTTTGGCCCGCAGTAAACACCTCTACCACATATTAAAGATATTTAAGGAAAAGAACTTGCAACCTACAGGCTTCTTTACCATGACTTCCCTAAGAGAGCATAGAGCACACCACCACCGCACTAACCCCTCTACGGGAGCCTTTTGGTGCGTTGCTACTAACAACGTTAACACGACACAAATGACAGAGGTGAACCTTGGAAGCACTGAGAGGGAGAATGGATCGGAAGCCATCCGTGTTCGGAATACTCAGAGACCCTTGCATTTTAGTGTTGACTGTATCTACTTACAAAGGGGTGAATCAGAGGCGAAATCTGTGTTCGCATCACGCTTCATGGGTCTGGAAACAGCACGTCCTGGTTTCATCTGGCTGAAGCGGTCCACCAGATACAGAACTGGGAAAGGCAAAGCGGCTCAGCCTGGGAAAGAGAAGTCACTCCCGCTGGATCCAAGAGCAGCCGGGTGAAGGCAAACCACATTGGAACAAGGAACTGGTACCACTGCACTAATATATCTGCCAAGGCCTATGATACCTAATACCTTCTCTGTTCAGCATTTGTGCAGGCTTTCTATTGGTTTTTTTAATGACAGGTTTGCTCCTCTGACGCTTTTTGTTCCTGAAATAAATAGTGCTGTGCTCAGCGAAAGCTCTCTGGCCACTGGGCACCTCTGTTGATGTTTTACAGAGAGAACAGGCGTCTAACAAAACTTAACTTGCTGAGATGACCACAGCCAGCCACGGCCGCTGTCCCCAGGCTGGCAAGAGACCCAACTACAAGACGACCTACGGAGGAGAAGCCCTAAGACCAGAGCGAGGTTCTCTTCCAAAGGCCATAAAAGGACCGGGAAGATGGATAACCCCAGGACACAAGAAATCCAAACGTCAGCAAAATTCACTCTAAGCAGGCACATTGTGAATAGTTTTGGGTTACAGATGGCACAAAAAAGGAAGCCTACAGAGGGTGTAAGCAAGGACAGGTAGCCTGCAAGGAAATTGTCTGAGCAGCCAGGGATCAGGTTAAGAAAGCCAAAGCCCCAAATAAAATCTGCCCAGGTACATCAAGGGCAAC